>PVHT021183661.1:10657487-10767354 GCA_004024745.2 Catagonus wagneri
TGCCAGGGATCGAACCCGCAACCTCATGGTTCCTAGTCGGATTCGTTAACCGCTGCGTTCCTGTTAACCGACGGGAACTCCAAGAGTCATAACATCTTAAAAATACTGTCTTCTGATCCATAGACATGGTATATCTCTCTGTTTACTTAGATTCTCTTTAACTTTTCTTAGCAACATTGTGTTGTTTTCAATGTAGAGACATGATATTGTATTAGTTTTCTATTGATGTTTTTAAAAGTGCCACAAGTGGAATGGCTTAAAACAACATCCACTTATCATCTCATATTTTCTATAGGTCAAAAGTCCAGGCATAGTATAGTTGGGTTCTCTGTTCAGGATCTCACAAGGCAGAAATCAAAGTGTCAGACAGGTCTGAAATCTCTTCTGATCCTCGGGGTCCTTTTTCATGCTCACATTGGCAGAATTCATTTCCTTATACTGTAGGATTCATGGAGACTGTGCCTTCAAGACCAGCAAGAAGGTACCTCTCTGAAGCTTACCTTCTTTAAGGTTTACCAAGACAATATTCCTTTTGCTTAACGCCGTGGGAACTGACCAGTAATCTAATTATAAAAGTGATAACCCATCATATTCACAGCCAACCTGAGTCCTCTCCCCAGAACTGACCTCTGGAGCCTAAGTCTTAGTGCCCAGCCCCTGCCCAAGCATCTCAGGCTGTAGTGTCTGGGGTGGTGGTGCAGATGATCTGTGCAGCTCTCATTCTACTTTGCCCTCCTCAGTCCAGCTGCTGAACTTCTCTCAGCAACTTGAGTTCCCTCCATCTCGGTTGATCTCCCCATCGGTTAGGTATCTTCCCAGGACTTCCTTCCCAGTCTTGCTTGCATTCCCTTGCTCTTTCACAGCTCCCTCTCAGGAATACTAGTCCTGTCCTGATTCCTTTTCTCTCTCTTTGTTTCTTTTGTTCTACCCAGTTATGACAAGAGTTTCTTGCCCTTTTTGGAGGTTTAAGTTCTTCTGCCAGCATTCAGTAGATGTTCTGTGTGAGTCGTTTTACATGTAGATATGTTTTTCTGACGTGTTTGTGGGAGAAGGTGAGCCCAGAGTCTTACTCCTCCGCCATCTTGGTCCACCTCTCATCTAAATCATTTTGATGTCATGTATTCTTTACCATTCAATTCAAAATATTTTCTTCTTTCCCATGGAGTTATGGAAAATCTATATTCAGACTTCGAGGACCCTTCCACTGCATCCTTTCTTTTCAGGTACCCTGCTCTGGGTATTCTAGATGCTTCAGGGGAACTCCAGTGTCCACCTCTTCACTCCCATTGTGCTTTACCTTCCTTCTTTGTGGTGGGAAGATGTCCCCAGGCAAAAAAAGCCAGGCAATTGCGGGGTGAGCCAGGACTCACCTCAGTGTAGTTTCCTTTATCTCAAATATTACAGCCCTGTGCTACCCATTTAGTGCCTAAAACTATGGTCTCATTTTTTTTTTTTACCAGTCTGGTAGTTATTTTGGTGGCAGGCTAAGGCCAATATGAGTTACCTAATTTTTGAGCCTTTGGTCTGCTTCTGATTTTTCATTACCATAAATAATACCTAGGTGGACATCATACATCTGAACACTCCATCAGTTAGGACTTTCCTCATCCTTCCCAGTCCTGTGTGTTTTTAGCATTGCTATATTTTCTGTTTGCATAGCATGTGTTATTTTCTGAAATCATCTTATTTTCTACCATCTGCCTTCCTCCGCTGGAAGGTAAATCGCCAAGTATGAACTTATTTGTCTTGGGATGTTCTAATAAAACAGAACACCTAATAAAACAGAACCTAGCACATAGTAGTAGTTACAAATATGTGTTGAATGTGGTGAGGAGTGGATTAATTAATTACTGCTTTTAATTTAGATTGTTTCTTAGGTATCGCTTGCCATGAGTGGGTCAAAAAATATAAATGTTTTACTCAATCTTAAGACAACTTCATAGCATGCTTTTTAAAAATTTTATACCACATTCTTGTTTGTCTCCAAGAGCTCAGAATTAGTATGTACTATTAAGTATAACCAAGTTTACGTAAAATATGTGAATTCAGTAAGCCTCAGTTAACAGATAATATAAACTCTAGGGTAGGGTGTATTATTATTTTATCCCAGAATCTGGCACAGTGCCTAGAAGGTAGTAATACTATAAATATTTTTTGAACAAATAAATGATAAATGGTAATATAAATACTTCTATTTTCATATTTTTTTTCTCAGGTTTTTTTTTTTTAAATTCCAATAATTGTCTGCAGAATCTTGGCTAGGGTAGAAAATTAAAAAACATTAAAAATGAATTCTAGGCTTTCCCATTGTGGCTCAGCAGGTTAAGAACTCAACTAGTATCCACGATGATGCGGGTTTGATCCCTGGCCCCTTTCAGTGGGTTAAGGATCAGGCGTTGCTATGAACTGTGGTGTAGGTACAGATATGGCTCAGATCTGGCATTGCTATGGCTGTGGAAGCTACAGCTCCAATTCGACCACCAGTCTGAGAACTTCCACATGCTGCGGGCATGCCCCCCTGCCAAAAAAAAAAAAAAAGAATTATAGTTCTTAAAAAAAAAAAAACAGTAAAATAGAACTAGGAAAGAAGCAATCAAATCGTAACTGATAACCTGATAACACACCAGCCTAGGATGCTCTCGGCCTTTGTGCCAATGACTGCTCACTCTAGAACTAAAAAAGTGTCAGCCAAATTCTTATCGATTGAATTTTATACTATGTATTAGGGTACTCCCATTGTAAAGAATTTATATATGTGTCTGTTTATGAAACAAATCAGTTCTAATTTAATGTATCTTTGGTATAAAATTATTCTATCTCATCATATCTGGGTGTCATTCTCAATAGTCCTAAAACACTGATTTGAAATTTACTAGATGCAGACTATCTTATTTTCATTTCTTATTTGTTTTTTGGTAATTTTACCAGGTGCATCTGAAATTCAGCCAGTTTCTGTGTTCAAACACTGGGTTTTTTTCCCCCCTGCTTTTCTTTCCTTTTTGTTGTTCTCTTTGACATATTTCACATTACTTTGGGTCAGTATCCTAGCTGAATCCTAGTAGATATTTTCTATCCATTTTAAAAAGCCAATTTCTGTGTCAGGCAGGATTTTTAGTTACAAGTATTGGAAAATAATTCTGGCTATCTTAAACATAAAAGAAAGAACTTAGCAGAAGGAGATTCAGGTCTTACAAAACAAGCATATGGACAAGAACAAGGAAGCTCGGGAAGCTAGGTGCTAGAAAACTAGGCAAGATCATATTGCAGGAAAACCTAGTGCTTCAGTCATGAGTGTTTTATGACACACACACACAAACACACAGACACGCGCGCGCACGTGTGCGTATGTCATTCCCTCAGGCATCCACACTTAGGTCACATCTAAGCCCCTCCTCATTCCCAGGCAGCAGTAGAAAGAAGCCTTCTCCTTTCCTCCAAGATTACCCTTATGATGACAATGCAAATGCCAGAATAATGCAATATTCTAGTTTCACCTTGCTTTCCCGACAAAAATCAGAGAGCTAATTACAAAAGAAATGTGTTGGTTTCTGGACAGCCAAAAACAAACAAACAAACATTACATTGCCTCTCTTGTATTTTATCTCTGTATGCCTGATGTTGGGGAAAACTGGAATGCAGTGTTGAGAAGAGGGGAAGCTTTAGAAATAGAAGAGAGAAATAGTTGACCTGGATTTGTTCTTGGGGGAAAAAAAAGCAAATTGATGGGATGAACAGCCTACAGAGTATGTATTATATTAGAAAAAGCATGGCCCATGCAACCAAGAGGTTAAAGGCTTAAATTCTACTTCTCACTCTTAGCTTTTTGGCCCTAGGTAAGCTATTTATCCTCTCTGATGCTAAGTCCTGTCAGTTACCAAGTAGAAATAATCACACCTGTCTCCCAGGTTTGCTGTGATGATTAAATGAGAACATGCAGAGTTCCCACTGTGGCTCAGCAGGTTGAAAGCCTGACTAGTATCCATGAGGATGTGGGTTCAATCCCTGACCTCGCTCAGTGGGTTAAGGATCCTGCCTTGCTGCAAGCTGAAGTATAGGTCACAGATGTGGTTCGGATCTGTTGTTGCTGTGGCTGTGGCAAAGGCCGGCAGCTGCAGCTTCAGTTTGACCCCTAGCCCGACAGCCTTCATATGCCACAGGTACAGACCTAAAAAGAAAAAAAAAATGAGAACACACAAATACCATCCAGCATGACACACTAATTTCACAGAGGTTACTTGTCAAATGCTTATTGTTTTCATGACCCTTCTGTCTCAAATTCTCCCTAACTCCTGAAACACCCTGCCACTACCACCCCCTAAAAGGAGCTCCTGAATTTCAAACATGCTAACTGCATCCCATTAGGAAATATAATTGCTACCAAACTCCTGCCATGTGTAGACTGTCATTGCGGTTGGTCATGTATGGGAATCTACACTTTCTCTTCATGAAATGGAAGTTGTGATGGGACCCCCAAGCTCCCTGCATTTCTTGCTTCCCCTTCTAGGCATCATGTTGCCTCACACCAAAGAGGACTTACTTCCTCCTTTCTTATTATGACTAATCTGTACTATCTGCCATGATTCCAGCTGCCCATTATGCTTTCTCTCTATCCTTAGGAAGTCTTTTTAGTTATCCAAAAACGAAAGTTGTGTTCAACCAGAAGAGTGATGAAGATCATGTACATATTGAACATTAAGAATAAGTTCTTAAATATTTGAAGGGAAAGTGTTGATCAATAAAGGGATTTTCTCAAGTGATGCAATTCATGGAAGAATAGTTTTTTCCCAAAATAGGTTAATTTATTCGAAATTAAAAGAGAAATAAAATTTATAAGTTAAAATGTGTGGGAAAGTAGATCTCACATCTACCTGACGAGAAACATCAAAAACAGGCTTTGTTTTAGAAGAGTGCTTCTTAAACGTTAATGTGTCTAAGTGTCATCTAGGGAGCTGTCATTTGCAGCATTTCCATTCTTTCTTCAAAAATGGCGTTTATCCACTCTGGAGCGGTGCCCAAGAATCCAGTGTTAAACACACTCTTTGCTGATTTGGATGAGCTAGTCCACAGGGTATCTTTTTTTTTTCCTCCACTGGAAAGAATTGTTGAGACATTTTACCTACCATGGACTTTGCCAAGAGATGGGAAAATGGGACCAACACCTAAACAACAGTGGTTGGTGACTCTTCAACAGTTGTAAAGCAGGATCTCAGACTGGTGGCCGAAAACCAAAACCAGTTCACAAACATGTTCTGCCTTGAAAAAAGAGTGTTGAAAATGTTGTTTGTAATGTCCTTAGGCTAAGCTTACTTTCTTCAGTTCACCACTGACTGTTCCTTTGATTACCGTCCTTTTGGTTTCTGGTCGTAATCAGTCAAGATGTATTCATATTCTAGAGCCACAACTGACCCCAAGACATTTGGACACTTAAGGGATCCCTTTCTGGAGTTTCCTTGTGGCCCAGCAGGTTAAGGACCCAGCATTGTCACCACTGTGGCTCTGGTTACAGCTGTGGCAGGGGTCCAATCCCTACCCAGGAACTTCTGCATGCTGCAGGTGTGGCCAAAAATAATAATAGTAATAGTAATAATAACAATAACAATAAATTAAAAATAAAGGATCCATTTCTAAGCCACAGAAGAGTCAAGAGTGAGGCATTGGGGAAATTTTTAAATGATGATTCAATTTTGTTTGTAAGTTCATATTTTAACCAGGCTGAGCAAGTTAGAATCTAATCATACGCTATTTGTCTACTCAGGGATGACATATTCTAAAGAGGTCAATGAAGGTTGGATCCCGATCCGTCTTCCATAATACATTGGTTTACTTGTCTGTCTACCCTGCTAGACTATGAGCAAAACCTGGGCAGGAACTGAATCTCTATACTTGTCTTATCCTTCATAGCCCAGCACATTATAGAGAACTTAATAGATGCTTAAATGTTCGTGGAGATGAAAAGGCAAAAAGGAAGGAAAAGGAGGGAGGATCGAAGGAAGGATGGAAGGACAAAAGGAAGGAAGAGGAAAAAAATGGGAAAAGGAAAAAGGAAAGGAAGGAAACAGAGAAGGGAGAAAACAGGAAAGGGATGAAAGAGAATGGGGACAAGTTTCATTTGTGGAGAATGTGACTAACTAGATCCCTCATTTTAAAAGAAAGGCAAGCAACGGAGTTCCCACCTGGTGGCATCTCTGCGGAGGCAGGATATAGTTTCAATCCCTGGCCGCACACAGTGGGAGTTATGGGAACTCCATATACTGCTGGCAGCCAAAAAAAAAAAAAAAAGAAAAGAAAGAGAGAGAGAGAGAGAAGGCAAGCAAAAGCAAGAATATGGTTTCTTTTCATTGGAAATTTCTAAATCATAATCAAATTCAGAATTAAGCATCTCTGAGCAGACACGGAAACTTGTTTGCATTTGAGTATCAGGCACTGGTTTCTCAGATATTGATTAAATTGCACTAGATTTTGTTTTATGTCACTTGAGGGGTTTCCTGCTGGGTTTCTGAAATGAAAATACGAAATGAATATTGCAGAGTATTATTTTAAGCTTGTAATTACTAATAGCGTAGCTAAACATACCAAATGGGCATCAGAAACACACCAGAGTACTATTTATATTTCATTCTATTCGTACACTTTGTCACAATCTATCAACACGGTCTCTTGTGTCTGTATTTTTTTTTCCCAATTGGGAAAAAAATTGGCTCAGAAGAGAGAAAGATGTCATCTGTTGTTTTTCAAAAAAATTAAGTTCCTTTAAAATTAAGTACCTAGAAATGCAATTGTCCTGTTTGTTGGCTATGGTATCTTCTTTCTAAAATAAAACCCTACTCAAAACACGGTTCTTTAAAATCAAATGAATTGGGAAGTCTGTAAAGTTGTTTGGAAACCATGCAGAGTAAGCTGGGTAAGAGAGCGATATATTAGAAAGAGAGGAGCTTCATGGGTTCAGTTACTTATCCAGACCTGTTGTGATCTTAATGACGTCTTGAATGTCACTTCACGTCCCCGAGACTCAGATTTTCATCTGTAGATTGAGCAACTTTTTCAAATTCAATTTTTAAAAATTTAGAATTGATGGTATAGCACTATGAATTAACCACACACCCCAGCTCTCTTTTTCAGAAGTTCTTCATCTTTGGGCAATGATTTAAATTCTCTGATCTTTATTTTCATCACCATAAAGTGGACATTGTTATAATACTTATTTCACGTGGTTTTTTGAGACAATTAAATGGGAAACTGCCTATGAAACAGGTAGTACACGGAAGTAACAGTGCCTTTTTTTTTTTTCTTAACGGCCCCTGCCTGCTGGGAAGTAAGCTGTGATTTTTCCATCAGGCAAAAGGGGGGGGGAGTTTTTAGAAGCAACAGTTTTGTGACTAAAAATGGTGGCACCTTTTCTTTTCCAATATCACTGATAAAAGGAGACAGATTTGAAATCTCTAAGGAAGAAAGCCTCATGACTTTGATCTTTGATAATCTACCTATTTCTGCATTCTCGATGTTTGTATTCTTGATGTGTGTGGGGGAAAAGGAGCAACTTCAACACAAAGCTTGCAAAATGTGCCAAGCAGTCTTGTAACAAATATACTGAGAGCATAGAATGTTAAGTACTCCTACAGTTTTGTTGGCTACCCGGAGGGCTAGGCAACATGCATCCATGGGGAAGATGAAACGCGTCCCTGAGATAAAGTTTAAAGAGCTACATATAGACAAGTACAAATCAATATCCTATAAAATGAGTGCCTACATGCTAAGGGGATCCTTTGGAAAGCTTTCTTCTAAGCAATAAAATAAACTAAAATGACAATGGTAGTGTGCATAAAGAAAGACAGAGAAGACCGCAATTCAATTAGCACTCAAGGCCAGACCAAGAAACAAGAAAACAGGCTTTGTGAATGTTTGAACTTCTTCTACTTCTTAAAAAATTTCTTTGGGGCATGCTTTATTTTAGATTCATGTACAACGGGATTTTATTATTAGGTTCTGTATACAGTGCCCTTATCTAGAAACTCTTTGAACAAGGTCAAAAATACACCGAAAGACTTTAAATCTAGTTATTGAAGCACAATTGAATGCAATATAATGTATTTATTTGGAATTCTTTTCTTTTGTCTTTTTAGGGCTGCACCCATGGCATATGGAAGTTCCTAGGCTAGGATTCAAATCTGAGCTGTAGCTGCAGGCCTACAGCAATGCAGGATCTGAGCCACATCTGCGAACTACACCACAACTCACAGCAATGCCAGATCCTAACCCACTGAGCAAAGTCAGGGATTGAACTCACATCCTCATGGATGCTAGTTGGGTTCATTACCACTGAGCCATGATGGGAACTCCTGGAATTCTTGTTAAAAGAAGAATACAAATTTCTCAAAAATAAGAATAGCATTGGAGTTCCCCTCATGGCTCAGTGGTTAACAAACCCAACCTGGATCCATGAGGACTCGGGCTGGATCCCTGGCCTTGCTCAGTGGGTTAGGGATACAGCATTGCCGTGAGCTGTGGTGTAATTTGCAGACGCAGCTCAGATCCTGAGTTGCCGTGGCTGTGGTGTAGTCCAGCGGCTATAGCTCCGTTTCAGCCTCTAGCCTGGGAACTTCCATATGCCACAGTTGCACCCCTAAAAAGACAAAAGACAAAAAAATAAGAATAGCATTTATATTTTTTGAAAAAAGCTTGTTTTCAGACTAATTGTTTCAGTACTAAGCAGAGACTCAAAAAATAAAAACTGAGAAAACAGAAATTAAACCATTTGGAAACCCTATTGATTTTAGTAAAAATTTCTTAATTTTTTACTTACTGTCTAAGTATTTTTCAAAGTATTATCTATGTCTTTTGTTTTCATGTTCTTTTTCCACATCTTCCCTGAAAAGAGACAAGTGAAACATTTTATTTTAAGCGTGTTATTTCACTCTGAAAATTGGCATTAGAATAAAGATTCAACCCGATGTTTTAGAATTAGTGCTTCTTATGAATACCGCATGGACTTCTCTTTGAGAAAAATATGGGCACTTCATTTTATAAATCTTCTTTGAGAAAATCAATGGAATGATAATACAAAAATTATGTGAAGCAACTTTTGTATCATAGTGTGCCCACCACCCTGGTCTGTTAACCTAGGATCTAGACCACACAGGATTGCGCTGCAGTGCCTAATACACACTGACTCTGTGCTGGATGCAAGAGGTTCATGTACTCTTAGAACCTCTTTGGTTAGAATTTTGAACCCTCATGAAATGGTCAGCAGTGGGCTTATGGAGAAAGACTTAAGAGTGGCACAAAACCGTCACATCCAATACACCCTGTACATAAGCCGACTGTATGAATCAGTCATTTTGTGTTGAGGCTTGGTCTTGGCCTATAATGCTATGCTCACTGAAAAACATCATAAAATCCCATGGTCAGGTCAGATGGTAGGTGGGATATAAAATAAAGCTAATTATTTTAATTGGCTCTAATGTTGCTACCTTTCTTGATTACCCATCTGTGTCAACAAATCAGAATAGAATAGATAGCAATCTTTTCATGAGGATAATATGGGTCTTTTCAGTATGTATTCGAGCACCTGTTCCCATGTCTGACAAAACTGAGGTGCTCAATTAAAATTTGTGGAATGAATAAGTGAGTTAATGGATGAATCAGTGTTCAGTCATCAATGGAAAAACTTTTTATTTGATACTTAAAAACAGACACACATACACACAAAACCCTACCCCTTCAAAGGGATCATTAACAGCCATCTATATAATGAAATCGAGCCATTTTAGAAAGCAAGTAGTTGTGCTGATTTGCTTTTTTTTTTTTTCCACTCTCTTAGAGTAACTGGCATAAGTATTAGAAGTCACAATTTAGAAGCAGGTAGCTTTCAAAAGTCCCTTACTTCAAAGTAAGTTTGGTAGCCTGGAGATTATGCTGACTCTCCACTTCCCTGTCATAAATCTAGCCATATATGACTTCTTCTAATATGCTGCCTGACCACCGAAAGACCAAAAAGGATAACCACTCATGGAAACAGATTTGTTGTATAAAAGAATTGATTTGCTAATTTTCAGAACAGCATCAAAGAAGAAAAGAAGGGAGTTCCCACTATGACTCACCAGGTTAAGAACCCAACGTAGCCTCCATGAGGATGCAGGTTCAATCCCTGGCCTGGTTCAGTGGGTTAAGGATCCAGCATTGCCGCAAGCTGTGGCACATGTTGTAGAGGTGGCTCTAATCATCTGTTACTGTGGCTCTGGCATAGTCCTCAGTTGCAGCACTGATTGGACCCCTAGCCCGGAAACTTCCATGTGCCACATGTGCAGCTGTGAAAAGAAAAAAGAAGAAGAAGAAGAAGAAAAGCAGTAAACTAATTTGGGGCGTGAATAGAAACATTTGCATCCAGAAGTTGACTAAGATTTCAGCTTAAGGAATATCAGAGCTTGAATCCATAGATTAGAAAATTTTAGCCACTGTTTGTGTGTGTGTGTGTGTACGTGTGTGTCTGTGTGTAGGTACTTAGGTGTGTCACTAATAGCATCAGCACAACACACAACACTTTAGTTTTGAATTGCAGAATGGTCATTTAGTATCCAGTTGCACATCTCTTTTTTTTAAGGATTTATCTTGAAGTTTTGCATTTTAATCTTAGGTATGTGTTTGACTTCAACCTTTGCCATCTTACTCTTCTTGCTGAAATGGCACAATAGCATATGGCACTACTGTGTCTTTTAATGAAGTCTTCACAATGACTTCCGGGAATACTTGAAGTTCTAATACAGCTGCATGAGGATATATCATTTCCGTAGCTTGTTAAAGTCGGTTTTGCATCTGTGTCCATGAAATTACAGCACGTAATCACTCACATGAATCCTCCAAGAGACTGAACCTCTCAGCCATTTCTTTTGCACCACTTAGAAAATAATAATAACAAATTTATTCTTGTGTATATACAACTAAATATGGTTGTTGCTAAAAAACTGTTGTCATTATTAAAGGATACCACTAACCTGGGAAGACCAATAAGCAAATTTGTTTTTTAACATCTTTCAAAACTTCTGTTGAACAGTCATATGTGCAGCAAGTGTCTGTGCAATTAAGAGCTATTGATTATGCATGTTTTTTTTCCTCGAATGGAAGTTAAAAATGCTTACAAAGTCTAAACACCATATTTACTCATATGAATATAAATAGTTGAAGTATTAAGTATGTGGTAGATTGTCTCAATATTAATTTTCTAATTACTTTCCTGGGTTCTGGTCATTCCTTTGCATACAGACTCTGGCTGCAATGTGTTCATGTTGGTTACTATCTTACTGTTTGTATTTCATTTTGGATAATGGCAGCTTCTGGATTTAACTTCTTCGAATGAGGTGGATTTGAAGTCCTCAAAGGTGTTCCTCAAGCACTTCCTACACACAGGTTTCAATTTTTATACTGAGAATGTAGACTCTGAGTGGAGTGTCAGAACTCACAAAGGAAACTGTCTTTGAACTAGACCATGATGTGGATTTTCTTCTAGCAGATAATGGTTTTTGCCCTGTTGAAACTCATTGCCCACTTACCCTGAGAAGATTATAGGCAGAGTCAGAAAAATACTCTTGAGTCCTCCAAGTGGTCACCTATATAAGGTGAAGGGCTACACTCTATAAAATGTGTGAGTTTTAATATCAGAAATGTTTATTTACACCAACAGCGTAAATAGGTCAATAGTCACGTGAAGAGGAGCATTCAGTCTGCAAAAAAACCCTTCTGCAGCCCATAAACTTCAGTTTTCTGCCTTTAATGTTTATCAGCATCTCAAGAAGCATTTATTGCCCCTCATACACTCCTTTATGATTCCCTTATTGATTAAGTAGTGATGCCTCCTGGACCTAGGACATGGTTCACTATTTTTCAATTAAAATGAAGAAATACCTTGTTTGTTGCAGGTTTGTTTCAAGCAGTTGGCTTGTGGCACTCTGAGAGATGCTGCTGCCCATGACAGGCTGGAATTATCATGATCAACTATCCAGTTTGGATTCCACCCAGTGGCCAAGAGCTTTGCATGGTAGACAGCAAGGGAAGGATTTTTAAAAAGAGTAAACCAGGTAAGACTTGAGGCAGCCATCTGATCATTTATCACTTCCTCCAAGGGTTTTAGTGTGCTGCCAAGATGTACTGAATAATGTATAGCTTTTCTGTTTGTTTTCTAAGTCCACTGAACAGGCTGTTAAAGAACGGTGCTCCCTTGGATTCAGGAGAATGGATATAGTAATAATTGAGTCCTCTTTTCTCCAGAGGAGAGGGAAGTTATTTTAAGATACAACAGAAAGCAGACGCAAGACACTATGGATGCTAGTTTAATGCAGTAGCCCAGAATTGCAAGCTAAGGACATTTCCTTTTTAAGTAAATACTCTGAACTATAATGGAATAAGCAGTTGTACTTTTTGAAGGTTAAGTAGAGAAACTGTTACCCTTAAGTATTTATATTTTGCATGATATAGAAATTTGAGTACCAGTTTGTAGCATATGTGTGTATATATGTTCATATATATTCATATATATATATATATGCTCAGGTTTACTCCAATTTTGAAGAGTTTACATTATTTTTACCTTTCATTTCTTTGAACATATTTATCATTCTAAATGCTGTTCCTCTAAGTATTAGATAAAATGGTGAGACGATGACATAGTTCATTATTATTGTGACTCCTAAAATTTAAAATGTTATACCTAATTTCATTCAAGTATTCTCCTCGGAACTTTATGGAACTTCTTTTCAGCTACTATCCATAGTTTTGTCAGATCTTATTATCTTTCCCTTTAACTCTCTTCCTCCTCTACAGCATACTTTAAATTTTCTATCAAGAATTACCTGGGGAAACTACAAGTTATTTTTGTCTTCCAACTTTAAGACCATCAAAGCTCTTACATCTTCTTTGAATTTTATGAGTCCCAAAGCAAGATTTTCTTTAAGTTCTATTACAGAAACAGAAAAATGTATTCATTTAGGAAAGCACAGAGGGAGATTATTCTGTCACTTGAACTCTTTATTTTTTTTTAAAATACAGCTTTTTATTTTCTGAAAATAAAGTAAATGGAACTCAGTTAATGAATTATAGCCTAAGATAATTATTGGGCTATAAATGAGAACTTTGAAAGTGGTTGAAAATATCCGATCTTCTAAAGTTTAACAAATAGCCCTCTCCGGTCCCCCAATAGCTCCTTTGTCTATAAGGTAATATCCTGAGAATACGAAACTGAAATAGTCACAGATTTTAAATTTCGAATTTAAAATTAGAAATTGTCCAGAGCATCAAACTCATGGCAAAAATCCTTATTCGATGAACTGAGTTAGTGGATAGTTGTTTATCCTCTTTTGTGGCAAGTTGGGTTAAGCACATTTAGAAGAGTTCTGCAGGATGCATTTGTAGGATAAAGCTCAACTTAGTTCCATGCTTCATAGCATTAGTATCTAGCAAATAATTAAAGCAAGAATGCTTCTTTATAGACTTTCATATTCGTAAGCTTTTAAGTCTTAACCTCTGAATCCAAGATAAATTTCATCCTGGTTATGTTTATTTCAATATTTTCACCAAAATCGGATTGCATGTTGACACATCAGACTTGGAAAGTAGAAGAAAGACAAAAGTGGAGGGATAAAAATAAGTGTATTTTGAGGCTAAATAATCATATGTCAATGAAATTATCAGCAATTCTTTATCGTCGTGAAGGAAAAGCTAATCTCTGAAATGTGTTCTTATGCTTTAGAATACTTTATCTTTTTGACCTGTATAGGTCATCAGTACAGAAAAGGTGTACAAGTACTTTTGATCCATCAAGAAACATAGCTTCTCTTCACAGAGTCTTTTGAAGTGAATTCTGTTGATTAGGTTAAACAGAGAGTACATCCCATTCTGCTGTATTAAAACATATGACTTAGATTGCCCCTCGGGACATAAAAGATTTGACAATGAATTTATATATTTTCTCAGTTAAAAGTTAACTCTTTAAAAATGAACAGAAAATTTATACATTACAGTTTTTAATACTTACATTAGTTTGAAATTCATTTTTAGTTCTCTTTTGTAAGAATGGCAGTTGCATTTTTCACGGTGATGCCTGTTAGCTTCTTCCATAAAGTTAAAAGAGCATCTAGGAGTGCATAGGAGTAATATTAAGCCATAAAGACAGGATATAAAATGTGAGATTTTTCAAGTCACTTCTCATAATAATGTGCCCCACATAATGGGATTTGCCATCTCCAAGGTGGTTCATGGAAAACGTTTAAGTAGCACCTATGTAGGCAGTGAATCCTTAACTCTGCAGAATGTGTGGACAGTCTCACCCGTACCACTATTCTTTCTCTGAGGTCTTCTGAAAATAAAAGTTGAGAACTTCACAAGGTAACAGTTTCCATCATGAAAAGCTTCATCTGAATATTTCTCCATCTGAATCTTAAATACTTTTTGCTATGTGTTAACTTGCTCTCTGAACTTTTTTTTGTTTTTGTCTCTTTGTCTCTTTAGGGCCGCACCCTCTGCATATGGAGTTTCCCAGGCTAGGGGTTCAGTTGGAGCTGTAGCTGCCAGCCTACACCACAGCCACTGCAACATCAAATCCAAGCCGGGTCTGTGACGTACACCACAGCTCACGGCAACAGCGGATCCTTAACCCACCGAGCAAGGCCAGGGATTGAACCCGCAACCTCATGGATGCTAGTCGGGTTCGTTAACCGCTGAGCCTCGACGGGAACTCCCAAAGATTTTTTTTTTGAATGACAACCCCATGTAAAACAGTATGTGTCCAGAAACTAATTAGCAACCCTCCCTGTCCTGTCCTCAAAGAGTTCAGACTCACAAAGTAAAACAGACACACAAACAGCTCACTCCAGGAAAAATAAACTAAAAAGTTCATGAAGGATGGTTAAAACTGATAGGAGTATTAATAGGTTTGTGAGGCTTATGAGGCATTTAAGCTGCACAGCAAAAAAGGGGGGGAGGGGAATTTTAATTGATAGGAAACAAGTGTGAAACCATCCTAGGCTTAGGGCACCTAGGATGGCAAAGGTACCGTAATGTAAAAATAAATGCTATGCTTGGAGGATGGGAAGCTTGAAACTGGAGTATAGGGAGGAACACAAAAGGAGATGGGGTATATAGGTCGGGGCTGGACTGCAGTGTTTTATATGCATAGCTGTGCCAGTTAATTATATGAAAGTGATAGCATCTATACTATGCAGAAGAAAACAGTTCTGGCATAGGGTGGGAGTAGAGGCAGAGAACGTATGGACAGAGAGAAAAGAAAATCTGAAGACATTCTGTTCCACAAGTGCAGAAATGTATGGTTTCAAGTCTGTTGTATCCTGGTGACTAGAGCAGTGCCTGTCCATCACTGATTCTGTTAGATCTCTGTTAAATGCTGACTACATGAATACCTCTCGCTGATAATCCATGAACCTCTACATTTACAACATTTACCTGTTCTAGAAATTATTTGAAAACTCTTCATACAAAGGATGAAAAGAATTTAACTCACATGGTTTTTCATCACACACACGAGTACACACACACACACACACACACACAGTCACTCTCTCCCAATATGTGCTTGAAATTAAACCTCACATCCTCTTCCTGAAATTTATGCTTCAATTAAGATGGGGGCAGCTGCTATCTTGCTTTATTTCCCTTTTGAGACTTTTATCTCTCAGGCTTTATCCTTCCCTTCATTGTTTTATCATCACATCAATCACTGGGTTTCACTCCTTGGGAATGCAGCATGCATGGCAGGCACATTTTTATGGCTAGAAAGCAAACCTACCTTAGTTGGCACAGGCTGCTTCCTTAAACCTAATTAAGTAATTCTGCTGAAAGTATCATGTCCTTTCCATCACAATGCACATTCGGTCAAAATAATAGGGAACACATTTTCAAAACTGTGGAGAGTAACTGGGGAAGGGAACCTGAAGAAGACACGAAATAAATGAAAGTGAACTTCAGCCCAGCCTTCTCTGACAGAACCCTTTAATAAGCCAGGGTGCATTAACACCTCTGCGGTAGGAAACACCTGACTCACAGCATCACTTTCACTCCAGTTATTTTATTGAGCATCCCCACTGTCATATGGTTCCCCAGCAGTACACCAGATTCAGTACATTTTGTATGATTAAATCATCTATTTTTCAGGGAAGGTCTCATAGTTTGAGAAAAAAAAGCAAGAATTTCTCTCTAAATATGCATATTTAACATGCACTAAAATTTAATATTCTTATTACTAAAGTCTTTGACTTTCTTCTCTAGGACCGTAATTCCAGAGCCACCTAAGTATCTAGTAACTTGTCAGAGGAGTGAATGAATGAGTGGATATCAAAATTTGTGCTTCGGATTAAAATCATAACTTCTGTGTTTTTAACAGTTGGAAATATCTGTCTCTCTCTTATTAGTGGGGCCATTGGTATTTGATTAATCCTGTCAGTTGTTAGATCAATGGCATCTGATCCTCTCATGATTTTCAATACTGCCATTATTTAGTAACACATTTTTTCCTATTCTAGATATTTATTTATAATTTATTTTTTATTAAAATATAGTTGATTTACAATGTTGTGTCAATTTCTGCTATATAGCAAAGTAACCCAGTGACCCACTATAATATATATGTATGTATACATATATACATACACAGTAAAATATATATATATATGTATACATATATATATATGTAATTCATTTTCTTTTTTTGTCTTTTTTTTGTCTTTTTTTAGGGCCACACCAATGGCATATGGAACTTCCCAGGCTAGGGATCCAGTTGGAGCTGCAACTGCTGGCCTACACCACAGCCACAGGGATGCCAGATCCGAGCCATGTCTGTGACCTACACCATAGCTCACGGCAATGCTGGATCATTAACATACTGAGTGAGGCTAGGGATTGAACCCACATCCTTATGGATACTAGTCAGGTTCTTTATCACTGAGCCAAAATAGGAACTCCCCCTTTCTTATATCATCTTCCATCATGGTCTATTCCAGGAGACTGGATATAGTTCCCTCTGCTATACAATTAGTCCTCATTACCTACCCATTCTAAATGTAATAGTTTGCATCTACCAACCCTGAACTCCCCAACCATCCTACCCTTCTCCCCACTTGGCAACCACAAGTCTGTTCTCCATGTCTGTGAATCTGTCTCTGTTCTATAGATAGGTTCATTTGTTCCATATTTTAGATTCTACATATAAGTTATTTCAGATGATATTTATCTTCCCCTTTCTGACTTACTTCACTTAGTATTATAATCTCTAGTTGCATCGATATTGCAGCAAATGGCATTATTTTGTTCTTTTTTATGGCTGACTAGTATTCCATTGTGCATATGTACCACATCTTCTTAATCCATTCATCTGTCTGTGGAAATTTAGGTTGTTCCCATGTCTTGGCTATTATGAATAGTGCTGCAATGAACATAGAGGTGTGTGAATCTTTTTGAATAAAAGTTTTCTCTTGGCATATGCCCAGGGACTGGAATGCTGGATCCTGTGACAGTTCTATAGTTTTCTGAGGTACCTCCATACTGTTTTCCAAAGTGGTTGTAGGAATGTAATGGTTATTTTTAAATCACATTGTGACATATAATAATATCCAAGGTCTAAGGGTATAAGGGATTTAAGCTACTATTAAGGAACAAGGGGAAAAAAAAGGAATGATGTTTGCTAAATGTCTCATTGCCTTTATAAATGTAGTATGGTTCTCTTTCAAAAGCTATCAAAATTTTTGAATTTTTATTTTTAGAGATGTCAAATGCTTGAGATAAAGAAGTAAAGTTTTGGTTCTTTCCATGCTGTTGAGTGTGGACATCTCTGGGTAGAAGTCTCTGGAATGCCTCCATGCTAGCAAGCTGCCCTTTTCTGTTTTGGGTAGTGAGGTTATAGGAAATTGTGGCTGTAAATATACTATCACATTTATAGGCATGATTTTAAGCAAGACCTAGGTTTGAATCTCAACTCTGACACTTACAAATCATCTGATCTTGGGCAAGTTATTTATCATCATGGAATTCTGGATTACCAGTAGGTAGCATGAACATATTAGCAGTGACCCCATGGTATAACTTTGAGGATTAAATGATATCAAAGATAGAAAACACTCAGCAGAATGTCTGAAACATTATTAATATTCTAGTGTGCTAATTATTATCTATTATTATTACTATAATTATTATTTACAATCTGTGTATTTGCAGCTCTATCTAGAAGTCCCTTTGTTCAGCCAAATGTGAGAATATCTTACGCAGGGTTCCCAGAATTCATTGAGTTGTAAAGTGCTTAGCAGAATACCTGACACCCCATAAGCAGTCAGTAAGCATTAGTTGTGGTGGTAGTCATTATATCATTATTTATGGAAACATTTCTTCAGGTCTTTGAGGAGATCCTGGCCTAATTGAATTATAGCAACGATTTCCTTCTTAGGATGATGGCAGGTCTATGAGTTAAGGTTAGTGTTATGACTTTGAGGTAATGCCCTGTTTAACAATATATTATTGGTCATATTACAATCATGTTGCCGAATGCCCTGATATTGAGGTAAATGGCATTTACTTTATAACCAAAGATCACCAGAGTGATTTTTCCATACCAAATTATAGTCTTTAGAATCAATAAAACACCCTGAAAGCTAGGACACTCCCCTCTCCCATGGGTAGTAAAATCTATAGATGGTAAAGATCCTTTATAGAAAACAGCAGTCGTGCAGTAGAATGCCATCCGTGACTGGCTGAGTCAGAGGATACTGAGACGTGGTTATGGAGGGTGGACTGTATCTCAGAGCAATGAACAAATCATCCTAATCTGTTGACATGATTCTCTCATTTGGAAATACTTTAATATACACTAGTAAAGATTGTCTCCCAGGGTCCCTGACATTAATCAAGCAGTGTATAATTATATAATTATGCCTTTCACCTTTTCTCTTTTTGCATATATTTTATAAGAAAGACTGCTCTTAATTTTGAAATGAAAATTTAGAATGAAAACTGCACTTGGAGTTCCCCGGTGGCCTCGCGGGTAAGGATCCAGAGTTGTCACTTCTGTGGCACAAGTTCGATCCCTGACCCAGAAACTTTTGCATGCCTTGGTTGTGACCAAAAACAAAACTACTCTTAACGTAGTAAAAATAATAATTTAAAAATTAACTGTCCTAATTCATTTCGCAAACATACTAGAAGAATGGGGATAAATCCAAGAGCATTCTGTGAATTTCTTATCAGTGCTTTGTAGATTACAGGTTTTGAGTAAAAGACATAATCTGGTTCATCAGCTGCGATGTGAGCAGAGACAGCGTAGACTAGAAAACTTCAGTGGGAGGTGGAAAATGAATCAACCAGAAGTGAGTAAAGGAATTCCAGGCTTTGGCAGAAGGGCCTCCTATGATTGGACTGTGGGTGTTGGCAACAAGCCAGGATTGGAGAGCAGCTCATTTTCCCTCAGCAGCCCCCCGTTGCCCTCATTGTGGAGGCAGAGGAAGCCCACTGTGGAAAGGAAAGGGATTCGGGGATGCTCTGTGGAGAGGGAAGTAGCAGCAAAGTGACAGACTGTGAAGTTAAACAGCAAGTTGGGCAGAGTCAAGCCAGGGGCTGACAGCTTGACAAAATGTATGCAAGAAGGTTTGGACTGAGTGGAGTGGTAGGAAATCCCTGAGTGAGCAGAGGGAACATTTCATTAGAAGGGATTTATTCATTCTGAGGATACAATTTAGCATGAAATTAAGATACTGCTGGAGACAGTCTTTAAGAAGTCTCTTCTGCAGAAATGTGAAAGGAAGGATAACCAATACTTGATGATATCGTGTCTCTGTTAAATCCAACAATGACGGTAGCCATAAAGTAATAATGATAACCACCCTAAATTGAATTTTTGGATCAATATAGGTCATTTGTATCAGTAACCCTGCTGTGTAGACATAATTATATACATATTCAAGATGAAGAAACTGAGACTTAGAAAGGTTAGTAAGTTTCCCAGGCTCACACAGCTAATATATGTCAGCGTGAGTTTTTCTCCCAAGATCTTCTCTTTATAAAACCGTTGGGTTTCCATTATATTATTATCCTGTTTTTCAGTTATTAAATCTCGCAGTCCGGTACCTATGCCTTTATACATATATGCAAATTTGCTCTATTATATACTGAATTTTTCCAATAATACTGTGATTTCTTCTTGTTGCGTGTGTGTGTTTTGCTTTGCCATGAATTTGAAAGTATCTTGAGAGACTGAGCCCACAGTGTTTCTTTTTATGGAGGACCTATTATTGCATGGTTATCTTAGGCCCTGATTCTGAACAAACTTTTGCTTATGATATTGTCAATATTACACCGGTTTCCCCTTTTAACAAAGAGAAGAAAACTTATGTACACACTTCATATGTAATTCTTTCCATAAAGTTGATTAAAAAATCATTTGAATAATACTTTGTTTTTCATCTATATAGGATATTCTTTCCTCTAATGGAGAGCATTTAAACAGATTAGACAGAGTATTTTAAACAGACTGTTTTATTTTATTTTAATTTTTATTGAATGACAGTTGATTTACAATGTTATGTTAGTTCCAGAGGTACAGCAAAGTGATACATAAATATATATACATATATATATAGTATGTATGTGTATATAGAGTCTTTTTTAACATTATATATAATATATGTGCATATATATATTATATGTATATATATTTTTTTAACATTCTCTTCCATTATAGCTTCCATCACAAGTTATTGAGGATGGTTCCCTGTGCTCTACAGTAGGTCCTTGTTGGTTACCTGTTTTATATACAGTAGTGTGTATCTGCTAATTCTAACTCCGAATTTATCCCTCTCTCTGCTTTCCCCTTTGGTAACCGTAAGTTTGTTCTCTATGTCTAAGAGTCTATTTCTGTTTTATAAATAAGCTCATCTGTATCATTTTTAGACCCCACATATAAGTGATATCATATGATATTTGTCTTTTTCTGTCTGACTTACTTCACCTGGTAGGATAATCTCTAGATGTATCCAAGTCATTGCAAATAACACCATTTCATTTTTAATGGCTGAGTAATATTCCATTGTGTATAGCTACCACATCTTCTTTATCCATTGATCTGTAAACAGACTCTTTTCTAACACCATGTGTTTATGGAACACTGGTCTTGAGGTGTATGTTCCCTGTACAAAGGGTTTATAGCCAAACACATTTTGCAGGTGTGTTAATTTATGATAAGGTCTGGCTCAAAAAGAAAGAGTTTTTTTACCTACCACATGTGCTCCTTTTTTCCTGGATGGAGAATTGTCAGTAATCAGAGAAAAGTGAGTGGTTTTGAGCCATCTTTTCCCCACAGATTACAATTCTGGTGTTAAGAAAATAGACCTTGGGCTGATAAATTCTCATTCTCTTTTATCTCTCTCTCTCTCCCCCTTTTTTCCTCCCTTTCTTCTTCTTTTTATTCCTCTTCTTCTACTTCTCACTGTCCCATTCACATGTACTCCCACCCCCTGTCCTTCCCAACCAGTGAATACACTAACATTTCTCTCCTTAGGCTTCCTTGTGTTTCAATTAAAACAGGCCATTACCTCCAGTAACGTATCCTCTTAGATATTCTATACCATCAATGAGCTTATCATTTTCTTTTTCATTCATTCAGGCAAAGCCCGGACACTGTTCTCTCTCCCTGCTTTTAACAAGAGAGACATAATTTCAAGGCAGCTCCTACAGCTAGAGTTATTTTTACTGTGAAATTACTTTTCAAAGGGTAACCTCACTTTCACACTCTTGTAGATAGTATTCCATGCACAGGCGACATTTTACACATTCAAAATTCAGCATAATTATGAAGCCAAGGCCAGTTATTGTCAGGTTATATTATTAGCAGCAGCATCAGGAGATTTTTGCTGAGAGTCTTTTTTTGGCAGGGGCCCTGGGCCACATGAAACAGTCTCGATTTTAGTCTGCTTTCACTGCCACATGAGTTAAGGACAATCTGTTTTTAAAATTTTCATAGCTTAGTGGCTCATGGCCTAGGTTTCCTTCAATATCTTATAATAACTTATAATGGAAAATAGTCTGAAAAATAATATATATATGGTCTCTTTCTCTCTCCCCCCCCGTGTGTGTGTGTGTGTGTGTGTGTGTGTGTGTGTGTGTGTGTGTGTATGAATCACTTTGCTATACACCTAAAACGAACACATTACTGTAAATATCTACTCTTAAATATTAGCTTTTCTTCAAGGAGTTTGTGATGCCAATGACAAGTAGAGCAGAGATGCAATATTATCAAAAAAGGAAAAAGGCAGTACTCTAAGTGTCTGGCAGGAACTTGGTAGATGATAAGAGCTACAGGGATTCAGAGGAAGAAAGATATGGTAGACCTGAAGCCTCAGGGATATTTCACAAAGGAGGTGAACTAAAGCTGAGCATTAAAGGAGTGGGCATTCTTACTCAAAGCAAAATCACAAGGAACTTTAGACAGTCTATTGGGATAGAACATGCTGGAAGATAATATGAGAAAAATAATATGTATTTATATATGACTGGGTCACTTTGTTGTACAGAAAAAATTGGCACAACATTGTAAACCAATAATATTTTAATTAAAAAATAAAAGTCATTGAAAGGGAAAAAAATCAGGTACCTTGAAAAAAAAAAAAGCAAAATCCACAAATCCACATTTTCCCCACACCCTGTGTTATATCCTAGGAAGTCTCCATGGTCAAACTTCTTATTTCTGAAGGTTCAGTCTCCTTCTGTGTTCACCCTATTTGTCCTCACTGCTACTGCACAGTATTTTTCATCTTCTGTGTGCATGTCTTGACCCCTCAAATATACCTCTAGCACACCTGCCTCTCTCACTAGAATGTCAGTCCTCAAAGCCAGAGGCCAGATCTTATTCATCTTTGTTTTCCCATAATATTTGTATCTCACAGAGCTAACATGTAGGAATGAACATACGCCTCTTCCTCTCAAGTTTATCAAGACAGTTGCATAAATCTCAGTCAATTTTGATGATTGGAAAGCAAACCCTACTCTTCTCTTTGCTTTTACTCAGCTGAAATGCCATTATGGGATGGCTGAAAAGAACAGCAAGTTCTCAAATGCCTAGTAAAAAAGTTGTGGGCTGGGAAATATGATGTAAATGATCAGGACTGAAAACAAAAATGTTTATCTCAAGCCCTGGAAATACTGCAGATGGTACTGAAATATGACTCAAAAAGTGATTTCATAAAAGTGTTGGTATTTATATGAGCAATTCCAAGTAGATGGAATACTAATTCTGATAGAAAAGTTTTAAGAGTTTAAATACTTTTTCATGATTCTACTTTCCTGGAATTTGGCTAGAAGGTAAAGCTCAGTAAATTTCCCCCTGAATATTCTACTTGGATTAAACCCTGATCGGTATCACTTGCATGCCAACTCTGTCTAGACCTCTAATCTAAAAACTCTTCAAGAAGATCAAAAACTAACCACTTATAATGTTAGACATACCTATGAACAACTTTGTTCCCATCATTTCATGACTTAAGTATACCTATGGTCTTGAATTCCAACATTCTTCTTCCCTGCCATGTAAGCTACCTACTTCTGCAACACACATAAGAAAGTATAGTAGAGTCACAAGAATTACAAAATAATCAATATGCAATAATTGAGGTACATATGAGCATATACACCCTATTATTTAGATTGTAAAAATTGAAAATTATGTATATTATTATGGGTATGCAAAAGTAAAAGCATTGCATACAGGTTTTTATAGCTGAGTGCTGGCAAATCTGAAGAATCGGAAGAGTCATAGAAGACTTTTCAGCCCCAAATCCCAACTTCTAGTAATTCTTAAATCTGTACCTAATAGAAAGTCTCCTATCCTGTTCCTAAGCATCTCCTAGACATAGCTGTTACAAATTTGATTATCAAATCTGGTCTTATGTTAGCCAAGGAAGTCCACTTATTATAGTACAGTATCTAAGCTAATGTATATGTAATTTTTTTGGAAAAATAATATTTGTTTCCCATGTGAGTTTCCAGCAGAATGAAAACACACTTTACCAGCAGAAAGGACAGCATTTTCTCTATCTGATCTTTCATCAAATAGAATTCTTGATCAAGCCAGAATCTTCTGAAATACATGATTTGGAGACCTTCCAAAAAAACCTGTCCTGAAAAAGATGGTAAATTACAGTTCGATCTCATTTGTCCTAAATTCTGTCCATCATTCACCTGTGAGTTATAATTGTCTCCCGCTTGTGAGACATGTCCCATAACTCATTCTAGTCAGTATGATGTATTTACTTCTAAAAGATTCATATCTTAGAAATAGCTTGACTGTAGCAAACTATGGTCTCTAATTAATCAGAAGGTAATTGCATTAAGTATCATTCTAGTTGCCAAGTCTAATCAGATTCCACCCAAGTGAATCACTGTATCTGGCACGCTTTCAGAGATTTAATCAAGGGCATGTTTTAAATGGAACTCTGTGACTGGACATTGAAGTTCCCTCAAATGTTTGGGTTAAAAAGATCCATTGTACATTCAGCTTGCCTTTTCCACCAGGCATTTTGTTTCTTGTTTGGAAACAGTTACAGGTTCAGGCAGGAATTTTTTATGTGCAGAAACCCAGGAACTGTGGTTTGAATAGACCAGGGAGTCTTTTACAAATTAAGTCTAGAAACAAGTCTGTCACAAATCAAAAATCCAATAATGCAGATATGTAGAAGTGAATGTACTTATCTGCCAGATCTGCCTTTAGATCGTATAATTCAGTTCATAACAAAATGTCTTTTTCATGACACTTGCCCTGTATTAGGTACTGTCCACATCTCACTACATACATCTTAAGGGTGGACACTGATTCTTTTCTATTATATTGATTTTCACTCATTTAAAAAAAAAAAAGCCTAGTACCTAAAAGTCCCTTAATGTGTATAATGCATTTATGAATGCATATATTAATTAATTGTGAAGGAATGAATATGCATATGACATTTTATGGCAGTGAAAATAGTCAATAGAGGTTTTTAATGGTTAAAGGCTATATGGTTATTTACTTTAGAAGGCAATTAGACTGAAAATTGAAATTTGAATATTATATTTAAAGCATTTGCCAGTGTTTTTGAATCACACACTCTTAAATTTTTAAAATAAAATTTTCTCACTGGCAAAATGTGATATTTATAGTGTGCTTCACATGAGGTGTTTGTCAGTTTCATCCTGCTGCGCTCATACGTCCACATTCACTTGACTTTCTATTTCATTAACCCTTCCCGTGTCTGAAATAAATTTAAGCGACTACTCTTCAGAGGTTGCAGGTCAGAACAGATATTTTTGTATATGAATGAAATTCTTTAAAAGGACTACTGCAAACAATTATAAGAATCTTACATTGTGTCTGTTACTGGTATTAATGAAAACTAGGAAATAAGTGTTAGGACTTTTTTACATAAAGTAATCTCTGGGTTTTAATATTCTAATCTGAGTCAGTTCAAAGTCTGACTATCCTGAAAAGAAACAGGCACTGGCCAAATGTTTTAGAGAAACATGTTGTGGATTTTGTTAGAAAACTCACTACAGGAGTTCCCATCATGGCACAGCAGAAATGAACCAGGAAGTGAACTAGGGGAGCCATGAGGTTGCATGTTCGATCCCTGGCTTCGCTCAGTGGGTTAAGTATCCGGCATTGCCATGAGCTGTGGTGTAGGTCGCAGATGCAGCTCAGACGTGGCTTTGCTGTGGCTGTGGCGTAGGCTGGCAGTTGCAGCTCTGATTTGACCCCTACCCTGAGAACCTCTATATGCTGCAGGGGTGGCCCTAAAAGGCAAAAAAAAAAAAAAGTCACTACAGAAAACTGAGCACTAGTCTGGCACATTGCATTTGCCTACTCACCATGCTTCTCTTGTGTAGGTAGAATGACCCAGTTCTTTTCATTCTTTGTGAAATGAGCAAGAGCCTCATGGATGCATAAAGCCTTGCCCCCAAAGCATTACCAACCATTCAGGAACCCCGATCTCTAAACTAATTCCAGATGTTTTAGCCCTACTCTGAACCCTCTGCATGGAAGAAGATAAGGTGGGGAGGGGTTGTCTTAATTGGAACTAAAGTTAAAAGCAGTTGTGTATAAGGGAAATCACACAGAGGTGACCACACATCAAGTGTTCCCAGAATAACTGCATCAGTAGTTCCCAGACTTTATTTGTAACAATCTAAATTAACAAACTTCTAACATTCTTGGTCTTCTTTGCATGTATGTATTCTCCTATTCCTCTAAGTTTATACTTTTAAAGGTCACTAAGGAAACACATTTTTGTACATTTGAATATATTTAACTCCTTTGTTTGACTGAGGGCTCCTTATAGTACCAGTGGATCTTATTTACAGTTGTCATCTGGTATCTAATGAAATGTTGAACATTTAGTAACCACTCAAAAAATGTTGAATTAATTGGTAAGAACTTTCTGAATCATCTTCAAATGTCTACTCTTTGACTTTCACCCACATCTTGAAATAGCTTTGAAATTCTGTTTATCGTTCCATTGAACATCCCTTCAAAAACTCAAAGAAGAAGCCGATTTATACCTACTATGTCATGACCTAGGGCTTTACCTCAAAGGGCTTGTTATCCTCCCTTCATTGTCCTGAAAGAGCTTACAGTCTAGATGCAGAGACAAGACAAAAACCACATAAAAATGTTAAATTACAAAATGGAGCAAATGTATAGCATATACGATATGAATGTAGTATGTTTTAAGATTACACCTAAACTAGATCCACCCTAGTTTTCCTCTCCAGGAAGACATGAGCTTCTTTGGGGGCAGCAGCCAGAGTTGGTGGGTTTGAAGGATTGGGGAGATTCCTTGGAGAGTACAGTCTGAACAAAGAGAATCAGTGTACAAATCTGACCTGATAAATAAGTCTTAGTCATCTGAGGGGAGGAATGATGTGATGAGTTGCTTGAATGTATCCTTAACATAGCATTTCCTTTCACCACTGACTCATAGGAGAATTTTAGGAGGAAAGAAAAAACTGTGACATAGAATTGAAAGTTTCTATGTAAGATATTATTAATATTCATAAGATATATCTATAAGGCATTGGGCAAAAGTTTTTGTCCTTTAATAGAAAATAAGATAAAAGGATGGAGGCCTTGTCTTCTATTTTGCCTCAGGAATATTGTCCATTATAGGGACTAGAGGTGCAGTTCACCACTGGATAATATGATATCCAGACAGGTAGTATCAGAAAGCATCACAGATGTCATGCAGAGGCATCGGTACCCACTGGAACTCACAGTCACTAACTGAACTATCAGTGTGATCGACAAAGATGGAAGGAGGAACAGAAGAGTGTAGCAGTGGCTAGACATAATTTTGTATCTGTTTTGGTGCTACCTTGAAATACCTGGAACAAGACTCAACAGGGTATTAGCAAGGGACAGGTGACACACAAACTAGATATGTTGAGGAAAATGAGTTAATGGAGCCACTGTGCAATCTGGGAAAGCTTCATGAAGCAGGAAAACTACACCTAGATTCATAAGGAGAGATGAAGGTGGTAGGGAGAGGCAGCATTGAAAAATGAAGATGACCAAAAACAAGAAATATTTGTGGTATGTGTGGGAGACTCTGCACATAGTTGTGACTGTAGCTCTGTCTACACTGAGAGAGAATAGTGAGAAACTGGGTGAGAAATGGATATTGAGGCCAAAATTCAAGAAACCTCTGGCTCAATTGGCTCAAAATAGGAATCCCCTGCAATGAAGTTTCCAGAATCTTTCAGACAGGCATATTTCCCTAACCAGGCAGTAAGTACTTTGTGTATTTTATTGTCAATTTTAAAGAGCTCTATGAGGAAGTATTATTACGTTTATTTTCTACACATCAAAATTGAGACCCAGAGATTTTAAGTAACCAGCCCAACATGACACAACAACAACTGAACAGGCGTTTGAGGCCAGATTGTGTGATTCACACACCACTGTAACACATCACCTTTTCTAATTTTGCTCTAGTCAAAGACCAGCTCTCAATGGGGTCATTTTGCATTTCCCTGCTGTGTTCTGTTTCCTTGGATAAGACAATGGTGATTCCCCATTACAGAAAGACAGAAAAAAACATCAATGGTGATCTCTTACTTTTTGAAATCAGTTCTTTCAGTGGTGTTTACTTTACTGTTACATTTTCTGAAGATGGTGAATTTTTAGTTTGTTATTTCAGTGCCTTGCAGTGAGTCTGCCAACAGCACGTATACTCCGGTGGTTCACAGTGGTATGTTCATACTACGGGAGATGATGTGCCTGGTACCTTGATGAAAGATACGTTCTTGTGCCCTCGGTAACCTAGAGGAGGAGTTTAAGAGTTAAGAGAGAAGAGAAGAGAGAAAGTAAATAGATTTTTTTAAAGGAGCATGAGGCAGGTGAAAGAAGTGTTGATGACAAGGGAGGTTGGAATTAGACTCCACCATGAGCGTGGAGTGATTAGGCTTGACTTGGTTTACTTACCAAATGGACTTCAGAGTTGACAAGACTAGCCTTCTGGACCAGAAATAGACATGACTTAGGGCTTTTAGATACCCACCCTGACAAAAAATCAATAAAGGCTCTCTATACTGCTGAAAGAGGAGGAGCCTTCTATCAACTCTAAATACCTGCGAGAACCTGAATTAATTGGTTTCCAGGAACTTGTAAAGTTGCTTTGAAGACAGTGGAGAATTACCAAGAGAATAAGCTGCTGTGATTACCCACGCTAAGGAAGGATAAATCTTGTTCCTGAGCTTGGTGGAAGACAGGAGCACCCTCTTATGTTGGGTGGGAGGTACTGTGAAAGAGCAAGCTCCTTTGCTGCCCCTTCTGACTGCTTTATGTAAAACATATTTAACCACTCTTTATCTTCCTGAATCAGTTTGACTTGGTAAGAACAGCCTACCAAGAAAGTTCATCATCGGTAGAGAAATCCAATTTTAAGAGGTAAAGGAAAGAAAATCTATAAGTTATGCAGTTCAGATATTATGCATGATGTGGTTTTCTCCTCATTTAAAATGGGAAAAATTTTTCCAAGCTATTTATGAATTTAGTGAAGAAATTAGAATGTGCCATCAAATATACCTTGATGTCAATTTAACCCAAACATCAGTCTTGCATTTTCAAATTTCCAGGTGAAAAAAAATATATATCCTTATTTACTCCTTCAAATGCCCTTGCAGAAATGGGTCTTGGAATAACACAACAGAGGCTTGATAAGGTAGTGGTAGAACAGAGGAATGACTGAAAATAAATTAGTATCCAGGAAGCATTATTTTGATATTTACAGTTGGAATTAATTTTTATACCTGAGTCTCTGAGGTAATATTGTAAAATGGATTCTACAAATACATTCACATACGCCATCATTTTATTAACATACCGTTATTGTTACAATAATAATGAAAATTACTGTAACTCCTTTTTAGCTCTCAGGTAGATCCAACTCCCCCCATCTTCTCTGCTCCTGGGCTGATATAATAGACTCTTAACTGTTCTCCATAGCTCCAGTTTGGCTCCTGCTCAGTTTGTTTGCCATCAGGTGGGTCTTATTGTCTGGAGGGGTGTCGAGTTCCTCTTTTGTCCACCATTCTCTGTGCAGGGGGAGAGAAGCAATGCCTAGTGCATTTGCTAAGGGAATCAGTTCTAGCTCTGGTATCTGGTTTATAAGTCTAAATATTACCACGCCAGAAGAGCACAGGCTTCTAGCAGTGTTACTCTCTAAATACGGATGCCAGGAACCACTCACTTAGGTGCATCTGCTGCTATAGGATTAAGTCCTAGTGTTGGTACCTGTATTTCCTCCCCTCCCTGGACCTAAGGTGAACCTTTGTTACCAATGTCATAATAACAGCCTTAACCCCGTCTTAGAGAGAAAGTGTTAATTAAATAAAATAATAGAGAGCAAAGCAAAATACAGCAGAATTCAAGCAGAGGGCCTCCTTCTCCTGATGCTGAGCTTGGAAATTTTTGCACAGTGCTTCACTGAATTCCCTGGGCTCTGAGGCACTTGGGGGCTTGTTGAATAGTGCTCACTATTTGAAGTTTTGTTATCAGATTACTAAGTGACCTTTTTCCCTGAATGAAAGATTCCAGAGAGTTTCTGTGGCTTGCCAAGTATGGTAAAATTTTAGCCCAGTTCCATTTGTCTATAGAAGAGGATCACTATGTTTTTTCCACTGGCAGGATTAGTTGGTAATTGAGGGCATCAAAACCAGTGCAAATAGGATCATGAAGAACCTTATTTACCAGAGCTGCATTCTAGAGCAAGATAATGAGAGGTATGAAATAAATGGTCTTTTCCAAGCAAGGAGGTCAAAGAGCAAGAGAACACATGGTCAGCTCACATAACAGGTGAAAAACAATTATACTGGGAGTTCAGAACATACTGGATTCCTTAGTAAAATAAAAGTCAGCACACAAATACAAACTGAGCCATTACGATGTGAGGCATTATCCTAAGTTCTGGTGATGGTGGAGAACCAGAAATATCGATCCTAGTGGTAAGGATCTTACGAAACTTAATGGATTGGTGGTTTAGAATTGGCATATGCACACTGTGGTATATGGAATAACTGGGGACCTGCAGTATAGCACAGGGAACTCTACCCAATATTCTGTGGTAATCTATATGGGAAAAATAATCTGAATAAGAATGGATATGTGTATATGAATAACTGAACACTGTCGTACAGCAGAAATTATCACAACATTGTCAATCAAGGATACTTCAACAAACCTTAAAAACAAAGAATCTTACATGCTTTTGGGGGGAGGTGTATACTAAACTGTCAGAAGAAACTGACTCAAAAAGAGGTTAAAGGCTTCATTTAGCTGATCTGTTTAGGCAGCATCTGAAGATCAGGTAGCTTTCCAAGTGAAATTAGGGTTGAGATTTTTACAGATAGAGGAGGGGGGAGGGGCACCTATCCTGGTCTGGCTCACTTAGCAGTTTTCATCTTCAGCTGCTGTAATTCTTTCTGTTGGAGTGGCTGGAGATTGTTTTGGTCATTTGGCCTCTTGCTCAAAGTCATTGTTGTATTATCACCCCAAAAATTGTCAGAACATTTCTTTTGAAGCCCGTTTTTATAAACTTAGCCATTTATTGGTTGATCAAGGTTCAGGGGCAGGGACTACAGGAATAAAAAAAAAAGGAAAGAGAATCAAAAGGGAAGAGAGACATTTGTCAAAGGCAGTTCTTTTACAGAAAGCGTACAAATAAAAAATTATAGCTACAGTGTTTGCAAATTGAATCGAGAAAGTAAATTCAGTGAAGTGTGGAAGAGAGTTGTTAGACATCCCAAGGTGGCATTCGTGATGAAACTTTGTCAAAGGTTGAGGAGAAAGCCGTATGGAGATTTTTGAGACTTGGCAACTGCAGATGCCAGGAAGCAGGAACACACTGGGCATATTTTCAGAGAATATAGAATAGAGAGAGATAGGAGACAAAGGTCCAGATAGATTGTACATGTTTTGAACTGGCACCAGCTCTTGCTGACCTGGGCAAGTGTTTAGAGCAGACTCTGATGGGGTGTTTGGAGTGGTGGTTCTCAAACATCCTTGTGCTTCAAAATCACCTGGGCATTTGGTTAAAATGCAGATTCTAACTCAAAGACCTGAGATAGGGCCTGTTATTCTGTTGTCTAACGAAGTCCCAGGTCATAAGGTTGATGCTTAAGAGCGCCCTGAATAGGGGGCTTCAGAGGCTTCTTTGGGACTTTTCTCTCCTCTCCAACTCCCCACAGTATTCAAGGCATGAGAACAAGTACACCTATGTTTCACTGTCTTTCTTCTTCCCCATGCAAATTTCCATGGGAAGGCTTTTCCTTGGTCTACCTATAAGCCCACATGATACCACTTGTCTCCTTAGATGGCTGGTTCTTGGTAGATTTCCAATTCAAACTGAAAAATGGCAGAATGATTTAAATCACCTTCCCTCCAGGTGTTTTTAATATGTTGAGGTTAGTTTTTAATATGTTGAGGTTATTCTATCATTCATTTTTTACACATTCTATGTTGTCTCTGAGGAAGAGTAGTAACTGTTCAATGAAAAATGCCAGTTTCTCACTTCTTTATTTCCAGAGCTATCTTTTTCTCCACTTGGGAAACCTGTAGACTGTAGACAGCACACACTCCAAGTATCCGTCCCTCTTTAAATATGGGAAATTCTAAATTATGCTAAGTCATTTAAACCTCATTTCTTGGTGGAAAAAGACTGTTTGTTGGTGCATGTATGTAAAGGTAGTGATTGGACTAAAGCCTTGCCTACGCAAACTAGGAACAATGGGGAAATTTTTCCTCCTCTGTGCTTAATTTTCCTAGAAACCCCAAGTATTTTTGGTTCTCTCTTACAAACACAAAGTAAGGGGGAAAGACTCCAAACAGGTCAACCTAAATATTTTGCTTCATTGCTTAATTTTAAGGCAGGTATTTTGTCGAAGAGCAACAGGCTGAAGATATGTGGGTCTAGGGTCTGCTCAGCAACCTACTGCAAGCGTGAACTTTGGCTGGGTGATTAGGCCCTTCTGAGTCTCAGACTCCTATGCAGAGTATGCATTATAGCAGCATTTCATCTTTGTAAAAGTTAAATAGGTATGCATGCAAATGAGAAGCAAAGTGTCTGGTACACCGTAAGCTCTCGGTAGATGTTAGGAATTGATATTAGTAGTGTGATTGTTGATGATTGTTTTCCCCACAAGAAGAAATCCGATTCAGGAGGAACTAACTGGCTGGCAGAGGCTTCAAAACTTAGTCGTGATCTGAAGCTCACATACCAGCTGCTAATTTGCTTGTTTATTTCATTTGATTTTCCTTAGCTGCACATAAGGGAGGTGGGTGGCAGAAGCTTAATTTATTTGTGTCCCTTTTTTTTTTTTTTAATTTAAACTATGGGTTTATGGGTTTTGGCTCTCATGCTATTTTGAGGCATGGCCTTGTGGTGGCATTGGGATACCACACTTAGGGGGATGTGGCTCCCCTGGTGACTCTAGTGTCTTTATGTCCCCAAGTGATCAGCATAGGTGTTTGATTGCCAGTGCTGCCAGCCAAAGACCTCTCCTCCCCCAGACCTGGAAACACATGAAAAGAGCCATGACTCACAGGCTACAACTTTTTCAGCTTGATAGAGGCCCTGATAGGCTCAGCTCCCAGGTTTCCATCACCCCCACAGGCTGGCTGAAGGGGAAAAGGGCTCTTTGGCTTTCAAATAAAGCACTTCCCAGTGATAACTGAGAACCAGTGAGAGATACTGTGGAGAGGCTAGGAGGCTGTTCCTGTTCCTTGGCTGAAGTCAGTGCAAAGGATGATCTGGGGTGACACCAGGGTTTCTTCAGACCCTGAGAGGTATGGCATACGAAGTACTTTCACATCTTTCGTTACAATCTCTTGGAGTCCCAGCTTTCCTGCATTTTGCCCATTTTACCTGGCACGTTTCCCTGGTGGTACTTAACTCCTTGTGTCAGCTTTTGCTGTGGTGCTTGTTACCGGCCTGCCTCTCTTCTGTATGTTGTGTGCTGTGTGAGGGCAAGTCCTGTGCCTTTTTCATTACTGGATCTCCAGCCCTGACCTCGGTGCCTGGTAGGCTCTGAGTGTTTACATAGCAGTTGTTGGTGATGTGGATAGATGGACTGGTGAATGTGATCATGGGGGGAAAATATACTCCAGTACAGTGGATGATGGTACATCTGGGAATACTCTTGGATTATCATAGGGCTGTTTGGTGGGAGAAATTATTGATTAAAAAGACATTTCGGACAGAGCAAACTTGTGGTTGCCAAGGGGGAGGGGGCTGGGGAAGGGATGGAATGGGAAGTTGGGGTTAGCAGATGTAAACTGTTATACGTGAGGGGGATAATCAACCAGAGCCTAGGTACAGCACAGAGAATGATATTCAGTGTCCTATGATAAACCATAATGAAAAGGACTTTTAAAAAAAGAAGAGTGTAAAAGAGTTTTGAAGTTCAGAAAACTTGCTTTGCTGTCAAACTTCAGGTCATAATATTGCGCCTGAGAGCAGCTACTTTGTCTTTAACACCTCACCCAAGTAATTTGGGGGAGAATTTCAAATGAAAACAGAAAACATCCTCAGAAGTATAAATGGGCATTCGTGACAGAAGTGACATTCTAAATGAGCATTAGACCAGATTTGGTTTATGTAAAGGTAAGATATATTGAATCTGTATGAGACTTACCTACACCGGGAGCTTAAAATTCTGTTGAGAAAAAGTGATAGAAGTTTACCCATGATCTTGCTGGTACAGTCTTTAATAAAGACCTTCTTTGTGCTGGACACAATGGACTGAGAGATGAATTACTCCATGTGCCAGTCCTCTGGGGCCACAGTTAAGTCAAGAGTAAACCTGTAAATAATTGTTGTAGGAGGAAAACAGAGGTATGATCTTGGCACTATCGAGAGATGGACATGTTTAACCCTGCTTTCAAAATAATCTAGAATGGAGAAAAAGTGGTCTCTGAAGGATGTGTGGGAGTTTACCATGACAGAAGGGAAAGAGAGGGTCTACCTGTGCAGAAATAGAGGGGCTGGGAAGAGCAGGGTACCGTCTGATAAGTGCAGGTACTTTTTGTATGGCCACTGCAATACTCTGTGGATGAGTTAAGTGAGCAGTTGAAACCAGGACTTGTACACCAGACTCTGGATTCAAAATACATTCTTCCACATAGATTATGCATAATTGAAGGATATAGTAATCAGTGCTAATTGCTTTTCCAAAAATTGAGGTCAAAGGACTAAAGCTTTACTTTGACAGCCCGAAAAAAAAAAAAATGTATGTTCAGTGGTTATGTAGTCCTGACCTCATGTACTTTTTATTCTGTTTGTAAAGGCAATTGATTAAAAGCATAATAATGTGAGTTACCTTCATACCTTGTGTCAGTTTGATATGTGGTTTTGCAAATAGGAAAAACATCCTGGAAAAAACATCACCTTGATTTTATTTTAGGCAACTAAGAGAATCTTCTTATATTCAAAATGGACTCAGTGATAAAGTCAGAGATATAATCTAGGGCCTCAGGTTTCCTGAGCATTGACTTTCATATGAGACCACCTACATCAATGAATGCAGTAACTTTCAAACCCAGAAGGTGGTGTTTTATCTTCTTTGATATGTCATGCAAACTCTGATGCTTATATGTCACCAAGTTCTCCTGCATGACTTTGAATATCCGTCTTATAAGATTTTTCATTCCTTACCTCAGATAACTTCACAGATTGATCTTCTTGTAGTTTAAAATTTTATTTATCTTTAGCCAAAAAAATCATAAACTAGGCATCATCTACTTAAAAATCAGTTTACTCAAATTTGTCAGTTCCCTAGAAGACTTACTATAGAAAATCAAGCACATGTCTTCCAAAGCTGCCTGGATTCATTTTATATTTGTTTGACATATATGTTCTTTCTTTTTATGGCTACATCGTGACATATGGGAGTTCCTGGGCCAAGGGTTGAATCAAAGTTGCACCTGTGGCCCACATCACGGCCATGGTGACAGTGGATCCAAGCCACATCTGTGACCTATGCCACAGCTTATGGCAGTGCCGGATCCTTGACCTACTGAGCAAGAACAGGGGTCAAACCTATATCCTCACAGAGACAAGGCTGCGTCCTTAACCTGCCGAGCCACAGCGAGAACTCCCAGACCTATATTTTTAAAGTGACTTTATACAAAGCACTATATGTTTACATGTGTGGACAGGTATACACAAATAACACTCACATTGGCAAATACTCACATGACAGAGACTGTGTGTTAAGGCAGTAGTCCAAGTGCGTTTTATAACACTAATACATTTAGTCTTTTTCTATAAGGAGAGTGTCTTTTTAAATACCTGTTTTACAGATGAGAAAACTGAGACTCAGAGGGAGATTAATAAGTAACTTGCTCAGATCGTGAGCTAGGAAGGAGCCAAGACTTGAACTTGTGTTATCTGACTCTAGATTCCATGCCCTGGAAGGAAACTAAGGTCCCCTAGAGCCCATGGTGGGAAGAGAGGTCATGTAGCCACATGGAAACTATTTCAGAACTGCAGAGCAGGAAGAGAGTTTTGTCGGGGGTGATCATGAAGGGTTCATAAAAGAGGAGACATTGAAAGTGGGTCTAAAGATTGGTGGGGTTTGCGAGTTTGCTCAGGTGGAACTTAAGATGACACTGCAGCTAGGGCTTGCTATTAGCAAAAGCATCAGTGTCAAAGAGGTCAAGGTGTGTCTGGAAGACAACTCATGAAATGTGTCAGGAATAGAGAGGAGAGTCTATGTAAAAGGGCAGGAAGAGGAGTTCCCGTTGTGACTCAATGATAATAAACCTGACTACTGTCCATGAGGTTGTGGGTTTGATCCCTGGTCTCACTCAGTGGGTTAAGGGTCAAGCGTTGCCATGAGCTACAGTGTAGGGCACAGATGCAGCTTGGGTCCTCTGTTGCTGTGGCTGTGGTGTAGGCTGGCAGCCGTAGCTCCAATTCGACCCCTACCCTGGGAACCTTCATATGCCACGGGTGTGGGCTTAAAAAAGACCAAAAAAAAAAAAAAAAAGCCAGAGGAAGGAAGTTATAGGGAATTCTAGAGAATATTAAAGTTCAGATAAAAGAATTTGAAATGTGTTCTTTATGTGAAGGTGTATGGTTTTATTTTTATTTAATTTAGTTGTTTTTAAAGCAAAGGAGGAAAATGAATGGAAGACGAATGAGGCAGCTATGTGTGGAGTTAATCAGATAGAATTGAAGGGAGAAAAAGGGGTAGCATTCTAATGGATTTACACCCTTCAGCAAGAACAACAAAAATAAAATTCAGAGAGAAAAGAGACTTGTGAAGCATCTTAACTGTGAAGTCAAAACTGAGACAGTTTGGAACTTTGCCATAGCAGAAAAGGTACGGTTATGGAGGCAGCCCTGCCCTCACTCACACATGGGATTTTTTGCACCATCTGGAAATCTGGAGGAAGAACCCATCCTTTAGTTCCTCACTGCACTCATGAAGCCATGAGTAATACAGTTCTTTAACTTTCCCTCTTCTCTTTGGTGACAGGTTTGCCCAAGTTAGGTAGACGTACAGAGGGCGGCAGTCAGTGCAGCATTTTCAGATGTTCATGGCTGTCCTGTGATCAGGAATCATGATGCACGTGCTGCTTTGGCGGGGGGCAGGGGGGATGGGCATGAATAATGGGCATAGCTTACTCAGGTCCCAAGGGACTAGGGAGGGATGACTGAGGAGGGGGGGCAACAGGTAGGTTCACAGATAGTAGGAGACATTCTTATTCAAGTCCTGCAGTTTCTGAAGAGACATCAGGCAGGCTTTCTGGCTGGACCACCTGTGCATGGTAGGGTCATAGACATGCATTCAGATATCAAGAAGAGTGTCAAGAGCCCACAAGGTGTACATTCAGAGACAGTTCTGAGGTAGACAAATGAAAAAACAAATCCCTGTCAGTTTTGTTCATTGGATGTGAAATTGTAGGGTGTCTAACCAAATGTGTGTTTACCAGGAAGCTGAGTTTTGAGAGATCTGGAAGATTCCAGGTTAGCTCTGGGAACAGCAGGATCATGGCCTTTCTTTCTCTTAGGTGAACTACGATTAGTCGCATCAGAGAAAATGACAGGACAGCTTCTCTGGAAGTTGTACCTTTGCAGTAGTCCTCTGGGTCAAGTCCATTGTCTATGAAGCATGTTTCTGTTCAAGTTATGGCCTGCATTTATGACAACCTCCTTAAAATTCCCCAAAGTAAATGGCCCTCAGTGGGGGGTCATGGGGGAGGGAGATATTTCATCAAATGGGGCCTTTGGGGTTATCTTGCTGCCTCATCTCCCACAAGAGAAAGCCTTAAAGCTAGACCCTAAGAAGTATCTTGAAACGATACATAAATGGCGAGTAAGTTTAAAGTAAAAAGCAGACCAAGTTTGTTGAGTTCGTGTTATCAAACTACATCCAGTCTTAAAAACTAATATTGTCATTCACCTATGGGAATATAAAATGGTGATGGAAAAATGACCACACGCTTCTGCATCTTCAAGCCCCATTCTGATCACCTTGTGGCTGGCCCACACTTTCCACTTCGAAGGTAACCCTCACTCAGGGTGTGAGGAACGGGATTGTCACTGAGCCCCACAGACTAAAGCCTTCAGGCTCAGCAAAGCATATTGTCAGCTAGTTCAGGTTAGTTCACGTGCTCTGAGAGAGGTGCTAGTAAGGCCAAGGCTTTAGCCTGAGTCGATATATGCCATTTTGCTTATTTTTTCTACCGCCTTTTTTAAACTTCTTATTTTAAAACAATCTTAGGCATACAGAAGTTACAAGGATAGTACAAAGAGTTTCTCTGTTTGCTTTGCTCAGAATCAACAGTTGTTAACATTTTCAACCTTTGCTTTATGAATTGTTATATATTACATATTCAGAAACATCTGAGAGTACACTGCATACGTCATGCCCCTTTACCCTTTAATTACTTCAGTGGGTATTTCCTAAAAGTGAGCATATTCTCTTATATAAATGCAGTGTATTTATTAAAGGCAAAACTTGTATCTGCATTCACCTAATCTACAGTCCACATCCGAGTTGTCAATCGATTTACTCATACCAATTATAGTACCAGATATGGTCTAGGATCGGGTCTTGCATTTATTGTATTAGAACTTTGACCAACAGGAGAAGCTACAGAAAGATAGTTTTTAGCTATCTGGAAAGGGGCCATGGGAGAGTCAAATGTATTGGGTGCATTTTTATCCCAAGAAAAGATATCCCTGTGATATAATCTATCTGTCAGTGTTCAGAAAAACAGAGCCAATAGCATATATTATCCCATAGGTGCTATAAATGTGTGTGTGTGTATATATATATATATACACACACACACACGTATATACACACAGTATGTATATGTGCATATATATATAATGTTTTGTGTATACAGTATTTCAAATATTATTATGAACCCAATGGAAATATCATGAGCTTTCTTAGAAATTTTCCATGTCGCTATTCCTAATGAGATTTAAACATGATTGTGAAAAGAATAAGATGGAATTTATATTTTTCCCAGAAGATTTTAGAATTCCTTCATATAAATGAACACATATGTGGAGTCCCCATCATGGGTCAGCAGTAACAAACCCAACTGGTATCCATGAGGACGTGGGTTTGATCCCTGGCCTCGTTTGGTGGGTTAAGGGTCCAGTGTTGCCGTAAACTGTGGCGTAGGTCACAGACATGGCTCAGATACCGTGTTGCTACAGCCGTGGTGTGGTGTAGGCCGGCAGCTGCAGATCCTACTCAACCCCTCACCAGGGAACTTCCATATTTCACGAATGTGGCCCTAAAAAGAACAAATAAATAAATAAATGTATATGTGTATATGTGTGTGTGTATATATGTACATATATACATTAGATAGATAGATAGACAGACAGACAGACAGAGGCAGGCAAGTTCAAAATCAGTAGGGCAGGCCAGGAAACTAGAAACTTTGCCAGGGGGTAATATTGTCGTCTTGAGTCTAAAATCTGCAGAGTAGGCCAGTAGGCTTGACACTCAGCAGGAGTTGCTGCAGTCTTCAGGCAGAACTTCTTCCTGAGGAAACTTCAGTTATTGCTCTTTAGGCCTCCCAACTGCTTGGATGAGACCCCCCACACAGTTTTTAAAGGTAATCTACTCAAAGTCAACAGACTACAGATGCTAGTCACATCTGTGAAATACTTTGAGGACTCCTCAGTTCCTGTTTAATTAAATAACGGGTTTAGGAGTTCTTGCTGTGGTGCCATGGATTAGGGATCTGGTCTCGTCTCTGTGGCAGTGCAGGTTCGATCCCCAGGCTGGCACAGTGGATCAAGGATCCAAGGTTGCCACAGCAGTGGCGTAGGGCACAGCTGCAGCTCGGATTCCATCCCTGGCCTGGGAACTTCCATGTGCTGTGGGTGTGGCATAAATAAATAAATAAAATAACTGGTTTAGCTAAATTAACACAGAAAACTATCAGAGGTGGAGTCTGTCACTATCTTACACATAATGAGTCTTAGCACTACTGTTTTTATGAAGGACACTCAAAACGCAAGGCTGAGGCAGAATACAAACCCAGAGTGTTTCAGTCCAAAGAGCTGTGCTTCTTCCATGGTTCCCCCGTTGCTCAGCTGTAGCATAGTATCATTTGGGAAGTGGTAGATTTCCAGTCACTGATGGCATGCAAATATAATCTGAATGACCAGCTATAGCAGAAGGAATGCTCCAGAAACGACTCAGACCTTAAACAAAAGCTAGGTGGCATTTTAAATTTCATTTGCCTTTATGAATCTAGAGTAAGTTTTTAAAAACGTCTTCTTTTTTTTCCCCTCTCATTGGAACATAACATTTTTATGCACAGATACCTTCACATTCAATTAGTACCTCTCATCAGAACAGACAGGTAAATTGTACCCTTTATTTCCCCCTGGAGCCTACATTATTTATAGTTTTCAAAACAGCATTTCAAACTATTGCTACTATTTGGCAGATCTGTTAAGAGGTCACAGAGAAAAATATGAGACTTCAGAGAAAAGCTGTGTAGTGGAAAAGCAATTGTAAAGGATTTTTATGTAAATATAATTGTATATAGCCAAAAAAGCCTTTTGTCTCTTTTTACTCTTTTTCCAAGGATTATTCCATGGCTCAATTTTTTTTCTTTTTTGCTTTACAGATAGTAGTCAAAGGCCATTGTTTTATCTTGAAAATTATCCTCAACATTAGAAAAATTTTCATCCTTTGCAGGGCATTTTAATAATAAATAATAATCATAATAGTAATATTCACTAAGCATTATTAGGTGTCAAATACTGTGCTAGGTGATTTATAAGCACTGTCTAGTTATTCCTCTTAGCAAGTCAAAGAGGTAAATACTATTACAGCATCTGTTTTAAGAAAAAAAGGAGCAGGCATGGGAAGATTATTCCTAAAAGTAAGATACTATCTAGATGATGTGCAGGTGGATATTTTGTTTTCTAATTTTCCCTTGGTATCTTCACATAAATGTATTTGTTTTATATGTAATTCAAACGGTCCTTTAAAAATTGGAATGGTCATATTTCAGCAGGTGATGGAGCAAAGTAATTAAGTGCCTTGTACATGATCACCAGCAAGGTAGTTGCCAAATTAGAAAATTAATTTATGACTTTTTAACACCAAGTCCAAAATTTGTCCATTAAACTACAACATCTTCTAATAATAAAACCTACTGTTAGGGCAGCTCAGCATAGCAAATTTTCCATTGCTTAGCAAATATTAATTTTCTATACTGCAACCTGTAATCACCATCCCTGGGCAATGGCCTGGTCCTTTGCTTGAGTAATATGGTTCATTCAATTTTGGCAGGTTGTTTTTTCTTAGGCATGTTTCTTACCTGGTAAGAAATAAAAGGCAGTTCTTTAATCTGATCTGAAAAATCGAAATCTAAAGGAATCTTATTAGGAACAAGGAAAGGGCTATATATTTAGGTTTTTCATGCCAGATTTGGATATATTGAGATTTTTGAGGATACAAAACTCCTATGTAGTAGGGGAAAGTTCTGTTGGATTCACATCCAAGGATAGAGATAATGATTCAAATATTATTGAAATAATAGTGGAAACTCTGTAAGCTTTCTTAATAACTTATAATGTCACTATTCTTGGTAGGATATAAGCATGGCTGGAAAAAGAGTAAAATGGAAACTGACTTTGCTTAGATGATTTTAAAAATCCCTCCTAATTTAGATACTTTTATATTCTGTTAGTTTTCATTTTTTATGTAATATAGAGGACTCCCCTTATTATGTTTACCAGTATGAACAAGTGCAGTTCCCATTTTATAAATTACTGTGTTATATGAGGGTTAAATTGTATGAAATTGTCACTGTTTTTACCAAAGAATCTAGTCTCAAATAGTCATAGGGCTATATAGAATGGAGCATTAGACAGAGTGCCAATGATACAGCAGTCTGTATTAGGGTATCTTGCTGTCTATTTACATGTGTGATACTCAGACTGGCACGTTATATATCCTTAAGTAAACAGACCTAGGATTTCTGATGGTGACATAGGATTTTTGACAGCGCCACCAGGGAAGTAACTAAATTCTGTTCTGACAGCATTTGGTGTGGAATTTATTTTCATACCGCTGAACTCCCAGTTGGTTTATGAAACGCCAGTCATCAACTGCATTGCAGAGAAAACAAAATGTAAGACTAAGAGAGACGCTATCCTAAGATAGAGCCTCTGCTACTTTCACAGGATTCCTTAGAGGGGACAAACTCAAGAAATAAATTCATCTGTGCCAGAGCTTGCAGGTATAGAGCCAGTTTGAGAGAAAGGACTCTGGTGCAAGTTTGTTTGAATAGATTCTTTCTGCCACCAGCATCTAAACCCATGTGCCTCTCCCAAGTCTACACCCTGATATAAGGGAACATAGCTACTCATGATGGCAATGCCTTGCAGCCTTCAGAGTCTACTTCACAAGACTGAACGCCCCTAATCCACTGTGATCAGTTGTTCTTGGAATTCCTGTTATGGCTTAGAGGCTTAAGAACCCTGTACAGTCTCCTTGAGGATGCAGGTTTGATTCCTGGCCTAACTCACTAAGTGGGTTAAAAAACCCGGTTGCCACAAGCTGCAGCATAGGTTGTAGATATGGTTGGATCCTGTATTGCTGTGGCTGTAGTATAAGCCTGCAGCTGCAGCTCTCATTTGATCCCTAGCCCAGGAATTTCCATATGCCTCAGGTGTGGCTGTAAAAAGGAAAAAAGAAAAAAAAGAGAGAGAGAGAGAGAGAGAGAGAGAGAGACTCTCTTAAAATGGATCTGAGTGTCTTAGGCTAAGTAATTTCTGAATTAGTATTAAACGTTCTAATTTCAGTCACCATTCTGACATAGATCAGGACAGGATCTGGAACACAGAGAAAAGTTTTAGCAGATGGGTAGGATCTTAGGTACTTGAGCCTAAATATTTCACCATTCCCAAGTAGGAAAAATTTTTAAGTTACCATCCAACCCATTTGGAATAGTATATGTGGTCTTTGTATGTATGATTATACGTAATTTAATTGTTAGGACAATTGACATACTGATTATTTGCCGAGTTTATCACTGTCCACCCTGAGTCTTTGGAGTCTGGAGTTCCGTCAGGTCCGGTGTATTCTCCTTCTCGTATGAGTGTGAGGACCTGCTCCTCAATCTTGTCTTGGAGGTGTCTGAGGCATCTTTAAACTGGGTTGCCCCCAGGAGATGGTATTGCTGCCGTGCTGCTAAAATTTGTGGCAAAGAGAGTCATCGTTTTTGCTGGGTGGTCAGTTTGTGAGATGTTAGTGACTGGTGTGGATGGGAAGGTCAACTCTTCAAGGCTTTGGAATCAGAAAAGGGAGAAGCTTGCTCTAATGAGAGCTGTCGTGGAAATACACTGACGGGGCTACTGCTTAGCTCCTGGGACCTTCAGGTAATATCTCTTTCGGGGGTCTTTTTGGGCTTCACCCCCAAGTCTTTCCCTTCTTAAACAATCCCCCTGGGACCTTCAGGACCAATTTACATCCTCTCCCACTCCAGCCACCTCAACAGCTCTCCTTTTAATCTAAGGAAAAACCTTTTCTCTTTATTCTCTTCAGTGAGTCAGTCTCACTCCCTCTTGCTCCTTCCCCTTCCTTCCTTCTCTCTCTCTCTTGCTCCTTCTCTCTCTCCCTTTTCTTCTCTCCTTCTTTCTCTCTCCCTCTATCCCTTCCTTCTCTCTCACAAACCTTCTGTTTCCCCAGTAAACTTCACATGGCCCACAAATCCGGATTTCAATGTATTAGCAAGCAAAATTATCATTCTTTCTTTAGTAGGACTGGGAGAAATTAATCTCCAAATATTTCCCAGAGGTGAAGGAAAGTATGTTTTCTTCCAGTACCAGAGAGAAGAAGGAGAAAAAGAAAATAACTAGGCTTTCAGTGAAAAGCACCTGAATGTATATGCATGTCTTACTACAAGCATATATTTTGGTTTACATTAATCCTAGCTAATCCTTGCTTTATTGTGATTTAGTTGCAGTTTTAGGAACCTCTGTGGGTATTATGAAAGAGAACTTGTGTATATTCTCACTGGCAGATTCCGTCAGGATTCTAGTATCAAGTCCAGGGGGATTAGGAAAGCAACACTTCTCACAGGATAGCACCTGAACAAAGCTTATTCTCATCAGAGCATGCTACACTTTGCACATGCGTACAGACTAATTCCAAAAAGGGTAAGCATTTTAAATAATAAAAGGAAAAACCCATCCATACCGCAAAGATACATAAAGGTGATCTGGAGCCAATCCTCCTGTGATTTTCTTGCCTTAAATCTTAAACGTCTTAACTTGTGAAATATTCACTGCATTGTTTAACAAGTTAAAGCGCTATATGCCTAGGCTTCCGGGCTTCAGAAGAAGAAGAAGAAGAATTCCTTTTGGATGTGACTTATACACATAGGATAAGCCTCAGTATGGTTGGCAAGTCAGCGAACATACAGATAAGAACTGGAAAAATAAATACCCCAATGACTGTCAAAGTTGTGTTGTATTGTAGCTCACAGCTTCCAGTGCACTGTGGAATTCAGATTTATTTCTAAACCTCTCTGAAAAAGCTCTCTGGTGAGATAGTTTTTGTCTCAATAGGAAGGGGAAAAAAATTCCTAGAAGATATTTTTAATGAAGCATACATAAGAAGCCTAAGTTAAATAGAATATTAAAGGAAGAGCACCACAGTTCTACTGGTCTTGGGATGTGTCCGTGTTTTCAATAATTTTTAAGCCCACACAGTTTTCTCTAATGATCTTTTAATATATTTATATAAAAATAAGGCTTCCAATTAAATATTTCTCATTTATTCCAGTAGCTCTACATATTTTTCCCTCATACCTCACCCTTAGGAAAAAATAAGGGAAGAGTCAGTGAGGTGATCCAATCTTAGGCTGGAAGTGAGATGTTTTTCTTTTATAACCTTTAGTTAGAAATCTATTTTTTCAGGAAGCATTTTTATTCCAGTGAACATAGCAACCTTATTCAGTATTTTTTATAGCCTTTGTATTTGTGAAGTGCTTTAAAATGAACTTGATTAGACACATACTCCATCATCTAAGGAAAAAATCGATTTAGGGCATCATTTCCACTTGACTGATAACATCGATGGATCATCATAAGGGTGTATTTATTAGGGAGGAAGTTAAGTTGCCTATTCCAGTTGGTCTTCCAAGTCAATGGAAGGCAAGGGAATAAAGCTCATTATTCTACAGCTTCTAGTGTTCTGCCTCAGTGGCTCAGCTATGTTTCTGCTTTTTACGCATTAATCAACAATACTGTAATTATCAGCAATGACAATTGCACATCAAGTCATCCTCTCATGTAGGTACATAAAAGGACTAATGTTACATGGGCCCTAGAATATAGAGAAGTAAAGGTCACTAAATGATGTATTAGAACCACTATGATAGCAGACCAACAAATTAAACTCAACAGGAAAGATCAGCATTTGTTGACCAAACCTAATAAAATCTTGTAGTTTATTGATGTTGCTCCTCCACTGGGCAGAAATAGCTCTAGGATAAGATAGAAAGACAATAAATATAAGCATGTGGATCAGAGACAGTTGCTGAAACACATGTGGGGATCAAGGTAGCTCAAAGTAAAACTGTTTAAGTACAAATTTCAGTAGATCCATCATTGACAAAATGTTATCTTACTTTTGGAATTATTTTCTGTTACTGAATTGTAAAGAAACCAAGTTTTTTCCCCCTAAATTCTGAATCAGAACCTTCTGGTAGTCATAATTTCAGTGAGTCTCTGGGAGGTCATTTTCACTAATGACATCTTTTAAATCACAGAGTCCTTTCTTCTTTAATGACCACTCTTCTGCCGACAAGAATGGTCTTCTGTATTGATGAATTCTTTTAAAATACCAGTGGGCACATAAATGTGTAAACAAGACAGATACACTAGATTTAAAAAGACTCTTTAAAGATTTTGTTTTATATTAAATGTGCTTTGAGCCTAAGAAGTCTAAGACAGGATCTTTGCTATTTTGACACTTAAGATCAAAAGGAATCCTAGTTCCAGACTTCCAGTCCAAGAAATATACAAAAATAATGACAAATACATTTTCATAAAAATATTGATTACAGAGTTTATTTCCAAGCAAAGAAATAAAGAAAATAAAAACAATCTAAAGGTTCAATGTGGGAACTGATAACATAAAAGACACTACTTTTTTTCTACGGAATAATATGCAGCCACTAGCAATTATGCTCGTGAATATAATTTTAATGACCCAGGAAGATGTTCCTCCTGATAGATTAAGTTTAAAAAATGTAGGATAATAATTAATAGGATATTTTATGACTTTTCCTTTGCTATATAAGTACCTAAAAATTCTGGAAGCATATATACCAAAATATAAAAACTTTTAAAAGACTTTATGTAAAAGGTTTATTTTATTTTTGTACTTTTCTGTAGGTTCCAAATTTTCAATAAAAATATAACCTTGTGTTAATTAACCTAAAACAAGATTTTTACTTTGTTAATATCATTGTTTTAGTTTCTCAAATGTGTCAGGCTTATTCTTCGGTGCTTGCTGTTCCTTATGTCCATAAAGTTCTTCTTCTGTTCTCATAACTGACTTCTTTATATCATTCTATATCCATGCTCAGACATAACTTTCTCAGTGAAACTTTCCAAAAGTACTCTAATGCAATGTAGTCCCCCCTTTATTCTTATCCCATTATCTTGCTTCATGACACTACCTGAAATTATATTATTGGCCTGTTATTTAATCTATTTACTTGTTTAGTTTCAGCCTGTTACATTAGTAAACAAATCTAAAGTGCAGTGGAAAACTTGTCTATCTTATGTAATTTTATGTTCCCAAGTCCTAGAACCCTATCCGGCATGACGGAGGGACCAGATTCATATCTGTTAAGTAAAAACTATTTATTTCAGAGTTCCCTGGTGGCCTAATGGCTAAGGATTTGTTTGGCACGGTCACTGCTGTGGCTTGAGTTTGATCCCTGGCCCAGGAACGTCTACATGCCACAGGCACAGCCAAAAAAAAATCTTAAAAGTTAAATCAAAACTTGAGGTATACGAGGGGAGTTCCTGGGTATACGAGGGGAGTTCCCGTCGTGGCTCAGTGGTTAACGAATCCGACTAAGAACCATGAGGTTGCAGGTTCGATCCCTGGCCTTGCTCAGTGGGTTAAGGATCCGGCGTTGCCGTGAGCTGTGGTGAAGGTTGCAGACGCGGCTCGGATCCCGTGTTGCTATGGCTGTGGCGAAGGCCGGCGGCTACAGCTCCTGTTAGACCCCTTGCCTGGGAACCTCCACATGCCGCGGGTGCGGCTCTATGTGAAAAGGCAAAAAAAAAAAAAAAAAAAAACTTGAGGTATATTAAGAAGAAAGGAACTCACATTGACTTAATATCTTGTAGCAATTGATAAGGTGAAATGCATTTTATTTTTAAAGAGAATATAAGCACTAATGAACTTTAAAAATAATGAAACAAAGGGCAAGGATGAATGCGAACAAGTAGGTGACACACCTGTCTCTAAGTCTGTGGTCCATATCTTTGGGGATTGGATTATGAACGACTTTAAAGTTCCAGTAAAATATCTGAAATATTCCCTCAAAAAAATACTCATATGCATCCAGTCAGGTCCATGAAGTTTTTCTCACAGTTTCTGTAAACCCGCAGACCATCCTAAGGGTGCATGGATTATGCAAGAAAAGCTACTGTTCAGGCCTATCTGGGAAACAGGTAAGTACTTTATCTACATCATTTCTTTTTCAAAATCCTCACAGTAATTCTAATTTACAAAAGAAAAAAAACTTGAGACTTAAAGGTTGCATAGTTCCGTCCAGGATATTAAACTACTTAGTGGCAGAGCAGGGTTTCAACCCTAAGAAATCTGGCTCAGGCTTTCTTTGCCATTGCATATTGCTGCTTTCCAGAGGGGTGAGATCTGAATCCCTAAAGAAGAGGGGGAAGGACATCCCAGTGAGAGGATACTGTAACACCTGTACAGATGTTTCTGTAAGTCTAGAAATAGTTAAGTAATTTTGAGTGCCTCCAAAACAAGACAGAACGAGACCCCCAAAATTCTTTAATTTCCTCAGGCTGTATGTAAATACACAATATTTTGACATAAAATTAAGAGGAAGAAGCATCATTTTCCAAGATAAATAATTGAAAGACCCTAGTAAATGATGAACTATGGTACATTTGGGTTTTAGATGAATGTATGTATTAAAACTTGGTGTTCCTATTGGTTGCTTCTAAAATGGTTGTTTGAGTGACAGACTTCAGGGAACTTTATATCTTCTAGCCAAAAGTAAAATTGTCTTCCAGTAAAGGGACAGATCTCCTGGAACCTTTATAAATAAGTTAAAAGATGGCTATGATAGAAGTGAACCCTCTCCTGGGGTCTAAAGTGCTGCTAAAAGCTATCAGTCGCTACAAACTGTAAGATTTTTCTTCATTGAGTGTCATGATGATGTATTCTTTGCACTGGATGTGAAATAAATACATATGTGTCTATCTTTCATCTAGGCAGATAAATCAAGTGCCCTAAAAGTAGTCTCCATATTCTGAAAAATTGGATACATATCTTAAGAAAGATTTGAGAGAGAATAGGTAGGAGAAAGCTTACTGCACGTTTTAGTTTGGTTTTTTTAATCCCATTTTATTGTCATATTCCATTAATACAGTGGAAACCGCACCTCAATATAAATGTTTCATAATATATTCTGACAAGTTTTAGAAAAAAAAATAATAGTATCACCAATATCAACGTTAATAATAACTAAAATTTACTAAGCAACTATTACGTACTAGGCAATAAACCAAGCACTTTAATACATTTTAACTTATATAGCTATGTTCTTAGGTTGGCTTTTTTATGATCCTTGTTTAACAAATGAAGATTTTGCTGGTGGCACAGAGGGTTAAGGATCCAGCATTGTCACTGCTGCAGCTCCAGTCACTGCTGTGGTACAGGTTTGATCCCTTGTCTGGAAACTTCCATACCTAAGATGCAGCAAAAAAGAAAAAGAAAAAAAAAGGGGGAAATGAGACCTGAGACCATAAGGGGATGTTAGATTCCTCAGGCTACATGGTCAAAGTGATGGAAATGACATTTGGCCTTAGGTGAGACTGATTCCAAACCCTGGGATTTTAACTCCTACCATTTTACAGTTTAATCAGTTCTGTTATTTGAACTGAGAAAAAAATTTCTTCATTTAACATTCATTTAATTTCCAGGAGGAACTACTAAAACATGGTTACAAACATGTAATGCAAGGAAGAGGAATCGTTTAGCTTACTGCTGAGAATACCTAGGAATACATTTACCTCTTGACTGAGTGGATGCGATAAGAATGTTTCCTTGCTCACCTACTACAGCAGATTATCATAAATTCTAAAGTAATTGGTATGCACCAGTCTTTGTTTTTAATTTCCATAAAGCCAAGTGTCATGCCTTGCATTTCTTTTGTGACGTCTCTTTGTGTTTAGTACAGTCCCCTGCAGAGTTAAGTGGTCAAAAAATGCTTGTTGACAGAATTTCTCATTGGGCATCTGTCAGTATCCTACAGTGTATTTTTAAAATTTAATGAAACTGTACTCTCATAAAAAGAAATGTGCATCTGTTCTAATACCCCATGAAAATCAATATAGGTACTATAATGACTTGAAAACAACCATTTATTTTTTCTGCTTTATTTTTCCCACCTGTTTATAGAGGAAAGTCATAACTATTTTTTTTTTTTTTTTAGCAAGTTGAAACATGAGGAGGTTAGGTTTCATAGTTGCTCTGAAAATGCTTACTTGTTACTTACCTTTCATTTCAACACGTGGCTTATAGAACTTTTATTTTTAAATGGTGGCTTCTTTTGTTTAGTTATTTTGAACATGGGGAAATCTGGGGCTGAATATTACGATTACTCTAACTTAATGCCCAATCTATGTTATTACTTGATTATATTCAGTATAGACTCATGACATAATTAAATACCAAGATTCTCTCATCTTGCACTATTATTGCTATATAACTCTAACTCTGTTACTAATCTCCTCACTGATATAAAATAGTTGAGGGGTTCTTGCTGTGGCCAGTGGGATAAGAATCCTACTGCAGTGGCTCAGGTAGCTGCAGAGGCACAGGTTTGATTCCTGGCCCAGTGCCAGGTTAAAGGATCCAGCGTTGCCACAACTGGCTCAGCTGTGGCTCAGAAGCAGTCCCTGGCCCAGGAATTTCCGTATGCCAGGGGTGCAGACATAAAAATTAAAAAAAAAAAAAACAGAAGTTCTCACTGTGGCTCAGAGAGTTAAGAACATGGCATAGTGTCCATGAGAATACAGGTTTGATCCCTGTCCTCCCTCAGTGGATTAACAATCTGGCATTGCCACAAGCTGCAGCTCAGATGCTGCTCAGATCCAGTGTTTCTGTGGCTGAGGCTTAGGCTCTTAGCTGCAACCCCAATTCGACGCCTAGCCCGAGAACTTCCATATGCCACAGGTGCAGCCATAAAATATATATATATGTGTGTGTGTGTATATATATATATATATGTGTGTGTGTGTGTGTGTGCGTGTGTATGTATGTGTATATATATATATATATGTATATATATATATATATGGAAGGAGATTTATTTCTGAAGTTTTAAATAGAGAAATATGTTATAATCCTATTATAGTGTGTACTGAATACCCTGTTATTTATATTATAGGTATAGTTTGTATCTGTGTGCATATACTATATGTATAAAACTATGTATAGTAAATAGAGTACATGTGTATTTTCATTGATTGCTATAGTTTGACTGCTTTTTGTCTTGAAATATGACATGATTCAAGATCAGAGTAATTTTGGCTTAGAGTGGAAATATGCTATGCTGAATTCTCTCATAGTTCACATTTTAAAATAATTTACGTATTCATTTGTGAATCTGGGCATTGCACTTAGAGGTACAATTTAGTATATTCTAAAGACATTTAAAGCAGTATGCTGTTTTCAGAGGAAGATGTTTATAGTGTGGTTTGTTTTAAAATTTGTGGGCTCTGGTTTCTTGATCTCCATTCCATCTATGTAATTATCTCTGCATAAGTCATTCCACTTATTCTTTAGGAGCGTTAAAAAAAATTGTGCTTGTTCTGAAGATTATCGATTTCCAGAACTTATAAAATTATAAGATCTCAGCGAAATCTAAAATTCTAAAATTTCCACTCTAAAGTAGAAAGAAACTTGTGAGTCAGCTAACTCCAGATTTTACAGAAAACAAACTGAGGTTCCAAGAGCTTATGTGAATTGTCCAAGGTCACACACACGGCTATTTAGTGACAGAACTTACATATGAATCAAGATCTGCTTTCCCTGTAATGTTCCTTCCGTTCTGTTCCATTCTTCTTTCTGCTTTCATATTACACCCCTTATGGGACCAGCTCTGGATATACAACCTCACCCATAATCTCTATGCATATACTGCAGTTCTATTGTTTGGTAGAAGCCCTTTGGGAATTTGCTCCATCTTCTTGAAGAATTGACTCTTTCATCATCATATATTGTCCCTGTCTGTCTCTGCTTTGTGTTTCAATTCTGAAGTTTATTTTCCCCATTAATAATATATGTTAGTGTTACATGCTATGTAACTTTATATTATATATTAGGTGTAAATATACAACGTATTAATTTATATATTATAGGAGAGGAAAAATTTTCCTCTGTCTGTCTAGGTACTTTTAGCTGATCTGTTAATTAAATTGATGTAAGACAGAGCAACAAGAGGAAAACACATTTAATTAAGTATGTATGGGAAACCCAGAGAGACAATGAGAGGTTCCCTAACAGTTAGGCAGTTGAAGTTCATATGCCATTCTGAGCTGAGAAAAAAAGAGGTAGGCAGGTGTCTGGGGCATCAAAGGAAAGGAAGACAGTTCACAAGATGGGAAGAGCGAATGTTTGGTAAACATGTGTTTGCCTTGTCAAGCAGAGACAGTGAACACAGAGAGGACTTTGAACAAATAGGTCCTGCCGAGTTCTCCTCAGCTTAGCACACCTAGTCCATACTCTTTATAGTTATCTCTGGTGATAGTTCTCTTCCTGAACCAGGCCCTCTCTTCAAATTTTTTTAGCCAGTTAAGGGGACGATAAAAACAAAACAAAACAAAAACCCTCTTACTGAGTCTTTGGGGCTTTAATTAACTTCAGCTCAAAGTAATTCATATGCCAAAGTGACACTTTGCAGGGGTGGCTTGTTCTGAGCCCATGCAATATAAATATATTAATAGAGTCATTTTTTTTGCTTTTTTTAACTCATGGAAATATAATTAAAAATAAAGTCTCCTGCCAACCCCGAAAATGTCTCCCCATAGGTAGAAGAGAGAACGGTTTTATCATTGAATAAGCTTTAAACTAGAATGTGATGCATATCACAGGCAATCTTCTGAGATAACAAAGACAGAAAGAAATCTCACCCTTTTATATGTCCAGGCAGATACAATCCATAACATTTGTGTTTTCAGGATAAATGATAACTAATCTTCAATTAAGAGGACTTAACATCTGTCACACACAGTTCATCTTAAATTGACCTGGTTACTAGGGTTACAATCTGGGTTTACTAATTGCCTTTATCCAAATGAAAATTAAACTTCTTGTATCTTTAGGACAGGAAGTAGCTTTGCAGTTATCCTGAGAAATTCAGGCTCCTCTCCTTTCATGGAAACTGGGGATAGGTGTTGCCCTCTTTTTTTGATGATTACATTTCAAAGTGATGGCACCCAGGTCCCTGTGAAAAAAGATTCCTGGGTTTTAAAACTGGCAAGAGGCTTATTTAGCTTTTAAAAAGCTTTACAGACCTCTCAAAGAGGCAGGGAAAGAAGTCATAAGAACAAGTTTTCCCAAGTAAATGCTCTAAGAAAAGGGAGCGGGGTGGAAAAGTCTGTTGCCTGTTATTTACCGTGGAATTTTTTTTTCCTTTTTTCGATCTGTATTTGCCTTCACAGAGAGGAAGAAGGCATCTTCTTCCAGGTGGAGGTGAAATCCAAGTATCCCACTTGGCCTATATTGACACCTGCTGGGGAAGGCTCTTTTGCTGCTGAAAGGATATGGGCGTTCTCACCCCCTACTTGGTCCCCACTGATACCATGGTGGGGGTGGCCTTGCCACCGCTGGATAACAGTGAGAGTCCTGACTCTCAATTAGTTCTGTTCTAAGGACCCCCTCAAAGGGGAGGCGGGATCTCATTACTGTCCAGTGGAGTTGAAGGTGCAGACTCCACGTGGGGTTTCCACTGGCCTCCCCTTACTGACTGGCGGAGATGAAAATCTCAGCTCCCTACCTGACACTACCCTGGCGAGAGTGTTGGGGTGCCTTGTGACAGCCTGTCCAGGATGGAAGCCTGGCTTCCCTATTCAGTCTTTGCTGGCATGAGTGAAGATGGGGTCAGATGTTTTCCTGTAGTGTTTGGGCTGGAGTCAAGTCACTGTTTTCTGCAAGCACCTTGCCTTGCTAAGCTGCCCCTTTCCTGATTCTTTCACTAGAGGGCAGACATTTGTTGGAGCTTTTTTTTTCAGCTGCACCTATTTTGTTGTTGTTGTTTGTTTTTTGTTGTTGTTGTTACTGGCTTCTTACTCTAAGTCTGTATAGATCAGAGAAGAGGAAAACCCAGGACTCCACCGTTCAGGGTCTTCTTAAGTTCACTTTGCATTTACTCTACAGGGTTTTTGGTTGTACTTGGTGGGAGAAAAAAAGGGAAAGTTCATCCATTCCATCTTCCCCGAAACAGAAGTCTCTCTGCATATCTTGAAAATATTGGCAGGAAAGTCACTGGGTGATGAGAGCTCAAAAAGATGTTACATCCAAAGCTTTTACTTTCCTAACCACTAGTTTAAAAGGTCCATAAGGACAGGAGCTTCCAGTTGTACTCACTTTTAGTCAACTTTCAGTCCTTCCTTCAATGAGTAAACAGAACATTGTCTTGTCTTTGCGGTCAGGTCGTTCAAATCTGAGGGTAAATGTTAAAATGAAGGGTAATAGTCACGGTGCTCAAATGTTGCCCATCACATCTGAATATTTGTAGCAGTTTTGTCAAAAACTTTAGATAATTGTTTGATCAAAGAGAAGGTGGTCCCCTTTTGTTTAATTAAATTTGCCTATTGCTTCTATTACTTCAAGGAATAATTTTAAAGGATTTCTTTTTTTAAATGATAAAACAAGTCAAGTTAATGGTAATGACGGGGAAAGAATTTTTACTTGTAAAAGAATGATAACTCATTTTTTCTTTAATCAGAACAGTAAGTAAAAATAATTATTCATGCATGCTTGCCATCTCATTTAGCATTGATATAAAATTCTCTCCAATAAAACTCAAGTGGTTTTTTTTTTCTTTTTGCAAGTTTGGACTTTAGGAGGTTTATTATTTCCATTAGGCTGTGGAATTTGATTATTCAATCAAACTACTTCAATCCAGAAAAATCTCTTATAGCCCATTAATTGAAGGAAGCTTCTTTGTAAAACACATGATTGTAAAAAGAAAAAAAAAACTCTCCTATTGCTTTCCTTCCTTCTACTTTTATTTCCTACTTTTAAATAACTCTTGTTGCAGTTCACTAGCCATAACCTTAATAAACACATTTCCAACCACAGTTATTCCAGAGACTTGAATAATAAGGATTAATATGATGATCCATACTCAGTCACTGCCCTGAGCATGTCAAATATATTAAACTTTCTTTTCACCATAAAAAGTACATTTTCACCTGAAGAAGTATACATTTCTAAGTTTAATTACCCTGGAGGGCTTGGGGTAAAACTTTCAGTAAATCTTAGAAGATTTTCTTATGATTAAAATAGCTACATGAACCAAATTGAGTTTAGGAATATACATTTGTGTGTGTGTGTGTGTGTGTAATTTTGAAAAGGAATTTTCCATGGTAAAATATAATCTGCATCTTATTTTTTCTAAAAAACGTCTTCCACATGTAAGTGATAGCATCTGATGTTGGTGTCTCATTGTCTGCCTGATTTCACTTAGCATGATAATTTCTAGGTCCATCCATGTTGCTGCAAATGCCATTATTTCTTTCCTTTTAATGGCTGAGTAATATTCCATTGTATATATGTACCACATCTTACATGTGGAATCTAAAAAAAGGACACAATGAACTTCTTTGCAGAACAGATACTGACTCACAGACTTTGAAAAACTTATGGTTTTCAAATGAGATAGGTTGGGAGATGGGGAGATGCCCTGAGGGTTTTGGATGGAAATGCTATAAAATTTGGTTGTGATGATTGTGGTACAACTATAAATGCAATAAAATTCATTGGGTAATTAAAATTATAAATTAAAAAAGAAATGGAAATTTAGATTCAAGCACTAAAATAAAAAGGAATCTTTCCACAAATTATGTAAGTTAATATATATAGCTGTGCACATTTGTATGTGTATATGTTTAGGCTCGGGAAAGAGGTGTTCTAAATGACAACGTGGTCTGTAGTAACACGAAAAAATTATTATTGGGCTTTTCCTTTCATAGGAGACTTAGATTAATAATAACTATCTCCCAGCTTGGGATTGCAAAGGCCTGATCTCTAATTCTAACTTGTTTATAAAAATTGCTATTTCTCAACTCTAACACAGTTAAATAAGAAAACTGTCTTCACTTGTCGAATCAACATGAGAACTTTTAACAAGTAATAAATGAAAGTGACTCTGCAGATCAAACTTACACTCTTCTATTCGATAATGATACATATTATTTTATTTTTCCTTCTTAAGTCAGTCAGGCATAGATGGATGAATAGATAGATAGATAGATAGATAGATAGATAGATAGATAGATAGATAGGTTATATGACCTCCCACAGGATTTTGTGTTAGGTATTTTGAAATGTCTTTCCTCTGTACCAGATATATCTGAACTTCTGATACTTTGACTTAAAACTAATGGCCTTTGTTATATAAAAAATTTTTCAGATAGGAAGTAGATGATACACTTAGCTGCCCAAGCTCATTGTAGCTCATGCTTGTTCAGTTAATTAGGTTGTCTATCATTTTTCACAAAGATGGGGCAGAGGACAAAGATATTAGGATAATACATATATTATTTATATCAATGGAGATATAACATACATACTTTAAATGTCATACTGTCTTTCTTATAAGAAGTCTAAACCCTTAATTTATTCTCTTGATTGTGGAATAATAAAAAACTGAAGAGATTATTACAGGTTTGGATGACCCTAGGGTATTTCCCATTGAAATGCATGACCAGTTATTGATATTCACAGCAATGCACCTGACACAACCTTCTTTCCAACTAATGTTATCTTTCAGCTTTTTTCCATGCTGAGTTTTCTTTGACAAAGATGTCATTTGGAAGCGAAGTAGTCCTAGAGAATCGTTAGTAGCATGGGGTTTGAATTTAAGAATGTAAGGATGACTGTATATTAAATTTATTTTTTCATGAAATATAAACCTTAACTATTAACCCTGAAAATTTTGGAGAAAATTTTAGTATAAAAGATAGGGCGGAGTTCCTGTTGTGGCTCAGCGGAAAAGAAACTGACTAGTAACCATGAGGATGTAGTTTTGATCCCTGGCCTAGCTCAGTGGGTTAAGGATCTGGTGTTGTCGTGAGCTGTGGTGTAGGTCACAGACGTTCCTCGAAACTGGTGCTTCTGTGGCTGTGGCGTAGGCCCGCAACTACAGCTCCAATTTGACCCCTAGCATGGGAACCTCCGTATGCCACAGGCACGGCCCTAAAAAGACAAAATAAATAAATAAAATAAAATAAAATAAATTTAAAAAGATAGGGCTAGACATATAAATAAAGCAAGGGAAGAATCCTCTTGGTGAGATGCCTAGAATTCAGACTATTTTTGGTCTTTTCACCGTGAGCATGCTTACTGTCTTCTACTAATCATTGGAACTGAGTGTCTTGATGGTCTCGTCTGTAAAATGCAGCTAATGGCCCCTTTTTCTTACTTATCTCCTGGAATATGGTGAGGGATAATAGGACTTTTCAAAGATCCTCTCAAAACCATTACATAGATACAGAGTTTTACTATATCTAGGTGGGAATATTGCCTTGAAACACATTAAGGAAGAGAATATGAGATGTCTTGGAACTCAGGCTAATATCTTACATTGGTTTCCAGATGTATGAGATTGGTGGAGATATTGATCTGTTTTTCTCTTTAATTTTAAAAGTTAGAATAATTACTAAATTCCAGATTCCTCACTTCCTTTTAATGAAAATGTCTAAAGTTCCTTTGATATCTCAGAAAATTTTAATATCTCTAATTTTTAATTCCAAAAGAAAAACTAATTTTCCCACATCACTCTTATAAAAGTTCATGTTTACTTGGAAATGGCCTGTCAGTGAATGGCTTCTATAAAGTGAAAAAGCCTGTCTCCTGTATGTACTGCTTTAAGTACTGAAGTCCATCAGCTTGCAGGTCCCCTTCATCCTCTAACTCAGTGATATCCCAGTGTTCCTTTTCTATTTTTCCTCTGACCATAGAGATGCCATCTTTTTCTCCTAGGTTAGCCTCTTAATCTCATTATTCTCTGTCTTCAGACTTGCCACCATTCAATCCTGATCTGTTTTTCTAATGACATATCGAGATCTTTGTATTATGTATTTTCACTGTCTTATATAATAGGAACTCAAGAAGTGTGATGAGTAAGTAATGACCATAGTTGACATTCCAACTGTCAAAAAATCATGGTTTGTTTCACTCGTTAAGTTGCTTTGTCGTCTTTTTGATTTGTTAGTCTATCCCTGTATATCATTAAAAACAAACAAGAAAATATGATGAGGAAAATTTTGATGTTAAAATGTATAAAGCATATTTAAGTTTAACTATAGTAAGAAATATGTGGCAGACTCTCCTAATGGTGCAGTGGGTTAAGGATCCAGTGTTGTCACTGATGTAGCCCGGGGTTCAATCCCTGGCCCGGGGAGTTGCCACGTGCCATAAGTGTACCAACCCCCACCAAAAAATCTGAAATGATATGGAGAAAAAGTGAAACATTTTTGTTAGACATACAGGAAGATGGAAATAAATTGGTACTCAAATCCATTTCCTGTATGGGAAGATGAAACTTTGCAAATGTAAATTATTCTATATATTTATTGCATAGTTAAAAATCTCAATAAATATTAAAGTTCTCAACCATTTAAAATTAAAATTTATTAATAATAAAAACTGGGTAGTCATGCTCAATATGTTTTAAGTTAGATGGTGATTTGCCTTACCAAATATTAAATCACATTATAAAGTTATAGTAATTAAAACTTAAGATATTAGGTTATAAAAGATATTCAGCCTCAGAAACAGAACTGATAGAATAATTTCGTATATGATAAAAACAACATCTATTCTTTCCCACTCTAGTGTGAGAAATCTGTCTACACTTTTTTGAGTAGCTTTCCTAGTGGAGTTTGCCTACTTTATTTTCTTAAAACAACCAATTTTAAAATTCATTTATCAATTCTTTTTCTCATTTGAATTAACTGATTTATCTGTGTACAAAAATTTAACATTTTTTCATGTTCTTTCATTGAATTGTTGAATACATTTTTTCTAAATTCTCTAATGTAAAGCCTAGTTTCTTTTATTTCTTTTATTCTGTTGTTTAATAAAAAAAGCTTTGGAACTTCTCTGGTGGTCTAGCAGTTAAGGACTCAGCATTGTCACTGAAGTAGCACGTCAGGTTGCCGCTCTTAGAGCTCAGGTTCAGTCCCTGGTCTGGGAGCTTCCACATACCATGGACATAGCCAAAAATATAAATAAATAAAAGCTTTTAAAACTATCAGTGTGATATTGAGAGGATATTTGGTTAGTACCTAAGTTTTTCTGTAAAGTGTTTTAATTGCTTTTGCATCTCATACAACCTGCAATTGTGCAACTATAGTTTTGATTTTCTTTTTAAACCTGAGAGTTGAGAAGTAATTTTTTCTATTTGTTGGAATTTTTGTTATTTTTCTTTGATTATTTCTTATTGATCACTGGTTTGTACAGGGCGTTCTTTTTCGGAACGAAGTAAAATTATTTTTATTTTGTATTAGACTGTGTTAACAGTTTTTGTTAATGAACTATAGACACATGACAAGAGGTGAGTTATGTATTAGGATGGTATGTGATTCAGTGTTTACTAATCATATAAATTGCTATGACCTGATTTTCATTTTTTTACTTTGTCTATTAAGAAACAGAAAGAACGTGTTGAATTTTTCCACCAATATATTTCTGTTTAATTATCATTGTCTTTTTTAATAGTTCTGTTGTGTATACTTTGTTACTCTTTTCACAAGTACTGTGACTATGTCATTGGGTATTTTATATTTATTCAGACACATTTTTTAATGTGTGTTTACTACTTGCCTTATTTTCTGTCTGAAATTAGTATTATCGTTCCTGAAGCTTTTGTTCTGCTCTACTTTGTTACTTTAAGATTTATTTCTATTTTTATTTTAGGTGATTTTATGGTTAACCCCATATATTAGAATTTTCTTTTTCCTTCTAAAGGTATCAGAGATTTTTACTGGTAATTTAACTTATACTTATTTTTAGAACCCAAGATTATTTGCTTTATTTTCAACATTTTGGAAGCCATATGTATACTGTTCAACTTTCTCTACATTTTTTTTTTTTTTTAGGGCCACAGCCATGGTATATGGAAGTTCCCAGGCTAGGGGTCCAATTGGAGCTACAGCTGCAGGCCTGCACCACAGCCACAGCAAAGCAGGATCTGAGCTGCATCTGTGACGTATACCACAGTTCACAGCAATGATGAATCTTTAACCCACAGAGCAAGGCTGGGGATCAAACCTGGCCTCATGGATACTACTTGGATTCATTTCCACTACACCACGATGGGAATGCCTCTACTTTTTTTAAAATCACCTTTTTAATGAAATAAGAACAAAACAGTATCTTTTAAATTTTACTATAGGTAAAAGGAGGCATTTTACATGCTTTTAATTTCCTCATTGTTTTCTTTTTAAATACGTACATTTAGAATTCCAAAATATTTTAAAAATGTATTCTAAATCTTATTCTTTTTTAAGAATATTTGTTCACGCATTTAGTTCTGCAAACACATCTTCAGCTATTTTTAGATTTAACTTTATAATTAAATAGTTTCGATAGTTATCATAAATCAGTTTATAACGTATCTCCCCATTCTTTAGATTAAAATGTCAAACTTCCTAAATATAGATTCAGATAGTATTTTAAAGAATGACACATCAATTTAACATTTTCTGAACTTTTGCGTTATCTATGGCTATGTCATATTATTTGTTAATAGAAACAAAAATGTTCTGGGTGTAATGTTTTGAATCCCTACATTTTCTCCCGAGGAATTAGAGATATTTAAACCAAAAGAAGAAATGTATGTGTGAAGTCATGATAACTGTCGTGTGCTCAAGGGGTCAGAATTTGTGTAATTCCACAGGGCAAAACCAAGATCAAAGGTAGAAGCTATATAGAAATTCGGATGTACAAAAAGTTGATCTCTTTAAACCCAGAGTGCTCTAAAGATAGAGGCAAAGCTGCCTTACAGAGTCATAAAATGTAGTGCAAGTATTCTGCCAGTGATTTTTTGCTTACGTCTCAAGGTGTTGTGCAAAGGGAGTTTATGCTAGATTATTTTAAGTTTAGGTAACTCTAGGTAGGTATCTGGCTCAAAAGTAGAGGATTCATCCCTTTTTTCAAGGCTAATATGTTGCTCAGTAAATTGTAACTTGATTCAGTCATTAGGATGAGACTTTATACAAACTGAGCATTTATTGACTTACTTTTGAGAACAAATAATGCCCTCATTACTCTTTGTAGTTCATTAATCACCTGTTGTCCACCAGTGTCCCATGACTGCATGATGGAAGAGGAAAGCTTGCATTTCAGGTGTTCAGTGGATGCTGTGGCTCCTTTGCTGCCATCTTTCCAGAGCCCTCCTTTGAATGCCAGACAGATGGTAAACTAAGCACTCCCACTGCTCAGACCGAAATCCCCTAAAGGATTATAACCTAAGCAAAAGCCCTCTGGTGGAAGATCTGTTTGTAACTCTATTACATAGTGCGTGACTGTTAACTAGAGGGATTCTAAACAGTTCTTTTAGGAGCCATTTTATGCTTTCTTTTTTTTTTTTTAATTGCTGAGTTTCTAATGATACTTGGGTGTGAAGTCTAAATATTTAATGTTTCACATAACCAAAAAAAAAAAAAAAACACAGGAATACTGCATTTAATGTTAAAGAACATACCAACCACATAGAAAGGAAGAATAGAACAACAATGTAGATTCCGGATTTCCATTTTAGAAAACTGTAACTAAATGTGTGGTAGACCATTCTCACTTTTAAATATGACATAAATTACAGCTGGACCAGATGGCACAAAAGAACCTAGAGGAAAATAGCAAAGAAAAGTTAAGCTTTTATTTATTTTCCTTTATTTGATCTCCTGCTCCATCTCCTCTACGTAGCAGGGCAGTTATAGCCCATGGTGTTAGTAAAGGAGGACCAAAACTTATCAGTGTTTAAAAATAGCTTGACGACCTCAAGAGATTTATGGATACTTAGTTCTTGTTCTGCCAGCTTCTACTGGATTTGTGTACATCACCAAAGCTTCAAATTCCTCATCTGAAATTGGAGGGGCTATACGATCTAATAATAATACCCATTTATATATTTAATATTTACTTTGTGCCACACACAGTGCTAAGCAGTTTACGTGTATTATTTCATTTAACTTCGCAACAGCCCAATAGGTTAGAAATTTGACCCAATTGATATGCTATCACAATTAGAACCCCGACCTCCTGAAGAGAAAATCTATATACCTTAAAACAGTTTAAATCTTAAAAACTCTACCTAGTCTAAAATTTTAGGAGAATTTGGCCTTGGACTTACTAATGTCAATTGCACATTAAATTCCCTGTTTCTGATGACAATCACCAATGAGCTAACTAAACGTACTGTTTCTGGGTCGCCGGGCATTCTTTCAGCACTGGAAGGGCCTTTCGTTTAATCTCCTCCATCACTCCCTTTGGTGCAATTGCCTGTTTTGTTTTTTCTTAAGAGGATTTCACTTCCACTGCATTCAAAACTATCCTTTAGACTATCTACTTTAATGTTTAGAAAGTTAAGCTGTTCTCATAATTTTATCAAATAGCTGGAAAGGTCCTATTGGTATTTTGATCACCATTGCATTTAACATATACTGTAACTTAAGGAAATTTGACACCTGTAATTATTCTTTAACTCCTCAGTCTTACCACATAGGAGTGTGATATCCCCATAATTGTATTTTTTAGAATATTCCCCAATGATATTTTATATCCTTCAGCAATAACATTTTAGATCTAATGCATTCTTTCTTAAATTAATGTACACTTATTTTCTTTTCTCTTGTTAGTCCCTTTCTCATTTACTGGCCCCTTTTTCCTGATCCTCTCTCTGCTCCATGAAATATGGATACTGAAACACTTTTATCTTTGGGTTTCTGTACTCCACTTCTGCTATCTCATCCATCCCAGTGTTTACAGCTGTCACCTGTACATAGGTGACTTCCACATTTACACATTAACCCAGTCTATCAGATACCTTTAGCACCCCAAACTCAGAATATCTAGAACCAAATTCATGGTTTTATTTCTGAGGATAAATTCATACATTGCTTCCATATTTTGGTTAATAGTATTACAATGCGTATCCAAATTCAAAATATTAGGGCCAGCTTTGGTTTTTCTCTCTTTCCATATGCAATCAACAGCCAGGTCTTTGAGCTTTAAGTTTCATGAAGTTTCCAGCATCCATCCCTCTGTCTCTGCAGTCATAACCACTACCTTAATTTGTGCTCTGCTTAACTCTTCTCTGGATTATTGCCTTGATCTTTATACCTGCCTTCTTGCTTCTTTTCTTCCATCCCAACCAGCTTGATGACCATCTTGTTCATCTTTCTGTGTGTGAAAGATGTGAAAACTTGATTCTGGATCCAGGACCCTGCAGAGGTCCACAGGGGCTTTTTGTCTGAGTTCAAGTTTCTCCGTTTAGAAGGCAAGACCCTCTTATTCCAATTTCCTTTCTGTTTCTCCTTTTCAGATAGTTCTATTCTTCAACCATCGCACTATCCTGCAACTGAACTATTTTGTTCTCTGGAAGTATCTGATAATTTCATTCACCTAATCATGCTCCAGCTGTTCCCCTGAGTACCTTCTTACCTCTACCTGGTGGGCCCTCCCTTCTTTAAAGCCATAGGATACCTCCCCCTCTTCATGTCTTAATTTTGGAAACTTATCCTGGCATGACCGGAATGTTTATGTACTTGTCTCTTCTCCATTTCTAGATCTTTCAAATCCTTACCTGCAGAAATTGATCTCACTCATCTTGCATTCAAATCAGTGTTTTGTTCACATTTAGAGTTCTCTAAATATTTATTAAAACAAATTAAATAGACCCAATTATCATAGCAATTGCCGGTTCAGACTAAGAAACAAATGCCATATTTTAGTTAGATTCAGGAGGTGCCCTGGTTAAAATAAAACCTGAGGTAATGCGGATTTCTTCACTTTGCCCTTACTTAACTCAAATTTTAATTTAAGGTGAGCAGCTGAGAACCTCTGATTACAAAATTCTGCGTGTCAATGGGTTTTTTTAATAGCTAAAATGAGTTATTTGTTAGAAATGAATCACTGCACCTAGGTATTTGATTCAAAAGCTGTGATTTATGACTTAGTCTGGAATTTTATAAGAACAGTGTCATATAATACCTGAAAACACCATTTGTTTTCATGAACTATTTAAATTACACTTATACCAAGTTACAGCAATATTTAAAAAGTAATATTCAGGGCTTCCTTACATATACCACATTTCTTATCAGAGTAGAGCTGAATTCAAGCTTACTGAATGGGAAACATTTCTGCCACAAAAATGTTACTGTTGAATAACTAATCAAACAAGAAACCTGTTCAGGTATATATTTTTGCCTTCCTTTGTTCTGTGAATTTCATTTGTATTTTTTAAATGAATATATTCATGCCCCTGGGTTTTCCCTTTTGAAGTGGGATTAATAACATATCTCCAAGCTAAACCCATAGCACATTGTAAAAAAGGTGATATAGATAAAATTTTCTGATGGATATTGTGAAGGGTATTTTTCTAAAATGGATTTAGACCAGAATATTGACAGGCAGACTTACCTAAGATATTTACTGACTTTGATGGAAGTCCAAACAGGGCCTTAGTGTATTCTGGAGGAAAGAGGCAATGACACATCTTAAAATAGTAGATAACTAACTACCTTAGTGAATATGAAATAAAGTTGGGATAATCAAAGTACCTCCTGACTCTAAGAATGACCGCGGGTTTATTTGCAGCTCTCCTTCATCTTTTCTGTGATGTTAAGAAGAAGCATGGACTATCTTACTGTCATCCTTAGTCCAGAGAGAGCTGCAATTCACATTGACTGTATTTTAAAATTCTAACCGATAATCGAAAGGTTAATATCTCCCTTTATTATTAGCAGCTTTTTTAATTTCCCTACTTGTTTTGAATGATTACAAACCACAAAATAATAGGCTTTGTCTGTGGAAGGTGGTCCTGGCCCCACCCCCCATTTCCACCCACCCCCAATTAAGAGTAGCAAATGTATTTTAATGAAGAATTTTTGTTTGTTTCTGGGGGGTCTTTTTGCTTTTGAAGTGGCAGTATACTTGTTTTGCAGTAGTGGTGCAGGTTTGGCAAGGAAGCAGTGGCATTCACCTCTGTTTCCCTGGAGATCAATTGTAGGCATTTAGGAGGTGTCTGACAGTGATTTTACAGGTCAGAAATCCAGAACTTAGGTGCAATGTAGAATGGAACAATCTAAACCAATCCACATGGGAACCGAATTTAAAATCAACAAGCTGAACGGGTGAACAAACAATAAGGCAATCAAGTTTATTTGAAAAGTGAAGACCTTAATTCTTTTTAAAACCATTTTCAGATCTTCTAGTCAAAAGCATTTCTGGATACAACTCCAATTAACACTACTTTTAAAAATATTCATAGCAGTATTTTACTCATTTGTACCTACTGAGATGAGTATTTGCTATGCACTACTGGTACCAACAGTCCCTTTTTCTCAGAGAATTTACTTTTGCATGATAGGAGGCTAATTAAAAATAAAAGGATTTCACGAGGTTAACCTGTTCTGAAAAGCAGCATTGCATTTTTTTTAAAAAAGGATTCCATAGTTGGATAAGTTTGGGAGATGTTTAATTTTCATTGTGAGTCTCTAAGAGGAAAATATGATGTATAGCATTTCACAGTCTTATTAGCCTATGAAAACATCTTTGCACACAGTATGTAGCAACTCCTGTGTTCTGTAGATAACCAACTTTGCAGATTGGTTATCTATACCATGCATAAAGAACTTTATACCTTATATACCCTTTATAGAATATCAATACAAAATTCACAAAACAAGCTATATGTCTAGACTGTGTTTCATGATAGCTTTTTGAAGTACATTAAACTGATTTGCTAAAACACAACCTTAATACGATCTTAAAAGATCTATGTGGCAGGCATTCTGGCATTCTGTAGGAAAATTATAACTTAAGCAATATATATTCACATTGCCTGCAACAAGAGAAATAAATATATTGACAGTTTGACAGCAATAATATGAAATTTTATTTGGCACTATTTTTCCTATTTATAAGATCTTAAAAAAGAAACTCTAAAATAAGGAATAAGGCAAGCACATCTATCATTTTGAAATATAAAGGTGTGCAACTAAATAAGTAGGCCCGAGAGTTCCCGCTGTGGTTCAGTGATAACCAACCTGACTAGTATCCATGAGGATGCAGGTTTGATCCCTGGCCCTGCTCAGTGGTTAAGAATCTGGCATTGCCGTGAGCTGTGATATAGGTCACAGACGTGCCCCGGATCCTGCCATGGCCGTGGCATAGGCCAGCAGCTGCAGCTCCCATTAGACCCCTAGCCTAGGAACTTCCATATGCCACAGGTGTAGCCCTAAAAAAAATTAAAAATTAAAAATTAAAAAATTAACTAGACCCAAGTTAAATATCCATTATTTAGGTAGGCTAAAACAAGAGCAAGTGTGGAGAGAGTGGCTAGAGCTTCTGAGTGCCTCTTGAAAGCAGAGATTTTTTTTTTTTTCTGTTCCTTTCTATATGCCCAGGGCCCCCAAGTGTCCCTGGGTATAAAGGTATAAAAAAAATTTCATAGCTACTTCTGTGGAATTTAAAGAACTGTCTTGGGGGGATAGTTAACCAGGATAGGGTCACTGATGCAACAGAGCCATTGGGTGGAATCATCATAACTCTACAAAAGCCAATCCAGCTATAGATGCCACCTGGCAACCTGAGCATCTTCCTGCCTGGCTGAGATGACATTCAAAAGGGAAAGTGATTAGGACTTCTGGTAAATGGTCACCAGTGAAGAAAAGTTTCAGGTTCTCTGTGGTCAGAGGAAATGTGAAACTAGTAACAATCAGAATAGGAAGCTGTGTCCTTGTGACTGTAATGACAGATGACCTACCTATGAAGGGATGGAGGCTCAAGGAAGGATCTCAGTCTCCAAAAGGGAAATAGTGAACATTAGCATTTCAAGGTGTCATGTTCCTCAGCCAGCATCTAGGGTAGAAATCCAGTTATAGGACATTGGGTTGTGGCAAGGAATATTATTATATTAACTGGCACAAAAGTCCTGGAGGCCATGCTTATTCATCTCTGTTCTTCCCAGTGGAGAACATGTGACTCATTCTTCTACCTCAAAACAGGCTTGATTTGGGTGACCTGGGAGAGCTGATTTTCCAACTGAGAAACTGATTGGCCCTGATTGTTAGATTGAGTGACTTGAACACATGGTCTGCTTCATAAGTGCATATTTAACCAGCTTAGCTACTTCATTTTTCTTTGAATAAATGCTACCCACATTTATGTAACTGAAAAAACTGATTGGAAATTCAAGATTAAATTATTAACCTCACACAGGCGTAGATACTCCATCTCTTTGTGGACGCAGTCATTTTTTTTCTTGTTAATCTTACACATTAAAAGCAGTTCCTATTTCACATGGTCATGGATTTTCTCAGTATCTGAGAGCTGAAATGTTAGAGGGGATCCATTGTAAATCACCAAATGTCTCTTATAGGACTCAAAATAGAAGGCTATTTTAGACAGCAGGGCAATAAAGGAGACAATATAAACTACATTTTGGGAAAATAAGGACACTCGAAAAAGAAAAATATAAAGAATGCTTTTAGAAATATTCAAGAAAATATTGTTTCCAATATTTTCAAGAAAAATTGTTTCCAATACTGTATTATTTCCAATACTGACTTTTCTATAGTGGTGTTTGCTCACACAAAAATGTGAAAAGTATTCTGTACGAAAAGGTATGAACTGAACTGCTGTATTTGGAAAATGTGCACAAACTTGCCTTTTTTTTTACCTTTGATTTCATTTGCATTTCTTTTCTCAACTTGAAAATTTCTTTTAATATTTCTTAATGGTGCATTATTCAAAAAAGGCAAAGAACTATTTCATTTATGTCTGGTATTTGTTAACCTAAAGGCTCAGTTACCTAATAAATTTTACTGGGATTTCTTATTTCAGCAGTTCACCCTAAATAGGGTATCTTGGGTTTATTTATTTATTTATTTATTTATTTATTTATTTTTAATTTTATTTTTTTGTGGTCACACCCAAGGCATATGGAAGTTCCTGGGCCAGGGGTTGAATCAGAGCCACAGCTGAAACCTACGCTATGGCAACACCAGATCCTTTAGACTACTGCACTGGGCTGGGAATCAAACCAACACCTCCACAGCAACCTGAGCTGCTGTAATCAGGTTCTAAACCCACTGCACCATGATAGGAATTGTGGTTTTAAAAATAATTGTATAGGAGTTCCTGTCGTGGCTCAGTGGTTAACGAATCCAACTAGGAACCATGAGGTTGTGGGATTGATCCCTGGCCTTGCTCAATGGGTTAAGGATCTGGCGTTGCCGTGAGCTGTGGTGTAGGCTGCAGACGTGGCTCGGATCCCGCGTTGCTGTGACTGTGGCGTAGGCCAGCGGCTACAGTCCTATTAGGCCCCTGGCCTGGGAACTTCAATATGCCGCGAGTGCAGCCCTAGAAAAGGCAGAAATACCAAAAATAAATAAATAAATAATTGTATAAAAACAATGCATTACTCAATTCATTTATATTTTATACTATATATAGTAGACATGTATTATATATACTATAGGTTATCATAAAATTAATGACATCATTAACACCAGAGTTTAGTGTAACTATATTAATAAATGTCTATTTATTTAGTCCTTCTCATTGCTATAAATCAAGTGTATTGCAATTTTTTTTTTGTCTTTTTGCCTTATCTGGGGCCACACCTGCAGCATATGGAGGTTCCCAGGCTAGGGGTCTAACAGGAGCTGCAGCTTCCGGCCTTCGCCACAGTCACAGCAACGCGGGATCCGAGCCGCGTCTGCAACCTACACCACAGCTCACGGCAACGCCAGATCCTTAACCCACTGAGCAAGGCCAGGGATCGAACCCGCAACCTCATGGTTCCCAGTCGGATTCGTTAACCACTGAGCCACAAAGGGAACTCCCAAGTGTATTGCAATTTTAAATAGCATTTTTGGTCTATAAAATGCGAAAAAATCATCTGAATACTTCCAAATATTTTTTTCTCTTTCATATTATGGAAAATTTCTCATGTATTGAATCATCTGTTAGAATGAACAGTATGTTATTTTAAAGTTGGCAAACTGAAATACAGTGACTTTTATAATGATCATAAATGAGGTATTTGAGCTCTAGAAAGATGTTACTGCCAATGGAATCCCTTATTGTATTTTAATTTTAAAGATCACAATAGATAATATGTATTCCATAAATACTAAAAAATGAATATTTAAATATACATGCAAGTATAATTTTTTACTTTGCACGTGAACCCACCTAGTTATTCTCCCTCTGCAATTTCTACTCAGTAGTTCATCTGTAGGAATGCTTGTGTTGTCAACGCAGTGATCAGATTGAAGAAAGACATTTCACAATGCAATCACCTTTGCAATTTCCATTTCTGCATCGATGGATATCTAAGCAAATTAAGTCACACATTCTTTTTTCTTCCCTCCCCTTATTTAACTACATGATCATACTTTTCTACCACAACCTCTCCTTCTAGAATAATTGAAATAATATGCCAAGAACATTAGAAATCCCCAGCAAAATTCCAAATTTTGTTTTTAAAGGTCTGAAATGCCATCCTGATAGAAAATGTCATCTGCAGAATCCTGAATTAGAAAAGCCATACACGAGCTGTGGACTATGGGGCCACATTTATTTATTTTGACTGTTATGGATGTAATAAATCATTCTAAAATAATGTTGACATTTATGCATTCTGCTAACATGGCAGTTTAACAGCCTGCTCCATATACTGCTGCTTGAGTTAAGGATTTGCTATCACATTTTCCAGCTTAGTTCTCACAATCTTAACACAGCAGACAGTGGTAATGTCAACTGCCGAAGTGCCAAGAGAGAAAAAGATGGATAATGTATTCATTTTTATGGGCAATTTTAAACTCCATGCCATTGAGCACATTTCTCTGAATAGCTCTCCTAACTCACAGCGTTTGCTTCTTTCCTCTTTCTTTGGGCTACATGAAGCCTTTTTTTTTGCTCTAGGTATGGCTTTCGGTTTGATTTAATCCTGCTCTCTGCCTACTGACAGGTACACAGAATGCATTAGCAAGAAAGATATCATAATTGAAATCAATACCGTGACTTTGAAGAGTGTCTCTAGATGAGTTCTGGTCCTGTGTATTTTATATGCTGCCATAACCATGTTGATGTAATGCACTGGACATTTCTATCAGTTCAGTTCATACACAGACACACACACACACACACACACAATCCTTAGTAACATTCCTTTTATACTGAGTTTGTTGTTTACCTCCTTGGTCTGCCAGTTGTTTGGTTAGACTGAACCATTCAGTACATAAAAAGAAGAGATGCACTTGCTCTTCCAGGTCAAATACAGGATTCAAGCACCAGAGTGAAAGATTTTTGCTTTCATTATAAAGGTGCTAATTCACATGTGGAAATGAGCATACATTTCAATTTAGGACAGCTATTTGCATAACATTTTCCCTTCTTTTAATCATTTTTGACTCTTGAAACCTTCATGGCTGTCATTGACTGCCCATATTTTCCTACAGCAATTCATGAAGTGAGCTTTTTCCAACACTTTTGCCCTTCTACTGTGTCCTAACCCCACAAACACAAACGTTGAGGTCTTGCAGGTGTGGAATGAAGTGGGTTGATGACCTCCCTGTGTCTTGTTTCCTGTATAAAATTTGCATATGAATTCAGAAGGAGGGCCTTAACGCTGGATACTAAGGCCAGACAACCCACCTCCGAAGGTGTCTTCCGGGTTTGGGGAGCCTCCATCAGCTAAGACCCCAGACTTAGTAGTGAAGGAGCTACAATAGTGGCCACACTCAGGGTGTCCCTGCCTTTCTTACAGCCAAACAGCCATGAAGAGAATTTTGGCGTTTCCTATAGAAGCAAGAAAGGTTTTGCTCTTAAAATTCTCCATATTATTAAAAGCACAGTAGGAATGCACAGAACATGTCATTTCATCCCTCTGGTGCTTACATTTAACCTCTGGTTTTCAGAATCTTGGAATGTGCCCTTGCTGTGTGGTTATAATTAAATTACATTCTAGAGACAAGTCAGGGAAATAAGCAGATTTTTCTCCATTTTGAGATTATCCTTGCTAGTGTAGCACCAGATTGCCAAAACAACATGGAAAACATGTACACCACCAGCTCAGAGAATGTGTTTCACTTACATGTAAACAAGTATGACATTCAGCTTTTCTTATTATTTTTATGTGTTCAATGGCTATATCAATACCTGCCACCATTTTTAGTGTTCCCCAGAGGTTCTACTCCACAGCTAGCCCTCTGTGGTCCCTCAGCCTGAGTTAAGGGGATAGAAAATGAAGAAATGGGCCAGACCATTTAGTAGCACCTTCATGTTGTCATTCAGGCAGAGTTTGGAGAGTCCTCCGAGGGACATTTTTAAACACACTGTAGAATTTTCTGGAAAAATAAATGGAATTTAATCACTGGGGTGAAACCAATGTTCTCTGGGAAGTTAGCAGAATCCTTTAGTGTGTTTCAGATGTAGACAAGACTTTCCACAGGCTGATGCAACATTCTTGGATAAAAGTGTTTCCAAGTGGTTGCGCTTGACTCCTTTGTATATCTGCAAGACTTCAACAACTATCAGCTGTCAGAAGTGCAGAGATACAGACAAAGGAAATGTCACCATCAGTCAGCAATTTTTAATCCACTGACTTTATGCATGCAAATGCAAAGGAGTCCTTAACCAATAAGAGTTTATTCTACTTATTACTATTTACCAGCATACCGTTTAAAAAATACTCTGTCTTTAGCTCTGGCTCTCTCTAATATTAAAATTGTATCCTCCTGTCTAATATCTCAACATTCTGTTGAAGTTAGGGACAGTATTTCTTTTTTTTTCCCTTTTGTTCATTTTCCTTATTTCTTCTGAATATACTTGTCAGACATAATCTTTCTATTTCTCTTAAGCACATTTTCAGTGGACACCCAGTAGCAACACTCTGTCCATTCTTTTTAAATATAGACACTGAAGTTTGAACTCAGGAATATTGCATCCTCAGAATGTAACTGATGATTACAAAATGCCAACTAGAGGACCTCTGTTTTCTCCATTCAACAGGCTCACCTTAATGTGTTGATAGTAAGATTTTTAAAAGCCATTTTCCAGAGGTAAATGAATCCAGTACTGTGCAAATAATAAACAATACAATGCTTGAAATAAATATATAACTCTAGAAGATCTTTATCTTTGGTGATTCTTAGAGATATTTACTATTAAGATTATCGATAAATGGCTACTTCTAAACTGAGGTAATAATTTTACCTTTATTGACAAACAGAAAAACAGAAGATGAATATATATATATATACAGATAACTTCTGCTGCCCTTAAACAGAAAAGAAAAACGAAACAACAACAATGCAAAGCAGGACTCAGAAACAAAGAATATATGTGTTTCTTTATAAGTCACTTTTCTATCACTAGTTGCTATGTAGACCCTCAGGGAAACGAGGCAGAAGAAAGGCATGCTGATTCATTTCATTTTTTGTGCCTATCTGTTTATTTTCCTGAAATTGTTTGATCACACTGGCTTTTCATGTTCCTTATCTTGATGGCCGTATGGACTACTTCTGAAGATTAGCTCGATATTTTAGAATGACTTCTCTCCTGCCTTGTTAAATTTCCTCCAGAAAAAACACAGGGGTTCTTAAATAACTTCCCTTCCTTCTTTACTGAAGCTTCTCCAATGAATTGAACTCTCTAGGAACTTTCAAATAATGAGTAAGACTAATATTTATGTCGTTTCACAGGCCTGTAGGTATTTTGGAGTGTCCAAGATCTGAATCTGTTGAAGTTGGTAAATAATAACATAGAAAAGTATCTGCTATGCTTTGCTTAAGACTGTTGTTGCACAAGACCAAGATTCGCATGCAGCATCATATTCAGGGTAACTATAGAGAGAAAATATTACAGAATGAATGTTAATCTCTATATTTGGTCTGCAAAATTGAGAGTCCATGTGTGAGTATATGTATATGTTAGGGTGTAACACAAGAATTTTCTAATCAAGTGTTTTCCATGGTTTGTGATAGACACACTGCTTGATAAAAAAATTTACGTTACATTCTTATTGAAGTTCATTTAGTTCAGTGCTGTCCAATAGACTCTTCCGCAATAATGGAAATACCCCCTGTCTGTGCTGTTCACGACAGTAGCCACTACCTACAGGTGGCTTTTGTACATGGTATGTGGCTAGTGTGACCAAGGGTCTGAATTTTTTAATTTTATTTAATTTTAATTAAGTTAAATAGCCACTCATAAAGGAGATTATTGTATTGAACAACACAGATCTAGCTGATACAGGAATTCAACTTGACATGATTAAATCGTTATTTTGTCCAGAGTATACATGTAGCCAAGTATCTTCCATGACCCTGAGCTAAAAGAGGGTACACAGTTCTTTCCCTAAATCCAGTTCACGCACACGGTGTGCACTAATAGAACAAAACTAGTTATATTAATAAAGGGAACATGTAGGAGGTCAAACGAGATAGTAGTTCAGAGTATAGGATTTAGAAAATATCAGGCTTGAGCTCAAATCCTGTCTTTGACCCTCATCTGCCATATTATCTTAGAGGGGATATTTAAATTCCTTTGGGTCTTCATTTTCTAAGCTATGGTAAAGCTTAATAATAAAGAAATAATGTCTATAACAAGCTTATCACTCAACACAGAGAAGTAATGATGGTGACAATGATTCTGTTCATGGTGATGGTATCTTCATACAGTCTGACTCATTTAATCCTCATATAATTTCTATTAAAAATACTATCTATATGTCCCAGATGGGAAAACTAGAAGTACAGAGTTATTTTGTTTAAGGTCACTTAGCTAATCCAAAATTTAAATTATTCATCTCATTCTAAAGACCTGTTCTTTTCATTCTGCCACATTACCTCTTTTGGTAGTAACCAATCAGACCTCCAGTTGCAAATCTAAACTACTTATTCTCAACTATAGATATGTCACTGTGAAGGTGATGTGAGTCACATTTAAGCATGAGAATACTAAGCAGGATCCTAACCTTGACCTTTAAACTAGGATAAGAATGAAAGCAAGAAAGGAAAAAGAAACTGAGGAAGGAAGGAAGGAAGGAAGGAAGGAAGGAAGGAAGGAAGGAAGGAAGGGAAAGAAAGAAAGAAAGAAAGAAAGAAAGAAAGAAAGAAAGAAAGAAAGAAAGAAAGAAAGAAAGAAAGAAAGAAAGAAAGAAAGAAAGAGAGAGAAAGAGGAAGGAAGGAGGGAGGGAGAGAGGGGACATACATTTGCCACTTTCTGAAAGAGGGAAGGGGCGGTAGATGGCAGAAAGAGAGAATATGAATCAGATAACTATGAATGATTTGTCCTTAGGGTTCAAGCCCTGCCTGACTCAACTTACCTCTCCCAAGCAGTAAAACCAGGATTAAAGAACATAGATCCCCACCTTTCCAAAAACACAACTCTGCCCACATCTGTTCATTACATCAAACTTAGACTGATCAAATTGGCAGCTTTTTCCTCCTTGGAGGCAGAGTAGGAAGACAAATGCCTGACTGCACAAGGGGCCATTAAGCCCCTTCTCCTATGCTAATAATGCCAAGAGGCCTTGGAAATACACCTTCAAAATTATCCCAGTAGCTGGGTGGTACACCTGTGATAGGTGCTCCCTAGAAATGAAAGTGATTTATGTAGCTCAGAGGCAGGAAATATAGTCGCCTTCAAACTAAAACAATGAACAAACAAATCAGAGATGGAATTGACATTTTCTTGGTAAATCCAAGCAATCTAGATCATGATTCCTTAGTGTTAAGTAACTGACCCCCTGTGGGCTATAGTGATTAATTGCAAGAGCTCCTTGAATGATCTATATGTGTGTAGTCCATGATTGGCAGCCTGAATAAGTAAATAGCATATAATCTGAAAGTATTTGTTGCAGTTTTTTTAAAGCTTACAGATGTGGTTTAATTAAGAAGATAGAGATTGATTTTAAACAGGAAATTCAAAGTGCTTTTGAAATTATGCATTTTCTCAATCAACATTGAGAAATACAGCAGTGGCATCATGGGAGAATCCCCATCATCCAAAGTTTGGTGTGAATAGTAGGCTTCTAGGCTGGAGCTCAGTTCCTGGCTGCATTATGGCCTTCCTGATAGACTTTCTGGGGGTGGTACTCCTTTCTAGGTTATATGGTATTTAATCTTATATTTGGATTTCCTGTCATACTGGATATGAGTCTCATGAAGAAATGAATTTTCAAAACGTAACATTTCTCCTAATACCACAAAATATTCACCAAAACAATCAGTAATCAGAACATAGAGATGAGCACAACATTCATAGAATTCTACCAATTTTATAGCTGGTGATTCTCTTATCTACTCAGACTTCACATAAGGTGTGGAAGCTTGAATTCAGTTATATTAAGCATACACCTATAGCCCTTCCATTTAAAGCAATGTGGTTCTTTTTTTTTTAAAGAGTTTAAAAACTTGTTATTAATCATAATATCACAAAACAAATTTATTGCTGTCTCTCTCCCGGCTTGTTAGCTCGTATGAATAGAGTCTATCACAAAGAAAGCCAATTGTCTTTTATTCTTTCAGCTAAAGTTTCCCTGAATTAATTAATATTATCCCATTAAACTGATGGAATTCAAGGATTACAAATAATACAATTTTCCATTTTTTTTTTGGCTTTTTGGGGCCATACCCACAGCAGATGGTGGTTCCCAGGCTAAGGACCAAATTGGAGCTGTAGCTGTCTGCATACACCACAGCCACAGCAATGGGGGATCCAAGCCACATCTGAGACCTACACCACAGCTTATGGCAACATGGGATCCTTAACCCTCTGAGTGAGGCCAGTGATCGAACCCGCACCCTCATGGATGCTAGTTGGGTTCATTAACCACTGGCCATGAAGGGAACTTCATTTTTCCAATTATTCTGTTAAGTTCTACTTTACGAATCTGTGGTCCAGGGCCTACTAAAATATAGGGAAGTTGTTCAAATTTTTGTCTTGAGCTTTATTTATTTATTTCAAGTTCACTGATTCAATGCCTAAAGTCGCTGGGAAACATGGCTAGAGCTGTAGCCACCACTAGAACCCAAAGCTATTAGAACTTGGGAAAACATTGAAATAACTGGGCCTTGGCTTTAATATAAACAAGTCAATGTGATTTACTTATGGCATAAAGAACATGGATTGTTTCTGTCTTTATAGGATGAGGAAAATTCATTCAGGATTTCTTTTTGTTTGTTTAGAATGGCTTTAGAGTAAGCTCACTGGAAGTTCTTTTGAATTATTTATGCTCATAGCCCTAAAGCTAAGAAGATAAGTTAGTGGAATTTTTTGTTTTCCAGTTTCACAGCTTGTCTTCCCATGATTATAAGCCTCAAAGGGTGAATTTGTTTTCTTATCGGTTGAAGTAAAATATAAAATACACTAAGACAGTTGTTTGTTTCCTGAAATAATTCCAGTTACTCATTAACCAAACTATATCATCACCTCATTTCACCATACTCCTGAAATGTTCTAGAATAGTTCTGATTTTCTGTAAAAGTACTCTTTCAAAATAAGAAATTTATTAACTATGCACTTATATTTTAAGTTCCTCCAAGACAGAGATATCTTTATTTTTCATCCCTAGCTTAATACTGACCCAGGTTTCAAAACATTTTTACCAAACTGAAATGAGAATGATGTGATTTTTTATGTTCATTAAAATGAATCCTCGGAGTTCCCTTCGTGGCTCAGTGGTTAACGAATCCAACTAAGAGCCATGAGGTTGCGGGTTTGATCCCTAGCCTTGCTCAGTGGGTTAAGGATCCGGCGTTGCCGTGAGCTCTGGTGTAGGTTGCAGACGTGGCTCAGATCCCACGTTGCTGTGGCTGTGGCGAAGGCTGGCAGCTACAGCTCCTGTTAGACCCTAGCCTGGCAACCTCCATATGCCGCGGGTGCGGCTCTACATAAAGGCAAAAAGACAAAAAAAAAAAAAAAAAGAATCCTCAGATCAAGACATAAAATTCTTTTGAAGACAATAGATCCTAATTTTTAGTTCAGAAAATATATGATAACTATAACCAGAAAGTACCAATAGAGCCATGAGACCAATATCAGTATGAACAGAAATTCCCAAAGGAAACTAAAGCTAGGAGCTACTAGGAAGAGCTCTTTATGGGCTTAGAACAGATGACTCCAACCAAGAGAGGGAGACAGAAAGAACAATATGTACAATGAGTCTAAAAGAATGTTTCCAGCACCAAACCCAGGTGTCACACATATCAGGTATTCTATGCATGCTGAAATATAAAAATCTCTAATGTATTAAGACTAAAGTCAGCACCAACATAAAAACGTTTAGAAGGTGAATGAATACACTCCATGAGAGGAAGCTTAAAAAAAAAAAAAAGTCAATACAGAGCATGGAGATTAGCAGCACAATTTCATAACTTCTTTCAAGCTTACGTAAGCTTTTTACAAAGATTTTTGTGCTCTGTGACAAATGGGTTAGGAAGAAATATGGCATATAGAACATATCCATTTATACCTCCTCCCTCCTAAAACTTCATTAACTTGGCTATACAGGAACAAACCCAGAAAGGACAAAGAAAAGAAAGAGGAGATAAGAGCAGAGAAGTGATAACAATAAACTTGGGGGAATGGAAAGAAGATGATCAAGTGATAAGGTCTTAGCAGAGCAGAAACAGGAAGCCTAAGTACCTGCAGAAGGTGACACAAATGTGAAGTGAGCTGATTCCAGCTGTAGACTGTAGACTACCCAAATGCTCAGAAATTATAGACATCACATACATGCCTGTAAATGTGAATGTCAGCAAACTGGTGCATCACTTGAAAGTATGTAGCAAAAGCAACGGACCAGAGCTGTATTTTCTGTAGAAATTAAGCTAGGAAAACTCTCCAGGAAACCAGATACAATAAATGAAAAGGTAGGGACCATTCTGTACACAGGACATGATACTTAATTGTGAATCTCCACCAACCTTACACACAAGTCTTTTCCCCTAACTAACCCCCACCAGAACTTTGCAATAAAAGGCTTGTAATTCCAAGCCCCTCTTATTCCCTCCTTTCTATGGAGAAATGGGCACAATGAATAAAGAAAATCCACCATAAAATATAGCATCATAAAATATTTTAAATGGGCTTAACAAAATGTTATTTGTATCAAAATGTTAAGAGTTGCTTATGATCCCCACCCCACCCCCCACCCCAGTGGGGGAACTGCTGTAGTAGTGTTACTGACCTGTGTTCTTGGCTTTCCTTAGTCAATAGATATTGATAAGAGGCCAGACAAGAAATTCAGGTAAAGCTTATTTGGGGCCCCTGCTGCAGCAGTGGAGGGCAAAAATAAGCAATAAGTTCCCTTGCTCACACATTCCCCAAGAGGGGGCAAGCTGGTTCCTTACATGGAGTGAGGGTGGAGGCTGGTCCAGGGGTCTGGACAGAGAGGTGGATTAGGTGGTTCACCCACCCCTTTGATGGTGTTGTGTGCAGGGGACATGCATAGTACCCTGCTTTTTCTCTCTGCTCTTCAGAAATGACAGTTGGATTTTTAGTTTTTTGGTAACATCTTGCCTGTAAATTGCCCCAGTTGCATGTTCACATAGTTATTTTTAGTCCCTTATAGTTTCCTTGCATTCTGTTGCTGGAGAAGATGTTTGCCCAATTGCAAGCATCGCAGCCACTGCAGCAAAGGGTCCCAGGTCCTAGGTCCCAGCCCGTCTCAGTAGAGTACTATTATTTTGGGCCCTAAGTCTTATGGTTATTTTTAAAATCAAACTGAAAATTCTAAACAGAAAAGTCTCTTTTAATGGCATTTGGAATATAAATTAGCAATCATATATGTATGAACTCTATAGACATTCTTAGGAATAACTGTAAGGATTCTTATATTAGTTTTAACAAAAAAGCAAGGCAGTGACAAAATACTGGACACAAGTCCAATAGCTGGTGTAAAAGGTGCTACCTTCTAAGATGGGCTTGGAAACTAATTCTGATCGGTAACATTCACTTAAGCCAAAAAGCAGATCTCAGATTTCCAGCTGATTTACCTGGGCCCCATGTGAACATAAGGAACAGCCAAGTTTCACTATTAAAAATAAAAAATAAAAAACTACTCACGTTGCTCCTTCAGTTTTTAAAATATTGGCAGACATGGAAAGTCTATTTTTGGAATTAAACATGGGTAATTATTTTCAGGCATGGCACCGAAAACTTATATCTTCAGAGTCAGTAATTTCCAAAGTTGGTTTCTAGATGTCTCTATTGAGTCCCTATAGCTCCTGCTCCAGAGTTGAGATACATACATAAACTACAGATATGAGAACTTCCTCTAGCTTTTAATGAATCAGGACTGGGATTGAGAAAGAGAAGGATGATTCAGAATAGAGGAGACCTTTTGTGTTATCAGATATTGTAAGTAAGAGAAGAGTTTATTCTCCTAATGAGGAATTTATTGCTCAAATATATTTTATCATGACAAATGCTTCCTCATCACAAGAAATCAAGCATGTCCTTAAGAAATTAGTGAAATTCAGAGTTTCCGTTGTGGCTCAGCAGTTTAAGAACCCACCTTATTGTCCATGAGGTTGCAAGTTGGATCCCTGGCCTTGCCCAGTTAAGGATCCAGCATTGCCACAAACTGATGCAGCTCAGCTCTGGTGTTGCCAGGGCTGTTGCATAGGCTGGCAGCTGCAACTCTGATTCAACCCCTAGCCCAGGAACTTTCATAATTGTGGGTGTGGCTGTATAAAGAAAAAGGAGTGAAACATGAGGAAAAAGCTTTAAAGGCACCAATTAATTTGTCTGAATCCTTACAAATCTTTTACAATTTATGTGAAGTAACTAAAAATTATGAAATTTGTATTTTAAGACTCTTAAATGACATTAAATAGTCCTAATCTTGTTAACAGGCTGTGATTACTCCAACTGACTATGTTTACAATGGAACATTGGATATAGGAGTCTATATATAACTGAGATTGTTTTAAGTTGTTGGTTTCTTAATTGCACATGCTTCTCCAGTGACCTGCATTTGTGCTCTCTTCTCATGATTACTGTTTTTGGTCGCATAATTGTGCATGTATGATTTAGTATCTTTACTGTATGTATTCCTTTATTGGTGGGCCTTGTCATTTGTGGTGTTTTTGTTTCTGGTTGTGGACTTTTCTTTTCTGCCTAGAAAAGTTCATTTAGGATTTGTTGTAAAGCTGGTTTAGTGTTGCAGAACTCTCTTAGCTTTTGCTTATCTGTAAAGGTTTTGATTTCTCCTTCAAATCTGAATGAGAGCCTTGCTGGATAAAGTAATCTTGGTTGGAAGTTTTTCTCTTTCATCACATTTAGTATATCAAGCCACTCCCTTCTGGCCTGCAGGGTTTCAGCTGAAAAATCTGCTGATAACCTTATTGGGGTTCCTTTGTATGTCATTTGTTTCTTTTCCCTAGCTGCTTTCAATATTTTCTCTTTGTCTTTAATTTTGGTCATTTTGATTAATATGTGTCTCGGGGTGTTCCTCCTTGGGTTTATCTTATATGGTACTCGTTGCGCTTCCTGAATTTGAGTGAGTGGTTCCTTTCCCATATTAGGAAGTTTTTGGCTATAATCTCCTCGAATATTTTTTCTGTCCCCTTCTCTCTGTCTTCTCCCTCTGGCACCCCTATCCCAGAGTTCTCTGATACTCTGCTCATTTCCTTTCAATCTTTTATCTCTTTTCTCTTCTGCATTAGTGATTTCCACTAATCTGTCCTCCACCTCACTGACTCGTTCTCCTGCCTCCTGTATTCTACTTTGGCTGCTTCTAAGGAATTTTTTATTTCAGTGATTGTATTTTGCATCTCTTCTTGTTTAATTTTTACAGCTTGTATTTCTTTGCTTAGTGTTTCCTGTAAATGATCAATTTTTGCCTCCAGTCTATTTCCAATGCCTTGCATCATCTTCAGCATCAACAGTCTAAAGTCTCTTTCTGGGAGGCTGATCATCTCCTCATCACTGAGCTGTTTTTCTGGGCTTTTCTCTTTCTCCCTTATCTGAGTTAGAGTTTTCTGTCTTTTCATTTTTGTAGGTTTTTGGTGTGGTGACCTTTGTGTCGACAATAGAGTTGTAGCCTCTTTTAGTTCAGGTGTTTGCCTCCCCTGTTGCTAAAGTTGGTATGGAGGGGGCTTACTGTAGGCTTCCTGATAGGAGGGAGTGATGCCTGCTCACTGGTAGGTGTGGTTGATTGCTCTCCCTCTGATGGATGGGGCTTTGTCTCTGGATGAGATTAGAGGCTGGCTGTGTGCCTGAGGGGTCTTTAGGCAGCCTGTTTACTGATGGGTGGGGCTGAGATCCCACCTGAATTGTTGTTTGGCCTGGGGCTTCTCAGTGCTGATGGGAGGGACCAGATTTTCCCAGAAATGGCCACCTCCAGAGAAAAACAGGCTGCTGAATATCCCCGAGAGCTTCACCCCACAACAAGGCACAGTCACCCCTGTTTTCCCAGCAGATCCTCCAAGAATTGCAGTCAGGTTCCACCCGGATTCCTATGGAGACTGCTTTGCCCTGGGACCCAGTGCACGTGAAAGTCTGTGTGTGCCTTTCAAGAGTGGGGTCTCTGTTTCCCCCAGTCCTGTGGAGCTCCTACACACAAGCCCCGCTGGCCTTCAATGCCATTTGCTCCGGGGGCTTTTTCTCCCTGTGCCTGATCCCCAGGCTTGGGGATTTGACGTGAGGCTCAGAACTCTCAGTCCTGTAGCTGAGTCTCTGTGATGCAGTTACTTACCAGTCTGTGGGGCTTCCCACCCGGGAGTTATGGGGAGGTATGGGGTTGCTTCTATCGCGTAATCGCCCCTCCTACCTCTTGATGTGGTCTCCGCTGTGTCTTCTGGAGCAGAGTATCTTTTTTGGAAGTTTACAGTCCATTTGGTTGAAGGTTGCTCGACATTTGGTTGTAGTTTTGTTGTTTTTTGGGAGAGAAGTTGAGCTCCAGTCCTTCTATTCTGCCATCTTAATCCAATCTCTGTCTGGAACATTGGAAAATGTACTGTATTTGACGTAAATGTCAGTGCTAACATGAAGGTAACTTTTTTGAATAGTATTTATTTACAGGTGATCATATTAAAAAGCTGACTGTTTTTAGATAGAGTGGAAATTTATCATGAAAATGTCATCAGTAGCAGCAAATATATAATGCAGAGGACATTAAATCAGACTCTATGATTAAACACTAAATACGCGAATTCTCCTGGGAACAATTTCATTTTTAAGGAATGCTGTTTAGTCTAAATAATACTTTGATGAAAAAAATGTCCATCCATGTTCTGGAAATGAGGGATGGTCCTGTAATGTTACTCTCATTTATTGGCCACTTTCAATCTGGCATCTGTGACACAAGCCTGTGTAAGGAGAAGTATGGCTAACGTTGAACTGAGAACATGATGGGAATAAGTGACCATGGAACATTAGTGGAAAAGTCGATACAAAAACACAGGAAAAGTCTATATGCTAATACAGTTGGAAAAGGAGCATTACTGTTTCACAGTGTGTCTGGGTAGGTCCTTTAGTAACAGCGCAAGTGTAAAAATAATAAGCATTATTTATCTAGATAACTAAAAATGAATTCTTTCCACAAAGATTCAAAATGACTCACAGAGAATATATACAATAAAATACGATGACGTGTGTGAGAGTGACATTTATCTTCATATATACATATATAAAGAAAGGTGGATAGATATAAATAAAGATATAAATATAGATACCTATATGGATAAAGATGTGAATGAAATAGAGGAAAAATACAACTAAGTGAAAAAGAGTTGCTACAGAGACATTGTAACCTGACTTTGAATATCCCAGAAGTCAATATTAAAGGGTGTTCTGTGGAACACTGGTCCCCCATGACATGCAGTAAATAAAAATGTTTATTTCAAGGAAGTTTTGAAAAACCTGTATACATTCTGTAACCCTTTTTGGAAACTTGGAGTGCACACCAGAATAGTACAAGCTCTGATGAACCACAGAAAAGAAAATCGTGTGTATTTTTTAGCCCACTTTTTCCCAAACGTATTGGCTACATAATCCATTTCCATATGCTTGCTTCTTTCTAGGCCCATTATATCCCCATGAAATAGAGTTCCACTGAATACTTTGGGATTCAGGGTCTTAGTTTTCAGGAAGTTCATCACAAGTGTTCTAACTATGACATTTCGTGATGCAGCTGTGTGTCTTTTTTATTTATTCCCTTAGTGCTAGGACTTTGTACAACACGACATTTTTCCTAATTCTATTTATCAGTTATGTTAGGATTATTTTATTTTACAGTATATATTTCCTATGAGCCTATTCACATTCTTTATGGACATCTTTGATGAAATGTTCATTAATACAGCAATGGTTATCACAGTTCAGCTCAAGACTTTTCATATTCAGAACCCTTCCATGAATCATCTCAAGTTCCTCACTCTTTGCAGCACTGACTCCTCCCCCTTCCTATTTCCCCTCTTCAGATCCTAAGCCAGAAGGGATGCTCCTCTTTGGAACGGCCCTTAAGAGAGGGCACTGCTGCTATTACTGTCATACTTCAGAGGTGGGAGTCCTTATTTATGCTGCTCAAACCTAGTTGGTGCTTCCTCCCTTAACATTTTCTTCAGGGAGTTTATCCCAAGGAAGTAATACCAACAATATCAAAGCATTGCTCAGAAAAGTGAATGTTAGAAAGGAACCAAAGTTAACTCCAAAATGGTTAAATAAAATGATGGTACACGAACATATTGAAATCCTATATTGGCATTTATAATTATCTTTTATAAGAGCAGTTGGTGTCACATAATTTTTTAACTGCATATTATGGTATAAAATATAGTCTTCATCATTATATATGGAAGGCTGTACTATGTTTTTATTTTAAAGAACGGCTTTTTTAAAGAATAGAATTATGTCCTACTTTTTGTTTCTCTAATTACCTGTAAATGTATTTATTTATGGATCACCTACGAGTACTGCAGTACCTACCAAGGCGATAGCAATGGTCAAAACAAAGCCCTTGATTTTGAGTTTACGTTGTAGTACACAGCAAACATGTACTATTTTGTGCAATTAAAAAAATAAACTAGGGGTGTTTCCGTCATGGCTCAGTGGTTGACGAATCCGACTAGGAACCATGAGGTTGAGGGTTCGATCCCTGGCCTTGCTCAGTGGGTTAAGGATCTGGCGTTGTGGTAAGCTGTGGTGTAGGTTGCAGATGCAGCTCAGATCCCCGCGTTGCTACGGCTGTGGCGCAGGCTGGCAGCTACAGCTCCTTTTAGACCCCTAGCCTGGGAAGCTCCATATGCCGCACGTGCGGCCCTAGGTAAGGCAAACAGACAATGGGACAGACCATCCCTGTTGCACATTTATGAAAACAGAAGCGCACGAACTGAGATTACTTGCCCAAGATTATACACTAATGAATGAGGAAGTCACAGGAGCAGGATTTGAGCCAGGGTTTTATACATTGAAAGTTCCTCTCTTGTTTCGTTTTGTTTGGCTTTTTGTTTTGTTTATAAACAATATATATGACTCTAACGGAAATGTTAGTACAAAGCTTTTCTGGTGGGAAGAGCCTGAAGCATTGCAACCAGTTCCAGGAGAGATCACCACTATAAAAACTAAGTGATCGTTTGATTCATGGTCATTTCAGTGATTTTCAAAAAATGATTAGATGAGGGAGTTCTTGTTGTGGTGCAGTGGAAACGAATCCAAGTAGTATCCATGAGTATGAGGGTTTGATCCCTGGCCTCACTCAGTGGGTTGGGAGATCCAGTGTTGCTCTGACTGTGGCATAGGCCGGCAGCTACAGCTCCAGTTCAACCCCTAGCCCAGGAACTTCCATATGCTGTGGGTGCAGCCCTAAAAAGTAAAAATCAAAAAATCATTAGCTGATAACCTCTTGCATCAAAATGTCCAGGTGTATTTGTTATAGTCTGCTTGTTGTCATCTCAAACCTACTGAGTCATCCTTTCTAAAAGGATGTTATGGATTGAATTGCATCTCCCACCAAATTCATATGTTGAAGTTCTAGCCCTCTGAAACTCAGAAAAATGATCCATCTCAGAAATGGGGTCACTGCAGATATAATTAGGCTAAGGATGAAGTCACATTGGAATAGAGTGGACCGTTAATCCTAACTATGAATAGTGTCGTTATAAAAAAGGGAGCTTTGACACACACACAGGAAGAATGCCATGTGAAAATGAAGGCAGTTATCCAAAAGCCATCTGTGGATATCTGTGCAAAGCACCAGAAGCTGGGAGGAAGTTATAGAACAGATTCTCAGATCTCAGAAGGAGCCCATTCTGCCAACGCCTTGACTTAGGACTTCCAACTTCTGAAATTAAAAGACAATAGATGTATGCGTTTTAAGCCGTTCACCTCAAGGTACTTTGCTACAGCAGCCCTAGCAAACTGAAGTATAGGGGAACCTGTATTTAAAAGGAAGTAACCCTGATGGTTCTGAGGAACACTAAAGTCGGAGAACCAATGAACTAGTATCATCTCATGGGATAGAGAAGGACCTCAGGTGTAGCAGTAACGGCCAGGGCAGTGAGCGCCTTTGTCTCATTGTCTTCTCTAATGTAGGGGGAGAATTTAGAAAGAGAAGAGAAAGGAGGAAGAGGAAAAGCAGGAGGAGGTTAGGGGAGAGGAAGGAGAGAAGAGGGCCATGGGGTCGAAAGAGTGCAACATCAAAGGGCAACTTAGCTCAGATGGCACACTTTCCTCTTTAGAAAAGAAAAAAAAAAAAAAAGACAAGGCAGAAGAATCTCAAAGATTACAGTACAATTTGGAGTTAAGGAAGTAGTAGGAAAAAGAAAAAAAAAAACTGGATCTGCCAACCCAATAGCTAAAGCTGGTAACCAGGGCAGAGTTCTTACTTGGTGATTTATTTATTTAAAAAAAAATCATCTCTGCAGAATTGCCTTAATAATTAAATGCATAGCAAAATCCATTGTCTTTAACTGAAGTCACTTTGAGTAACTTTCACTTTATTTTCTAACATTTTATCATGGGAATTTTTAAATGCTGGTATTATTCTGCATGCAGAAATTTGTAATAAAATATAGATGCTTGGAAGGTCCTTATTTATTTATGTATCTCTTCTATCCTTTCTATATTAAGTAGATCTATTGCGATTAAATTCAACTTCACAGAGCAACTAAACTTACATGCAGATTTTTATCAAAAATGTCTTGCGCAATGTGAGTCATACCTTTGTAGACAGTGTATTTTGACTAAATCCTGAATTTTTAAAAGTAATTGTACCTTCGAAGCTCTATGTAAATGTTTGTTTTTTCCCTAAGAAAACTGTCTCTGCTTTGGGAAAATCAACTGCTGTAACTTCCATGACCTATTTCTTTTTTTTCTTTTTTTTTTTTTTGCAATGGGTATGTTACCCCAGATAAACCTAGTGTGTTTCATCTCAGAAACATAAAGCCTTATTTCTTCTCCCAAATTTGGAGGCAGTTTATTTTTCTTTCAAAAAGGAATAAAATTATAAAACTGGAAGGAAGTTTGAGAAGTCCAACTCAAACCTGGACACTAGCATTGTTTTTTTGCTTAAAATAAATCTAGAGGGAAAGTTACTTTAGTCACCGTTTTTTTTGTTTTTGTTTATTTAATTTTATTTTTTAAGCCACACCCATGGCATATGGAAGTTCCTTGGCCAGGGATTGTATCTGAGCTGCAGCTGTGTCAGTGCTGATCAGGGACTGAACCCACTCCACTGAAGTCAGATTCTTAACCCACTAGCCACAGTGGGAACTCCTGTTTTGCAGCTTAAAACCCTTATTGGCAAGAACTAAATAGCTTAAATATTTATTGCATCATATATCCCATAATGGCTATTCATTACTTGTTAAGGTAGAATATTTCTTCTTTTAAAAATTATCTATTTGGAGAGAGTATTTTGTTGTCCTTGTTGTTTGCTTGTTGGTTTTCTGATTAGATTTCATTTTACATGGGATGTCCCTCTTCTTCCCTAAATTAAGCAAGCTTACCTGTAATATAAATTGAGTTTTGGCTCATGCAAAATAACCATGAAAGTTTTTATTTGGTTATCTTTAGAATCTGTACTTTGGAGGTCATAACTATATTGTTATTACTATTATTATTATTGGTATAATATCAGTTTGAGGATAGGAAATTTATTAGGCATTTGTTAATTCAGATTAGTAGAAACAGGTATTGACAGGAAGACACTCATTTCAAATGTGAGAATCAAGCTGAATTACTTCAAAAGGAAGAAAGCCCATCATCTTGCAAACTATTGAGCATATTGGAAAAAAATAACCCTCAGAATTGATGACATGCATTCCTTCTTCACAAAGCGTTTATCAATTACCTGCTTTGTTCCAGGCAATTTGCTAAGTAGGTAGTGGGAATAAAGATAAGTAACAATCGGGGGGAAGGTTAGGTAAAATAAGTAGAAGTTTGCATTTTTTATAATAAGAGCTATGACATATATACACACAAGGATAGTGTTCTAACAACACTGGGTTTCACAAAGAAGTAGGACCCTAGATGGCGACTTTTTTCAAACCGTATATGGAAAAGAAATTATCTAGGATATTTTCATGATGTTTTGAGCAAAACTTTCCTCAAGTTTTTATTTTAATTACAACAAAGAAAATTGCCAAAAGTTTCACATCTTTCCTCAGAAAATGAGCCATAGCACTTGTCAGGAAATCATTAAAGAGAAAGCAACAGAAGTGACACTTCAGGTCCATCTTGACTCTAAGATCCTATGAGATTATATACAGACATGATGATAAGCTTATCCTAAACTTTACTGAGCTAGGCAATGGAAATGTAATATGGTCATCATTTTTATTAGCTACTGTCTTCAAGAGTATAAAGCATCTCCTTGACAGTTAAAAAAAAAAAAAAGCAAGAAGCCAAGAGTATAATGGAAAATAATAATGATTACTTTTATTAATAAGTGAGACCTTCTGGCAGCTGGAAATTTCTCTAGACATATACACTTTAAAAACATTTAGCATATTGAAAAAGAAAAGAAATAACCAAATGAGTTGAAAATGGAAATATTTTCTCTGATTTTTGCATAGATCTTCATTTGAATAGCAAAATTTGGGAACAAAATGTATGGTTAGTGTAAATTAAATTCACATCTCCATAACTATTTTCCCCAGAATACACCTCTGTTACCAATTTCTTGTATATCATCCAAAGGTAATTTATGCATAGCCAAGCATGTGGAGTAAGTAGATACTACATGCACGTAGTACAAATGGCAAAATACCATATGCATCATTTTATGACATACTTTTAGAAATCTTTTTACATTTGTGTATATATATATAACACATTCTTCTTAACAAAACATTATAATTTACCTTAAGATACCCTTATTGTTGAATATCTAGATTTTTCCAATATTTCTCTGTGTTTTTCCTCAAACATAAACACTTTCAAAGTGAAATATTTGAGTCAAGGGCTATGTACATGTAATTTTGATAGTTATGCCAAATTGCCATCCCAAAATTTTAATGAAATTTCCCCCTCAATTACATACCTACCAATACTCTTATTATCATAGTTTATTATTAAACTTTTCCCATTATATCCTGTATATCCTTTTCCCCATTTTACCCTCATATCTCAGTGTAGATTTACTTTGCAGTTCTCTTATAACAAATGAGGGTGATCAATAGTCTGTATTTTGCTTTATGCAAATTATCTGTTTCTGGATGATTTTGCAGATTTCTTTCAGGTAGTTAGCCCTTTGTGGTTGGAATTCCAAATAAATTTTTGCTTGCTTGCCATTTATCTTTTGACTTGATAATTTTTATATCATGCCAATTCCCTTGAAATTGCACATTGAATTTATACATTATCCTTTTAATAATTTCAAAGTACTATATAAAACTTAGAAAAAACCTTCACAACTCTGAGATTCTTAAAGAATATTCATCCAGGAGTTCCCTTCGTGGCTCAGTGGTTAACGAATCCGACTAAGAACCATGAGGTTGCGGGTTCGATCCCTGGCCTTGCTCAGTGGGTTAAGAATCCAGTGTTGCCATGAGCCGTGGTGTAGGTCATAGATGCGGCTCGGATCCCGCGTTGCTGTGGCTGTGGCGTAGGCCGGCGGCTACAGCTCCTCTTAGACCCCTAGCCTGGGAACCTGCATATGCCGCGGGTGCGGCTCTACATAAAAAAAAGGCAAAAAGACAAAAAAATAGAAAATTCATCCAGGTTTTCTTCCATTTTTTACTGTTTTTATTCACGTTAAAATCTTTGATCTTCTGGAATTTATATTGATAAAAGTATGAAGTAGAAACCCAACTTTATTATTTTTCTAAACTATATCTAAGTATTTCTAAAATATTTCTGAAGTATAACGCTATTATTGACTAACATTTTGTTGAGTAACCCATGCTGTTTATACTGGTTTGAAATTTTATCCTTGTCACCTTATTGTATACCAAATTTAATATCTGATCTTTTTAGTCTACTCTAATACTCTATACTACACTATTTTATTTATCTTTATAACATGTTTTAATATGATGTAGACTAGCTTTTTTTAATTTTTGGTCTTTTTGTTCAGAATTTTCCCAGAAACTCCATCTTATATTTTTCCATATAAATTTTAGATTTAACTTATCTAGATTTCTTTTAAAAACAAGTCTATGGCTATTTCATTCAATTTCCATCAGTTTTTTAGGTTAATTTAGGAGAATCAATATCCTTCTAATGTTGAATCTTCCTAAGAAACCGGCACAATTTTGTATTTCTTTAAGTCTTTTTGTTTCTTAGTATAAATTTAGAATTTAAGCCATGGAGTTCCCTTTTAGCTCAGTTGTTTAAGGATCTGGCATTGTCACTGCAGTGGCTCTGGTTACTGCAGTGGCACAGATTCGATCCCTGGCCTGGAAATTTCTGCATGCCACAGGTGTGACCAAAAAAATAATAATAATTTAAGACATTTAAATTCTTCATATTTTTGCCAAACATTTCTAGATTTTATACCTTTTTCTTTCCATCGTAAGTGCATTTTTTTACTCTGATTTTCCTTGAAAATGGCTATTGTTTATACAGTTGAACCTTGAATAACATAAATTTGAATTGCATGAATTCACTTCTACACAATTTTTTCTCTAACTACATACTACAGCACTATACCATTTGTGGTTAGTTGAATTCATGGATGTCAAATTGCATATATGTAGAACTGATTGTAAAGTTGTATGTGGATTTTTAATTGTGTGGTTGGCCAGTAACCCCAAACCCCCTGTTTTTCAAGGATCAACTATGTATTTAAAAAGGCATTTAATTCCAGTATGTTAATTTTGAGTTACTACCTTACACAATTCTCTTATCCGTTTTCATAGTTTTAATCTGTTGTCTGGGCTTTTCCCGGTGTACAAATGTAGGCCTAGAAATCCTGATAATTATGCCGTTTATTTTCAAAGTTATGTAACTCAATTTTTTTTCTTGTCTAATTGCTTAAGTTAGTACCATTGGAGCAATATTAAATACTTGTGATAACAAAGAATTCCTTGCCTTAATCTTCAATTTTATGTGAATGTTTTATTTTTAAGTGTAATAATCTGTTACATTTATGTACATTTCATTATCTTGAGAAAGTAACCATATATTTCCATTTTATTGAGTTTTTTTAAAAGAATGTTGATATATACTTATCAGATACCTATCTGTACCAATGCATATAATCAAATGGCCTTATATCAGTTTATTAATATGATCAATTGTAAATATATTTCTGTTGAAGTATTCTTATATTCCTTAAATAAGCCATAGTTTTTATGGATTATTATTATTATTGTATTGTTGGGTTTGGTGTGTTGATAATTTAGGAGTTTACCATTGGTACATATAAGTATACATGGTGTATAATTTTCTATATGTGCACATTTTTACCACAAAACTATCCTCCCCTTGAAGTAGAGATGGAATCGCTTTTCTGTGCATCAATTTAAATAGAACTAGACCTTTTTCTTCCTGAAAATGGCAGGATTCCTCCTATAAAATCATTTCACTACAATGTATTTATTTATAAAAAATAAACCCATTAATTTATTTTTTGAAGAGGGGAGATATTGGTGGAAGTTTTGGAAATTAATTCTGTCTATAATAATTCATATAATTTAGTAAGATTATTTTGTTAAATCTAGTTTATCTAAATTCTCAAATTCGTTTGTATAGAGTTGAGAAAAGTAGTTTTTAGTGTCTTTCAACATCCTGTTTCTATTTCTATTTTTTCATTGTTTCTTATTTCTCATACAACTATACTTTTTTCTGTTTTTTCGCATTAGATTAGTTAATGGCTTACCTATTTTGTTGCTGACAATATTGTTATCCAAATTTCTATTTATTGGATGTATTTACTAGTTTCATAATATATTAAAATGGCCCAAAATTAAGAAGGATAGAGGAGACCTAATTAACTTAATTATTGAAGGTAGGTCTGATTGGTAACTATCAGATTTCATGGTTTTTTCCTGCCATTGCCGTGTTAATAGGCTCCCAAATATTTTATAAGCAGCATTTTGAGTATTATTTTCTGAATATTATGTCATTCTGGCTTTGATTTACATTTTACATCAAAAGTATTTAAGAGAATATGAAGGCAAATATTTGTGCATTTATTTACTTTTCCCTGGTATTTTTAATAATCCCTACTCTGTTTATTTCTGTCCATTTGCTCTATCAAGGGTAAAAAGATGTTAATTACATATTCTACTATTAATGTCTGTTAAGTTGATTACTCCATGTACTTTCTGCAGTTTTTCTTTATGAGCATTGATGTTATATTATTTTGGGCATAGACATGAGTCATTTTTAGATCTCTGTGCCCTGTACCCTCATCATGGCAAGGTCTTTTATTTGAGCTTTTTGCTTGAATTAAACCTTGTCGAAAGAGTGTTGCAGTTGTTTGCATTGGCAGATATGCTTTACCATTTCTTGTCATTCCCTAATTTCTGTGTCACTTTGCTTTACATACATTTCTCAGATAACATTTAGTTGGAGTTTTCCTTTTTTATGAATTTGGGAGCTTTTCCTTCTAACTAGTGAATTTAGCCACATTTTGTTAGCATAGATGGATTAGGTCTTCATCTCCTTAAGAGGGAAATATGATTAAAGGTTTGAGAGAATACACTCTGGAGTCAGACTCCTGTCTTCAGCTTCCAGCTCCACAATTAGCTGTAGACACTTTGGCAATTTATTTTATCTCTCTTTCCTCAATTTCCTCATCTATAAAATAAGGATACTACTGATATCTTTCTTATAATTATTGCTAGGATTAAGTTCATATTTGTAAAGAATTTGGAAAAGTGCCTGGCACATCATATTTGCTACAATTGTTATAAGTCAAATATCATAGTCTGTGTTTTGTCTCTTTTGCCATGCATTTCTTCTGATAAAATGTTTGGTGGGTTGTCTTTTCTAATAATGCTCACAACAATATCTTTCGTTCCATATGTTCTTATTGCAATTAGACTTTACGATCCCATTTTGGAAAGATGGAGTCTGCATCTCCTTCCTTTGAACCTATGGTGGCTTTATCTTCCTTAACAAATAAATTAAGATAGAAGAAATGCTACATAATTTTCAGAGTGAAGTCATAAAAATTCCACAAACTTCCATTCCACTTTCTTGGGCTATTCCCACTCTAAAAAGGCAGCTGCCATTTACACAGTCTGATTGCTCTGAGACCGCCATGATGTAATGAAACCAAGCCAGCTTATAGAGAACACATAGAGAGAGAAAGTTGCCTGGAAATTCCTAGTTGCTCTGGCTCTTGGTTCTCCCAGCTTCAGCCACTACATGATTGAAATGATGATGTAAGGGACTCTGAATCAGAACTTCTGATGAGTCATTTCCAAGTATCCCAACCGCAGAACGGAGATGAAAAAATAATTGTTGCTGTGGTAAACCAATGAGTTTTGAAATGACTGCTTATACAGCAACAGCTAACTAGAACAAATAGTTTGCATTCTGGGTCTAGTAGTTACATTTATAGCAATAATTCTGTATATTAATATAAATATAATAATTTATATAATAATGTAAAATAGTAATTTTAGATAATACTTTATATTTCCCGAGACAGGATCAATTGACCCTTTCTGAATCTTGATGTAATTAATATTTTCTGCTTTCTCCCTTCCTTAGCTGTTCAATTATAGTATATATCTCTACCAAGTGTTTATTTTTTATAACTTTCAAACTTGTTGAATATTTCTTGTTTGATTTCTCCGTAAATATCTCTCAACACTATTGTATCACATTGTAAGTTATGCTTGTAGGATATGAAACTATCTTTTGTCACCAAAACTTGTTTCTTTAGCAACCTGCTCACTGTGTATATATATCTCAATAATACACTACCTCACTGCTGAAAATAGTTGAAAAGTAGAGATCTCTTAAATAAAGTGGTTTTCAAAACAACATTTCTGCTGACAGGGGTCAACATTAGTGACATAGCATTGTCTGCTTAAAATACATTTTGAGTATCTATCATTCAAATAAACTTTTCTTTTATCTCCATATATATTTTACTATTTAAGAAATCATAGGAGACATTAATTCATTTTTCATACATTTCAAGTAATTTGACTAAGAAAATTGAATAATAACACGTGTGTGAGTTTAAACCAGAAATTCCTAACTTATTATATTTTTCCTCAAATAGCATGGTAAATGAAAGGTAGCCTTATAAATCTAGCTGTTACATCTAAGAATGAATGGGCCTGTACTGAGGAAGAGCGTTGGAGTTCAAGCCATATTTATAATAATATCATTAGTCATAGCATAAAAATGTTTTCGCATCCCAGCTAAACTCCCAGCATAAATTTTTGAGAGTATCAGAGTAATCTATCTTTGCATCTTGATTCCTCTGGGAATAAATTAAATTTCTACTATGTCAGTAACCATCAAATATGAACAATTCAGCAGTATATGCTATGACATACTAGTTAGGTTCTCTCTGTCTCCCAATTATCTCTTGTTTTAATGTCTTTAGTATGTGGCTCCATGGGCATTGTTGGAACTGTTTTTTTCTTATGCCCCCTGGGAAGGAAGCATCAGCCTCAAAGACAAACTTTTAATATAGAAAAATATGCTTTCAAAACTATACAGTCAAAAGAAAGTGTCAATCATTATGTGTGCACATATTGAGCCAAAAGAGAACCTAGCTTGGCCATACTGATAAACTCATTAGTCAGAATAAAGCCAGCCATGTGCATAAACATCTAGTGTTTAAACAATTATGATATGGCTGGTTCACTTTGCTGTACAGTGGAAATTGATAGAACATTGTAAATAAACTAAAATATGTTTTTAATTATGACCCATAGATTCTTGCAATGATCACATTTCAAGGTATGTGGAGACAGATTGACTCTGGATTGTCATCTACACGAAGCAGAGACGCATCACTACCAGAGCTAGTCCAGGGGTTTATGGCATTCCATAATCAAAACAAACACACAAGAAATGCCAGGAGCCTACAAGGAAATAGGCAGGAGCCATGATCACTAAGAAACTAGGGGTCGTGTAGTCAAGTATCTAGGAAGACAAGGTACCAATGATTTCAGATTTATCCTGTGAAAGGTTGTTTATGCTAAAGACTTGTTTATTACTTGAGTAGTTATTTCAATCCAGGTTTGCTGGGTTTCTATGGTTCCTATTTTATACACTTGAGAAATATGAAAAGCCATTAAAATATTAGCTCCATTTGTATCTATCTTTATATTGTGTATTATATATATGTATTTTATATGTATGTGAATTTATATATATGTACCTGTGTAAGCATACATGTATATGTGTATCCATTTACACATATATAAAAATCCACATGCACATATTTGAGAGATACCTTATACATTTTAGATTTGAACAATGAGAAAATGGTGATGCTATTTATTATGATGGTGAGGGATGAGGAAGGGACAATAGGAGTTTAGGTTTGGTCATATTAAATCTGAGATTCCTTTTAGATGTATTTACTTAGATATCAAGGAGTCAGTCAGATATACAAATCTGGTGCTCAGATTTTCATGTCCAAGGATGGACGTGAAAATTTGAGAGTCATCAGCACAAACATAGAGCCCAAGCACGAGAGGAGATAACTAGGTAGAAAAGAGAAGGTGCCCTAGGACATGCACTTGGGCAATAGTTCGTGGTCAAGTAGGAGACGAAGACCCAGAAGATTAATTGGAAAGTAGCCAGTAAGTCAGGAAAATCAGGTGATTGTACTTTCTGAAAATCAGGAGATGATGTTTCAAGAAAGAAGGGGTGGTTAAAACTTTAGATGCTGCTGAGAGGTCAAGATAAGGATATAGATGTTAACTTTGGATTTATCATACAAGTAATTGGTGACATTTATTCATCCCCAAAATTTTCCTGAGCTCATATCGCGTTTATGAAATTGAGCGTGCATGTAATAGATGCTCATTAAATATTTGTGTGGAAGAGGAAGGAAAAAAGAAAAAAAGAGATGAAGAGAGGCAAGGAAGAAAGGAGAGGAAGGAGGAAGGAGAAAAAGAAGGAAGCAGTGGCTGGACATGTAAACTGATGATAAATTATATTTTCTTGCCTAGACAAAAACTGATATTTGATTTTGTGAGATGGTGGTTGGGGAATGAAATCATAGGTAGCAGGCACAGGATCAGGACTCTTAGCAGCAGGTTTAAGGAATCCCAGTTTACCAAGAAATCATTACCTGTCTGAACTGTATATAATTGTGCTGCCGGAATTCATCCTCTGGCTGCCAGTGGTGAATTGAAACTCAGAGATTTTGGGTAAAGAAGAAAAAAATATCTTTATTGCTTTGCCCCCCATTAAAGACTGTACCCCCCATTGGGAAGGACTGTGGGAAGTTTTATAATTAAAAGGAGAAAAACAGGTTTTCAGATAGGAATCAGGATTGGGACAAACATCCATTCTTCTTTGTTTAGGGGAATCTTAGTCATCAAAGCTGGAGTCAGAAGATCTCCGCATGATCATGATCATGGTTTTTTGGGTTATTGCCTAGAATAAGAGTACTTGGGGAAAAGGGCATATTGGTCAGAGATTAGAACAAACTAGGAAAATTCCTGAGTGCTAATAATCTTTCACCCACAGGCAATTATGCTCAGGGTGCCTCATCTTTAGGTATGGGTGATTGTGTTTAGGGTGCAATTAAGTCAGGGAAAAGGACCAGGAAGGACTCTAAGCTGTTCAGTTTTAAAGTATTCATTTCTAAAAGAAGCATAAGGAATAGAACTTTTCTCTTAGGTGTATAAGATGCCTATATTATTGTGTGTATCCCTTGAGAAGGAACCAGGATCCTGCCCCAAGGCTGTACTATTGTTGCTTGACAGTTCCTCTCTTTCCTGATCAGCAACTGTCAGAATCTGCCCCTAGGAACTCAGGGAAGGTCATCATGGCTAAATGAGGCCCATTTCCTAAGAAGAAAAAATGGGGGACACAGAAAGGCTTTGTACCCAGGAGCCCCAGAGGGCCATGTCTAGTTTCAATGATATAGGTTTATACAACTTTCCTATAAATAGTCAAACATTCAAGAAAAAATGGAAGTCTGCACACTTGACTGTAACTACCTCCTTCCTTCACCTCTAAGGCCAGGAGTTATTTCATTCATTTATCTTTTTGTTTACCCAGAAACGTCTCCTTGGCAGTAAGCCCAGCCTCGCATGCCTGCAGCAAGCTTAGCCATGAAGCTTTCTCATGCTTTCTCTTAAACTCTGTTCTGGGGGCTGTGATTTGGGATTGGCCATTTAAGTTAAAGAAATTAAGAAATAAACAAAGACTGAGCAGCTGTTTCCACAGGCTCCCTTCAAATGTTAATAGGCACCTGACTGGCAAAGAGCAAGATAATTCAGTTTCTTTATTTATGCAACTGCAGATCATTTGGTCCATACAGGGCATAACAGGGAGACCAGACGTGTTTGGTACATGAGGTATTAAATTCTCATAATTCTTTAATATCATTCTATTTTTATTTAGATATTTCTTCAGCATAAGAATATGTCATCAATTCATTTGGCCTAGTTTCCTTTGCCCTTCCCCAGTTTCTTCCGAGGAAGAGCTTCTATTTTACCTGCAGACTCCATAAATAGAAAAACTGCAAACACCAGCAGCTTTGATTATCTTTGTCATAGTTCTTTTTTTGTTGTTTTTGTTTTTAGCATTTTAGAGATGTTATGGAGTCCTATGAGACTCTGCATAAACTGTGGATTTTCTCCCAAGAAAAAGGCAGCTACATCACAAACTTTACAAGCTGGAGAGTTTAGCATCCCCATCTATAGAGTGATGAGCTCAGAAATTCTAAAGGCCTAGGCAGGAGGACCCAGCCTCAAAATCACTGAGGACTTGGAAAAGCTGGCTTCCTTGCCCATACCGAATCAGAATGTCTTCCTTTGTTAAAGGTGTGAAAACTTCGTGTAGTGGTTCATGTGGGTCGGAGAAAGAATTTTTCAACATAGCCAGGTGAAGAGAAAGAAGAGTATGTTGAGATAAGAGATGCTGCCAGTGCAGCAAGAAGACTTCCCGATAATCAGGGAGAGCCAGCCCTGGGCATGCGGTCCTGTCTGTTTTGATAGCCCAGAGAGCGGGGAAAAGCCTTGCAGTACACCTGCTGATCTGCTAATTGGTTGGGGAAAGAAGGGTCTTACAATAGTTGGGGCATATAAATCCCCTATGGGAGCGGGGGTGAGGGGTGGGCCACATACCTTTCCTAGCAGGGGAAGGAAGGAGTAGACCAGGTTGTTGGGGGCGGGGGGATTACAATGCAACCAGTGGGGTGTTGTTGATAAGGGCCTGGTAATTTTTGTCTTAGCCAGAGACTTTGAGTTCAGGCTCCTTGAAGGGGTCTTGAAGTCCCATACTTTGTAACAGTACAACCTGAGACACTACCTAGGGGGCCGTGGACACTAGAATAAGAGGTTTTAGTTCACTGCACTCTCTCTAAGTAGTCCTGTTCTTAACAACAGAAAATACTGTTCCACTTATTTTCCTGTCTCTTCACTCTCTTCTTCCCCATCACTACCTACAAACCCTTTATACACACCATGGAAGAGTGCATACACCCACGTGCATGTGTTGCTACACACACACACACACACACACAACCAGAGTGGCTGCCTTCATCATGGTTGTTTCAAGCTTTCTGTTCTCTGTGGAATATCAGGCGCTTATTGAAGCATTGAAAATTTAATCATCTTTTAAATCTTGCTTCTTTCACTCCTAATTAGTATTAGAAAAATGACTAGTGCTTTGGTTATCTTTCACTTCAGAGTGGCTTCGGAAGGTGTATGAGAGTAACCTCAGGAGCTTTGCTCTGAACGTATAGGACAGCTTTTACCACAGCTTTTACCTAGCACAGAAATTGGTCTCAGAACATGAACTTTCTAAGACAATGCCTCTTATCTTTGCCTGGATTCTCTTTTTAATTGATACAAACCTTCAGACCCACTTTCTTTTTTCTTTCTTTTCCTGTTCCTCCTTCCCAATCCTAGGCTGTTGCTTAAGATATAGTTTTCCTTTATAGGCAACTAAGGATGGATTGTGTTCCAAAAATGGTGTGAAAGTCTTTTGTTTTGAGCTTGCAACATACTTTGTCACGGTAAACATACACAAATGATGGCACTATCCCAGCCTAAAAGGCCTCTTTGACATGATCTCTTGATTTTAGACATGGGAAATCACATGCTGTAGATATCATGTCCACTGCTGTGTTTTCCTTAGTTTATCCCTTATTCTGAATGTTATTCTTAGAAACCATCTGATTTTCTATGAAATTCCTGTCATTCTTCTGACTGGCTCTTATACCCAAATGTGAGAGGAAAAAAAAAATCATTCCAGTTTTTGGTTATAGAGGAGAACAGTAGGTTTTCCTTTCCTGAAGCAGATCTTTTCCCGGGTGAAACTGTAGAAAAAGTAGTAGTGTCCTGCCTCTGGCCCCATCCCACTGCTATTGCAGTATTTCTGCTTTAGGAGGCAGTAGTAAGGTAGCATGGCTATTAACAAAGAATGTGTATATAATATATTAAAATAATATACATATATATTTTACATATATATACTTTTATATAATAAATACTTTTATATATATAAAGTATAAATTATAATGTATAAAGTATATATACTATAAATATACTTTATATATTATGTATATATATGACTGGGTTACTATACTATACAGCAGAAATTGACTCAACACTGTAAATCAACTATACCCTAATGAAAAATAAAATCTGACAAATAATCATGATAATATATACTATAATCATGTAATGTTATAAATATCACTACATTGGCAATTATATTACAAGATATAAATTATCAAGGTCATACATTGTACACCTTAAAGTTACCCAGTGTTACATGTCAAATACATTCAATAAAAAGGTTACAAAAAGGGAAAAAAATTAAGGCTGTTTATAAATTTGATATTGACAAGTCAGAATTTTCTGCTGCACCTGAGAGAAGGAAACAACAAAAAAACCCTATGTATATTTGTTTTTAGAAGGAATTAAAGGAACAATGAAAGAAACAGGTAGTCAAATGTAATGTTCACTCACATGGAAGGAGGAGCTCTGAGTGACTAAGTGAAAATTAGCTATGAGTTAACCTAGGGGTATCTCATTGGAAAAGCCCTTCGGTTATTCAGTTGCTCACCAAGGTTTTGCGCTTTGGACAGTAGAAGAAACGATTTGGCTTAAAGACAGGCCAAGTGGAAACATTTAGAGTTCAAAGCAAATAGCAGAGAAAAATTAAAAAGGATTAATGAACCCATTCTAAAGAGCAACTAATTATAAGCTTGGCTAGCTCAGACTGGAAGCTATGAAAGTGTCTGAGGTGACTAGTACAAGGGAAAAGATAAAGAAGCAAATTGTCATTTGGAATTATAAGGCAATTACCAAATAATTAGGGGTTTTGAGACAAACATTTTCTTTCTAGTTTCAGCATGAAGTTAAATCAGAATTTTAGACTATGGAAAAGGCTTAGAGATCATGCTATCATGTATGTGTTAAGAAGAAATTGGCATTTACCATTGTCTAAATTAGTAAGGATACATGTATTTGCCTAATACAAAAGATACATAACTCCTGCTCTCTCTAACTTTAAATCGGTTATGCCCACCCCAGACCCTCACTCTGAACTCTAGACTTGAATAAGCATTGCAAATGTGAAATGTCAGAAACTGATCTTCTGATCTTCACCCCCACATTTGCTCCTCTCCACTCTTCCCCTTCTTGGTTAATGGCAGTTCTCCCCTCCTAGTAGCACAAGCCCAAAATGCTGGAGTCATCTCTGAATTCTCTTTTTATCATCTATCCATCAGGAAATCCCGATGCTCTATCTTTAAAATATACCCACATCTGCATCCACTGGATCTTTCCTGATCTCAGCCGCCATTACCTCTTTCCTGGAAGATTGCTGTCAACTCCTAACTGGTCTACCTGTGTCTACCACTGACTCCTTTAATCTGCTGCAAAACAGCAGCAAGAGAGATCCTGTTAAACATGTGTGAGATCATGTCATTTCTCTCCTCCAAACCTCCAGTAGCTTCATATCTCATTCCAAGGAAAAAAAAATCACAATAACTTGTAAAGTCCTGAGGATTTTATCCCAGTTATTTCTCTGACTTCATCTGCTAGTGCCACTTCTTCCTGCACGTCCTCTGCAGCATCCCGGCCCCTTTGCTGTCTGTTAAACATGCCAGGTATGCTTCTGCCTCAGGGTCTTTGCACCTGTGCTTCCTCTTCCTGGGACATTTTTCTCCCCAGATATCTGTATGGTTTCTTCTCTTACTTTTTTCAGTTCTTTATATATTTAAATCTTCCTGAGCCACCCTTTATGGGTTTACCATCTCCCCACCTCCCCAGCACTCCATGCTCAACTTCCATTCTTTATTTTTCGCCTTAGAACCTATCTCTGTGTAACCTATTATATATGTTTCTTGTTTGTTTTATTCATTGTCTGTCTCATTCATCTACAACATAAGCTCTACAAGAACAGGACTTTTTTTTTTTTTTTCATTTCTGAATCCTGGGGACTAGAACAGTGCCTACCCCACAGCTAATCTTCAGAAGCATTTGCTGAATGAAGTATATCTCCCATTTTATGATTGTATTAACCTAAACAGACACTGGAAAATAACTTCACCTGTTGTAGCTCATAGTGCCATGAAGTTAGATAAGAGCCCCTAAGGGCTGCATATTATATAGGAGCCTCTTTTCATTTAAAGAAATATCATTTTGCATAGGAGTCCCTCTCTCCAGACTTTTCCAGCCCCTCTATTAGATGATGTCAAGGCAAGCACAGAGACCAGGAGAAATGTAATGACTGGGTGGAAGACAGATAAACCAAAGGATTCCTTGTCCTTCTCCTGGCAGTTCTTCTCTGATCCAGCATCTCAGATGCAGTAAAGTCATCCATTCCTCTACCAAAAGCACAGAAGGAGCCTGAGGCTGCCCACGGATACAACCTAAGAACAGAATCTCGTACCAGAGCCGACTCGGAAGGAAGGTGATTGTGGATCCTAGGGACGTGGATGGATAATCAGATGTGTTTCTGTCAAAGGTGAAATGATACCGTGAGATCAAGAAGGCATGAAGCTGGGTCCAGAAGAGTATGATGGGGCTGGGTATCAGAGGGTGGAGAGAGGTTTCAGCCAGACAGATGGAAGAGGGAAGAGGACAGATGGGTTCCAAAGAATCTAACATCTAACAAGTCCCCAAAAAACCTGACATGTGATGATGTCTCTTTTTTTCTGATTTTTATCAGATCTACCTCAGTAAGATCACTTAGTGATCAAAACTTGGGCTTCGTAAGGCAGATGGCTTTTGATTCTCTTTATATCTCAGAATAGAATCTTAGAAATGACTCATGTAAGTTACTTGTCAGACTAGAAGATATAAAAGTGCAGATTCCTTGAACTTCCCATCATGGCTCAGTGGTTAACAAATCCGACTAGGAACTGAGGTTGCGGGTTCGATCCCTGGCCTTACTCAGTGGGTTAGGGATCCGGCATTGCCATGAGCTGTGGTGTAGGTTGCAGATGCGGCTTGGATCCTGCGTTGCTGTGGCTGTGGCAAAGGCCGGCAGCTATAGCTCCTGTTAGACCCCTAGCCTGGGAACCTCCATATGCCGCGGGTGCGGCCCTAGGTAAGGCAAAAAAAAAAAAGTGCAGATTCCTGACCAGGCCTTAGAATAACTGATCCAGAACAATGTCAAAAAAAAAAAAAGTTTTGAGAAGTCTTCCAGGTGATTCTTATGGGCTCTAAAGTCATAGGAGTAGGCTTTAGCCATCAAAGCTTCAGATGTGCCTACAGAAATACACTGTTAGTGGAAAGAAGTGCTAGGGATCATATTATGACAGTCCAACTTCCAAAACCATACCCCAGTCTTCTAATGAATGCTAACAGTGTGGAGCAGGAGAGAAGACACTTTTGGACAAATACATTGGGCAAAAATTGGTTAAATTCCATTACTGTAGGGCTTCTCAGAGCCACCTATGACTTATTATTCATTGTGCTATAGCATGAAAGGAAGAAAATAGGAAACATTTTCTATACTTATTTTTTACCATCATACCCTTTAATCAGGGAGAATTATGCAGGAATTAATATTCTAAGAAACACATTTGATTAACACTGGCATAGCATTATGGTATTTATAAGACAGAATTTAGCACCATTGTAAAGACAAGTAAGGATGCCTCAAGGATTTTGCCTTGTGTACGGCACCGAAAAAATTAAAATTCCCGTGACATTATTTCTCACCCTTTGTTATTCAATCACTGGTGAATCTTGATTGAATGTGTTTTTACTACCAAATGTACTTATCTTTAAAGAACAGTCCAGAAGAGGGCCATGCTTGGATCAAAGAAATAATATCCAAAACGTTCTGTTTTAGGAAAATGAGTACCTACGATGGGTGCTTGTTCAGAGTAGCTGGCCTTTCTGACAGTTTTCAAAGCCATCACCAGTTCCACCTAACTGTAAATCCAGTTCTGATCTTGTATCTCCAAAGTTTTAGGAAGTTTATTTTTTTTAATTCCTCCTCTCTCTCATCAGCCACTACAGCATGAGTATGCTCTCTGGGGAATGAAGATTTTGTACATGAATATTTGCCTTGCCTCCTGGGTCAGAGAGGCAGCAGCTGTTTCCTTGATCTGTGTGTAGGGAAATATGATTATTTTAGGCCTTTTCCATTTTGCTTAAAAAAACTGAAAGTTTGATGTTAACTTTCTTTGTGGTTATACTTTTTTTAGGACACATTTCCATGTACTTTCTGAGTTATGTCCCCAGCATGTTTCTGTCTGCCTTTCTCTGCCTCTGTCTGTCTGCCTCTTAGTGTCTGTCTGCTCTGTGTGTGTATGTTAGATAAATCAAACTGTCAAGTTCAATGTTTAAATGTAAAATGTAGGAATAGTGCAGCCTCTGGCAAACATCATGATAGAAGTGGTAGCAGGAAAATTAGGGCTTCAGTGTCAGATCAGTGTGCTTCATCACATTACTTGCTGGCTGCCTTACCTCCAGCAAGTTACTCAAGAGTGCTGGGTACCTTGGAAGAGAGTGACATCTGATTTGTGGAAGTATGGAGAGGATTATTGAAACAGCATATAAGCAAGTACCTGGAACTTGCTTTTCTTTCCCTCCTCCTTCTCTTTTCTATTGAATACTCCCCTTAGGAGATCTCTCCTTCCTGATCACCATACTGCATCCCCCAAAACTTCTCCGCATGGGTTCTGGAGAACCACTTCATGGCAGCCCTTGCTGATCTTCTTCTTTAATTCAGGAACAGGATGGCTAATAAGTTGCTCAAAGAACCGACTCCAAAAGATCCATAGTGGTGCCTAGGGAGCTGCATAGAGAATAGCTGTAAGTTCCAGTTAGGGCTTTGAGAATAGGAATGTCATGATCAATCAATTGGTAATGTCTGTCTTTTGCATGAGAAGAAAGTTACATCATAGGTATTCGCCAGTCCTATTCCAAACGTATTTCTTCTCTTTCCTTTCCTAACCAAATTTTACTGGGCTGACTCTGTCTTCTTGAGTTCTTCCTGTGGTCTTCCAAAATAACCCAATTTTACATAAGTTTATCCTCAAGAAGATAACAGCTTTGGCTGGTGAGATCCTAGAGAATTCCTTGTTAAGGGCACTTAACATAGGTGCAGGCTAGATCTAAATCTAATAGCGGTATTCCATGCAGTGTTCCTGCAGTATTTTTCTCCAGTCACATTATATAACTCTCATCACCTGCCATAAGGTCTCTGTCACAGCTACCTAGTTCTGCTGTTGCTGTGTGAAAGCAGTCCTAGTAAATAAAGGAATGAGTGTGGCTGTGTTCCAATAAAACTTGACTTATAAAAAATGTGGTGAACTAGACTTCCCCCATGTGTCATAATTGCTGATCCCTGCATAAAAGCTAGGTTTCTGTGTGCACTAGCTCACCAATGATTCTGGACTCTGGGACATAAGAATTGGCTCTGCTGCTGACACTCTCAAGAAATCCGATGGAAACTATGCCATTTGGAGTAGACAAGCAATGGGATCCTGCTGTGTGGCACAGGGAACTGTATCTAACCACTTGCAATGGAACATGATGGAGGACAATGTGAGAAAAAGAATGTATATACATGCATAACTGTGTCACCTTACTGTACAGCAGAAAGTGATAGAGCATTGTAAATCCACCATAGTAAAAACATTCAAAAAGGAAAAAAGAAATTAGAGCAGGCCCTCTAGTCTGTGACTTTCAATGAACTGTAAGCCGGGTCTTGAAGTCAGTTTGAAAAGTTTTCACTGGGCCTCACAAAATTGCCTGTGCCGATGGTCCTCAGTTTTGATGGTGTTTTGGAATCATCTGGAGGGCCAGCACAGAGATGGCTGGCACCGCCACAGCATTTCTACTTCAGTAGGTCTGGGAAGGGGCCTGATAATTTACATTTCTAACCACTTTCCAGGGGATATGGATGGATGCAGCTGGCCTGAGGATCCTACTTTGAGATCCATTGGCCTAAGCTCTCCCTTTTGCCTGGAAAATCTGAGATGCTCACTAGTGAGACATTCAAGTCGCAATAGATTTGGTTTGTCTTCCAGTTCCTCGTGATAGAAAACTCCTGGCACCACATCTCTTCTTGATCAATTGATACATACCTCCTGTTGGCAAGCGAAGGGCCTATTGCAGCAGCCCAGGATGTATTACCCGAGGTCCAAGGATGTGCTGGTTGGTGGTAGGAGTTGCAGCTCAAACGAGCCCCAGACCAGCAGACTTCCTGTGCTTGCTGCCTTCCTGCAAGTCTGACCATCGCTCCTGGCCAGCGGTGACAACTGTCTTTAGCCTCTAGAGCAGTAGTTTGGGGGAATGGGTCTCTATCTGAATCTAAAAATTAAACAGTTAGCTGTCCTCACATAGTAATAAGATCTCGATTTCCCATGTGATTTTGTTTCCATCAAAGTACATAAGAGAAGGCACTGGCATATAACTACCAATTTGACCAAATTAACTAGACTAGTAAACAGTCTACTGCTTATCCCTCTCTTATGCAAATAGCGTACAGGCTTATGTGTGTGTGTGTATTTGTGTGTGATATATGTGACACTCCTGGGGTTTGGGAGAGGAAAAAATGGATGGATATTTGTTGAATAAGTGGAGCTGGTAACCATCCAGTTCCCTCCAAAAAATCTTTTACTCATCTGCTGTTGTGTGAAATCTACCTGTGGAACCTTGTTCTGTTGTCTAGAAAAGCTTACCTTTAAGCTGTTAGCAGAGATTATACCTGAGTCGGGATCGAGAGAAGATGAAATGTGAGGGAGAACAAAAGGATAGAGTGTGAAGGGAGGTAAAGAGAAAAACGTGGAAAGAGGAAGCCCAGGAGCAAGCCTGTTTCTGCTTTGGGCGTAAGAGTCACCCTAGCGATCAGTGTAGTCACGCCGAACAGAGGACAGGGTTTGGAAAGACTTTTCACACGCGGGTTGTTTTGTGCACACATATATAACAGATCCTAGGACGCTTCTTTTAAAATTCACAAAATAGAAAACTTCACACCAATGTATAGGACAGATGCTCCAGTCCAGTGCCACAGAGGTCACTGGGAATCTTCCTTATCTCTGAAGACACACCTGGCCACAAAGCTGCCAAAAGAAAGTCCACAGGCAGGAGCCCACGCGGGGAATGGGGGCAGCCCAATGGCCGCTGATAAAACAGACTTGGCCCTGCTTTCCCAGTGCTTTTCCTAATTTGAAGTGCTGTCTGTGGTTTACAGAAAGATGATCCGTTTTCACTTGCCTAATCCACAGTGAAGCACCAAGCAAATGCTCCTTGCCCAAGGTCACATCGTGAGCGGCAGATCAGTGACATGGACAGAAAATACAGAGATGAAGGCTAATGTCATTATAGACTGTTGAGGCTGCCATTACCTAAGCTGTGCCTGTAATAATACATCTAAAGAAGAAAATAGCTGATTTGCTTCACAGGTTGATTTTAGGGGTTATGTGATTTTTTTTTTTCAAATTTAATATACCAAAGAGTCCTAGCCAAGAATGCCTGTCTGATAGGCACTTTTAGAAACCATATTTTTCCTAGTAAGGAAAAAAATAAAGAGAAAATAAAGTGAGTAAGACATTGTAAATCTAGAATTCTGTAGGTTTCTGTAAGTAATCACTTAAGGAGAAAATAATACGCCTTTGTTAGTGATATGATATAAAAGAAAATGAGTTAAAACTGAATGCTTCCACAAACACAGAGTCCAGCTCTAAGAGGTTCTACCAGCCATTCAATAAATCCTTTCAAATATCAGTTTCCAATAAAATATGGGAGGACCTTTAACTAAGTGGTTCTAGCAGGCACCAATTCCATGTATTAAAAAGAAATTTTTTTAACACTTGCTCCAAGCTGCTATTCAATTCATTTTAGTGGGCTTTATTATATCCTCAGAAACTATATTATCCTTCAAATCTCAATTTATCTCCTTTCAAATCTATTTGGCTGGTGTTAAAGGTGAAAACTGATATAGCCCAATGGAGCATGGATTCAAAAAAACTGAAAATGGAGTATGTATCATTTCCGACTTTAAAAGAAGTTAATAGAAGTTATTTTGCTGCACTAGACTATTCACTTGACTCCTCTTTCCCACTGGAAAGTTTTTTGGACTGAAAACCCTCCAGCTATCAATAATAATGTCTGTGATATGCATTTGACTAGAATCAATTATATTGTAATCGCCGAAATAAAAACACAAGAATCCAGCTATGAAATGGGTGCTTTTATAGAAGAAAATCCAGAGTCTAAAGGAAACACAACTTTTAGTGTCAACTCTAACTTATGAAAATGGAGAGCAAAATATTCTTTGAACATTGAGAAGATAATTTCCTCTTATCACCAAAGCTTTGTTCATGTTCCTTCTCTGGTTATCAAATCTTATTTCCATAATGAATATTAATGCTTGTAGCACTTTAAAACCAAAACACCTCCTGTATCTAAATTAACCAAGATCCTTTATCTATGTTTAATTTTTAGGAAGTTTTTGCAGAGGCATCTATTGCCATTTTGTTATATATTTTGAACGCGTGTTTCATTCATATGACGTATTTTACCCTGCAAATTCAATGAGACTATAAGCTCTGGTTTCAAGTTTCCTCTCACTGCGTGTAAGAGCCCAGGCATTTTCATGTAATGCATACACTGTCTTCTCTGAGTTGTAATTTAAGGTTTATCACAACACTGCGGGAGTTGCTAGTGTCTGCTGCTTGCTTTCACCCCATGGTTTATACCTTGAAGTGTCAGGCTGATAGACAACACTGTGCCAATCAGTTTCTTCCTGTTAAAGCTCAGGGAGCAGGGTAGAGATAAAGTGATGGAAGGCTAATAGTTGGCTGATGATTTACAAGTGGGCTTCATAGCTCCTAGGACTTCAGGATTTGTCCAGAGGGAAGTAAAAGGAAGAACCACCTACATATGCATAATTTCTTGTATGACTTCAAAACACCAGGTAGAGAGTGGGAGATCTAAAAAAGCAAAGAGGAAGTGGTTGGCTATAGAATAATGAATGATTGGCAGTGCCACCTATGACAGGTAATAGTGCATGAGTAAGACCTACATCACCCACTCTTTGGGCTTATCTATAAAGTGGGGATGCTGTGGAAACTTACTATGGGGTTGTTGTAATAATGAGCTGTAATGTCCAGCAGGGTGCCTGTTTCCTTGGAGTTTTGAATCCATTCGTTTTTTGGTCCTGTTATTTTATTCCCACCACAGTACATCATAACAACATTTATTATATTGGATATTTAAGATGTTTCAGGCACTAGGCTAAACTTTACATTATTCATCATTTGTAATCCATGAAAGAACTATGTGAGCTAGATACTTCTTTTAGTTCCACTTAAGGGAGGAAGATGCTGGTACTCAGAGAAGTGCCTAAAGATTAATAGTAGATTGGAGACTTGGACATATATCTGTGAATCAAAAAGTTCCTGAAGCAACTGACTTTGGGAAACCAGAAGTCATAAATCCTAATTCCCTTAGGAGTACTGGGAATGCTCAGGATGCAGAGTGAAAAGTCTTTTAGAACCTTGGCCAGTTCCAGTTCACAACCTTTCTGTATGCTGTGCTACAATAAGCTCAAGGTTTTCTGGCCTGTTTCTATTCATATGTGTGCTCAAAGACCCCCATTTAAATAAACAGCAGAGTAGGAAAGTCCTATCAGATGACAACAGAAGGAATCATTCATGTTGAGATAAGAAATGTACATTCTGTAGCTGCATCGCCATCTTTACGTAATAGCATTTGCATTTATACGGCCCCTAAAGTTTAAGGAATGCCTAAGATTTAGTTAATGCTATCTCAGTCAAATCAGAAGACAGGAAATTTGACAAACGGGTGCTAATTTTAAAAGAAAAGTAACCAAGATGATGTCAGAACCATTTATTAAGTCATATTTATGTAGGGAGTTGTAGTCAAAGATTAAAAGTGTGATTCTTGAGTTTTGAATGATTGAATAGCATATATGAAGCACAGGCCATTGACATCAAGTTCAGGAATGAAGACTTTTTTTTGTGTGTGTTCTGCAAAATCACAGAAAGCCGAGAGCAATTGTCTACATCGAGCCATCAATCAAGAAGTATTTATAGTGAATGTTTGGTGTGCTGAGCAGATCAAATAGTCTTGAGCTTTAATTCTCTCCTCTATGATATAGAAATAATAATAATAAAAAAACTCCCTCATTAGGTTATTTTAAGGATTAAGTGAAAGAATGTATAGGAAAGCATTTTGCAAACTCCAAAGTATTAAACTAATGTCAGAATTTTATTAATTTCAGACAATTAGAATTTCATTGACCATAACCCACTTGTGTTAGGAATCCAAAGAATAAATTGTATGTTATTTTGCCCTCAAGGATATAACTATTTAATAGAGAAGATATGTATCTTATCTACAAGATTAAAATTCAGTGTGAAAGTTGCTATTCAAGTGCACAAACACTCTGGTGTTGTAGAAATGAGGTCACAATTAATTCAGGGCAAGGAGGCCATTTGCTAGAGAAGTTTCAGGTGAGAGTGATATATGGCTCTTAAAGCTCTGAAGGGAGTTTTTAAGGAAGAAAATATTCTAGGTAAGAGTGTCCCATGTAGAAGTGACCATGTGAGCATCAATGCAAAATCATAACAAGTAGTCTCTTGTGACTGGACCATCAAAGACATACAAGAAGGTGGCTTCAAAAGACACCTGAATTCTGTTCTAGACTGTGGTGGGAAGAAGGCTGTAGGTAAAAACTTCTGAATGCAATACGTAAGAGTTAGAGCTTTCTCTTGACTACCATGAGATGCTGTGGGTGGAGCTATTTTTAGCTGGCCCATGACATATGTCTTTTTGGTTGGTCGTTTCGCTGGTTGGTTGGTTGGTTTTTGGGAGAGAGGTGAGAGGAAGTCGATTCATCCCTGCCCTTGAGATGTTTCTCTTGGACTACGAGAGGTCATATCAATGTATACGTAGGCATGTTGGTTCTTTAACCTTCACCATCAGGACCAGAACCTAGGCTGAGACCAGAGTAAGAGCTTCGTCCAGTATAGTCTAGAGTTATAGGAGCTAATGTAGACCAT
>PVHT021183661.1:10768354-10976850 GCA_004024745.2 Catagonus wagneri
GTTTTTGGGAGAGAGGTGAGAGGAAGTCGATTCATCCCTGCCCTTGAGATGTTTCTCTTGGACTACGAGAGGTCATATCAATGTATACGTAGGCATGTTGGTTCTTTAACCTTCACCATCAGGACCAGAACCTAGGCTGAGACCAGAGTAAGAGCTTCGTCCAGTATAGTCTAGAGTTATAGGAGCTAATGTAGACCATCTACAGACCAAATATCCATGGAGAGGTTCTAGAATAAACTTCTTAATAAGACTGAACTAGACATAAATGCTTCCTTGTCTTGCAGACTAAGTTTCACTACTTCAGTGTTTTCCCATGTGGTACAGAAGTACATTCCTGGATCAGCATCCCACTGAGACTATTTCTGAACAAGGATAATATCTTGTGGCCACTAGAGTCTAGAACAGATTTCCAGATATTTGGTGTATCAAATATCTAGATATATCTAGATATTTGGTATACCTAGAGTATAGAACAGATTTCCAGATATTTGGTACATGAATAAAAACAAAATTCTTTTAACAATGAGATGTCACTCATTAGGTTACCAATGTTTCATTCAATATATTGAATGAGATTATCTGAATCACGGAGAGGTAAAAACTACAATTCTGAGAACCTCTCTCTCTTATGGTTCCCTGTCAATGACTGCCAATGAGAGGAACTTAAGAGGGCTTTGGAAGGAAGAAGAAAAAGGGGGAGTTGGAGTTAGGCACATGAGCAGGTGTCAAGTTTGAAGTGGCTTCCATGTGTATCTTGAAGGTCATCTGCTTTAGGCTGCAGACTGAGAGAGTTGGTAGGTTCCTTCAGAGGTTCTTGAAATTCGCAGCCACTTCCAGGGGACCCACTATGAACCACAGTTCTGTCTCTCTTTCACCCTGAGCTTACATTACATAAGACATAAGAGTGCATGCATGTCAAAAAGCAAAAGACCCTTCCCTAGCCATGACGTTTGTGTTCTAGTTACACATGGTAGTTTCGCTTTCAAAAAGCAATATCCTTAATTATACTTACTTTTGTTAATTCTAAATTCATTATATTTTCAGTCTTATTTGCCTTTAATTTTAAAATTTATTTTTCTTTTATAGTTGTGTAAGGACTTCAAGCATGAATAACTTACACTCTGGATAAGAAATAAGTTGGCATAATTTCGATAGCATAATACTTTTTTTCTTAAAAAATTCTGAATATGGAAATATTTAATACATCATACATATTCCTCATGTGGCATACTTAAGAATTGGACATAATCTAGGCTTAATAAAGTCTTCTAGATTGCTAACCATCACAGGGAAATGAAGGACAATTCATAGATTTCCATTTGTTTTTTCCATTTCAAAAGCTACTCTTTGGAGGGTTTCTGCTTTGTTTAGCTGTTAATATAGAAGTTTGAGTGACAAGACAGAAGACTGCTTTAGGGGAGTTCCTGTCATGGCTCAGTGGTTAACGAATCCGACTAGGAACCATGAGGTTGAGTGTTCGATCCCTGGCTTTGCTCAGTGGGTTAAGGATCCAGCATTGCTGTGGCTGTGGTGTAGGCCGGCGGCTGCAGCTCCAATTAGACCCCTAGCCTGGGAACCTACATATGCCATGGGTGCAACCCTGAAAAGACAAAAAAACAACAACAAAAAAAGAAGTCTGCTTTGTCAGAATTCCCAACTGGCTACACAGATAGACAGACCATTATAAGTATTACTTTAATAAATTCACCCTAGTCTACGATCCTGCTCACTATTTTACAGGCCTAGGAATCTGATTCATACATGTATAGAGGGTAGGGGTGAGGCATGTGGTGTGTGTGTGTGTGTGTGTATCTCTAGTGGAAAAAAATCTCTCATCTTTACCCCCTATCCTTGATTTGTATTCAGAAGTTTGTTTTGGAGCACTTGCAACCGGATTGAAAAGAGTATGTTATATGATTCAAATGTTCAATAACATCAGGCTTAGATGGCCTGACACACTCATTTCAATAATGAACAGGCAGGAGTGCCCATTGTGGCCCAGCAGTAATGAACCTGACTAGTATCCATGAGGATGCAGGTTTGATCCCTGGCCTCACTCAGTGGGTTAAGGAGCTGACGTTGGTGTGAGCTGTGGGGTAGCTTGCAGATGTGGCTCAGACCCTGCCTTGCTATGACTGTGGCGTAGGCTGGCAGCTGCAGCTCCAATACAACCCCTAGCTGGAAACTACCATATACCACACACGTGGCCCTAAAAAGCAAACACAAACAAACAAAAAAACAAGCATCTATTAGGCAGAACCAGCAGGACTGAAGTCTTAGCGAGGATGGAAGATACAGCTTGAAGGTCACTACTACTCTTTTCCTCTGTGACAGTCATCTTTCTCTGTCTTTGGCCAACCTACCCCTGACTGGCAGGCATGTTTCATCATTAAATATGTCACCAGTTCAATAAACTTCATTATAGACTGCAAGCCATTCTTTTAAACCTCTTTCACTGAAACATTTATTTCATAAACCTTTATTGAATACCCTTCATGGAGCAGGGACTGGACTAGGTATGTAATAGATATTGTCCATACTCTCACGTAGTTTATCATCAAATAGGAGATACAAACGAGTGCACAGACGATCGCCAAACAGTGTGTTGTGTGTTGTGATGGGAGTATAGAATGCAATGATAGGAGCTAGGAAAAGCGTGTAATAATAGACTTGAGTCAGAGTCACCTTCCTGTAAGAGGTAATGTCTAAATTGAAATATGAAAGTTGAGTAATAACAGCTTGGAAGAAGTGCATATACTTATGTGGTGTGTGAAAGAGAGAGAGATTTGGGAGCAAGAAGGAACAGCATGTACAAAGTATCACACGCAAGTGGCATTTTGTAAACTGAAAACAAATAGTTTTAAGTAGCGCTGTGCTGATCCATTATGTGTTGATTTCATAGCTTACTTCACCATCTTCAAGAAGGGAATACTTCTTTTATGGCCCATTTAGAATTAAGGCAGGAATGAAGGCCTATAATTCTGAGTGGGGTCTCATTTTAGAAATGTCGCAGCTCACACCAAGTAGCTGCCACCCTCATGAAGCCAAAACCCTCTACCCAGCCAGCAGCCTTTGGAATAGCTTTACAGAAACATGACATGTGCATTTTTTCATCTTTGTTTTCGTCTGCAAAAAACAAGTATTGGCAAGCCCTAACTCAGTGCATCTACACTGATATCTTAGCAAGTATTTATTTGCTTTTCTTCTAAGTGAAAAGATCTCAGCTTTGTACAGTATAGAGTTTTTTAACCTGAATGTAATTTCCCTTAGCTATATAGACTATAATGAATTAATAAAATCCAATCAACTGTACTTCAATAAAAATAAATTAAAAAATAAACGTTGAATTTACCAGTTTAAAAACAAGAATCGATAAAAATCTTGAAGCAGAATTTGCAGTAACCAGCCACTTCTAATACTGTGCCCATATTTTAGCCATTGAAAAAGTAGGTGAATAAGCAAGGCAATGTTTTCCGACTTTCAATGAATAATGCATACCCTCCAAAATACAGAAAATTACCCAGTGGCTAAACCAGATAAAACATATCAGGCACAGTATATAGAGGACTCTTAAATTTTTCATACTAGGCTAAATAAATTAATGAAAAATATCTCCTCACTATTTATACACATGGTAAAACTTAAACATTCTGATAATCATTCTCATTCTGTGGTTAAAGGGCCTATGTGGTAGAGCAATTGTGTTATACAGTATTTCTAGATCTGGACTGACCCTCGCAGTTTCTTTAAAAGAGAATATTCACCACAAGTTCAAATGGATGGTGGTCCTGTCCCCATTCTGAGAGCCTCTTAGACCTTGGCAATGCCCCTTCTCTTTACCAAGCCCTAGATGGATTGCCCATCTACGGTCTCCTAGTTTCTCTCTATAACCCAGAAAGTTGCTTGTATCCCTTTAAGCCTCCATAAAAAGAAGAGGGTTTTTTTTCCCTTCATTTTTTTTCTCATCTTATATCTCACTTTTCAATTTTCCACTCCTCTAGTGTTCAGCCATCTGCCTTGCAGTATCAAGTCCTGCTGTAGTATCAAGTGCAAAAAGGGCAGATATAAATGTATTTTAAGGAGAGTGATCTGTCAGGTCTTTCTGGAACTGAAAGTAAAGAATGTGGGGAAAATGAGGTAGGGATTTAGGTAAAATATTGTTAGATGCTTAATTGTTGTTTTCCACTTCTAATTCACCAATAAGCTCCGGGAATCCTCAAGCATCTCACTTTTTTATAGAAAAAAAAAAAGACATTTGAAATCTTAAGCTGTCTTTAAAACTATAATCAAATAGAGTATCCTGAAAGGGAAACTGGCTCTGCTGAATTGGAGCATTCAGACTGCAGGATTTTAAAACCGTTGAGCACCCCAGGGGGGCTGAATCTAACAGCCAGGGTCAAAGAGAATGGTTTGAACAAGTTTGTGATTATATATGCTGGACTAGGAAGTTGGCCTCCCGCTGTTTACCCAGTCCCTGAATGCTGGAGGGTTAAGAGTTGTGCATGCATATAAGCAACAGGTCATAGACAAAAGGCAATATTTCAAGCCATATCTTTTTCCTTGGCATTCATTTGTAGAAGAAAAAGAGAGAGCGAGAAAGAGAGGGATTCCTGTCAAAGACAAAAAAAAAAAAAGAGCTGGAACTAGAAAAAAGAGCTTTAGGATTTTGTTTCCTTTTCTTTAAGGAAATCATGCCTAAGACAATGAATTAAAGCCAGAAAAGACATTCTCAGCACAGAGAATGCTTAGAACTTGTCTCTCTCTTCTTCCCTGAAAGTTTCCCTTCAAAGCTTCCTTTTCTTATGGGTTTGATTAAGTTTTCCTATAGATTTACTATTCAAGGGTTAATGTGTTTTTAATCACAAAATATCCAAGAAGTAGGTTAAGATTACCCCCCTTGTTGAAATGTTTATAATGAAGATAATGATGTTCCCACTTTGTAGGGCTCTTACATGGACTCGGTGAGACAATGCATGGCACGTGTGTAGCAGTTTTGGTGAATCCTCTATTGCCTTTACTATACCAGCAGCAGATGCTGCAGTGCTAATAGATGCTGTTTTTATTGTATTTCAGCCATAAGGACATCATAAGACCCAGAGGTTCATTTCTTGGCCACAGTACAGTGTTGAAATTGGGAGGGGGGATCAATGAAAGCAAATTACTGAGTAGTGAAAGCCCTAATACATATTTGGATAGTACTGCCAATCCTACAGTTCTGGATTTGGGGACTTCTATCCATGCTCTAAAGGTGCTTTATCTTTTTAGTGTTCCTGGGAGCCTCCAAGCTCCTCAGCCTCTGGGTTGCCTGCAACAAATGCTCTTCACAGTTTGATGGAATTTTAGCATTGGTAGAAGACCTTTAAGGTACAGCCTCCACGCTGCTCAAGCATGGCTCCAGTGAAAACTATTCCAGTTGCAAGAAGCAGAAATTTTAAACCTGGGTTTAATAAGGAATAGAGTTGTTACTGAAAGGCATCCTCAAACTCTGCTTCTCTCTGAAAGTCTTTGCATTGTCTGCCCTGAGACTGAGCGGTATGCTTTCTCGTATTTTCTGCCACTACTCCTTTCTCCAACTTCAGATTATACTTGGTTTGGGTTTACTGTGGTGATTATGGCCTTGCTTCTATGAGAACTTTCAACTTCTGATCCCACAGATAACTCTACTGTCTTAATAACCAACTACCAAATTTTTGGAAAACAAAGCTGATTGGCCCAGCTTAGACTGAGTGTCCCCACTGGCCTATAAACTGTTGGGGGTGATGATGCCTGTAGTCATCTGTGGTAGACAAAATAGTGGGCTCTCAAAGAAGCCTGTGTCCTAATCCCCAGAATTTCTGAATATGTGACATTACCTAGGAAAAGGGACTTTGTAGTTTTCACTAAAACAAAGATCTTGAGATATAAAGATTCCCTTGGATGACCTGGGTTAGAGCAATATAATCACAAGGGTGCTTATAAAGGAAAGAGGGAGGCAAGAGAGCCAGAGTCAGAGAAGTAGATTTTGTGATGGTGAAAGCAGAGTGTGGTGTGATGCAGGGCCATAAACCAGTGGATCCTGGAGTCTCTTGAAGCCAGAAAAATCAAGTAAATGGAATCTCCCCTTAAAGCTTCCAGAAGGAATGTAACCCTGAGGCCAATTTTAGACATTTGATCTCCAGAACTGTAGGAGAATAAGTTTTTATTGTTTCAGTCCACTAAATGTGTGGTAATTGGTTAGAGCAGCAATAGAAAATTAATACATGACCCCTTTTGGAAGGAGGGGCAGTTGCTAGAGGAAAGCTACCCTTTTCTATGATCCTCAGATCTCATAGAAATTAAAAGTAGCTTCTCAAAGTGGCCTTACATTTTCTAGCTTTTATATCTGCCGCTGAGTAGGCTGAATGAATAGCCACTAGGTTCCTCTTATCTGGCAGTAAAAGTTGTCTTTTTCGTGAGGGTAATAATAAAAACCACTGCATGGGAACCTATTAATTCAGATAACACTACTTGTACTGTTATATGTGTGTGCAAAGTTTTCTATAACAATCTGACACTGAGTAAATGCCAATTATTATGAACCCTCCCAATAAGATGTGAAACCTTGATGGTTGTCACTGAGACTGAATGAAGTTGAAAGGCCATATACTTGTGGCCCGACTTTTATGGCTCAACTCTTTTCCTATATGTTAACCATTTAGGCTTCACAACAACACGGTAGGATGTATTGTCTCCGACTTATAAACGAGCAGACTGAGTCTCAGAACATGTAAATAACTTGTCCCAAAGCGGGAGTGTCAAAGCTAGAATTCAAAGGCAGGTCATTCGGCTTTAGCGGTAAAGCCCCTTTTTAGGTCGCTGTGTAGACCCTCCCAGCGCAACAAACCACTAGTCTCCAGAGCACTGCCCCCGTTTCTAACGCATAATATTTTGGAAGGTGGTAATGGATATGAAAAAGCTTGGAAACAGTTTAACATGAAACCACTGGATATGTAAGAATTGTCCAAGATTCAGTAGGCGTGCTTATTGGTATGGACAGAACTGTATCCCTCTAACAGTCATATGTTGAAGTTCTAACCCCCAGTGTGACTATATTTAAAGATGGGGCCTGTGAGGAGGTAATAAAGATTAAATGAGGTCATGAGTGTAAAACCTGATAAGGTGGGTTTCCTCACAGAAACAAAAGGAAGAGGATTTCCCATTGTGGCTCAGCAGTAGCAAACCCAGCTACCGTGAAGAGTGGGTTCCATCTCCGGCCTTGCTCAGTGGGTTGAGGGTCCCACTTTGCCATGGCTGTGGCGTATGCCGGTAGCTACAGCTCCAATTCCACCCCTAGCGTGAGAACTTCCATATGCTGTGGGCGTAGCCCTAGAAACACAAAAATACATAAGTAAATAAATAAACAAATAAAAGGAAGCGACACCAAAGTTCTTTCTCTCTCTACCATGTGAGGGCACAGTGAGGAGGCAACTGACTTCAATCTAGGAAGAGAGTCCCTACCAGGAACCAAATCAGCCAGCACCATGATCTTGGACTTCCCAGCCTCCAGAACTGTAAGAAAATATGTTTCTGTTGTTTAAGTCCCCCAGTCTATGATATTTCGTTATGACAGAGAAGACAAAGATACACATACAATGTGACATACCCTTTCTTCTTCTTGGTAATTAGTCTGGTTTTATTTCTTTCCAACTGCCAGTATTTCAGTATGTGTTCCTATAAATAGGAAATACAGTTCTTAATTTCATGTCTAACATACATGCATTCATTCCACCAGCATTTTCTGAGAGTAGAACCTCTGTTACATGATGGAGTGCAGAATCAGGAAGAATAGATATTATGGTGAGATTTCAGTGTAAAACTGTAGGACGTGTATGTGTGCAGCAAGTGTGTACTGTATGCACATGCCTATGTATGTGTGTGTACCTGCATGTGCACGTGTGTGAGATATATAAGCAAAACACTGAAGAAAGAGAAAAAGGTAGTACAAATGGCATAATTAGCCTTATAGATTGAACAGAATACAGCAATGTCTGTTTATTTCAGTCTTAAGGAAAAACATAGTGCTCTTCGTTGAGTACTTGGTTGAAGTTCAGGAAAAAAAAGGAACGAGGGCTTTACAGATGATGAGAAGAAGAAAGTTCCATAAAAATGTCTTCAGCTCTTCTAGACAATTTGTTTTCTCAGGTTAATATCTGATATCTTAGGTGGTCCTGCAAAAGATGCTTAAAAATTCTGATGCTTCAGATGGTGGGTACAACAGAACTAAGGTCCCTCCTCAGTGTTTTCCTTGAAGCCCTGTGAATGGATGGTAATAATTTGAAAAGCAGTGCATATTTGTGGGTACTTCAAGGAGAACAGATAAGAAAAAAATCTCAGCTTAGCAAACAATACAGTTGATCACTGAAGGGCGGTAAAGGATCTTCATTCCTTCTTTCCCAAATTACAAATTATTGCTTCTGTCCTAGGGAAGGCCATGCATTGACTGTCACCAGATTTCTCAAACCTGTCTCCTTTTTTCCATCCTTAATGTCACCGTGAAGGCTTAGTCCACCATCACCTAAGGCCAAGATAAAGGATGCCAGTATCCACATTCCAACCATTCTCTCCAACACCACAGTTATGATATTGTGACTCCCTGTCTAATTCAGGGACTCTCCCTTGCACTCTGCATCTAGCCCAGTGTCCTCAGAGTATCATCAAAGACCGTATAAGCTTCAGTGTGCTAAAGTTACCAGAAACTAGCAGGCTCTTCCTTATCATCAGTCATTTTGCACATGCTGTTCTCTTTACCTAGAAAGGACTTCTTCCCCTTTCTTTGCCTGGTTAGCCTTCCAATCAAGTCTTCACTTAGATATCAACCCTTCTGAATAGCACATCAGAAGAGGAACCCCTGTATGTTATCAGAGCACTCATAACTCTTAGCACATTGGGCTGGGATTGCCTGTTTATTTTCTATTATCAGTAAGTAGGTACTAATGGTAGGGACTGTGTATTGTTCACTGTTCGTAACAGTGTTCGTTAGGTTCTTTCCAACCAGCTTATTTTCTGTGCCTCAAATACATGTCAGACCCTGTGCTGGCTCTCTTATTCATTCATTCATCCAAATGTTAAATAAAAAATATATTAAATACCAAGTAGATGTCTGAAACTGTTTCAGGTGTTGAGACTGAGTGGTGAACTCGACAGGAAGTAATTTTTGCCCTTAGGGAGCTTCCATTGCTGTGGGGCTGAGGCAGATAATAAACAGAAGAAATAATGAAAGCATAGAAGATACAGATAATACAGGGAGTGCTGGTGGGTGGAGAAGGGGGCATTGTTAATAAAGGTGACTAGTGAAGGCCTCATTGAAAAGATGACATTTTAGCAGAACGTGTGAGAGAACTGGACTTGTGGGGGAAAAGAAATCGATCTAGAGGGAAGAGTTCAAGGCGCAAAGTTCATGCCATTATTTCTCTGATCTAGTAAACAAAGAAGCCAAATAAAATAACTCATTGTTTAGGATACCCCCCCTTCCAGCTACCGTTATATTTTTCATTTAATTCTATATAAAATCCATGTCCTTGAATATGTCTTATGTTTGTTTATTTATTTAATTTTTGTCTTTTTGCCTTTTCTAAGGCCGCACTTGTGGGCCTGCGGAGGTTTCCAGGCTAGGGGTCCACTCAGAGCTATAGCTGCCGGCCCACACCACAGCCACAGCAACACAGGATCCGAGCCGCGTCCGCAACCTACACCACAGCTCACAGCAATGCTGGATCCTGAGCGAGGCCAAGGACTGAACTCACAACCTCATGGTTCCTAGTTGGATTTGTAAACCACTGAGCCATGACGGGAACTCTGTATATTTATTTATTTACCTCTTTTCTGTTCCCCTAGTAAATTATAAGCTTCATTAATATAGGAATTTTTGTCCACTTTATTCACAACTGTATTACCAGAACCTAGCATAGTGTCTGCATACATAATAGGCTTCTGTTAAATGACCTTTAGCGGACAAATTAGTGACTAATATGTTTTCAAAAAAAATAAATGAATTAGAATTCCTATACTTATCCACATGTTTTTTTTTTCTTTTTGCTATTTATTTATTTATTTATTTATTTTTATGGCTGAAACTGCTGCATATGGAAGTTCCCAGGCTAGGGGTCAAATCAGAGTTACCGCTGCCAGCCAAAGCCACAGCCACAGCAACACAGGATCTGAGTCACATCTTTGACCTACACCACAGGTCACGGCAATGATGGATCCTTAAGCCACTGAACAAAAACAGGGATCAAACCTGCATCCTCATCCTCATGGATACTAGTCGTGTTCATAACTCGCTGAGCTACAATAGGAACTCCTGAGATGTTACTATTAAATATGTTTTCTTCTGCCTTTGCTTCCATGATGTGTTTACTTCTGAAAGGCTTGTTTTGGCTTTTGGACTACTATATTTAAAATACAGTGAAAATGAATCTTTTTTTTTAACTTCTTTCACAACACCACTCATTTTAAAAACTATTTCAATGTTAGTACATACACACAAAAAAAAAGTCAGTATATAGATAATGGCTTGAGTTTGATCAGATATTCCTTTTTATATGTGTGCTGCTACCTCAAGCATGTGGGAGAGGAAGCCAAATTATTGAAATATACAACTAAAAAAATGAGAATAATAAAGCTTGTCATACCCTTAAAAAATTTTTACAAAATTTTTAGTGAATCATCAACCAAAAAGTGTTTTTTTGTTTGTTTTTAATTTAATGGCCACACACGCAACTTATGGAAGTTCTTGGGCCACAGCTATTTTTATGCCACAGCTGAGACAACAACCAGATAATTTTAACCCACTGCACTGGGCTGGGGATCAAACTTGCACCTCCTCAGCAACCTGAGCCTCTGCAGTTGGACTCTTAACCCACTGTACCACAGAGGGAACTCTGAGTCATTTTTTTGTTTGTTTGTTTGAGGGATTTTTTGCTTTGGCCTTTTTTTTGCTTGTTAAAAGCATGAAAGAATCGAATTCACGGATGCAGATGTAAGGTTCCTTTGTAAGCAGATAAGGGATTCTGGGTGTCAAAACCATACATGGTTATTATAATGTCCTTTGTGAGGACAACTCCCACTGTGGGGAGATGGAGGTGACAACTTTGTTGACTATATTGTTCCAAGTACAGTACATGTATGTTTTGATTGTTTTATTTTAGCGCCATTATGTTCCCATGAATCTTTAGGTCTTGGCGCCAACTGTTTGTACAATCATTCTATATACCTCTAGATCAAGGTTTGTTATGTATATATTCCATACACATAGCTCTGCAGTTATGTGACTTGCCCCTGTTAGAGACTGATTTGTAGCCATTTGGAGTCAGGTAAGTGCCTTTGAAAAGCAGGCTATCAGCATGTCAGTAATGAAAATTAAGAATAAGTGAAACAGGAGTTCCTGTTGTGGCTCAGAGGTAATGAACCCAACTAGTATCCGTGAGGATGCAGGTTCAATCCCTGACCTTGTTCAGTGAGTTAAGGATCCAGTGTTACTGTGAGCTGTGGTGTAAGTCGCAGACTCTGGCTCCAGTCTGGCGTTGCTGTGGCTGTGGCATAAGCCAGCGGCTACAGCTCTGATTTGACCCCCCAGCCCAGGAACTTCCATACACTGCAGGTACATATGGAAAAAGAAAAGAAATGAATAAATGAAACAACAGCAACCCCCATGATAAACTACTTGAGCCAGTTAACACATAAGGTGCATAGTCTTCTGTTTTCTTTTTTTTAATTTAAAATAGTTTTCTATAGCTTTTTTTAGACACTATGGACATATTATATAAGTTTAAGGTGTAAAGCAAGACTGTTTGTTATGCACATATGTTGTGAAATGACTGACAGGTTAAGCAATATATCCATCCCCTCACATAGTTACTCTGTGTGTGTGTGTGTGTGTGTGTGTGTGTGTGTGCAGTGATGTTTTTAAAATCTATACTTTTAGCAGTTTTCCAGTAAACATTATTTATTGCTAACTGTAGTCACGGTGATGTACATTCCATCATCAGAAATTATTCGTCTTATAACTGGAAGTTTGTACATTTTGACACCCCTTCCCATTGTCCCCAACCATCAGCCCTTGACAATCAGCAACTGTGATTCTATGAGGTTTGCTTTCTGTTTCTATGAGTTTTGCTCTCTTAGATTCATAGGTAAGTGAGATAATACAGTGTTTGTTTTTATCTGACTTACCTCACTTGGCATAATGCCCTCCATGTTCATCCAAGTTGTTGCAAATGGCAAGATGTCCTTCTTTTTTAATGCTGAATAACATTCCAGTATATACACAAACCAGATTCTTTATCCATTTATTGGTTCATTCATTGACAAACACTTAGATTTTCTTCCATGTTTTGGCTATTATAAATAAGGCAGCAATGACCATGGGGGTGCGGTTATCTCTGCAAGATCTCGATTTTATATACATGTTTCTCCAGAAGCTGAGATTGCTGGTTCTATTTTTAATTTTTTGAGGAGACTCCATATAGTTTTCTGTAATTGTTGTATCAATTGGAGGCATCATACTGCCTGATTTCAAACCATATTATAAAGCTATAGTCATCAGAACAGTATAGCGTTGGCATTAAAACATACACATAAACCAATTGATCACAATGTATATATGCATATACAGTCAGTTAGTATTTGACAAAGGAGCCAAGAATAATCAATGGGAAAAGGATAGCCTTCAATAAGTGGCGTTGGTAAAACCAGATCTCCATCTTACAGTGCTCACAAAAATTAACTCCAAATGGAATAAAGACTTAAATATAAGACGTAAGACCATAAAAATTCTACGGGAAAATCTCCTTGACATTGTCCTGAGCAATGATTTTTTTGAATGTGACACTGAAAACACAAGCAAAAAAGCAAAAATAAACGGAACAACCTCAAATGTAAAAGCTTTTACACAGCAAAAGGAACAATCAACGAAATGAAAAGGCAGTCTATGGAATGGGAGAACATACTGGCAAATGACATATCAAATATGAGTTATAACCAAAATATCTAAGTCATACAACTCAATAACAACAATGAAACCAAAAAATTCAACTTAAAAATGGGCAAAGGACCTGAATAGACATTTTTGGCATACAAATTGACAAAGAAGTACTATAAAAAAAGATGTTCAGTCTCACTGATCATCAGAGAAATGCAAATCAAAAGCACATTGCGATGTTACCTCACACCTGTGAAAATGGGTATCATCAATAAGATGAGAGAGATGTGGAGAAAAAGGAACACGTGCTGTTGGTGGGATGTAAGTACTAAGTTTAGAGAACTTGACTAGAGAGATAGGGCAAAGAAAGCTATGTTTTTCTAGTTTCTAGGTTGTTTTTTCTAAAGAAGCTTCCCAATTGCTTTTTCTACAACCTCAGAAGTGCATAAAAGGTTTATAGTCATATCACAGGTATCAGGACTTCATGATTCTTGAGAAAAGGCATATTTCTTGCTTCTGTTCTATAAACAAAACAACACCTAAACTATTAAGAAAAACATATTCAATGGCCAATTGATCTTAAATTTTCCAGTAGCAAATCTGGCTTTAAGCTCAGCTTGAATTAGCGCACAGATGGTGCCATTCAGACACCTTCCTCAAACCTACAGCATGCCAGTCCCTCCCCCCTGCCCAGGGCAATAAGGAAGGTTTTTTCCCAGGTCAAACAGAAGTCACATAGTCACTGTGGCTGGAGAATTTTATGTTCAGGGACTGATGTGGGGTTAGCATAGTCCCCTGGAGAAGATAGGGAATAGTTCCCCCAAAGGGCTGACGGGGTGCTGGTGGGCAAATCACCCCCTCATCTCTGTGGAGAAGCTTCCCGACATGTAGGGAAGGAGATGTATACTAGGCCAAGTCAAATTGTTTGCAAATGTGGCCTTCTATTAGAATCACCCGGGCTGCTTTTACATCCACGGGAAGCAAATTGAGCAATGTCTGCTTCAGTCACAATGGAGTGATCTAGAACCAGACTTCCTCTCCAAAGTCAAATAGAAAACTGGACAAATATATAAAATAGCTATTTTTGAAATTAGGCAGCATCAGAGAAAGACTGCTTCCTTAGAGAGGGTAAACGAGAGCTAGGTCTTATGATTACCCAGAATTTAGGCCTAGAGGAACTCTACAATCAGGGTGCAAAAATGGCAATTCCTAGCAGAGCATGAGTTTCTTAAGGGCTTGAAAATTTGAGTAGCTGTGGATCAGAGATTGAGGAACTTGTCTGGAATTTGCAGCACAAAGAACTAGAGAGGGAAGAGCTATGTTAAGAAAAACCTCCGGGAACTTGCATACGTACGTATTTCCTTGACTGACAAACCACGTACAAGTTTTGCTGAGATTCCACAGGCTAGAGAAAAGCCAAGACAAGACGGAAGTTGTATTATTGACAGATCCCAGAGACACAGAGAAGTGAGAGAAGTGTGAGTGCTGACTGGATGGAGATAAGAGTCCTCACTGACCATCTGTGGCCCTTAGCAGAGATCCCAAAAGACTCACATCTGAGTAGGTAATTAAGCAGCATGGAATAGTAATTGGAAGAGAAGTAGCAGTGGTTCTTAATTTAGACAGGACTTGTTAGAATCCAAAAGCCTTTTTTACCCCCCAAGATACTAGGGAAAAAATGCCAGAATTTCAGGGGAAAAAAATATAGATAATTAGGCAGACAGACAGATGGACAGACGGACAGACAGACAGATAGATAACACAATCAACTAGAGAAAACCTCACTGCATACTTGTGTAGTATCAATTTTTTACAGTTCTGGGAAGTAATATGTCCTCCATTCTCCAAATTAAAAAATCAAATTCTACATTTAATTTGTATCCTCTCTTTCCTGCCCCCCGCCTCATCTCTATAAATTATTTTATCCTTTACTGTCCTAAATGCCATAAAGTCTTCCTGAGCATCGTTGTAACACTAAACAAAAAGGAGTCATCAGTCCTCTAAACCATCCTATTTGAATGCCCCATGGCTTCCAAACTTTCATGGGTACAAACCAGGTATTTTAGTGTCATGAAGCAGTAGTTTTTCACACTAATTATATTTCTTAATCATTGTGAAGTTACTGAACTAAGCTCACGTGCACCTCATCTCATAAAACCTTGACAACAAGCACATGGGATAGGAACGCCTATTTATTACCCCTCCCTTCTGAGGAAGTTGAGGCTTGGAGCACCAGTAAGTTGCGGAGCCAGGAGCGGAACGCAAGCAGCCCGGCTCCGGAGAATAAGATCTTCGCCTCCGCGGCAGAGGGACCGTGAGTACTTCGTTTCTTGTATTTGATTAGAAGCTCCTTGTAGATGAAGGTTGTGTCGTTTTCATCTTTGTATGCCTTGTACCTAATGATGGTGTTTTACCTGCAGTTGGTTATCGCAAGGCGTGTGTTGAATGAAAAAATGCATGCATACATGAAAATTATAAGTGTCTTTAGATAGATGGTGCCATTGTGAGTCATACCAGGTAGACACGATGCCTGCTGGGTAAAGAGTCCATTATTGATGTGTTTGGTGCTTTTGTGCTTGGTAAATAACAGTTTTGTTAAATTGCTTTTGATTTTTTTTTTCTTAAGGTCATCTATTCTCTTTTCTGTGCTAGGTTTTTGAAAACATTATGTTTTCAGAGCTGGAAGATGTAGTGATCAATATTCTAATGATTAAACATGAAATTGTTTTATAGAGTAAGATTTGGTAAATTGAGAGAGGAAAATAAGTTAAGTCATTGAAAAGAAACCTCCCTCAGCTCTTCTGGAGGGAAAATGCCAGCTCAAAGAGAGTAGGGGGAAAAAAAACAGAGACAATTACAAGCAAAACCACAAGCTTTACAGGCTCAATGATTTTTTTATTTGAGTTTATTTTCTTGTGTTTATTTTTCCTTATTTTAAAGCTGAAAATGAATGGGGACTGGCTAGGTAATAATGAATTTGATATTGAGAATTTCTTCAGTTAAACTACTCTATAGCTTAGAGGGAAAATGAGGTATCTTTTGTGTAAAACCTGGGAGTGAGCAGTGGAAGGAAAGCTAGGGATTATTCTGCATCCTTTTTGTACCTCTTCTCACTCTACAGTCAGTCTCCTTAACCCCAAACTTTGGACCCTGAATCTTCCCAGCATGTCAGAATCTGTGTGGTGAAGTGCAGCAAGGTAATGCAGATTTATACACCATTAACAAAGGTTTAGCATGAAAGGGACCCCTAAAGTACTACTGATCTGCTTCTGGTTTGAACAAATGTACAATGAACCATAAAAAAAAAAATTATTCTTTAGAGAAATCGTAAGTTTTAGGACTCTACACTTGTCCTTATTTTAGAAATCTGGGTTTACACTTAAAGGGTCTTTGTTAAAATTAGAAACAGTGAAAAATTAAGAGCCCTCTATGTCTGGTTTCACGTTTCAGAGATTAACTACGAGGAAAAAGGGCCCCACCTAGAAGCTGCCCAAAGATGAGACTAGTGCTTCACTGCATTAAGGAGCCCCAGTAACTAACTGGAGGCAAAGCTTGACCAAGGGCCAGGTGGGACTCCTAATACTCAGGCTGAAAAACCAAAATTGTTAATGAAGGTGAAATAGCAATAATTCAATGGGATGAATGGGAACCCTCTATTAGGAGGCAAGAGACAGGGAGCAGAAGAAACAGACAGTGGAACTGGTCAGGGAATTGCAGGCGATTGAAGGAGTTAGTTCAAGGCTTGGGGCAGGAACCCTCAGGCAAGATGCCAAGAGCTTGACCTAATGCAGTCACTCTAGCCACATACATGGGGGTGGACCAGCCAGCTCAAAGGAGTAAAGCAGTGCCAACACTACATATCTTGCCTCCTCTGGTGGCTTTTTGGGTCTCTTGATATCCAAGGTGACTTTTGCTTCCTTTGTACTCTCAAGACGTGTTTCTCTAATGCACCAATGTAATCCAGTATTATTCATCTTTTACCACAAAATCGCTGTAAGAACAGATAACCTGGCTGCAGATTTCAGCTTCATCACTTTTTTTAGCTGTCTGTGAGAAAATGATTTAATCTCTCCATGCTTCTGCATTCTCCTCTCTAAAATGGAGATAATAAGTTTCCAGATTTCATAACATTTTAGGAACATTTAAATTAAGAAATAAATGGAAAAGTCTTGTGGCAACATAATAAAATTATGTTATTAATATAGTTGTTACCATCTTACATTTTATCATAGTGTCGAGTGTGGTGCCTCACATATTTTCAGTGGCCTACAAATATCCAGTGAATTAGTGAATGAAATATTATTACTCCTAAATTTGCAAAGTACCTGAAGAGGTCAAAACAGTCACCTCTAGCTGGGATGAAAATGAACTCTATAAAAAGTTACCACCCACTTGTTAAAAATTGTCAAAAGTGTTAAATTCCAATCTGTGATAGGACTAGTGGAATATGACTCAGTTTCTGTATCACCTCTAAGCAGTGAATAATTGCCGACATTTAGAGAAAGGGTCTTTCCTGATACTTTGACTTTTTAGTCAAATACAGACAGAATCCTTTCCTGAACAAGTATGTGTTGACCTATTTGCATCTTGATCAGCATTGCAAGCCAGGGCCAAAAGACATCTTTATTTCAGGCTGCTGTGGAACCATTCTTGGGTACACCAGGAAGTCACATCAGTTAACAATTCTTAACAGAGTGCAGTGAATTTTTAACAAAGTGCAGTGAATTTTAAGTAGGCAAGTCAGAGCCCGCTTAGGCAGAAAACTGTGCCGTACCTATGTGGTATGTGGTGGTGCTTAATGAATCTATAGTCCACAAAGAAGGAAAAGTAACTTTGCATCATGATCTGGATTCTTTGTATTGTGGATGGATCTTTGAATGGGTATTCTTATTTTTATTTTGTTGTAAGCACAAGCATAAAATTTACCAAAAGAAATAGCATATGGTACCATCACACGTTAGTGGTAGGCCTTCTGATTTCATTTTTCCATATATTTGTCTGAATTCTCCAGATTATTTTGAATGCATTTTAAGATGCTTTAGGAAAATTTTAAGCCATTGGATTATTCCAGATACTGCTACAATATATTTTTTTAAAAGGGCAGGGAGACTTTGCGTTTACTTCATGTTAATTTCAGGTTACCACTAAGTAGCTACAAATTCTCAATTCTCTTAGTGTGATGTCCTTCCCAGTAGTTCTCCTTCAGTCTCCCTTACCTTTGGCAGTTCCCTTTTACTCAGCCCCACTTAAACTCCAGATTCTCCTCATACCTTCTTTTCAGTGTGTCTCATATCAAAACCAACCCCTTTGTCTGGAATAAGTGTCATAGACTAATGAAGTGATTGTTCTGCCTCTGATCCCTTGCTTCTTAGATTGACCCTTCATGCTCCTCCTAGAGTTGTTTTCTGAAACACAATTATAAATTACAACTTTCTCCAGCTTTAAAATTTCTAATGTACCCCTGTTGCCAAGAGAATAGAATCTAAACTTCTCAGCGAGCACTTGGTTTCCCACAAGCAGCTTCCCCCCACCTCACTCTCCCTGGTGTCTAACAGTGCACACAAAAAGGTGGTCTCCTGCATCTTCAGCATCTTCACGCCAGTCTTCACTGTGCTCTACCATTGTGATGCTGACACACATGAACAATCCTATATAAATTAAAACCCAGGTAAGCCATAGCTTCTACAGGTACATACTGGGATCCTGGAACCCTACCCAAACTGCCACCATTGAGCTTTTTCCAGAATAGAGAGTAGTACTCAAGGAGGTAGAATAATGCAGAAAAAATACAGACTGTCTTTCTGACACACACTTTTTGACACATAGCAAATAGATGATTACATTTCATATGAAAAAAAAAATGTGAAGTTGAATTGCTATGGTTATTTGATCTCCCTAGCATTTCTTCCTTGAGTGGGGACAGGCTTATTCCTTTACAAAAGCCATGTATTTCTGAGAAGGCTTCCACGTTACACCATATTTCTGCCTCCTTAGCTCCAGTTGGTTGGTCTAGTGTGTATCTGTCCTAAGCCAGACGAGTTAGTCTTTACCTTTGATTGTTCTAACTTACTGTGGCATGAACAACTACCCCCTTCACGCCCGATGTAGAAGACCTGAGGTACTGGAAATAGCAACTATATGCATAAGCAAGTATAAGAGCTTGAAGCGTTATTAGACTCAGAGAGCAGAGATGAGTTATGGGAGCTAGACAGCAAGAGAGGGGGAGGGAGACACTAAATGTAATTCAGGTATCTGCTAGAAATGACCCTTCAGTCCATCTTGTTTTTCATTTTAATGAAGATCCCTTTTGCCTAAATTAGTTTGATCTTGATTTCTGCCATTGTAACAAAAGAATGCAGGAAAAACATAGATGTATTATGGAATTTGACTCAAACTGTTGTTGAAATTTTAGGATGCAAGATAAAACTCCAAAGAAATTTTGAATTCATAGCTGATTACCCAGAACTGCCTCGATTTCTCAGAATATGACTTCTTTACTCTCGGGGATTATTGTTGTTGTTACTGGGGCACATTTTTTTCCATTGGTGGTATATTTGACAAATAAAAAATTGTGTGTATTTAAGATCTACAAATTACTGGGAGTTCCCGTCGTGGCTCAGTGGTTAACAAATCCGATTAGGAACCATGAGGTTGTGGGTTCAATCCCTGTCCTTGCTCAGTGGGTTAAGGATCCAGCGTTGCCGTGAGCTGTGGTGTAGGTCACATACGCGGCTCAGATCCTGTGTTGCTGTGGCTTACAGCTGCTGTTAGACTCCTACCTGGGAACTTCCATATGCCGTGGGTGCAGCCCTAGATAAGGCAAAAAGACCAAAAAAAAAAAATCTACAAATTACTACTATAATCAAGCTAATTAGTACATCTATGGTAACAGTTTCTTTTATTTGTGTGTGGTGGGAACACTTAAGACTAACTGCTAGTAAATTCCAATAATATAATACAGTGTATTATTAACTAAAGTAATTGTGCTCTGTATTGGTCTCCAGAACGTACTGAAAATGCAGAAGTGGAACAGATCTGTACCCTTGACCACTATCTCCCCATTTTGCCTTGCTCTTAGCCCCTGGTAACTACCATTCTACTCTCTGCTTTTGTGAGTTAGTTTCTTAGATTCCACATATAAGTGAGATCACACCTTATTTGTCTTGCTCTGTCTGGTTTATTTCCCTTAGTGTAATGTCCTCCGGGTTTGTCCATGTTGTCAGAAATGTCAAGATTTCTTTTTATTAAGGCTGAGTAATATTCCACTGTGTGTGTACACATCTAGATACCTTTAGATAAGTATACACACACACACTTTCTTTATCCATTCATGCACTGATGGACACAGGTTGTTTCTAAATCTTGGCTGTCGTGAATAATACCACAGTGAACATGGGGGTACAGATACCTCTTCAAGATACTGATTTAATTTCCTTTAGGTATTTATCCAGAAATTGGGTCATGTGGGAATTATTTTTCTGATATTGAGGGTCCTTGCCAACACTTACCTCTTGTCATTTTGATGGTAGCATTCAAGCATACTTTAGTGAAATATTTTGAGGGGCCTTTTTTGTGCCATTTTGGGGAAATGGTTACTACTTGTTGACCGGTGATTAACTGGAAAGAATAATTTTAATATTATTAAATAAAGTTTTAAAGACTGTTTTTAAAGAAATGCAAGAAAATGGTGAAAATAGCTGGTGATGAAAAAAGTTCTGATTTTATCACTTGGTAATATCTGCATAGAACTTGCCTAAAATGTGAGATAGCAGCATCTCTACTGTTTGGTGTAAGTTATACTGTACACTAACTAGTTTCTGTGTATATGAATCCTTCTCACCTGATTTACAATGTAAATAGACATGGAAAATTGTAATAATTTGTTTCCTTTCTAGCTTTAGGAGGATCACTGGACCTGTCTTATTTTTTTTTTTCATCAACAAATGAGCTAATACTATCTTTTTAGTTTATTTTAGTACTAAGTAACTTAATGAGTTTGTGTTTAAAATATGTACTTCTGCAACATGGATGGACCTAGAAATTGTCATGCAAAGTGAAACATGCAAAGTGAAACCAGTCAGACAATTAGACAGCAACACCCAATGGTACGCTTACATGTGGAAACTTTTAGTTAGACACAATGAACTTCTTTGTAGAACAGACAATGACTCACAGACTTTGGAAAACGTTTGGTTTTTTCAAACAAGACAATCTGAGGGGTAAGGGGATGCACTGAGGGTTTGGGATGCAAATGCTATCAAATTGACTTGATGATTTTTGTACACCTATAATTGTAATAAAATTCATTAAGCCAAAAAAATAAATAAAAAATATATGTACTTCTTTCACTTGTTTTCAAATGAAAAATCATTAGTTATACTTGTATCTTTTGAACTTTAATTGGAAAAAATAACTGGATAACATTATTAAAATTTATTTCCAATTTTTTTTCTTAATTAGCATCATATATCCCAGTCTTTTCCCCTTACTTGCTGTAAACTCGTTTTTTTTTCAAGTGGTGCTGCTATTTTAAGGCACAGTTGACTTCAACTTGAGAAATATTACTAACCATTAGTTTTTATAAATGCGAACAAAGTCATATTTATAGAAGTTAAAGCCTATTAAAATTAGTTCATTTTATAAAAATATGATATATTTATATTATTAATCTTGCCCTCTCTGTTATTCACCTTCGTCTGGGATATTGGTCTAGATACTGATACAATGAATGGGATTTTCTGGGAGCCAGGGTTGAACTGGGAAGTCTCCACCTGAAAACACTGGAAAGATAGGAACTGGAAAACTGAGTGACATCAAACACTGTGAACGTCCATAATGCTAGTAAGGGAATCAAGAAGACAGTGAAATCCTAGTGGGTGAGAGAAGCTAATGGAATTTGCAACCAAAAGCGAGCAGTTTGGTGCCTGACATTCAGTTCATCCATCCATTCAGTAACCCTTGTTTGCCATTGTCAGGTACCATTCCAGGAAATAACATAGAATAATGAATAAAATAGGAACATCTTATCCCTCTTTAGAAGCCATCATTAAATATTCAGTGAATAACTGAATGGCGGTAAAAGAATAAATGAACAATATATTTGCATTAAGAATCAACTTGCAGAGATGAGTATGAGCAGACGAGGTAAGCGTGAAAGAGGAAGGACAGAAATTCTGTCATTTGTCTTTCACGGGTCAGTCTGGAAATGTGAGTCTGAGTGGAGCCTGATAGAAAGTCACAGAAAGGCAGTAGATAATTAGGAGGAAATGCATTCCTCTCACTGGATATAGGAGAGTCCGTAAATAATTGGGCAGCCAGAAATGTTTTTCCAGTTTTTCTTCATCTTTTTCACTTATTTTTTAATACAATAGGTCTGAGGGGTCATTGTTTCCTCTAATGAGTGGGTCCCCTCACAGAAATTCACTGCAAGCCAGAGTCCTCTCTCAGAATTTCTCACTGAGATGCACATTGTTTCTTTTGGGCTCCACGAGACTGCAGTCAGTTGAAGCAACACACTGCCATGTGATCAGCATACCCTCCCTGTCTCCTCGAACAACAAACGATGATCCTATTGACCTTCATGTTCTAGAGTCACTAATTTTTTTCACAACTGATGTAAACTCCCTTTTTAAGGCAGCAAGTTCCCAGGGAACTATATTCACTGACAGCTGGGCCACCAAACATCAGGTCAGCTGTCCTATGAACCATGAGCTTCTGTTCAACGAGCTTGGGTTAGCATCTCCCAGTCAGTTAACTCTGAACATAATTGGTCACCTTTTTAATAAAAAAGAAAACATTTACAATCACCACTTTAGGTGTGAAACAGTTTGTTAACCCTTTAAATCGAGCATGAAAATGATGAATTGTTAGAGCATTTAGCAATGATTCAAGTCTGTCCTCACATGTATGTCTGTGTGCAACTTTCTTTTAACTGTTTTATTATTTTACAGTTATTTTTCTTTTTGCTCTGACCTCTTTATTTGTACATCATTCTATTATATACAAACACACTTCGCAAACAAAAAAGAGGTGATGAGAACTGTATTGTTACATGAAATTTTTTTGGTTATCTGAAGCTTATTTGCAATCATTTTTATTGTCTTTATTTAGCTAAGCAATCAGGAGAAGCAGAAAACATCATTTTGTTCTTTTTTGATAGTATTTGTAAATAACCCCAGGAACCCCAGAAGGCTGTAAAGAAATTTAAAAGTTTATTTTTTTTAATTAATATTTTTCTTACAAAATTTTGTTGGTTTTATTACCTAAATATATCAGGAAACTCTTAAGTCAGTTATCTAAGAGTAAAGGAAGTGTACCCTTACGCACGTTAAAACTTGTTTGAAACAAAGAATTAGTTGCTTTTGTTGTTGTCTTTGAGCTCGAGGAACTTTTACTTTCAAACATACCATAGCAGAGTTTCAGCATTTTAATGCTCTGTGGATTCACCTCAAACATTTACATACCTATAATACTTACGGGGAAAATACTGTTCAGGTCACTTTTTAAATAATTGATTAAACAAAATTATTTTCTATTACATGCCTATTTACAATCCAGGTAACAAACCAAGAAAATATTTACAATCACCATATATATGTGGTGTGTGTGTGTGTTGAGCAGTTTGTTATCCCCTTAAGCATGAAAACAATGAATTGACTAAGAATTTAGCAATGATTCGAGCCCATCCTCATATGTATGTCTGTGTTTAGCTTTCTTATAGCTGTTTTATTATTTTAACTCTTTATTTTTATCTTCGTGCTAATATTTCTACTACTTTGCATAGCACTCTATTATGTATTTACTTTTCAAGCAAAATACAGTAATGAGGAATAGTCTAAATAAATGCATGATTCTGAAACATTTTTTGTAAATGTTAACAGTGGGAGTGAAAATTGGAACAAGCCAATTCCTCCTTAATGGGTACTTGGTGAAGGATAGTCCCTGAGCTGTACTGTAACTGCACAATCAGATTATTTTCCCTGTGAAACTCATCCTTAGGGCAAACTTGGGAAGTGCTGTACACCCAGGCGTAGGAGCTTTAAGTGGAAAGAGCACTTGGAAGGGCAATCCCACCTTGTCTATGCCCAGGCTGGCCCTTCGTTGTCACCCCCAGAGGTGTCCTGACATGAGCCTCCCTCCCACCCGTAGCCACGTCATTAGACATGCTCTGCTGAGCTCTGAGATACTTTGAATCCAGTTTCGAAAGAGGAGGCACAGACAAGCTGAAAGAAAGACATGGGAGATGCTGAGGGAGGAAATGTCTGGGGAGAGGTGAAGCCTGGTTGCCTTGTTTTCCACATTCCCTAACTACCCTGAAGAGCCCTCCTACCTATAAACCTTCATTTAGTGCCTTTTCTCTTAACCAAGAACTCTTCGTTGGCACTTGAGAGCTTTTGCTTCTAATAGCAACGTCTCGGAGGAAATTCCACTTGATAAACTTGGCAGGAGTGTGGGGCACTTCTTTGGAAGGCTTTCCATTGTGTCTGCAGAATGTGAGAAAACTACTGTGGATAAACTACTAAAAATTTCAGAGAGAGAGAACTTGAGTTGTTGGAGGTCACATGGTGCTACAGTCTTTTTTTTTCCTGAGCTTTTCAGTCACAGAAATTTATTTTTTCATTTGCTCCTGGAGTAATAAAACTCTAAGGGGGAACGAGAGTTGAAATATCTGAACTTACTCGGGGAGGTTAGTAAACTAACAAGGTCAATTCATGTGTCTACAGTGTGTGTGACCACCTTCAAGAAGCTTGAATCCTCATTAGGCCAATATCATGGCTAAAGCACTTGGAAAACCAAATGTGCAAGTGGGAGGTTGCTGGGTGTGTAGAGGATTAAGTCAAGGATGGGAGTATGGAGCAAGTGGGCAGTTGTTGAGACGGTCTAACGCTAAAGAGCATGAGTATGAAATCATAAGATCAATGCAAAGGTTTTGCTCCTCTGAGAAATTCTTTATCTGAGCTCTAGTTTTCTCTTTAAAATAAAAAAAAAGTAAGAATATCTGCCTTAGAGAGTTGCAAAAGTTAATAATTTCATAATGCAGCCCAATGTTTGATTTCTAGAAAGTGCATGGTAAATTATATGTATTATATAATCTAACATCTATTGTCCTCCTCATCATAATTAGGAGTCTGATTCATCCAAACAGCCTGGAGATATGTCCAGGCTCCACTGAAGAGCTGATTTTTGTGTTGCAGTTGGTAGGCTTAAGTTCACCTGCTGCAGTGACTCTTCTCTGGATATTCTTAGCCAAATTCTTGGCCAAATACTAATAAATGGTTCCTATCTGATCTTCATCTTCCTGGATTCAATGCCAATGAGCAATTTTTTTTCCTTTATGATATTAAGAGAAAACTGTTATAAATTACATTTTGATCTACCTGAAATTTGAGAGACATGTTGTTTTCACTGGAAAATGTAAGCCTCTCTGGACTTGATTTGCAAAATGGGGATTAAAAATGCCATTGTGGGAGTTCCCGTCGTGGCTCAGTGGTTAACGAATCCGACTAGGATCCACGAGGTTGCAGGTTTGATCCCTGGCCTTGCTCAGTGGGTTAAGGATCCGGCGTTGCCGTGAGCTGTGGTGTAGGTTGCAGACACGGCTGGGATCCCGCATTGCTGTGGCTGTGGCGAAGGCCCGCAGCTACAGTTCCTGTTAGACCCCTAGCCTGGGAATCTCCACATGCCGCGGGTGTGGCCCTAGATAAGGCAAAAGACAAAAAAAAAAAAAAAATGCCATTGTGATAAGATGAATGTGGATATTTGGGGATTGAATGAGAGAATCAAGTTTAAAATGCCTAGCTGTTCAGCACCACACTGTTCGGTGGCATGCTAGTTTCTTGAACAATGCTAATCAGATATACTGCGTTTTTCTAAACCATTCCTTGGAGTGGTTAGCCTCACTGAATTATATTGGATCTTGTTAGTTTCTCTTGAAAGGAGTAGCATTTTCTGGCCTTGTCTCCATGTAGGGAAGATATTCTGTACTTTGAAGCCCTTGTATCTGAAAATTATTGTCACCTTCATTTTATCGAGGTAGGTAAAAGGAAATGTGAGAAAAACAACCTCTGGACCCAGAAAGCAAGGATAGAAGCCCTAAATCTTCTTGGGTATTTGTTTCGGTAAAAGTCTTTTCTATTTTAGTGAATGACTCGTGAGAAAGAAGGAATTCAAATTGGTAGTGGTTAGTCATCTGGACATACTCCTTTGTATCATTTATTTCCTCAAATCAGAGTCAATTTTATGTGTATAAGTAGTTAGATACATCAGCATGTGATGTAATCTTTATTTTGTCATTTCAGTGGAGGTTATTTTACAGAAAAAAGTAATTCATTTCCACAGGCATATATTGGGCATATTCTATGATACTTGAAGCAGAAAGTATCAGAATCAATCTTGTGTTTTAAAAAGATCATCTGTATTATCCATACAGACACTAAAGAAGAAACTAAGTAGACATAAGAAAACATGGCTTGTTAAGACTGTGCAGAGAATGAAAGCTAAGAGAGTTTGAGAACTTACGGGATCCTCTTGGAGGTATAACTTTTCATTCCTGATCCTTGTATATTGCATGTGGCTTCTGTTTCCTGTTACTTTTGGAATCCTGGCTCCAGGTTGTTGAGTTTTCTGGAAATCTAAGCCTAGAGCAACTGGATTCATAAGTAAATTGACGGTATTATCAAGATAAACTTGTTTTGATCAACTATACCTTAATTTTATTTTTAAATTACATAAAAACCCCTTGTTTCCCCCAAACTGGAAACCATTATGTGTGAATAGCTTACCTATTTTCTTTTCTTTAATGGCTCTTATTCTCTCATAAAGCTTCTCCACAAATAAATAAATTACCGATAAATAAAACACCAATATGAGAATTTCTGACTGAAATTCACAGGGGAGAATTAAAATTCAATAGCAGTTGCAATATATTCATTTTTCACTCCTCCCACCTAAATGCTAGGGAGTCAGTGATTGAAAAGTAAAGCAAATTATTTCTAAAACTTCTCCTAAAAGTAAGAAATGAAACAAGTTTGGTGTTTTGTTTTTTTTCAATTTTCTTCATTGGAGGAAAAACTGTTTCATTCCAACCTGATATTGTGTTCTTCCTTGTAATCCAATACTAGGGCATTATGAGGATGAGATTCTTATCTCTGTGTAGTTGGAACGGGTGTTCTGTAGGTGTTTGAAAAGGGAATGCTGCAAAGCGGAAATTCATAACCTTTGATTTTAAATTGCACAATATCTTTCATGAGAGCGCAAAGGCTTTCTTTTCATTGTAGGAACACGGGGATTTAATACAGGTAGAAAGTAATTGTGATAACCAGAAACATAATACTCTGTGAATAAAGCCTCATTTTCCCTCAAAACAGAAAAATAATATACAGTCCATCCTGTGTCTTTATAAATAAAAACCCACTCATAGGCATATGTCCAAGCAGACCAAGCAATACAGAAATGGAAATACCGCATTTTTTCCTGGAATTTCTTTGCATTTGGATCAGCATGTGTTCATCTCTGATTTATAACCTTTTACAAATTGATATTTGGGCCCACAGGAGAAAAGTGAGCTTTATCTTGAGTTGGAAAAACTCTGCCTTAATGGTTTGACCCAAATGTCTCAATTTTTCTTTATGGATGAAAAAATATTACAAGTAAATAAATTGTCATGGTAGTAAATAGCAAGCTATACTGTTACATTTTAGATACAAATTTGGGTTTCCCTATCCAATCCTTTGCCTCCCTCTGTCCGGTCTCCCTCCACCCAAAAACACGTCTCCCCAACTAGAGGCCCCTGCTACACTGGATGTTTGTCATAGCACTAACAATAGAATGGAGTAATGAAAGCAGGTTCAAGTCTTAGGTCTCCATTACTGATTGTGGGTCCTTTCATGTTTCTAAACATTACTCTTTTCAATTTTAAAAGACAAATAATAATATGAGAATTAAATGAATGTACATGTGAAAGTGCTTGGTGAATCTCCATTCTTTGCCTTGTCTCAATCGTATTTTTTCTTTAATGAAAATCCTTTACCCATGCTCTTTTATTTTTCCTTCCCAGGATATGACATCACTTGGTAATACAGTATCCCACTACCTAATGTTCATTAAACCACAAATTTAAGTTCAGGTAGCACCAAATAGCAGAACTCCAGGATAGAAGAATAGAGGAAGACTCTATCTGCTCAATATTTTAACATTTTAATCATAGATAAGTGCATAGTTAATTAAAATGTGAAAATTATAGAAGGCGACAACTTAAAAATCTCTTGACTACTGTGCTACTTTTAAAGAAAGACACTTTTTAAACATACACAATTTTATACTGCGCACTTATTTTATAATTTGCGTTTAACATAATACCAGCCTATTTATTCATTCAATATACAAATATTTGTTGAATGTCAGTAAATAGTAGGTAATGTTGTAGGCTCTGGTTTATAGCAGTAAACAATCTAGACAAGGTATGTATTAGAATTATTAACCATTTCCACACTTGGAGACATATCTCCATGTGTGTGGGGGGGTTGTGTGGGTTGTGTGTGTGTGTGTATGTGTGTATGTGTGCATATATATTCACAAATGGGCATTCAGGCTGTTTCTAATGCCTGATAATTTTGGGGAAAATTAACAAGTAATTGTCAGTGTAGATGTCTATATATGTCTTTTTCTTCACTAATACAAATGTTCACTATTTTCAGATCAAAATTATCAATATTTTTTATTTCACTAAATATTGCCAGATTACCTTATAGGAGGTTGTGCTAATTTAAACTTCCAGAAACAATAAATGTCTTGTCATATAACACAGTTTTATCGTATGACACAAAACAGTGAGCTCTCTGATTAAATTTTAATAACCTTATTAATAATTTTTTGCATTGTCAGTTATTTATCTTTTCATTGATATGTAATGTTCTATATATTATTAGTATTGGTTCTTTGGTGTCTAGTTATGTTGAAATTAGTTTATTCAAAAGTTGTTGCCTATGGAGTTCCCTTTGTGGCTCAGGGGTTAAGGAACCCAACTAGGATCTGTGAGGATGACGGTTTGATCTCTGGCCTTGCTCAGTGGGTTAAGGATCTGGCTTTGCTGTGGGCTGTGGTGTAGGTCACAGATGCATCTGCGATCCGGAGTTGTTGTGGCTGTAGTATAGGCTGGAGGCTGCAATTCCAATTCAACCCCTGGCCTGGGAACCTCCACACTCTGTGAGTGTGACCCTAAAAAGCAAAAAATTTAAAAAAGTTGTTGCCTATCAGTTTATATTTTTTAAGGTAAACTGGTGATTTTTTTTTGGTCTTTTTTTTTTTTTTATCTTTTTTGGATCACACCCATGGCATATGGAGGTTCCCAGGCTAGGAGTCTAACTGGAGCTGTAACCAGCAGCTTATGCCACAGCCACAGCCACAGCCACAACCAGAGCAACGCAGGATCCGAGCCACATCTGCAACCTACAACTCAACTCCTAGCAATGCCAGATCCTTAATGAAGTTGAGCAAGGCCAGGAATGAACCTGCGTCCTCATGGATGCTAGTCCCGTTCATTAACTGCTGAGCCATGATGGGATTGGTGATTTTTATTTTTATATAAATTTATCAGTGTTTTTGTGACATTCATATTTTGGCATAGTTTAAGCATTTCCTATAAGCAAGTTACATCCACTGAAAATTTTCTCACTGAATTTTTAATTGTTTACATTTAAATATTTAACCCACTCTAATTTTGTTGAAGAAGTAAAGGCGCTAGCTTTGTGTCAAATTGCTTCCAACTGTCCCATTAACACTTACTTAATGGTTAACTATTTTCTACCAAATTAAAATGTTGTTTTTATACACATTAAATTTCCACATATACCTGGATTTATCTTGGAATTCTTCTGTTCCACTAATTTTTGGCCAGTATCATGCTCTATTTAAATCAATATGTCTTCATATTTTGTAGGTTTATTAAGCCACGGTTACACTTGAGATTTATCTGTGTATTATTGTATATTCTTCCAAATCAACTTTAAAATAATTTTGTTGGTATTTTTATGGGAGGGCAGCATTGCATTTCTCAATTAATGTAGGAAACACTGATAGCTCTACAACAAATTTAATCACCAGGTTCAAGAACCAGATATATCACTCTATTCAAGTCTTTACCAGTTTATAATTTCTACAATTTGTATGTTGTTTATTCTCTATAATTTTATGGTTTTATTGTCATAGTAAGCAGGATTTTTATTTTTTTATTTTTTTAATGTTGCATGGTTTATTTTTTTCTTAATGGATTTTATTTCAATTACAGGTGTACATAAGTGTAAGTAGGATTTTTAAATTTTTTAATTAAATTTTCTTAAGTCATTCCTTTGCATTTAAAAATGTCTTAAGTTCTCATTAAATTTGAATTTTATGAGGTTTTATAGTAATAATCATATCAACTTCAAATTATTATAGTTTTCTCTTTGTTATTTAAATATTCATATTTTGGAGTCCAACTTTATCTGTCAGTATATCTGGGATAATAATAAATAGTACTAATGATACCCTTAAGTTTTCTTTGATTTTGTTTGCTGTGTTTCTAAAATATCACCATCAAATATAAACAACATATTGACCTTTGGTACTTTATATGTATATTATATGTATAATATGTATGTAAGTATATGTATGCATGCATACATAAATATAAATCCATGCTTAAAGTATTACATAATCTTAATTTATTAAGGATTTCTGTTAGGAAAGTATGTTGGGGAGTTCTCGTCATAGTTCACTGGAAAAAAATCTGACTAGTATCCGTGAGGGCACAGGTCCCTAGCCTTGCTCAGTGGGTTAAGGATCTGGCATTGCTGTGAGCTGTGTTGTAGGTTGCAGATGCGGATGGGATCTGGCATTGCTGTGGCCGCGGTGTAGGCCTGCAGTGGTTACATCTCTGATTCAAGCCCTAGCCTGGGAATCTCCATATGTTGAGGGTGGAGCCCTAAAAAAACAAAACAAAACAAAAAAAGTATGTTGGATTTCATCACATGCCTCTTGAGCATCTATTTATTTTTTTAGGTGTACAAAAATCATCACAACCAAATTTTACAGCATTTCCATCCCAAACCCTCAGTGCATCCTCCCCACCCCCCAACTTGTCTCATTTGGAAACCATAAGTTTTTCAAAGTCTGTGAGTCAGTATCTGTTCTGCAAAGAAGTTCATTGTGTCCTTTTTTTTAGATTCCACATGTAAGTGGTAGCATTTGATGTTGGTATCTCATTGTCTGACTGGTTTCACTTTGCATGATAATTTCTAGGTCCATCCATGTTGCTACAAATGCTGTTATTTCCTTTTAATAGCTTAGTAATATTCCATTGTGTGTATGTACCAGATCTTCCCTATCCACTCCTCTGTCGATGGGCATTTAGATTGTTTCCATGTCTTGGCAATTGTACAGAGTGCCGCAGTGAACACTGGAGTACATGTGTCTTTTCGAGTCATGGATTTCTCTGGATAGATGCCCAGGAGTGGGATTGCTGGATCAAATGGTAATTCTATTTTTAGTTTTCTAAGGAATCTCCATACTGTTTTCCACAGTGGTTGCGCCATATTTGAATTCCCACCAACAGTGTAATAGGGTTCCTTTTTCTCCATACCCTCTCCAGCTCTTCATTGTTCGTAGACTTTTTGATGTCCATTCTGGCTGGTATAAGGTGGTACCTCTTAGTGGTTTTGATTTACATTTCTCAAATAACGAGTGATGATGAACATCTTTTCATTGTTTTTTGGCTGTCTGTATGTCTTCTTTGGAGAATTATCTGTTTAGATCTTCTGCCATTTTTTGATGGGGTTGTTTGTTTTTTTTGGTATTGAGCTGTAGGAGGTGTTTTTAAATTTTGGAGATTGATCCCTTGTCAGTCGATTCATTTGCAAATATTTTCTCCCATTCTGTGGGTTGTCTTTTCATTTTGTTTAGGGTTTCCTTTGCTGTGCAGAAACTATTAAGTTTAATTAAGTCCCATTTGTTTATTTTTCTTTTTATTGTCATTACTCTAACAGGTGGATCTGAGAAGATGTTGCTATCATTTATGTCAGAGTGTTTGGCCTATGTTTTCCTCTAAGAGTTTTATAGTATCTGATCTTATATCTGATCTTTAATCCATTTTGAGTTTATTTTTGGGCATGGTGTTAGGAAGTGTTCTAATTTCATTTTTTTTTTTACATGTGGCTGTCCAGTTTTCCAGGCACCATTTATTGAACAGCCTGTCTTTACTCCATTGTATATTCTTTCCTCCTTTGTCATAGATTAGTTGACTATAGGTGCATGGGTTTAATTCTGGGCTTTCTATCCTGTTCCACTGATCTATATTTCTGTCTTTGTGCCAGTACCATACAGTTTTGATGACTGAAGTTCTGTAGTATAGTCTGAAGTCAGGGAGCCTGATTCCTCCAGCTCCGTTTTTCTTTCCGAAGCTGTCTTTGGCTATTCTGGGTCTTTTGTGCTCCCAAACTTTAAAATATTTTGTTCTAGTTCTGTGCAAAAGGTCCTTGGTAATTTGACAGGGATTGCATTAAATCTGTAGATTGCCTTGGGTAGTATAGTCATTTTGATAATATTGACCCTTCCAATCCAAGAGCATGGTATGTCTTTCCATCTGTTCATGTCATCCTTGATTTCTTTCATCAGTGTCTTGTAGTTTTCAGAGTACAGGTCTTTTGTCTCTTGAGGTAGGTTTATTCCTAAGTATTTGATTCTTTTTGATACTATGGTAAAGGGGATTGCGTCCCTAATTTCTCTTTCATTGTTAGTATATAGAAATGCAGTTGATTTCTGTGTATTAATTTTGTATCCTGTGACTTTGCCAAATTCATGGATGAGCTCTAAGAGTTTTCTGGTAGAGGCTTTAGGATTCTCTAGGTATAGTATCATGTCATCTGCAAATAGTGATAGTTTTACTTCTTCCTTTCCAGTTTGGATTCCTTTTATTTCTTTTTCTTCTCTGATTGCTGTGCCTAGGACTTCCAAAATTATGTTGAATAGTAGGGCAAGATTGGACATCCTGTCTTGTTCCTGATCTCAGTGGGAATTCTTTCAGCTTTTCACTATTGAAAATGATGTTAGCTCTGGGTTTGTCATAGGTGGCCTTGATTATGTTGAGGTAGGTTCCCCCTATGCCCACTTTCTGAAGGGTTTTTATCAGAAATGGGTGTTGGATTTTGTCAAAGGCTTTTTCTGCATCTATGGAGAGGATCATATGATTTTTATTCTTCAGTTTGTTAACGTGGTGTGTCACACTGATTGATTTGCGGATATTGAAGAATCCTTGCATCCCTGGGATAAATCCCACTTGATCGTGGTGTACAATCCTTTTAATGTACTGTTGGATTCAGTTGGCTAGTATTTTGTTGAGGATTTTTGCATCTATGTTCATCAGTGAAATTGGCCTGTAATTTTCTTTTTTTTATGGTATCTTTGTCTGGTTTTGGTATCAGGGTGATGGCTGGCCTCATAGAATGAGTCTGGGAGTGTCCCCTCTTCTGCAGTTTTCTGGAATCGTTTCAGAAGGATAGGTGTTAGCTCCTCTCTAAATGTTTGATAGAATTCACCTGTGAAGCCATCTGGTCCTGGACTTTTGTTTGTTGGAAGTTTTTTAATCACAGTTTCAATTTCAGAACTTGTGATTGGTCTATTCATCTTTTCTATTTCATCTTGGTTTAGTCTTGGAAGAGTGTACTTTTCTAAGAATTTGTCCATTTCTTGTAGGTATTCCATTTTATTGGCGTATAGTTGCATATAGTAGTCTCTTATGATCCTTTGTATTTCTGTGATGTCTGTTGTTACTTCTCCTTTTTCATTTCTAATTTTATTGATTTGTATCATCTCTTTTTTTTTCTTGATAAGTCTGGCTAAGCATTTATCAATTTTGTTGATCTTTTCAAAGAATCAGCTTTCAGTTTCATTGACCTTTTCTATGGTTTTTTTCTTTCTATTTCATTGATTTCTGCTCTGACCTTTATGATTTCTTTTCTTATACTAACTTTAGGTCTTGTCTATTCTTCCCTCTGTAGCTACTTTAGAGTTAGGTTGCTTATTTGAGCTTTTTCTTGTTTTCTGAGGTAGGCTTGTATTGCTATAAACTTTCCTCTTGGAACTGCTTTTGCTGCATCCCAGAGGTTTTGAAGTGTCCCATCTTTGTCATTCTAGGTATTTTTTGATTTCTTCAGTGATCCATTGGTTGTTTAGTAGCATGTACTTTAGTCTCCACATGTTTGTGTTTTTGGCTGTTTTGTTTTATTTTTTCTTGTTGTTGATTTCCAGCCATATAGCATTGTGGTCAGAAAAGATGCTTGGTATGATTTCAAATTTCCTAACATTACCAAGGCTTGATTTGTAGCCCGGGATATGATCAATCTTAGGGGATGTTCTGTGTGCACTTGAAGAATGTGTATTCTGATGTTTTGGGGTGGAATGTCCTATAAATATCTATTAAGTCCATCTGGTCTAATGCTTCATTCGGGGCCTTTGTTTCCTTACTGATTTTTTTGTCTGGATGATCTATCCATTGCTGTAAGTGGGGTGTTAAAGTCCCCCACTCTGATTGTGTTATTGTTGATTTCTCATTTTAAGGTTGTTAGCAGTTGCCTTATATATTGTGGTTATCCTATGTTGGGTGCATAAATATTTAAAACTGGTATATCTTCTTCTTGGATTGATCCTCTGATCATTATGTAGTGCCCTTCCTTGTCTCTTAAAATGTTCTTCATTTTAAAGTCTATTTTGTCTGATAGAAGTATTGCTACTCCAGCTTTCTTTTGATTCCCGTTTTCATGTAATATTTTCTTCCATCCTCTCACTTTCAATTTGTATGTGTCCCTAGAAGTGAGGTAGTGTCTTGAAGACAACATGTGTATAGTTCTTGTTTTTGTATCCATTCAGCTAGTCTATGTCTTTTGGTTGGGGCATTCAGTCCATTAACACAATGTAATTATTGATATGTATGTTCTTATTGCCATTTTATTAACTGTTCTGGATTTTCTTTTGCTCTTTTTTTCTTCCCTTATTCTCTTGTTGTCTCCTCTGTGGTTTGATGATCATTAATGCTGTTTTTGAGTTGATTTTTTTTTCTTATTTGTTTGTGTATCAACTGTATATTTTTGGTTTACAGGTACCCTGAAGTTTTGGTATAGGAGTCTCTATGTAAATGAGATTGTTTTAAGTCTTTGGTTTCCTAATTTCAGGTGAGTCTCCAGTGTCCTGTATTTGTGCTGTCTTCTCACAGTTTCTGATTTTTGTAGCACAATCGTGCATGGATGTTTTAGTATCTTTACTGTATATATGCCTTTACTGGTGAGCCTTGTCATTTGTGATGTTTTTGTTTTGGTTGTGGCCTTTCTTTTCTGCCTAGAGAAGTTCCTTTAGGATTTGTTGTAGAGCTTGTTTAGTGTTACAGAAATCTCTTAGCTTCAGCTTATCTGTAATGGTTTTGATTTCTCCTTCAAATCTGAATGAGAGCCTTGCAGGGTAAAGTAATTTTTGTTGGAAGTTTTTCCTTTTATCACATTAAGTATATCATGCCACTCCCTTCTGGCCTGCAGAGTTTCAGATGAAAAATCTGCTGATAACCTTATTGGGGTTCCCTTGTATGTCATTTGTTTCTTTTCCCTAGCTGCTTTTAATATTTTCTCTTTGTCTTTAATTTTGGTCATTTTGATTAATATGTGTCTCAAGGTGTTCTTTTTGGGTTTATTTTATATGGTACTCATGCTTCCTGAATTTGAGTGAGTGGTTCCTTTCCCATATTAGGGAAGTTTTCAGCTATTACCTCTTCGAATATTTTTTCTGTCCCCTTCTCTCTCTCTTCTCCCTCTGGCACCCCTATAATACAGATGTTCATGCATTTAACATTATCCCAGAGTTCTTTGAGACTCTGCTCATTTCCTTTCAATCTTTTATCTCTTTTCTCTTCTGCATTAGTGATTTCCACTAATCTGTCCTCCACCTCATTTATTCATTCTTGTGCCTCCTTTATTCTACTGTTGGCTGCTTCTAATGAATTTTTTATTTCAGTTATTGTATTTTTCATCTCTTCTTGCTTAAGTTTTACAGCTTGTATTTCTTTGCTCAGTGTTTCCTGTAAATTATCAATCTTTGCCTCCAGTTTATTTCCAATGTCTTCCATCATCTTCAGCATCAACAGTCTAAAGTCTCTTTCTGGGAGGCTGATAATCTCATCACTGAGCTCTTTTTCTGGGATTTTTTCTTTCTCCCTTATCTGAGTTACGGTTTTCTGTCTTTTTATTTTTACAGGTTTTTGGTGTGATGACCTCTTTTGAAGACAGTAGCCTCTCTTTGTAGCCTCTCTTACTTCTGGTGTTTTCTTCCCCTGTGGCTGAAGTTGGTATGGGGGGCTTGCTGTAGGCTGCCCAGTGGGAGGGACTGGTGCCTGCCCACCGGTAGGTGGGACTGATTTCTGTCCCTCTGGTGGGTGCGGCTTTGTCTCTTGTTAAGATTAGAGGCTGCTATGTGCCTGAGGGGTCTTTAGGCAGCCTGTTTACTGATGGGTGGGGCTGTGATCCCATCTGGATTATTTTCTGGCCTGGGGCTTCTCAATGCTGATGGGAGAGTCCAGATTTTCCCAAAAATGGCCACCTCCAGAGAAATGCAGGCTGATGAATGTTCCCAAGAGCTTTGCTTCTGATGCCCTTCCCCCATAACAAGCCACAGTCACCCCTGTTTTTCCAGGAGATCCTCCAAGAATTGCAGTCAGGTTTGACCCAGATTCCTACGGAGACTTTGCTTTGCCCTGGGGCCCAGTACACGTGAAAGTCTGTGTGCGCCTTTTAAGAATGGGATCTTCATTTCCCCCAGTCCTGTGGAGCTCCTGCACACAAGCCCCGCTGGCCTTCAGTGCCAGATGCTCCAGGAGCTCTTTCTCCCTGTGCCAGATCCCCGGGTGTAGGGATTTGATGTGGGGCTCAGAACTCTCAGTACTGTAGCTGAGTCTCTGTTATACTGTTACTTTCCAGTCTGTGGGGCTTCCCACCCGAGCGGTGTGAGGTTGCTTATATCATGTAATCACCTCTCCTACCTCTTGATGTGGTCTCCTCTTTGTCTTCTGGAGTAGAATATCTTTTCGAAAGTTTCCAGTCCATTTGGTTGAAGGTTGTTCAGCATTTGGTGTAATTTTGTTTTTGTGAGAGAAGTTGAGCTCCAGTCCTTCTCTTCTGCATGTTAATCCAATCTCCTTAAGCATCTATTAAAGGGATTTTTATATGGTCTTTTTCTATTGATATATTCCAATAGACAATACAGTTATTGATATTGCTAATACTGAAATATATGTACTTTTTGAGAATAAATCAGGTTTGTTTGTAATGAATTATTCCCACAATGGACTCTGGGTTTTGTTTATTTTTTTTCCATTGATCATAATAAATGAAATTAGTGTAATTTTGTCATTTGGGTATGTTTTCTTTCTCAGAATTTAGTATATGTTACTCTGGATTTGTGAAATAATTAGGTATCTTTATTTGTGTTCTGAGATACATTAAATATCATAGGAATTATGTGTTCTTTTAAGAATAAAATTTAATTTTGAAACTGGTACTACTTCAGGAAGTAGCTCCTTGAAAACATTCTTAATATCCACCCTGATTACTGACCTGTTTAAGATTTTTATCACTTCTTAAGTCAATATTGATAGTTTGTCTTCCTAGAAAATGAATCATTTTATCCAGGTTTTCAAACATTTAATTTCCTCTCTAGCCGGGATTCTTTTCCCTTATCAAAGCACAATCAGTATTTGTACTTTCTCTTTGTAGATTAGGATAGCTAGTGGTTATTTAATTATTTTCTCCTAAAGTACAAACTCTATAGTTTTTATTCCTATTTTTATTTTTGCTTTTAATTTTTCCATTCTCTTTTTCTCTTCTATCAGTTCTTCAGTAGAAAGCTTCTCTTATCTTCTACCTGACAATAGATGAGAAGTAGTGTGAGTCCTAAAAGTTCTTGTTACTTTAATAGGGTCATTATTTTATGCATAGTGAAGGAGGAAGACTTTTAGAGGGAGTTTTCTAGCAATAAGTCTGATCCTCCTGGCTATCAGTCTCACCAAAAGGATGTCATCAGTGAACTCTCTTCAGAATTCCAACACCCTCTTCCCATTCTATTGCTTCTTATTATCTAGAATTGGCTTAAAGCTTTAAACAAAAATTAATCAGTGTACTCTCTGGTTCAGTGGGTTCAGAATCCAACTGCACCAGCTCGGATCACTGCACAAGTGTATTCCATCCCCCCCACACCACCACCATGGGTACAGCCACTTAAAAAAAAAAAATCCCCATGAATACATATTTAGATTCACATTGTCTTTCCCATATATCTTTTTATAGAGAAACCTAATATCCTTTTTCTGGAAGTCTTATGAGCTCTATGACCTTAGACAAATTGTTTAACCTTTTTATACCTCAGTTTCCTCAGCTGTAAATTGGAGATAACATTATAAGGTGTATACCATTATTATTATGAGGATGGAGTGAGATAAGTGAGTCAGCATTAAAGTGCTCTGAAAAATGTCTAGCATATCACAGCCTTCAGTGAGCACTACTTTTGTGTTCTTTTCATAAAACCACATTACTGTAGATGGTAGAATGATTATGTAGGAATTGTTTTGGTTCTTCTCATTCCCAATTCTGAGACATCCTAAAGGCAGAGATCATTGAGGAAAGGCGCCCAGAGACAGAAAACTCTCTACTGACTATCCAGGGATTTTAGGACTGACTGCTTGCTCTTGACCTGAGGGCAGTAGCATCTGAAGGAGGCTGATTGTGATGTGGTTGGTAGTTCACAGCTGATGAGGGCTGTGTGCTCCTGTGGTGACTGCTGCCACACAGGGGGCTGAGTGAGAATATAAAACTTTCTTTCAAGATGTGATTTTAAAAATAAAAAGTGGAACTTTACTGAATCATTTTTGACAGTGCTGTACAACTTTATCCCTTCCCATATGTCTGTTCAACAAAGACATGGAAATCAGCACTCACTTTACTTAGTACAGAGCAAATCAGCCGAAGAGCCTCAGGCCCAGAGAGCTTGGGAGAGAGAGACAGTGGGGACAGAGGGGGGAGAGAGGGAGAAAGCCCTAATTAGGAAGAATTCAGTCAAGGAATCTTGGGGTATTGAGCCTGGAAGAGAATAAAGTAGTTCATGCCACTTTAGCTGAAGCTATTGGGGGGGGGGGCTTAATCAAAAATTTATTTTAAAATGTTTAAAGAAAGCAAAACACTGAGAACTTTAAGACCTTCTGTTCAAATTTCGCATTCACTGAGGCAAGAGAGAAAATCTGTGGGGGAGGAGGGAAAAAGGAAATTAACACATGGTTTGCTCAAATATGGACCAAATGTTTTCCAAGCATTCGAAGCAATAGGTCAGAAGCACATCCCAGAACTGAATTAGAGTATGTACACCAAGTCCTGACTCTAATTATAAACTAAAATTCACTCTTTAAAAAGAGATGATGAGGAGTTACCTGGTGGCTCAGCGAGTTAAGGATCTGGCATTGTTGCTGTTGTGATTCTGGTAACTTTTGTGGTGCAGGTTTAATCCTTGGCCAGGGAACTTTTGCATGCTGCAGGTATGCGCGCCCCCCCCAAAAAAAAAATTGATGTTGTGGTAGTCTTAAGAAAGCAATTTAATGTTCTTAGAAAATACTGTTTAAATACATAATTTTAAATGCTACTACATACTCTGCAGCATTACAGAGTTGCTTAAAATACCCAAAGTATGCAAATAAATCCATCATACCTCATAGATTAGACTGTAAATTACTGAGTATATTAAAAATTCCCTACAGTTATTACTGCATCTTTTACTGCTCTCAGCTCTCACCTTCTTCCCCACCCACGACCAATATCCTCTTATAAACCATTGGGGGTTTTCATAGACCCTCTTCTTGAAACCATGTGAAGAATACAACATATCTTTTTATGGCCTGATAACACTAGTTCAGAAAACACTGTGACAATATAATGAAGATAGAGAAAAGAGAAGGTGCTATGTTGTTGGGCTTGATTGGTCTCCTTCAAGATCTGACAACTCCCCACACTTACTGCTGCCTCTGTTTTTCACTGTGTTCATTTCTTTCCATGGGTTGAATACCTGGGTATTGAAATCTCCTTTCAAAGGGTTCTGTGGCAAAATATCTTCACTGGATTAAATTATCTAGAGAAGTCCATCAGTTTTTTAACTATGATTCAACTCCAGCCTGCTCTGATTTCATTACATTGACCTAAACCATTAAAGCAGTTTTACCAGCAAAATGGGTTGGTTTGCGGACAGCAAAGAATTGCAGTTGGTGACAAGCCATCTATGGTGAGCATAGGCAAGTCCAGGGAACAAAGGAGAAGAATATTGTGTTAGAGGTGAAGAGGGAATTGGGAGGGCCTGTTAAAAACAAAAGAGTCCAATAGGGGTAAGTGGGAGTTCCAAGTGTAGTGGCATTTCATTGGCTGAGCTGACAGTCTGTCATTGTCTGGGCTGTTGCCAGGCTAGGAGAAAGTCTTCCTTCCTCCTCCTAGGTATTAAAGTAGTAACCTTCTTGTTGGAGATAGAACAATACCTTTCTTCTCATTGGTAATACAGTTGACCTTGAGCGATAGGTGAGGTTTCTGTTGATTAATTCTCATGGTTCCTTTTTTCTATTCTTGTACTTACTCAATCCTCAAATACTTTATCATATACTATCTTGCACAAGCTTATGTTTTTCATTCATGTTTGCCAAACTAGATGGTAAGCTCTCTATAGACAGGAGTCTTGCCTTTTGTTACTGGTTGGTTTTCCTATTTCCTCCTACCCTATCCCCATCCTTCAGCAGTTAGCAAAGGTTTAAACATAGTCAGTAGGCTTTAGGCCATTCTTGAGGAACTGATATGAAAATTTAGCCAGCAGATAAGTCTACCACTTAGTATCCCAATTTCCCCCAAACTGAAATTGACTCTTAGGAAAAGTTTACATGTTGAAACTCTTAGTCCTAGAATCATGGCTGTTGTTACAATAAACCCTAGAATCATGAGAATCTCAGTAGTACTTTGTAAAACTTCCTCTTCTCCCTAGAAGGTTCTGTTGGTATAGATACTAGGAATTTGTACCTTTAACAAGCATCCCAGGAATTCTGGCTTGTAGCCAAGTTTGAGAAATAGTGTACTAGCCAAGATAAGCCTACACCTGGGAAGCCCTGAAAACAAAATAATGTATATTTCTCATTGAAAAGAATTCATGCATTTTACAATCAAGGTCAAAGGAAATGGCAGATATTTCTGTAACACAAGAACCTTTATGCAAATACTAAAGCACTGTAGTGATCAATTAATTTTCAAAGGGTTTAAACTAATTTTATCTTTTCATCTGTTTTTCTATCTATTGATCCCCCCATCTCTATCCACTTATCTTGATTTCCTACTCACCTCCCTATCTACAACATACATATTTACTACTAACATTGTTAATTTAAGACATTTCTGCATAAGTAAATTGTTTATTCTGAGCATACGCTACAGCAAGACATCACAACCAAAATTTTTATAAAACTACTTTGACTCAGAAGGTTTCACTGAGTTTTTTCTTCAGTTTGAAATATGTCTTGGGAATATCTCCTGGAAGTTGTTCGTTGGCTTTTCTTATAAGTAATTTACATAACCTAATAGTTCTTGTGAATAGAAATAGTTACTTTGCTATTGACTCTAAAGCCTTTTTCTCATTTTATAATTTTTTAATTTTTTTAGTTATTTTTGCTTTTTAGGGCTGCACCCATGACATACAGAAGTTCCCGGGCTAGGGGTTTAATAGGAGCTATAGCTGCTGCCTGACACCACAGCCACAGCAATGCAGGATCCAAGCCACATCTGCCACCTGCACCACAGTTCACAGCAATGCTGGATCCTTAACCCACTGAATGAGGCCAGGGATCGAACCCACATCCCCATGGATACTAGTCAGATTCATTTCTACTGTACCACAATAGGAATGCTCATATTTTCTCATTTTTTTTAATACTAGGGCTTCTATTTACATGCTTTTGTTCTTTCCTACATACTCCTCTTTCCCCTCGATGTTTATCTTTCATACATAAAACTAAGCTGAAAACCTCCTTCTTCTTAGTCATTACTCAGTTCATGTTGAGCAACTTGATTCACGAGGTTCACTCTCTAGTTTCCTAACCCGTTTAAGCCTTTTTGATCATTTGCCTGCTCCTTCCAAATGTATCTTGCAGCTCTGATCCTCTGCTACTTGAACCTGAAGAAATGGGATTTTATTGGATGCCACACAAAAGGGATTATCAACTTCAAAATGTGGAATATGAGTGCAAGGCCAAAATAGTACTTGTCCTTTCTCCATTTAAAATGTTTGGCTGGCTCTTCATCTTTCAGTCATCAGAATCTGCATTTGACTTACCAGTTTGCTTTCTTTGACTCTCTAGGACTCTGAATTTGAATATTCCATTGGGACCCAAAGTTAAGGATCTAATATAAATGCTGAGTTTGGGATTTCCCCCAAATCTGCTGTTTCTTGTTGCAATTATAGAAAATGCAAGTTCCTTTCTGAATAGAACTCACTTGCCACTCAGGACCTCAGCAGGTGGCCCTAGGTCTGGAAAGGCAGCCAAGTGAAAATATTTATTCCAGAAATTAGATTTTTGCCATTGTATCTGGAATTGTTTGAAATCTACTTGAATACATTTTCAGTAGCAAAACTCTATATAAACCAAATAAAGTTACTAATCTATAATGAGATTTAAGACTGCCAAGTGAATCATAATTCTTAGACGCTCTGGTCAGCAGCCCCCAAGCTAGTTAGGAAATCCAGATTGAAAAGGCAAAACAGAAATTTACTTGGCAAGAAGGGCACTGTATCATTGGAGTTATTGAGGACCTAAAGGACTAGTGTCCTTAACCTATTAGATAGAATCATAAATACTTTGGAATATTTCTACCAATTAAACCAAAATCCCCAGGAGAAGAGAATCAGAGAATTATTTCCTTAAACTTATGCTAGCCATTCACTAATAAATTGAGGTTCCCTTCTTTCCATTTCATTAGCCTAGTCTTTCTTTAGGTATGTAAATAATATTGACGAGGTATTTGCTTTCTTTGGCATTTATCATTTTATCCATCATTATCTGATCCAGACCCTTTGTTTTATCTATGAAATACATTATGTTGTAGCTAGCATTCAAACCCAGATCTATTAATAAAACCTATGACTAAATTTCTTTTTTTTTAAGGAAACAGTACACATATCTGATTTCAGGTGTTGGCTTTATTGCTTTCTCTCTTGGTCGGTAAAATTATTAGATTTCTGGGAGAATCATATCTTAGCCATATATGTTAGTAATGTATGGTATGCAACTTTAATTGCCACAGAGGAAGAAAGTAAACCAGGATCACTTTCAAAGGAAACAATTAGTCTTTGCGATGTATTCAAGTAAAGGGATAAAGCTGATCAGCAAAGGCAGTTAGTAATCCATTCATGAAATTATTGATTTGGGGCAACCTGGAAATGTGCTAAAGAGGAGTTTACAATTTTCCAGTAAAAGTTCCAGCTGGTTAATAAGTCTAGCTAAGAATTTTGTGCTTGAGAATAAAATACTGTTACATACATAGGCTAATATGAGATTAGAATGTTTCGTAATGTCTGCTAGTTCTATGTCTTTAAGATTTAGATTTTCTTAGCTTGAACATTAAGATTTTATTTTGCTTTTGAGGTACCAAGGTTACCTTGAAATTATTACCTATATCTGCATGCACATCATTCTCATATAAAAATACTTTTTACTGCAAGACGTTTTGAAACAGTTTAAGAGAAGTGCTTGTAAGATGAACTGAATGATATGACATAAATATTTTCAATTAATAACCATAAGACCAAACATTATCTAAGTGCACTAATACATGAGTTCAGTGGTCTTTTTGGCCTTTATGAATGACCCAATTTTTGCTTTTCTTCTACCACAATGAAATGCTTCTTCTTGTAATGTTCATTGTGTTTTCTCTCATTTTTTAATATTTTCTGATACCTTTCTTAATTTCCAATATGCACATCTCAGTGTATTTTGTAAGCAATTTTTGTAAAGCTTTCTGGCAGTAAAATTCCTTTACATTTTAAATTAAAAATCTCACAGTGGGAAGAAAAAAAATTAAATGAAAAGAGCCAAGAATCTAAGCATTTCTGTTGTTAATCACGGAAGATGCTTCACTTTCTGCCCTTTAATTAAAATCTACATTCCTCTTATCAGTTTTGCTTTCTGCATTGTGCCCCAGTATTGCTTTCTGCATTGTGCCCCAGTGAATATCCAGTTTTATAGCTGATATACCAGGCTGGTGTCATAATTGGATGAATAAGGAATAAATTAAAAAGAAGGATGGGAGTTCCCTTGTGGGGCAGAGGGTTAAGGATCCAGTGTATCACTGCAGCAGCTTAGGTCGCTTCTGTGGTGCAGATTTGATCCCTGGCCCAGGAACTTCCACATACTTCAAGCAGGGGGAAAATAAATAAAAACTAAACAATAAAAGAATATATTCACTCACATAACTTAAGGAGACTTTATTCCATATGCGTATGTACCCACTGTGTGTATGTACACTGTATAAATAATGAGTGTATTTAACTTGCATTTTAACCAACCCCAGAAAGCTGTTAGAAGCTAAGGTTTCTTTCGCTAAGAACAAATTGCTGATAGCCAAGGTTATGACTCTGGTGACTTTTTTAGTAATAACTGAGATTCCAATATAGTCATAGCTAAGGTCCAGACCCTGCATCACTGAGCTTAGACGATTGTGGCTCTCCCTCTAAGGTAGCAGACAGTGATGCTCTCAGCCGGGCTACTCTAAGATTTTTGATACTTAACTAACCTGAAAAATAGCTTCAGGCATGATTGAACAAGCACTCCCCCCTAGAAGCCAGGCCTTTTTAAGGCTCACTGATAGTTGAAGAGACAAACTTTTAGTGAAATTGACCATTAGGGGAGAAATAACCCATACTTCTCTTGGACAAATAATGGTTCTTTCGTGTTGGAGATGGGGACAAAACTTTTTTCACCTTCCTTGTCCCTTGATTTTTTTGCTCATGAAATATAGGGGAAATGTTGTGAAATGTGAAAATGTACATTTTGCTTTGTGGAATTCCAATCTTTACAGACTTGATGATTTACATTGATTAAAATGACCATGAATGTATTAGCTTATATAAATTAAGATTTATCTTTATAACACTTATTTTATATGCTTATTAATATTAGCATTATCAGCCTTTATATGATATTCTTAAAAGGATGGAAGTACTACTCTAAAAGAAAGTGGAATAAAGTTCACAATTATTTTAATGGGTCACTGAAAAATGTCTGCTTTTGATGTAGGGTTGTAATTCTTTAATCAAAGGCTGACGGCAATGAAAACGTTACATGATCTTACTACATCACTTATCTTGGATTCAAATGTGAAAAATGGCCTCAGGAAAAAAAAAAGCATCAATTCTGCATCTGATGAGTTGAGCAGAATTAAAACATTTTAATTCCCAGCTCTGTCATTGACTAATTATATTGGAAAGGCATCTTTCTTTATCTCTCGTATAATATACATGTAGACAAATCTCTTTTTATAATCTTCAGCTATGTCTTTTAGCTGAGATAGGGGTTTCCAAATTATTCCAGATGGTACTGAAGTCAAAGCAAAAGAAAATAGCAGAAGAGTCCAAGGAGAGAAATCAAGCAGTGTCCTGGGTTGGCCTTTTAATCTTTCTGGAGAAAGTCACTGAAATCATATGGCGAACATTAAGGGTCTTGAGTTGAATGGGGCTAAGATCAGATCTTACTCACAGTTGTTTTGACTTAGGTGTCCAAGTCCTCTTGAGCAAGTTTATTGACTTTTCTGAGACTAATTGTCTTTATAAAATGGGGGTAATATCTACCTGCTAGGATTTTTATAATGACAAACTTGATAATGTATATAAGTCAAACTAGTAGTAATGCTATATATCTTAGAGAAATTTTATTTCTAACTTTCCTGAAAAGTGTGTAATCCTAAACTGAATATAAATATACTCACACTGATTTTCCTTTGTTCAGCTTGTCTAATGATCCAGGTGTGGGTGATTTACTTTGCATAGATTCTCTTCCTCTTTTCTCATAGAACCCAAGATATACCAGAATATTTTAAGAGGAAAAATGACAAGCTTGTCATTAAAGTTTGATATATTTGCTTCACCTCTATTTAAATGATCAAAATCTTGAAAGTAATATGTCTACCATTATAAAAAACTAAAATGATTTCTCACTTATTAAGAGAGCAAATGAGAAAAAAAAAAACTATAGGTACTTTCCTAATCAGCTATCTCTTAGATTTTTATATTAAAAAAATTCCAGTAGAGATACCAATTAAAATGTATTTAAAATTATGACAAGGAATATTCCAGCCTGAATCATACCAGGAAACTTCTAGACCTATGGCCCATCCAGACCTTGAATATGAGTGACAAGGACACAAGAACAATAATAAACCAGCTTGCTGGGAAGAAAATCAAGGAGGTTGAGTCTAAAGGCCCACCTTTAATTAGAATTTCTGTAAGAGCAGAGTTGTTAACAAGATATGCAGAACCACTTTAACTATTAAGCACTTTTTGCCTGCCCCCCCAAAAACATGTTCAAGACTTAATTTATGTTTAACTACCTATTGCAACTGACCCTCAGGTTGCACACAATTATATTATGTTACAAGTATAATTAGGGCTATCAGAGAAGCAGAACCAATAAAGTAGAGATTTATTATATATTTTATTATATGGAGACTTTACCTAATAAGAATTTGGGTTATGCAATTATGGATACTGAGAAGTCTGAAGAACTCAACAGACAAATTGAAGACCTAAGAGGATCAATGATGTAGTCCCAGTCTGAGTCTGAAGGCATGAGAAGGAGGAAAGTTATGATGGAACTTTTAGTTGGAGTCAGAGGCAGAAGAAAAATGTCCCAGCTCAAAGGCAATCCAACAGAGTGAATTCTCCCTTACCCAGCTTTTTTGTTTTGTTCAGACCTGCAAGTAATGAGATGAGGCCCATCCACATTAGGAGGGCAATCGGCTTTACTGGTTTTACTGATTCGAATCACAAAATACCCTCACAGACACACCCAGGATAGTGTTTAACTTGGAGACCCCATGGCCCAATCAAGTTGACAGATAAAATGACTCATCTTGAGTCCATCCCTTGCCAATTTGACATCTGTATACACCTTGAATCATACTTAATCTCCAAGTAAAGAAAGTAACAAGATCATAACTCTGCCTAACATGATATAACTGTCTTTCATATAACCAAAAACACACTACTTTTCCAGAAGAGTGTGCATCGCACATACAGACTCTCATGACATAATAAGGAAAAGAAAATAATAGAGTCCTTGTTTTTATAATTGTTCACATAGTCACAGCTGGTATTTATCATTACCTTCTAATATTCACTCTGCATTTCCTTTGCCTTCATCGAGCACCTCAGTTGGCCATGATTCTTTACCTGGTCAGGTGACCCAAGACCTCATTTTTGAAGGGTCTGGGCCATTTGTAGTCCTGCCTAGACTGGGTTGTTGTAATTTTCCATTTACCTAAATCGTAGGGCCTAGTCATATTGAGAGATGTCCTAAGGGATCTTCTGTTCTCCAGCTGTAGTCTTCCTTATCTCTGTTGTGGAGTAGTAGTCCAATTTCCCCTTGGGAGTCAGGACCGGTCACCCCAGTCACCACAGTATTTTCTTTCTTTGCCTGCTGATTAAGAGGCCTTTAGAGGCCAAAGTGGCTGGGTGGCAGCCTTGCCTTCTAGTTTAATTTAATCATTGTTGTGTCTCTTGGTGAAAGCATTACTCCTTTTGGAACTAAAACCTAGGCCAGCAAGCATAAGATCACAGGAGCAGGAAGAAAAATGTTCATAATGAGTTGCTTAGATAGTAGAGAGTGTTACCCATTTCTGCACCTTGATTCTTAGACCCATGAGTTCTGGCTATGCGAGAAACAGAAGCATGTACTGGTCACAGATTCAGAGCATATACTGCCTTCTGGAGAACCCTGCCCCAGCCCTGCAAAGTAATGACAACTAGCTGGCAATGAGTCTTCAAAAGGTCATTCTTAGGAGTTCCCAGTGTGGCTAGTGGGTTAAGGATCCAGCATTGTCAACAGTCCTCATGTAGGCCATAGCTGCTGCTAGGATTTGATCCCTGGTCCAGAAACTTCCATAATGCCACAGGTGTGGCTGAAATAGAAAAAAGTTACTCTACCATTCTGTCAAGATACCTGCTTCAGGATGGTGGGGAACATGTGTTAGCTTGTGGAGGGGGGTCCCTGTGAACAGCTTGGGGCTGGAGAGTCAATATATCCACAATGCAAAATAGTGAAATTGTATTGCTGGCCTTACCAACTTAAACCAGACTGCTCCTGCTGGGCCTTCTTGACAGATGTGGAGAGGGTAAAAAAGCATTTGCCAGATCAATAATTACATACCAGGTACCAGGGGATTTGTTAATTTTCTCAAGCATTAAAACCAACTCTTCTACAACGGGACTACTGTTGAAGTCATCATCTGTTTAAGTTTATGATAACTCACTGTCATGCTCCAAAATCTTTCTACTGCAGAGACCAAATAGAGTTGAATGGAGATATGGTGGTAACAGCCCCTGCACCTTTCAAGTCCTCGATGGAGGCACTAATATCTGAAATCTTTTTAGAAATACAGTGTTGCTTTTGGATTACCATTCTCCTAGGCAGAGACAGTTCCAGTGGCATCTGCTTGGCCTTACCTCTGTCATGACCTTCACTTCACAGGTCAGGGAACCAATGTGGGGAATTCTGACCTCTGCTAAATACATTATGCATCCTGAATCTGGAGAAATAACCACAGAATGGGGTTGGGGACCCCACTAGGACTCCCTTTGAGATGGACCTAAGCTAAAATTTGATTGAGCTCTGACCTCCACAAGCCCCTGCTCTGACTGGTGGACCAGAGTAATGTTTTAGGTCTCTTGGAATTAGTGTCAGTTCAGAGCCAATATCCAGTAGTCCCCAAAAGAGCCAGTTATTTCCTTTCCCCTAGTGTGTAGTTATCTTGAGAATAGACTATGGGTGGGTCCCTTTGGGGAAGCTGACATTGTAAAATTTGGGGGATGCGCTTGAGTGTTCTTTCTCAAAGGGACCTGTTCTCCCCTTCACTGGAAAAGTCCCAGGTCTGTGAACTGGCTCAATTCTTGGAATTGATTTGAAGGTCCATGACTTTTGGTTTTTATGATTCAGGTTAGACTTTTGTTCACTTGACCTAGAACTTTTCTGCTTACAAGAATCAAGCGAGCATTATTGTAGATTTTCTATCCTCCTCACTCCTAGGAACACCATGACCAACCAGACAGCCTCTAAATCTGGATTGCTGCTTCGACTGTGCCATCCATCTCAGTAACTGTGTCTACTTTGCTTTAGGTAGTTGAGTGTCACCCCTTGGCCTCCCAGTGCTGCAGCATCCAGTTACTACGATTGCATTGAAACATCCCAATTCAGTGACTATAGTTTTCCATGTAAGTGGAAATTTTCACCATTCTCCTCCAGCCTACAGAGAAGAGTGATCACAGAGTGCTTCAAAATTGCCAGGGCTCTGGTCACAAATTTGTATCTCACAGTAGTAGTGAAAGGGATATGTCTTCACGACCCTCCAGTGTGGGTAAATGACCCACTCCACTCAATGACCTAAATGACCATTTCACTCTCATACCTAATCCCCATGAGCCTTTGAATCCCTTCCACTGCATTAAGCCAAGTCAGGTCAAGCACTTGGAGTTCACTCATGGAAGGACACCTTGTGGTCCCTGTTTCAGCTCACCCACCAAACCGTTAAACTTGAGCTACAGTATTAAATACAGAGTTTCTGCTTAATGATATCAATAAATAGATGGGCCTGATCCAATTTTTTTCCACCATTGTATAACAGCCTTAATATCTATTCTAACACACATTCCCCAGATCTATTTTTATAAATTAGAAAACTCAAATAATGCTTTCAGAGGGTAGAGCACCTCCTCTTGGTCACACTTTGTACTTCGCCTTTAGGGGCCTGCTGGGATTTGAATCTGGTATCTTCAGAGAGAAATGGCATTGCCGTGCCTAACAACTGCCTCAGAGGAGGCATTACTGTTACTTCAGGCAATGAAATTTAGTCCCACTGGATGGGAATGGAGAGGCTATTTATTGCCCTTGAGTTGAGCAGGCTACATCCACTGGGATTGGGAAGGCCTCCTTGGCTGCCAAAGAAGATGCATCAGAATTTAAAGGGTAGGGAGTCCCCATTGTGGCCCAGTGTGTTACAAACCCCACTAGTATCCATGAGGATGTGGGTTCAATATCTAGCCTCACTCAGTGGGTTAAGGATCCAGCGTTGCCATGTGCTGTGGTGTAGGTGGCAGACATGGCTTAAATCTGGCAATGTTATGGCTGTGGCATAGGCTGGCAGCTGCAGCTCTGATTTAACCCCTAGCCTGGGAACTTCAATATGCAATGAATGTAACCCAAAAAAGAAAAATAATTTAAAGGCTAAATATCCCCACTTCCATCAGTTTACTCCCATATGTCCCCAAATTTTTCTGATCGTATTCTTTGGCACTTAGTGCTTCAGTTTATAGTAGACACCCTGAAAGACTGGAAGTTCAACTTGCTTGTAATTCAGGCAATCACAGGATGAGATTCAACGCTTGACTTTCCACAAGCTCAGCCCTGAGGCTGCAAGAAACAAAGGTCTCCTTCGGGACACATGTAGAAGGTTTCAGGTTTATTTGTACAGTGTTTAAACTGGGAGTTTGAATCCCCAAGCTCATCCTTTTCTTTCACCACTTTGTCCAGTACCATTAGGAGCAATAGGCCAGTCTCAGTATATTCATTAGTTTTCTTAAAATGTTCACATAACCAGTAACTCCGTTCTTTACTTCTACTAAATGGTTGATTAAGAGTGTGCAGTGGAGGCATTTTGCGTACCCCTATTGTCAGATCATGCTATGGATTATTAGTGCTCACTTTCCTACTAGAAATGTCTTTACATCTAGTTAGGTTAGAAAGCCATTTCTGGAAAACCCAGAACCAATTCAGAAAACAAACTTTCACATTCTGTTCCTCTAGAACCACTCTCAGTGCCAAAATCTGTTAGTCATAGTCCTCCAGGTAAACGTGCAGTATTAGGATGAATGGGTATATAAATACTAAATATACAGTGATATGTATATATACAAAATTAATAATGTGTTTAATACCTTGATAACTCAAGGTAGGCAAAGACCTAAAGTTTGTTGCATGTTTTTTGGGGGAGTGCCTCTATGAAGTAAAATACCAGATGTCACTACTAGTTACATTAGAGCTGAAAAAAAATCCTTCTAATGTTATTTATCCTCCCTTATCAGACTTTATCAAGTGCTGACTGTGTGCTCGGTACCTGACCATACAGGCTTCTCTTCTTGGTGGAGCTTACATTTCTGTAAAGGAAGAAAAACAGCATCTACGTAAACAATATAATTAATGAGATCATTATGGTTATATATAAAGGCTAGGAAAGAAACAGTATGATGGAAAAGAGAATCATTAGTAAATAGCTTAGATTAAGTGATGGGGTGGGATAGGCCTTTTTGTGCCACTATGTTGACATTCAGCTGTGGGAAATTCTGGATAACCATGTTTGAGGTTGAAACAATATAAATAAAAGATCATGTTGCTGCGTGAAAAAGAGGGAAAACTTGAAGCTGTTAAGAATGCAAGACAGGCTAGGGTACCATTTTAAAATCCTTTAGTGGGATGTTGGAGATTTTAAAGAGTGGTAGTGACACGATAAGATTTTGTTTTGAATTTTATTTTTGAGTAGGTTATAGAGCCGTAGAGTTCATAAATGCAGTGGTGTAAGAAGGTTTTGCTTTGTTCTTTCCGCATTTTTGTCCCGAGTCCATTTTTCTGTTTCCCTTTGTCTCTGTTCTCCCATGTGCTCCCTGTAATCTTGCCTCTTTTTCTTTAGTGATTTTCCTTTTTTTGAAAAAGATTCTCTCTTGGATTCTACCAGTTTGTGTTTCGTCTCTTCTTATCGTCCAAACATTTCTACCTTGAGTTCTCATATTTCTTCTTTAAGAGTCTTCTTTCCTGGTGATCACTTCATACACATATTTAAGACAGATGAAATACTTGATACCAATTTTCACATGTTCCATGGCAAATTTTTTCAGAGTATTATTTCATCCATTGGTGCATTTCGCTGCTTCTAACCACCTTCTTCATAGAATATATTTATAACTATGCTGTGTCCAGTACTGTTTTGTTACTTGGTGTTGAATGGACGAGATTTCGCTGAATCAGCTGTCTGCGAGGGGTATCTGTTTGGTGGTGTAGACGGCTTTGCAGTTCAAGGGCTCCCACTTCTTCTTTTTGGATTGAGACTGTTTCTTTCCTGTATGGGCACTCTGAGGTTTTCTCTATGGCCAGCTTCGTTTTGGCACTCAAAACATAAGGCACCCAATAGTTTCTGCAGCCAGCTCTGTATACTTTTGCCCCTGTTCCTTCCCCAGCCACAGTCATTAAAGCTGTCCTCCTTGAGGTCCAAGGCAATCTTCAAGTATAGGATTGATTTTACCGGCATTGTCTTTAATATGCCACAACCGTTAGATCACCTTGGCAATTGCTCTTTCATGGCAGCCTCCTTAGCAGTCTGTCCCGTAAATAGAAGATCCAGTGTCAGCTTTAGATTTTGCACATAAAGGAATTCCTCACACATAGGGGGAGTGTCTGTGCTGTGATTTTGGGAATCTGCTATCTCTCAGTCTCTAGGCCATTTCACTCAGTTGCCTACCCTTCCAAGGTGACTCTGCAAGGTCTTAGCAGTATTCGGTACCAGTGAAGTGTTACTTGGAGTTGTAACTTCTGTTTCCTAATACTTCTGGAAGCAGAAATTTAGTAGCACTTTTTTAATGTATATGTATTTGTTCTTCTCATGCTTAATGGTTTCCAGGAGGAGTAATAAGTTATTTTTATGTAATCTATAACCATATAAGAGATATATAACCATGTTATATTGATTTTCTCTTTTCTTCCTCTCTCCCTCCCTCTTCTCTCCCTCCCTTCCCTCCTTCCTTCCTGTCTTTCTTTTCTTCCTTTTCGTTCTTTCTTTCTCCCATGTGGCTGCTAAGTGCAAAATGGATTGCAGGAGATGAGAGCAGAAATAAGGAGAAGAATTTGAAATAACTTCAGTAGTCCAGGCTACAATGATTGTAGCTAAGACTACAGCATGGCAGTCAGATGATAAGTCATTAGATTTGAGCTGTCTTTCAAAGATAGGGTGAATAGGACTTGGTGCATTGGAGTAGTATGTAAGGGAGAAGAAATAATCCAGGAAAAGTCCTATTTTTTTCCTTAAATTGTGGGGGACTAGGATAGATGGTGGTGCTATTGATTGAGAGTTCTTTTTGGACATGCCATTTTAGTATGCTGGAAAATATTTTAAGACATCTGAGAAGAAGTGGCAAATCTGAAACTAAAGTGATAATCCTGCACTGGAGATACTGAATATTTGAGTATTCATAAATTGTAGATGGCATTTAAAACAGGAAATTTGATGAAATCATATTAGGAGAGAGTGTGGTGACCCTAAGGTCCCCCAAACCAAACCCTAAAACACAGCAACATTTAAAAATAAGGGAAATAGAGGAGTCAGCAAAGGAAATTGAAGAGGAATGGCATGGAGGTAGACAGAAAACCTCATTTCACTCACAGGGAGTCTTGAGTTCTGTGACCCAGTCTCCAAGCTGCCCATCATTGCTCCCTGAGTTTGTCTTTTAACATTCTGCTCTTCTACTCAGTGATCTAAAATAAATAAACCTTCAGAAATTCACTCTTAATGTGCAGGTTTACCTGGCAGGTAATATTAGATTTAATTTTTTAAACTATCTGTATGTGGTTAACTTCAATTTCATATATTTAGCCCAGATCTTTTCTCAGAGCTCATATATCATCCTTCTAATTGACAGTGCTCCTTGACTAATAGGATTTCAAACAAATTTCCATAATTATTGGGCAGACATTTAATATGGAAAATAGGTAATTATTTTCTAGTTTCTGATGATAAACCATTGTAATAAACCCCTTCCCCAACTTAAATATAAAATAGTTGCAAAATGCATAATATGCTATTAATAAGCTGGTATCTCCTTAATAATATACATAATCAAGAAATAATAATTAAATATTTGATATACTTTTTAGTTCTTCTTAATTACTTCAAAGGTTTTTTGTGAATTAAGACGATCTTAGCTTTCTTGAGCAATTTTATTCAAATAATCCCCTTCTTAGTGAATGTCAGCTGCTTTGTGATTTGATATTATAAGGCTGATGCCTATTTCTGCCTTCCTCTATAATTGTGACTTTTAAGTTGCCTATTCTTTACTGTATTTGTTTTAAAAAAAATGTATGTACTAAAAGCCTTACCCATAGCTCACTGAGTTTTCTTTATGAATGTGGAGATTACCTTTTTGATGGACAGAAGTGTCAGCTCACATTGATGCATCCAAAGGAAGGGCATGAAATGTTCAGGAACCTTAATGACATCAAATTATATTCCCCTTCATGGAACAGCAGACTTAAACTCAGTCTTTTAATTGAGTCAAAACATGAAAGGCAAAAGCATTTGTACTTTTATTGCAGGTGAAAAACTTGATTTATTAAAATGATAGGCTTTGATGTAAAGGCATAAAAATGTATAAAGTAGTTACTAGGCAATTTAAGTTGTATTTGAAATTTTTTTATCTTTCAAACTGTGTAACCTCAGGAAATCTAAACACCTGGCCAGAGAAATGAAAATTGTCTAGTTGAAGTATCTGAAATGGTTATAACTCTGATAGCCATTATCCATGGTGTCTGTCTTCTTAACTTAGAAAGTCCCTTTAAATCATGCTTCTGATGGAAAGAATATAGTAAGGTTTGGGAAGATCCCATTTATTAAATGCTGAGAAAGATTTTTTAAGACACTATTTCATTTTAAAGAGCTCTACAAACAGGTATAACTCAGTTTACATATTGATAGCGCATGTATGTTTACAGAAAGTTTGAGATGGTTTTCAATAATTCAATCAATAAGCTAGAAAAAAATCAGGATCATGGAAACACAGATAGCAAATAGATATAATGTGGGAAAGAATCATATATATACATACATATATGTATATATATAGGCAAACTTTACATGTTTTACTAAATTCAGTAAAATAGGTTACTAACATTAGGCTGCATATTTAACTTTGAACTTTTGGCACAGAGCATAACTCTACCTCTTTTACAATGGATGAGACTGAAGTTCAGAGAAGTTAACTAATTTGCCCAAGGGCACAAGGGTTGAGCAGCAGAGTGGAGTAGTAGAGCTGAGATCTAATCTTGGATTTCAAGCTTTGATCCCTCAGATCTGCGTGCTTTCTCACAGTGTGCTGAGGAGTCCCATCCTTTTTTAAACTCAGGTTTCCACCCCAGCATATCTTGCCTTATTTTTTCAATTTCTTCTCCACAAATGCAAATTTCCCTGAATGCTCCTTGGAGATATGATGCATTAACAGGTTTTGCTGCCTTTGATTCTTTCCAGCCAAAGGACTCAACCCCTAGATGGTGGGTCAGCAACCTACTATCACTGGCATCCATGAGTGAGACTGTCTGTAGGGCCTCTGCCCTCTAGCATCTGATGATTATGGGGATAGAACCAAAATATATGAAACCATTGTAGAACAATTTACCAGCTGAATTCTATTTATGCTTCTATAATTACAATCCATCTGCCATTTACTTTTTCAGCCTTAGATCCTCCTTCTTGCCTACATTATATTCAGTTCATGAAATATTTATTAAGCATATGCTTATTATGCTAGGCATTCGGGGGAGATAAAAGAGATGTTGAGTGAGATACAGAGTCTACTTTTAAGGAGCTTAAGTCAATTGCCAGTGATAAGCCAAATGCAGTCATATGAAGTAGGAGGTTAAGTGCAAATAAAAGAAATAGAAAAATGCAGTAGCATTTCAAAGGGAGGAAATTCCTGAAGATGACAACCAAAACCTCACCAAGGCGCGTACTTTCTCCAAGCCATGACCAGATGTGGCATCTGTATCACTACTCTAAGTCACACTTTGGACTACATCACTGATCAAGCGTGGATTTTTTTTCCCCTGAATCTGAAAGTGACTGAAAAATCTTTTCCTACCTATTAAACCCCTACCCCAAAACACTGTCAACTTATTAGAGTCGGCAACTTACTTGCTTTTCTAATCTTCATTATGAAAGGATATAGAAGAGGGTGGGTGAGGAAATAAGAAGATAGAAGCTTGGGGAGAAGAGGGTGGGTGAGGAAATAAGATAGAAGCTTGGGGAGAAACATCAGCAAAGGCAGAGATGAAAAAGCACAGACTAATTTGTGAAATTCCAGTTGTACCAGGTTTATTGTGAAGGCTCTCTATGGAAAAAGCAATCTGAAACAAATATAGATGTGGGCCACACTGTAGAAGGCCCCAAGCAGCTGTGTAGGAACACATGCGCATCAACTTTCTTCTAAAGCCAAACTGGACTACTTCACAGAATCTATACTTTTTCCATCTCTGCATATTTGGTCCAACATATCTGCCAGCAAGAATAATGTCTTTACTCTGCTGAATTATCCCAAGTTCTGGCCAAACTAGCTTTAAGATAACCCTACCTTTTTAACTTCTTCCACACCATGGCACAAACTAAAAAAATTATAAATAACTTTATAATGTGTTTTCTGATGCTGTTGGTTACATTAGGCTGTGTACATGGCTTGTTTTTCTAGCTAGACTGTAATCTCCTAGGGGTAGGAACAATATCCTATTTTTACAGATGCTTCTAAAAGATTATTGTCAGTGGACACCCAGTGAGAGATTTGCAAAACTTGTCTGGAATTTAGATCAGGAAGAAAAAGAACCAAAAGTTTAGGAAGTCTGGCATGGCCTCCTACACGTCCCCTCCACGTGAAAGCTTAAATACCTTCTCCAGGCTCACAGCTAGAGGGAGAATCAAAAAATCAGACTTATGGGTGACTGACCTTCTTGAATCCAAAAGTAACACAGTCATAGCAGAACAAATACAGTTGAATCAGAAAATAAGTAGCAACTCTCAGAAACCTGATGAGGAGTCTTAAGGTCTATTTTAGAGGGTCTGAAGTTCAAACTCGCAGTTAAAATGGAGGCGCCACTCTAAATCTAGAAAAGTCCTTCATTGCACAAGAGAATCGATGTCAGAACTGACAGAATCTCCAAGAGTTTACCTGAAGATCAATAAATGTATTTATGGGACCCTGCAACATGTGAAGGAGCCTGAAGAGGTTATTCTGTGACTTCTTGAATTAAAAATAAAAAATAAAAAAGTCAACTAAGATAGAATCCATGGAAACATAAGTTACTATGCCACAAAGATTCATATATTGAGTCAAATTAAAGATCTCTTTCAAGTTATCTCTCTATAAAAAGAAAAGCACATTTTTATCTTTTTTTAAAAAAACTAAGTATTATGAGTGTTTTCAACTTTATAAATCAAAAATAACATAAAAACGCAGACTTAGGCCTATGTTATCTTTTTTCAGTCTAGAGAAATATCCATACACCAAATATCTCTACATTTGATCAATGAAAATTTCTAAATTTGCAGTCAGACGACTAATTAAAACTAATTGGCTATTTAAGTTTTTCTTTTTTCCCCATATTTCCTTAGTTCAAGCAATTGATGAGTCATGCTTTACCAGAAGACAGGTAAAGTGGCTTTGGGAAGAGTCAGGGATATGGTCCTAGATGCATGCACCCAGGAAGCAGCTGACCTATTCTGGGGACTACTAAGAGAGATAGGATTGGATAAGCTATTGCAAGAGTCTGACCAAAACTCTACACCTGGGAATCTCTACTTAGATGAGGGCCTGGACACGATGCTAGAAATCAGGACACTGGGAGGAGTGAGGCAGGGCCCCAAGCTTCTTGGAGTACTCAGTTACGCGATGGGAGAGGAACCAAACACAAGGAGTTAAGGAAATTCTATCATCTGGTTTATCTTGTGGCTGGTGAGGACAGTCCCTCCCCAGTGTTCACTGTCAGCACTGGCCCAGGCCCAGGTCAGAATAGTAGAGAAGACAGGCCCAGCAGACCGACAGGCAGCTTTGGGCACCACATCCCAGGAAGAATACATTGCTCTTAAAAAACCTTTGTCCGGGGAGTTCCCATTGTGGCTCAGCAATAAGGAACCCAGCTAGTATCCATGGGGACACCGGTTCGATCCCTGGCCTCACTCATTGGGTTAAGGATCCAGCATTGCCGTGACCTATGGTGTAAGTTGCACAAGTGGCTTGGATTTGGCATTGCTATGGCTGTGGTGTAGGCTGGCAGCTGCATCCCCAATTCGATCCCTAGCCTGGGGACTTCCATACGCCATTGGTGTGCCAAAAAGAAAAAGCTCTTCTCTCCTTATCTCCTTACATTAGGGTCTAGTCTTAGAGCTGTGTGCTATGTAAGTAAGGAACTGAGAAAAAGCGAGGCAGGGAAAATAGGATGCGGCTGATATTTACCTCCTATAAACCTAAGACAAACACTAAGACATTTGAAATATTTAAACCTGTTTGGTGTTTGATGACAAATTTTAATTTAGGCACAGTAAGTAACCCCAATACAACTAATGCTATTTCAAGTAAGGTATTCTTCACCCAAGAGAAACTTCAGGATTTTTTTTTTCACACTGCAGCAAATTTTATTTTATTTTTATTATAGTGTAGCTCATTTGTAGTGTTACATTAATTTCTGCTGTACAGCTTAGCGACCCAGGCACACACACACATATATATTGATATATTCTCTTTCTCGTATTATCTTCCATCATGTTCTATTCCAAGAGATTGTATATAGTTCCCCACGATCTACAGTAGGACCTCATTGCTTATCCATTCTAAATGCAGTAGTTTGGAGCCAGTAATCTCAAATTCCCCAGCCTTCCTACTTCCTTCCCATTCCCCTTGGCAACCACAAATCTATTCTCTATGTCTGTGAGTCCGTTTCTGTTTTGTAGATAGGTTCATTGCAGCACTAGTCACATTAGCTGAGACATGGAAACAACCTAAATACTGTTCAGCATTTAGATGAATATATTACAAACATAGGATACATATCTACAATGGAATATTACTCAGCCACGAAAAAGAAAAAATATGCCATTTGCAGCAATATTGATGGAAGTAGAGATTCTCATACTAAGTGAAGTAAGTCAGAAAGAGAAAGACAAATAGTATATGACACCACTTATATGTGGAATCTAAAATATGGCAAGTCCCTTTTCTTCTCTGGATCTTCCTTCATTTGTGAAATGGAGAGGTGGAGCCAGGTAACCTCTGTGAGTATTCTTTCATCTATCCTCCTGTGAATCTATTAGGGAATCCTGACCTCTGACTAGAGCTTTCCAGAACATTTACTAAAGCACTGCCTAGCTGGATTTAACCTGTGAAGACTCTGGACAGTATAAATCTGATGAGTTTGTTTAAATGGAGACCCATAATGAAAAGGCTGTCTGACTGAATTTCCTCTCTTGACTGTTAAGAATGATACTTCCTGCATTTCTTTCCACCTAACTGTCCAATCCAGATTTCTTCACTCTCTTCCAGCCTGGAATTCTTTCTTTCAGCCTCCTAATTTATCACCTCCAATTTTGGTTCATAGTGCAGGAGTGTGAGTAATACGTAATACTAATCCCAGTAACCTACACAGGTACACGCACATACACTCATCTCTTTTAATCTTCACAAGAACTCCGTGGGTTAGACATCACGTGCCCATTTTGTTGATAGAAGAAGTAAAAGAACTTTCTAAGGTCACAGAGTCAGTCAATGGCAAGTCACTACTCCAACCCAGGATCTTCTGACTCCAGATTCTGCAGTGTCTCAGAAACATTTTGTTGCACAGCTCTTACCAAACATGCCAGTTTGATTTCCATTCTAGGGAATGGTTCCTGAATACAGTAAAGAGAGAAAGGACTCTTCACAGGCTAGGCTTTGCATTCCTTATTCTTAAATATCTGGTCTGATTCTACTTGTCATGGCCTCCCTCACATCTTCTAGTTCTGTGTTGGTGGCATTACAGCCAGTAAGCACTCTCGGGTGCCCTGTCCGCATCTACTCCACAAGAATAGTATATAGCCCAGCTTTACAAAGCAAGCATTACGGTTTTCAGCTATAAAAGCAGAATTCTTGGAGTTCCCTGGTGGATTAGTGGTTAAGGATCCAGAAATGTCAGTGCCGTGGCTGGAGTCACTGCTGTGGTGTAGGTTCGATTCCTAGTCCAGGAATTTTCCACATGTCACAGGCATGACCAAAAAAAATAGAAAGAAAGAAAAAAAAAAGCATAACTCTTGCCACACATCATTGCTATTGTTTCAGTTGGCTGATTTTTTTTTTCCCCCAGTTTTAGGGCCTCACTTGCAGCATATGGAAGTTCTCAGGCTAAGAGTCGCATTGGAGCTACAGCTGCCAGATTATACCACAGCCATAGCAACTCAGGATCCAAGCTGCATCTGTGACCTATACCACTGTTCACGGCAATGCTGGATCCTTAACCCATTTGAGTGAGGGCAGGGATTGAACCTGCATCCTCATGGATACTATTTGGATTAGTTTCTGCTGTGCCATGAAGGAACTCAATTCAGTTAGCTGAATTTTAATATCGATAAGAGGGTAAGAGGAAAGTCCTGGCAATATATAGCTCAAGCATTAAGAGTGAGGCTCTGGAATCTGGCTGCATTGTTTTGATTCCAGAACCACAATTTTCCAGCTGCCAAGCACTTATCTCTGTGCCTTACTTTCCTCAACTCCAAAACAGGGATTAAAAAATTGTACCTACCTCATAGGATTGTTGTGAAGATAAATGCCTGAAACAGTGCCAGATGCTGTGTGATTATTCAAAGCATTCTTGCTTAAAATGTCAAGAACCTTTAGAATAGGTCTTTTCCACTGACACTAGCTAAGCACCCCTTTGACTCAGCCAGTTTCCTTAACGAGTTCATAGTTAAGGAAGTATGGATAACCAGGGAAGCAAGCACCACAAAATAAGAAATAGAGTTGAGGAATCTTTTAAAATTATCTGGGAGTTCCCACTGTGGCTCAGTGGGTCAAGAAATTGGCATAGTGTCTGTAAGGATTGCCGGTTCAATCCCTGGCCTCGCTCAGTGGGTTATGGGTCCAACGTTGCCACAAGCTGTGGCATAGGTCTCAGATGTGGCTCTGATCCTTCATTGCTGTCAAGGGCATGGGCCTGCAACTGCAGCTTCAGTTTGATCCCTAGCCTATGTACTTCCATGTGCCACAGGTGTGGCCTTAAAAAGAAGAAAAAAAAAAATTATCCGTTACTGTAAAACAAATCTTTTCAAGACTTAGTGGCCTAGAACAGCAGCATTCATTGTTTGCCCATAGTTCCAGAACTTGGGCAGGGCTTAATGGGAATGGCTTCTCCCCGGTTCATGTGGGGTAGGTTCTGGCAGCTTGAATGGGGAGGTGCACTCTCATTCTCCAGGGCCTGTCTCTTTAACAGCATAGTTATAATTTACATAGTCACTGTCTTCCAAGAGTGAAAACAAACACTTCAAGGCCTCTTAAGGCTTGAGCTCCAGAATCCTCCTCCATCACTTAGGCTTTATTCTATTGGGTAAAGCTGTCACAAAGCCGTCTCAGATTCAAGAGAAGGGGGTATTACTTTCCCATTCTAGATAAGACCAGTGGCCTGTACACAGAGTGAAGGGAGAAATTGCTTGTGGCCAGTCTTTGTGGACAGAATCAGACTGATCTGAATTCTCTTTTAACTTCTTCCATCTGTCTAAGGGACTTCTGTGAATCTCCATTTCCTCATTGTTAAAATAGCTTATTTTAAGGAGTGTCCGGGTTAAGGATCTAGCACTGTCACTGCTGTGGTTCAAGTTCAGTCCCTGGCCTGGGAACTTGTACATGCTATGGATGTGGCCAAAAATATCAAGTAATTAAATTAATAGCTTATTTTAAGAGTGTGAGAACTAATATACAGGGCGCCTGTGATGTGTCTAACACAATGCTTCATTCACAGAAAATGCTGAGAACATATTTCCTTTTTCTTTTCCCTTCATACCCCACCCCCAAGAATAAACCGAAGTGAAGGTAGAGAGAATTCTTTCTATAAAAGAAAAGTAATGCCTTGTTGCTCACCACTGAGCTTATCCAGTTGAAGAGCTATTAACCGTGCAAACAAATTTAACTCCTGAAAAAAAGGAATACCTCTGCTGTGATTTTTGATTTGTCACTTACATTTAAAACTGATGTTTGTTGGCTCTGTCTGTGGCTTGTGCATGCACACAGCAAGTCTGCCCATAGAGTGTCACAAGCCCCTAATTACGTGATTGCCTCTTGCTTTGAGGCACCCCCAGGGTACCCTAAACTGAACTTAATCTCTGCCTACCAGCCTGTCACTTAAGTCAAACCATCTCACACATGTAATTCATATTTGGGGATATCAAGCAGCCGTTTTCACGTGGACATGGAAATAAAGGGACAGACACATCACTTCCTTCAGGAAGATTCCCTATAAAATAGTAAAGCCCCATAAAGACCTTTGTGGTTTATCTCAGTCTCTATGATCAGTCAGGATGGTCTTTTTGTTCTTTTTTACAGCCATCATTTTTGGCTGTGTTCTTCTGATTGAACATCCTCCAAATACTCTGACAGATAGGACCCTTCAATGATTATTCCAGGTTTAATTTTTTTTTTTTTTTTTTTTGCTTTTTAGGGCCACACCTGCGGCATGTGGAGGTTCCCAGGCTAAGGGCTGAATCAGAGCCACAGCAATGTATCTGCGACCTACACCACAGCTCACGGCAACGCCGGATCGTTAACCCACTGAGCAAGGCCAGGGATTGAACCCGCAACCTCATGATTCCTTGTCGGATTGGTTAACTGCTGAGCCACGAAGGGAACTCTCCAGGCTTCATATTTTTATGGTGGCCACAGCTCATAAAATATAGATATCTAGAATTTGGAATCTTTAGAAATGAATTTTTATTGTAACTCGCTTTGCTGAGATGCAGCATATAATCTGATAACATCCATATTTTGCCTACCAGAATGACGTGGAGGAATTAGCATCACAGACACATTCAGAGGAGAGAGATTTTTCTGGCCTTTCATCAAAATGTTTCTTTTTGACATTATAGAGCTGCTTAATACTTAAGGCGCCTCATTTAGGTCAGCCGTGCCCAGATTAATTTGAATGATTAGAATTTAAGATCCTAATGGTATGGCATACAAGGATAGTTTGCTTGGTATTCAATTTTCACTGGAGAGTATTTATTAGAAATGATAGGATAAGTATGCTGGCAATTAGAGACATTTGGGGAATGTAAAAACTGAACCTCTGGAATTGGATTTGGAATAGAAACTGCTCTGTTCTTGTGATTGATTAGCCTTAGGTAGTATTATAGCCTTTCATTAATGTCATTTAGTTCCATGGGTTCAGCCCATATTCTCTTTGTGTCCACAAAGAAAGGTCACTCAATTTCTTCCCCTGTATTTCTTTTCTTATTTCCCCTGAGCTTGGAAATCTAAGTGCACTTTAATGATCTGGAACTGCAACTTCTTCTATCCCAGGGATGAGGCACTGAGAAGCCCTATAGTCACCAGCATATGTTTGTAAGAATGGGTCTAATTGGCTCCACAAAAACACTAGGGGACCCATAAGACCCAGCTTCAGCAGCTGGGCAGACATCTCTCCCACGCTCTGTTTCCAGAGGGCTGCTGTAATTTTCAACAAGTAAGTGTTCTTAAAGGTAGTTTTATATGTGTTACCTTTGAACATTTTTCTTTATGGTACCCTCTCAAACATGTCTGTAAATATATGAAATAACTGTTGATCTGGACTATCTATTTATGTATCTTTAATTGTGGAAGAAACCACCCGGCTCTTTGTTTCTTTTAAACCAGTGCACTGTCACCTTTCTTGAGCTTTTGAAAGGTCTTAGGGAATTTATTGCCCAGTTTCCCTCTGGCACCAAGAAGCTTAAATAACCAAAATAGTCCATGGACGCATGCACTTTTTTTCTTGCTCCTTATATTCTTTTGTGTATTTTTATCAAAAGATATATATGTACTCATATGTACTTGACTGTATCTTGTGGCTCCAAAATTCTGGGTGCTCTACTGGAAGTCCGGCTCCCTCTGACACTGAGAGATCTGAAATGGAATTCAGGAGACTGCTAGCTGCCAACCTTGCTTCTATGTGGGTATCTGTCTCATCCTATAGGGTCAGTGTGAATAATGCAGTTTTCTGTTTGATGACACAATGTCATCATCTTTTAAGCCATCATAATTTATATTATACTGGTATTATTTCTATTTATTCACTACAGATTGCTTGAATTGAGTGAGAAGCCAGGGTGAGGACCACAGAAGGAAAACTTCAGCTTTCCTTTGTTCCCATTTTTCTTTTCCTGCATTTGCTCCTCCTCCTACCAGCTGGTCTGTGTCTCCAGGTATCACTAATGAGCATTAGCAGCTGCCTAGGTAGTGATCCCATTTAGCCAGTTGGGGTATTACCGGTGAGGCCAGTATTTTAACTCTTAAGGGGAAAGTAGTTTGAGCTCTGTTTACTCAGAGGTAAATAAAAAATTATGGCTGGGCCATATGTATGAAACTATTCAAAAGAAAAGGAAGGAACAAGATAAATATAGTTTGTCCCCAAGGTCGTTTCTTGTTGTCTTTTAATAGGAATGTGCAGATGGTATAATGTGTACCATTATACATAGAATATGTCTGTGCTCAAGAAAAACTTCTTTGCTTTGCAACTGTTTGATTTCGAGATTACCAGTGATGGTAAACAATGAAGTGCAATTTCGCATACCTGTAAAAATAAGTAAGCTAGTTCTCCCAAGTCTTATCTTAGATCCTGTTCTTAGACTTTAGTGCATAATCTTATTTCCATTTTTAAAGTGTTATTGAAAGGTAGTTGATTTATAAGTTTGTGATAATTTATGCTGTACAACGAAGTGATTCTGTTATATGTATACACATATTCTTTTTCAGCTTCTTTTAACAGATTAACTTTAAACATGGTTCTTAAAATAATAGGGTGGAATCAGATTTCTGAAATCCAGGTGGGCTTAGAATTGTCAATTATGACCCAGGTTAATGGCTGCCAAGCCGTATGGGCTCCTTAAGACCATTTGCAAGCAGATACTTCAAAGAATGTGCCACTTGTCTGTAAAGCCATACCTTGAGAGAATCCGTAGTAATACGCCAGCTACAAATGACACTGCATCATATTGGGATGATATTTCTCTTGCCAAAAACAGACTAAGACAAGGCCTATCCCATAAGATATGCCATAAAGTTATGATGCTAAGAATAGTAATTTTTTTTTTTGTCTTTTTAGGGTTGCACCTGTGGCATATGTAGGTTCACAGGCTAGGAGTCCAGTCAGATCTGTAGCCACAGCAACACCAGATCACAGCCGCATCTGCAACCTACACCACAGTTCACAGCAGCACCAGATCCTTAACCCACTGAGCAAGGCCAGGGATTGAACCTGTGTAAGGATACTAGTCCTTACGGATAGTCAAGAGAAAGGATACTACTTAGGTTCGTTAACCACTGAGCCACGATGGGAACTCCTGAATTGTAATTTTTTGTCAGTTGGGGGAATCAAAGGTTACCTATTCTTTTATAACAGATTCACAGTTTATTTAATTTCAGACATAAGGTCAACCACAAAGGCATTCTGAGTGTCAAGTATGTGCCAGACACCCCACTCTGCCGTGAGGAGTATAAAAGTGAGTGTGTCCTCTTGACTGAAGATAGGCCTTCATATCTGCAGAAGCTGTCCTTCATTCCCGAGAATGAGCTTTGGGAAAGACAATCCTCCAACAGAGGAAAGCAAGAGAGAGAGAAGGAAAACACTTTGAAAACCAGGCAGATCTGTAGAACCAATGCCAGGACCAAGTCCGTATCACATTTACATAGAAGTAAATCTGAGTTTAAAAAAAAAAAAAAAATCTTTCTTGCCATGTAGTTAACAGATAAAATTATAAAATATTTAAAAGTATACACCACAATGATTTGGTGTATTATGCATTGTGGATGGATTCCCCCATTCAGGTAATCAATACACCTGTCACCTCACATATTTATCTCTGTCTTGGATGAGCATATTTAAGTTCTACTCTTACACATTCTGGTTATACGGTAGTATCAGTTATCATCACTGTGTTTCATAGGAGATACTCAGACCTTAGTCATCTTGTAGCTGAAAGTTTGGACCCTTTTACCAAGTTCTCCTTATTTCACCCTCTCTCCCCAGCTCCTGACCATCAATTTTCTTCTACTTCTACTGTTTCTAGGACTTTAGTTTTTTTTTTTTTTTTTTTTTTTTTTTTTTTTTTTTTTTTTTTTTTTTTTTTTTTTTTTTTTTTTTTTTTTTTTTTTTAGATTTGACATATAAGTGCAGAAGTTCCTTCTTTCTTGTGGCTAAATAATATTCCATTGCGAATACTGTTCCTTTCCATTCTGCATCTTCCTTATCCATTCATTCATTGACAGACAACTAAATTATTTCCTTATCTTGGCTATTATGGATAATGCTGCAATATAAATCTAAGTTTATAGTCCATTTTTTAGCTGTCTTCCTCTCCCTATTTTATTAATTGAATAGATCTCTTTTTTTTTTTGAAAGCTTAATATGATTCTAGGAGATTATCTCCTTGAAGCTAGGAAAAATATGACTATTTTTAGTAGTAATTTTAAAAAGCCTGCGAACTATGAAGAGGTGTCTTTCCTCTATTCAGCATTATTTAAGCCTCTTCAACTATTTGGTTCAGCTTGGGTCCCAATAAAAAATAAATAAGATCAAGAATGTGAGAAGATGAAAAAAAATATTGGCAGGAAACTTAGTGTGTTTTTAAATGTTGAGCGTTTTGCCCAAAGAATTCTAATATTTCTTTTTAAAGTGGAAATTGTTTATATGCATACGTGTATCTGACTGACTGGGTACCTCAAATCTTAGCACAACAAATTTCTCAGGAGTAAATAATTACAAGAGTTGTAAATGTAATAGAACTCTCAAAGCTCATGAAATAAGCTACCTACGTTATAATCACAGTTTGTGTTTTGTTAGTACTGTGATGGTGTGGAAATGGAAGAGTCAAGAGAAAGGCTAAGCCAGCATCAGTTGGGGGTGGCTTGCTTTGCATTCCCAGGGAGAGGTCCAGAAGGAGGAATAATTGTGCAGTTTTCACAATGAAACCGCATAAAACCACTCTTCTGTAACATGGTGGGAAAATTAGGGTTTGAGAACCAAATATATCTGATTCTAATTCATCTCTCTTGTGGTCCATGCATGAGTTGGAAAAGAATTTCCAGACTCTTAGCGAGGTGAAGAGAAAGAAGAGTTTATTGAAGCAAGAGATGCTACTAGTACAGCTGGGCGACTTCCTGATGATCGGGGAAAACTGACACTGGTGAATGGTCCCTGTCTGTTTTTTATAGCCCAGAAACAAAGGAGAGAGGAGAGGTCTTATGATACACTTGCTGGTTGGTTGAGGGCTATAATTTCCCAAGGAGAGGAGTGTGCCAAATACCTTTACTAATCTGGGACAGGAGGGAGTAGGCCAGGTTGCTGAAGGTGGGAGGGAGCTCAAGAACTTTGTAACAGTTGCAGTAAGACTGGTGGGGTGATAAAGATGCAGTAATTTTTATCCCAGCCGGAGGCTGTGTTTATCTTGTTGGAGAGGGCTTGAAGTTCCACTGTCTAGGCCTGTTTGTCTCTGGACAGGTTAGAAAAAATTTCTGATTCTCTCTTTTCTCACATACAGAATAATAATCCTGAAATCAGGAGTTCCTGCTGTGGTTCATTGGGTTAAAAACCTGGCTAGTATCCATGAGGATGCAGGTCCGATCCCTGGCCGCACTCAGTGGTTGAAGGATCTGGCATTTCTGCAAGCTTTGGCTTAGGTTGCAAATGCAACTCAGATCCCACATTGCTGTGGCTGTGGCGCAGGCCGGCAGCTGTAGCCCCAATTTGACCCCTAGTGTGGGAACTTCCATATGCTACAGGTGCAGCCCTAAAACGAAAAAAAAAAAAATGAAATCAACCCTACAAGATGTGCATTTCAGTGAGGTTTTATATTTATCTGGCACATAGTAAACACTAAGCATTTATTATTTTCCTTTTCCCAATTTCTGTTTGTATATAAAGCTCTCACTAAAAATTCTCAACACATTTTCATAATTCTTTTTCCAAAAAAGGGGTTGTATTGCAAATAATAATATCATATAGCTTGTGTTTATCTTTCCTAACAACTGTTTTTAATGGCTTTTCGAACTAGTTATCTATCCTCAAAGCTGGACACTAAGAAAACATACACCACAAAACAGTGTTTTGTTTTAAGCTTCCTTATATCCTAAGATACTTGAAGTACTGAATTTAGGAAATTAGGTAAAGGGAAGTATCATTTGCTAGTATCATGAAGCCAGGATTTATGTCCCCTTCCAGCTCTGATTTTTTCCAGGTAAGTCAATTTATTTCTTAACTCACCCTCTCCCGTATATAAAATGAGGATGATGGCATTTATTTTGGCAATGCTGTGAATTTTTCAATCCTTAGGAACTTGAAAGAGCATTAAATATTACATTTTTGTGAGATATTTATTTTTAATAGCACAAAGGCTGTATATATAATTCAGTAGTTCTGAAGTTTTCATGCTTCTTTTCACTGATTCATATTCTGTTGGAGTAATGACAAGAAACTGGATTTTTTAAGTGCCCAGTTTTTCTTTATTCACTAGTCTTTCTATGAACTTTTTTTCCCTTAAATAAAACAATCTTCCCAAAGCTATATTTCATAAACCGTTGACTATTTCTCTGAGGAACATTCTTGTAAGAGACACATTTAGACTCTCTTGTCCTATTGTCTTTTGTGGTTCTCTGCCAAGAGACCCAGCTGATTTCATTTAGATTGCCTATCTCCGGGCTGCAGTAGCTCCAAACACAAAAAGCACTAGTCCTTTTGTTTTCCTGAAGGTTCCAAGGGAGTGCTCCCAAGTCCAGCCACAAAAAAAGACAGAATGCAAAAGGAAGTAAGGATCAACAAAGATAAAGGATTTAAATTTTGAGGAGGTTAAATTCCTTTGTGAGAGCAGGGAAAGAACCAAAGTCCTAAAAGAGCATGTTTGGGTTATTGCCTCCATCATGTGGGTGAAATAAAACCAAAGACATTTACTAATATTTAAAAGCTACTTTTAGTTAAGTTTCAGCAACATAAATTTGTCAGAGACTCCACATGCTGCTAGAAAAGGTAGCATATACACACTCTCTTCCTAGCATTTTTTTCTCCAAGAATCCCCTTGATGCTTGCTTCTTTCTAGTTTGTTTTACGGAATTTCGTTTTGCCATAAATTTATAGTGTAGCTTTTATTTTGCCCAGGGAGCTGCAGAATTGTCTATTAATGTATCATATAATTTTGAGAGAAATAAGACAAATTTCAAGTTGAAACAGATTCTAAATAACACAATATAGAACAGATCTTTTTGAGCCTGATAATGTGAGCGTTTTTCTTTTTAAATCCAGGCAGATTTTCTTCTTACGTTTTCTTTTATTCCCCATGAAATACTGTCTTGAGCCATTAAACAAGACCTCACAAAAGCACATACACAAAGCTCTCGGTCTGGGCAAGAGGAACCTTCTAAACTGAAAGAGTGAGCTTTTTTCCCCCATAGGCTGGTTGGAGCTGTCAGAAAAATACTGGAATTTCCACTGGAAGTGAACGAGGACCTACAGTCATTATTAATTTTGTTTCCATTTTAAATCAAATTGCTGTGACTAATAATGACTATATTACTGCATCAACTGAAAATCAAACTGCTGTTTGGAAGAGCATTTGAACCCGGTGGAGTGAAGGGAGGGGCTTACCATTTGACTTTAAATTGTGGGCCCCCAACCAGGACCCTTGAACGCTGAAAATCTCCAACAAATCCAGTGTTAACAAGTTTTTTTCCCTCTAGGTACCCTGTTTTCTTTGGCATTCAGCCAGGAGAAATTAGGACCCAGTTTCCCTGGCAACAGTAACAGTGCACGAGTCTTCACAAGAGCTCTCTCATTCAGGTTGTTAGCTATACAAATAAAGTCTCACAAAGAGATTGCCTCAGAATAAAAGAATGAAAGAAAGACCATCCTCATCTATTGTGACAGGCGTTAAGGTATTATTCACAGTACCTCCAACTGGACAATGTGTTTTTGTGATAAACTGAATTATCTTAGATTGGTTTTCCTCATCTTTTTTTTGTGCTTGGGATAGCAGCCTGGGCTTTTATAGTCTATTTAGGTCCCTCCTCGGTTCCATTAGCATCAATCCTATTTCTTTTCAGCTTGTTTTAGGGGAAATTGTTAGGTTGCCATATTACCTTTTAAGGAGCCACTCCCAATTGAAATGTTAGGATAGCTCAAAGCTTTCAAAAGTTGCATTTTAAAAATGTATCCTACCTTTTCTCCTATCTTCTTTACAATAGGTATATAAGAAGAAGAAAAATAAGCTATTTTAACCTGGGGTATAACCTGTAAAATAAATGAGTTGAGGCTGTTTTCCAAATTTGACCAGAAATATGGCAGTATTTTTGTTCTCCACAGTTCATTGACACATACATCTGAGTAAAATTTTACTAGACACAGATTGATAAATGTTTTAGATGTTTAATCAAGTCCTCTATAATGTTCACCCCCCAAAGAGAGCCAGAGTATACATTGGCACTCCTCTAAAATTAATAAATCTGGAGAGGGAGTAACTTTCATTTCTTAGAAGAATTAAATATTGGGTAGAAGATATGATAAAATTAATAAACTACTACTCATTGAGTGTTTATGCTGTGCCAGCCACAGTGCTAAATACTTAGATAACTTAATTATTACCACATCCCTAAAAATCATATATCATTAATATTTATCCCATTTGAAAATGAAGAAATAGAGACTTTCATTTTATGAAATTGCCCAAGATTACATATATATTAAGTAGTAAAGCTACGATTCAATTCCAGGGAGTCAGGTTCTAGAGCCTATGCTTTTAACTGCTTCATTATGACTACGTAGTACTTTTTCAGTAAAGAAATGAGATCGTTTTCGTTAACCTATACAGATTCCTTTCATTCCTTTTGAGAATGAAAGCAGCTAATGATTGTAGCTGATGGAGGCAAAGAATCTAATATGAACCAACTTGCATGTAGTTTGAACCCCTAAACCCAGCCTTTTCAATATGGGTTTCACATTCTCTGAGCCAACACAGGGAAGTGTTGCTGAAATTTGGCCTCTACCTGCTGGTGTTGAATTGAAACGCGGAGACAGAGTTTCGGATAAAGGAGAAAGAAAGCTAGCTTTACTGCTTTGCCAGGCAAAAGAGGGTCACAGCAAGCTAATGCCATAAGACTGTGGCCCCACCCCCCGCAAGCTTAGAAAAAATTGCGAGGAGTTTTATAGTAAAAAGGAGAGAAACAGGTTTTCAGGTGAGAATCAGGATTGGGACAAACATGCATTCTTCTTTCCTTTGGGGGGAATCTCAGTCATCAAAGCTGGAGTCTGGAGATCCTGGCCTGATCATGACGGTGGCTTAAGGAGGCCCATTTTCCTAAAAACAAAGAAAAAGGGGACACAGAAATCCTCTTGCACCCAGGATCCCCACAGAGCCATGTCTGGTTTCAGAAGTGAGTCTGCACTTTATGCAGACAGTTGCTAATGTATGCACCTTGGAATTCCAAAATAGGTCCAGGGATAATAAACTGGGAGCTGGGACTTTTGTCTTGTAGAAGGTTTCAACTAATCCTTTGGGCTCATTCCATCAGAACTCAACTCATTCCTTCCTAGGAATTCAATTTTTTGCAGTAAATAAATTATTTCTAAGTTTTTAATGTGAACAGACTTAGACTATGGGCATACCAAAGTGGCCCAAATGTGGTTCTGGTGTTGAGAGGTTGACTTGGAACTTTTGAGTGAGGAGAATATAAGGGGGAAAGACCTGTGGTAGATATAGGGATTTCTGCATGTTAAATCTCCCTCAGCTACTCGCTCTCTGAGTGAGCTTAGGTTATGGCTTTTGGACCCCAGTTTTCTCAGCTGTAAAATGAGGTTTTCTGACCTCTGTTTATCCAACAACCTCGGACTCTAGCTTTCTAGGATTCAGAGTTTTCTAGGTTGGGTGCCCCGACCAGGTCATTGGGTTTTGTGACTGCTGTCCTAGCTTCTGAAATCTTTGGACTGACCTGTGGCTCCTTCTCAAGACTCAGATTTTGTGAGATTCTATTCAAAGTATGTTCTTCTATTATCACAGACTCAGAGAAGAAATGAGCCTCTTAAACACACACATACACGGAGACGGACACTATTTTTACTTTATTGCTAAAGGTAAAATATTTTGGCAGTTCCCTGGTGGCCTAGCGGTTAAGGATTCATTGTTCCTGCTGTGCTGCTGTGGCTCAAGTTTAATCCCTGGACCAGAAATTTCCACATGTCTTGGGCAGAGTCAAAAACAAAAGAGTAAAATGTTTCAATCAAGATTTTTTTTCTTTTGTTGTTGTTGTTGTTTTTAGTTAGAGTATAGTTGACTTAGAAACTTCTGTTCGTTTCATGTGTACAGCAAAGTAAATCAGTTTTACACACACACACACACACACACACACACACATACACACATATATCTGTTCTTTTTCAGGTGCTTTTCTCATCTAGATTATTACACAGTATTGAGTAAACCACCCTGTGCTATACAGTAGGTCCTTGCTAACTATCTGTTTTACATATAGTGGTATGTGCATGTAACCAAGATTTTCTTGAACTCAGGGTGGTAAAGATTTAAGAACCAAGGGAAATTTATTTTCAAATTAATTTCAAAGCTCTCATCATAAACATGTAGCATTAAGTTCTATAGAAGATAGCTTATCCTTCAGAATTTGTTGCCTTAGCTCACTAAATAGAAGAAGAATCTTTTACCACTAAGATCCCAGATTCATAGCAAGGATTATTTCTTTTTTTTCTTTTCATTTATAGTGATTTTTATTTTTTCTATTACAGCTGGTTTACAGTGTTCTGTCAATTTTTTACTGTACAGCAAAGTGACCCAGTTACACATACATGTATACGTTCTTTTTTCTCACATTATCATCCTCCATCATAAGTGACTAGACATAGCTCCCAGTGCTATACAGCAGGATCTCATTGCTTATCTATTCCAAAGGCAGTAGTTTGCATCTATTAACCCCAAATTCCCAATCCATCCCACTCCCTCCCACTCCCCTTGGCAACCACAAATCTGTTCTCCATGTCCATGATTTTCTTTTCTGTGGAAAAGTTCATTTGTGCCATATATTAGATTCCAGGTATATGTGATATCATATGGTATTTGCCTTTCTCTTTGACTTACTTCACTTGGTATGAGTCTCTAGTTCCATTCATGTTGCTGCAAATGGCATTAATTTGTTCTTTTTTGTGGCTGTATAGTATTTCTATATATAGAGAGAGAGACACACCACATCTTAATCCAGTCATCTGTCGATGGACATTTAGGTTGTTTCCATGTCTCGGCCATGGTGGATAGTGCTGCAATGAACATTATTTTTCAATCATTATTTCTGTCTTGCAAAATATTCATTGTGCATTTGTACTTTGTACTCTACCGCATATATTTGGTAAGAACTTTGCATGATATATTTTACCTAAACCTTAAAAAAAGCACAAAAGTTAATACTAATTAAGTACATGGTTAATTTTTTATATTATTGGAATATATATATACACTTTGTATGTATACCCCAATTAGAATTTACCCCTATTTTGTTTTTCTATGAAAATTGTATATGGGTTACTAAGCCTTCCAAAAATCACAATGAACCACCTTCTTGTCATCATGCCCACTGCCAAGCTCTCTGATTCCTTATACCCACATTCATTCTACTTGCCACTCCAACATCAGATAGCTTCTTGAATGTTATTACACTATTACAAGCACTCCCTTATCTTTATTAAACTAACACTATGGTTCTAATTTTATTTTGATGAAAAAACATCATTAAGGTGTCTGAAAATATAGAGACAACTTGATTTTGTATTATGCACATTATATGATCTCCAGGTGGATCCATATCAGTTTAAGTTAAATCTGCTCTTCATTTAAAGACAGACCTGCAATATTTTCTTGCCAGTCCTCCACACTCAGTCTGCATTCCTGCATCCTCTTAACTCTTTCCTGCTTCATGCCTTTCTTCTTGCAGTTCCCTTTCTTGTTATTGCTATACTCTGCAGCCTAGTCTTACTAATAAACACTGATTCATCTTGTAAGACATGGCCTAAATATCACTTTCATACACCAAGACTTCTCCAAAAATCATTTACCCCTTCTTCTATGAGCCCCCCAAATCCTTGAATATGTTCATTGCAATATTCTTTCCTATTTTTAATAATGGAAGATAACTACACTTCATTGAGCAATTAACATGGAAACCCTTCACATATTATTAAATTACATTGATTGCATGACAATTACCTCTTTCCAATCTCCCCCATTTCTAGTAGATTTTAAGTTCCTTGAGGAAAGGGACGAATATTTGTAGAATGAATCATTAAAAGAACAATTACTCTGAACTAGCCACAGTCACTCTAATTATTCCCTTCCTAAAATATGATTATCAGTTAATGAGACAGCTGGTCAGAGTTAAAAGTTCCCTAGAGCCATTTTTCTCCTTGCAATTCCTGTAAGCTCACATAAGGAGAAATTCATGAGCTCAGCCTCTTTTCCCATTTTTTTTTTTTCATAGCATAGAGCAGGGAGAAAGCACATGCTTAAGTCTCAGAGATGGAATGGCTTTGGTGCTGATCCCCAAGTGTGTGAACCTCAGCATATTATTATAACTTGCTGTGACTCAGTTTCCTAGTCTAAATAAAAAAAAAAAAAAAAAGGTGACATTGTTATTTCACAGGGTTGATGTATGAAATAGGAAAATCCAATCAAGTGTTTAGAATGGGACTTGAAACTTAACAAGTACTCAAGGATGATTAGCTTTCATTCTTGGAGACTTACTGTCAGAAACTAATAGTCCCAGACTGCATTCGGTACTATTTATTGTCTTTTTATTATTATCGTTATTATTCCTAACAAACCTAACAGGAGAAATAACGTGGGGAGCACTGAGAACTCTGGCCCAAAAAGTTACCCTCTAGAATGAGTCTAATGCTTCTTTCTTTTCCCTCTCTCCTTGCTGGGTTTGATGTTACTCGCACACCTTTCCAAGTGAGATGAATGTGCCGTGGAGGTTGTATAACAGATGGCCAGGGTAAGGAAAATGGAATTTTCCACTGTGCTCTCCTTACCCGGACGTGTACCAGAGCATTAAATCATCGTGTCAGGTGTGACATGCTGCTTAATGGTTCAAGCACACTTGGCAGCCTGAAGACTCTTCAAAGGTAATTTTATCTAAGAGAGAATGGCTTATACCCCTTTCTTCCACTCTTTTCATAAGGGAAACAACCTAATTACAACTTTAAAGGGACCTCAGAGACCGTGTTCCCTTTCAAAGATGGCATTTGGTATTGAGTCCCTGGGTATTGTAGCTGGGAAAGAGCTTTCAGAATCGGGCGCAAAGGGAAGGGCTCATTCAGGGAAAGCTTTAAGGCTTCTATCTGCACCCATTTGAGCAATGTTCTGGCAGTGCCACTGGCTTTTTGTTTGCATTTGTGTCTGAGTATCAATGGACTCGCACTGCTGTTATTCTCATATCTGTGTTACTTTTAGAACTCTCAGAGGCTTTACTTAGGCCCTTCAATTCTGTGTCCTGAAACATGAAATGGGTTTTTAAAATGGACTCCCTTCTCTTAGAAGAGACGAGTGTAAGGGAGGTTTCAGTAGCTCTGAATTTCAGATTTTATGACTCACTCTCAGAAGTGGTCAAGTATATGAGATGTTTGATAGCTAGAAAAAAAAAAATGCACACACTGCCCCTAAAAATGAAGCATGATTGAGGTCAAGCAAACCCACCCACCGACTGAAGCTGACATCTGAAATTGTTTTGGTGAATTAGCTCCTGTCCTCCTTGCTTTGTTCTCTAGGCAGCTAAGAAAAGGTTTAGCCTTTCAAATTACTGTTAAGAAACACTCTGTCCTATAACTATCGGGGATAAAGGGGCAACTATTGGAAGTAAAGCAGAAGGAATTGCTGACACAGATAAGATGAGGTGGCATAGAAATATGCAAAAGTTAGAGATATTTGCTGATTTTTAGTTGTAGATGAAACCTTAGTTATTTAACCCAATCTCATGATTTACAGATTAAAAATAATTGAGATACAAAGTTAAGTAATTTTTCCTGGAGTTCCCACTGTGGCTCAGTGGGTTAAGAACCCAACTAGTGACCACAAGGATGCAGATTCTATCCCTGGCCTCATTCAGCGGGTTAAGGATCTGGCATTGCCACTGCGGTGCAGGTCACAGGTGCAGCTTGGACCCTGTGTTGCTGTGGCACAGGCCAGCAGCTGTAGCTCTAATTCAACCCCTAACTCCCCTAACTGTAGGTATGGCCCTAAAAAGAAAAACAAAAAACAAAAAAAAAAAATAAAGTAACTTTTCCAAAGTCATCTTACATTCCAAAATTTGACCTTTGTGTTGGTAATACTGAAGAAAAAGTATTAGAATGAAGGTTATAAAAATTATTAAAAATATTTTTGTACCTTTCACCCAAGATTTAACTCTTGGGTGAAAGATGCCAAACCAGCATACAAGTAAGTGTAAAGACACAACTGAGATGAGTGCTTTTATATGAGAGGTGCATGGTGTTTTATGTTCCTGTAACAGAGGAGCCAAGTGAGATCTGAAAAACCACCCAGAGGTACAATTAACCAGAAGGAGGAATTAAGGAATGGAGGAGAGGCACAGGGAATATTCTAGATAAAGAGACCCCATGGAAACCCTTGTGAGAAATCCCTCTCGGGGGTCATTACACAGGCATGAGAGACCAGGCCAAGATAGCAAAGGGGAAATACAGAAAAAATTAAATAGCACCCATTTTTTCCCTGGGTGAGTCACTTTTATTTGTGTCATTGTATTTATTCCTCTCAACAGCTCTGTGATCTAAGTCTTCTCTCCCCAAATTACAGCTAAGGGAACTAAGCTTTGCACAGTTGAAAGAACTGGCGGTGGCTTCACAGGTAGTGAACAGAACTGGCCGACTGCTGAATTTCAGATTGCGTTGTGGTTCTGCTGGGATGGGGGGGAGTGGGAAGAGAGTGAGCAGGTTGGGAAGAGATGCTGAAGGAATGAACAAGCCAGGCAAGAGCAGTGACTTTGGAATGTGCTAGTGAATCAGGAGCGTGTACCTCACTGTCTTGCCACACAGCCTCTACAGTAAATGTCTAGCTCAGGAGGGAAATGAAATAAGGAGTTGTGTAGGTCCTCAGACTTTCTCTTCCTGTCACAGTATTCCCCTGAGAAAGGGTGGGGTGCACTGGGCCAGCCTGAAGGACGTTGAAAACTTGGAAACAGATAGTAAGAGCAATTGCCAGGCTTGAATAATTCCTGACTTTGTGTCAATAATTCTTGGGGGGCAAAAAAAATTTTTTACGGATTCTTTTATTTTTTAATTTGTGTGAGCTTTCCTTTGGTCTCAGTCTGCTGAAGTTGCCATAATATCACTAGCTGAACCTAAAAAAAATCTCAATTCTGAGACAGAGACTAGAATTGTGGTTTAGCAGGATCTAGAGGATGTGGGGGAAACAGAGGAGAGGTGAATTACAGCGTACAAACTTCCAGTTATAAGACAAATAAGCTCTCGGGTGACTGTGGTTGCTAATACTACTATCTTACATACTTGAGAATACATTTTCCATGTTTTCAATGTTCTCATCAAAAAAAAAAAGGCCATGATAATTAGCTAAAGCTGAAGTGGTAATGACTTTGAAATATGGAAATGTATCAAATCAACATGTGGTATATTGTAAATTTAAAGTTATGTGTCAATTATATCCCAATATAGGCAGGGGACAAAAAATACTATAGACTGGATGGCTTAAAGAAAAATGTCTTTTTCCACACTTGTAGAGGCTAGAAGTCCAAGATAAAGCTTCCAGACTCACAGAGCTTTTCCTCAGTTGATGTACTTGGGTGAAAGACAGAGCTCGTCCTCTGCTTAGAAGGCCGGCAGTTCTATCAGATGAGGGCCTCATCCTTACAACCTCATTTAACCTTAAATACCTTTCAAAGTCCTGTCTCCAAAAACTAGCACAGTAGGGCATTGGGGCATATAAATTTGCAGGAAGACACACTTCAGCCTATGGCACCTCTCCATTTTTTTTCTTTATTTAATCACCCCATTGAATTCTCTGGGTAGAAATCATCACTACTGGGTATGTTTCTCATTCATTGATTTGTCTCTTTGGTGTCCATTATTATCAACCATCTTCCCAAACTGAAATACAAGCTTCATTAAAGCGCTGTTCTGTCTTATTCATCATGATATTCTCAGCGTCTCGAAGAGCGCTTGGCATAAACAGGACACCAGAGAGTATTTGCCGAATGAGAGAAAGGGCTTATATTCCATGAGTGCTTCACTGGAAAACACATTATGTGAACACTTCCTAATAATGTGACTTCTCATCAGCACAAGAAAAACCACCCCCTGGTGTTTCAGAACAGTTCTTGAGAGGGAAAACAGAAGTGGAGTATTTTTGTCTTCAGCTGTTCATGCATATTCTTACCTTTTCTCTAGATATCTATTATGGCATACCCAGAGAATAAAGTATGCCAATCTTACTTCCTTACTCTAATTGCAATCAGGTTGAAATGATGACTAAGCCTGGGTCCCCATGCTTCAGAGGATGTGCATATGGCAAGTTGATCAACGCCTAAAAGAAGTTTTTGATTAGATAGTGAGCCCAGAGGTTAAAATCTCTTAATAGCACATTCAATTTTTTTTTTCTGGGGGATTTCTACCTTTTATTTTTATCATACTGTATTTTATCTTTTAAGTATGAAGAGCATATTTCTGGAATTAAAAATAAAACATTTAGTTTTGTTTTTTGTTTTCTTTTTTGCTTTTTAGTGTCGCACTTGTGGCATATAGAGGTTCCCAGGCTAGAGGTCCAATCGGAGCTACAGCTGCCGGCCAACACCACAGCCACAGCAATGCCAGATCCAAGCCGCATCTGCAAACTACACCACAGTTCACAGCAACGCCAGATTCGTAACCCGTTGAACGAGGCCAGGGCTCTATCCCACAACTTTATGGTTCCTAGTCGGATTTGTTTCCAACGCCACGACAGGAACTCCTCTTTCATTTCTTTGGAATGAGAAGTCTTGATCGGACTGGCATTACCAAAGAAGGAAGAACGTCAAGATTAGCAAGGATGGGAGCTCCCATTGTAGCTCAGTGGGTTAAGGACCTGACATTGTCTCTGTGAGGATGCAGGGGTGATTCCTTAGTGTGTTAAGGATCCAGCATTGCTGTAAACTGTGGTGTAATTTGCAGATGTGGCTCAGATCCAGTGTTGCTATGGGTGTGGTGTAGTCCTCCACTGCAGCTCCAATTTGCGTCCTGGCCCCCGAACTTCCATATGCTGCAGGTGAGGCCGTGAAAAGAAAAAGAAAAACAAAAAATCAGCAAAGCTGAATCAGAGCTAAGTTATGGTAAATTCAGGAAGAAATGTGCAAGGACAGAGGTAGAAAGAGAACAGACAGACCTACAGAATGATTAACATGATTTTCAGCACAAGAGTGGAGAAGGCTGGCATGTTCCATCTTAAAATAATGACATGATAATTGAAAAAGTCCTGTCAATGAGCTGTTCATTAGAGGTTGCCCTGCATGGGCAGTGCACTGGGAGAAGGTCTGAGGGAGAAACTGGGACAAGGTTTGTGCCTCAAACCAAGAGGGAGAAATTGAGTTATTTACAAAGGAGATGATTTTATTCTCTCTGCTAGAGGGCAGCTCTCATAAATGCAGACCCAGATGCCGATCATTTTGGCATCTCTCCTCAGAGTCGTTGACTATGGGAGCATGAGAGCAGCTAGACCGTGTATTTCTCATCGTTCAGAAAGCTAATCTGGGCTTGTCGACATGGTGGCTCAGGGTTATAGGAGACTAAATAAATGCAGGCAACACTTCTTGGGGCCCAGGTTGAGAACTTGCCCGGCTTCACTTCTACCACATTCCTTTGGCCTAAAGGAGACACAGGTCAAGCCCCTCCAGAGATAAACACATATAGATTCCACCTTCTGATGAGGCGAGTTGCAAAGAATCATAACAATTTTTGTAACTTGCCACGATCCACATAAACAAAAACGTAAAAAGGCAGGTACTTCTTTTTTTTTTTTTTACTTAATTATACTTTTCAACTGTCCATAAAAACTCAAGGCATCTTAGGTGTTTTCTGTTTTGTTTTGTTTTTTGCTACCCCTCGGCACATCCAAGTGGCAGATCCTTTAGCCCACTGTGCCCTGCCAGGGATCAAACCTGACTCCTGGGATTGCAGAGAGGCCACAGATCCCACTGCGCCACAACGGGAGCTCCCTTGAGTGTTATTTTTATGGATCACATACCTTCACTTTCAAACACCTTATGTTAACAGAACTCTACACCAGGAAAATTTCCTGAACTCACCACTAATATAAATTTGGAGGAAGGCTAACGGCCTTCTATCAGCATTCTTTAAATGGAACTTAATAGAAAATAGTGTAAAACAAACCAAGGGATATCTTGAATTCACTGTGGATCCACTGGAGTTAACACGCTAGCTTGGTTTCTCAAACAGAGATCTTCAGAATAATCACCCTGAAACACCCTCATTCAACCATTATTCAGTTTCCAAATCTTAGTTTTCTGGTAGATACAGAGTACCAGCTTTTCAGGGGAGGACGTCACTTAGTTTTTCCTGTGTCCCCTTGTGAAAGCAGTCATAGTAGCTACAAGCTATTATGAATAGCAGCTTGGAAAACATGCTCGTGAACCATTTTTGCTTTTTTTTTTCCCATGCAGATCAGTGATGAGATGGGATCAAAGTCATGTGCCTCTTTATAGTTTGAGATGCTCAATTTATCACTGAGGCTGTGGGTTTTAAGTGTCTGTCAAATCTGAATCGAGCTTATTTTGAAGCTGCTCAGTTAAAAAATAAATAAATAACCCCTTTGCCTTCCCAGCTGCTGTCTCTCACACTAATCCTTGTTTTGAAACTAATTAAACACATACAGCATATTTAAAATAAAATTACTGATCTGTTTGCCCTCTTCTCCCATCTGTAATATCTTGCAAATGTTCTCTTGCTTAAGGCAAATTTTAGTTAGAAAATAAAGATCTCTTTAAATGAATTCATCTTTTACCTCATTCCTGGCAGCTAGGGATCCCCTTCTCTGGCTTGTGCTTTTCAATCAGAATTAACACTTGAATTTAAATATTACTGTTATTTCTACCACAGCCTTCCACACGGCTATTTTCCCACATGGCAGTTTTGATGTATCCAAGCAGGTATGCTGTTTACAATTGAAAACTGTCTTTTCCTTTAGTCCCATCAGAACTATTTTATAGGGGAAAAAAAAATTACCACATTTCCCAGGGCTGCTTCTAAGCTGATTTTAATTGACTGCTCTAGCCTAGGGACAGACCCAAACAGTTGTGATTCCAGCGTGGTCTCAGTGGCAGCCCGCTAAAGCATTCCAAACACCCAGCAGGTGCGATCAAGGTGAGTTGGAGGCAAAGCTGATGGAAAATTGGAAGGCAGAGGCTTGTACTTGTCACACCATTCTGCAGTGGCCTGTTCACCAGGGTTTACATTCCTGGTGCATAATCCTAAATGTCAAAATCAATTATCCCAGAGAAAACAAGGGAGTTATCAGGGTTGACTGTTCTTGACTTCCTGACTTTTCACAAACTCTTTTCTCCTCCAAAACTAAATTTATCATTAGCTCAGTTCTGATGGCAGGGTAATGTAAGCTGCACTTAACTGTAGTGGCGTGTGCTGACCTGGTACCGTCACTGAGAGCCCCGGCATATACAGGAAGAGCCAGCCAAACGGCTATTAAAATAGTTTAACTCTCTCCCAGAGACAAATGGTCCCTTGTCAGTAGGTATTCTTGCAACCACTACCCAGGAGATTTAATTGAAAAGCTTAAAACACATAGAAGCAGTGGGGGGAATCCCCAGGAATTTAGGAATGATGAAAAAGTTTAATCTTTGTCAATGAAAAGTTGTTCTAATTTACTCTTCACACTGTGAGGTATTAGGCTGGGCCGCATTTACAACAGCAAGCTATGAGCTGCCTTTTTTCTCCCCTTAGCCACAGCCTTGAAGCGACCTCCTTAAAATCAGGCTTGTCGTTGGTGTTGAAGGGCAGTCTCACTTTAATTTTATGGAATAACATTTGGTTTCTCTGTGAGTGGAAATACACGGCCTTTAGCAAATTCAGCACTGATGGATCAAAAGCTGAGAACTATGTATCTATACTCAAGATTTGCATTTAGGATGAATACCCCATCAACGGCATAGTCAGTGACTCGCAGGAGAGATTAGTCCAGAGGTGTGAGATGATTTTGGATTGGAGAGGGGCTAGGGGATATTAAAAAACCAGCATCGTGCTGCTGCTTTCTGTCTTTTTTTCCCAGCCTTTGTTTACGATGCCTCTAGTGACTTCTTAAAAAGAAAAAAAAAAAAAAACCATGTGAGCGTATTGCCACCAGCATGGCTTTTTTGAGTCACGTAATTTTAGAAGGTATTCAAGGGGGACAGTTGCGTCCTCAGCGTCCTCTCACCTCCACCCCCAGCTCCATGCCTGTACTTCTTCGTATACTGGCCGAGGCCATGACACTCAAAGGCTGGCAAAATGTAATTCTGAGGTGTAGGAAGAGATAGAAAACCCATAGCACAACTTGGATTGAATGCAATCATAAGCAAAGCTCGATCCCAGTGGCGCCCCCTGTGGCCGCTCCATACTGGGTGGTCCAGCTAGTATTACAGTGCGAGAGACTCTCAGTAAGGCATTCTCTGGTTTTATTCATTCACTCATTTGTCAGATAATTTTCGAACTCCTGTGGTGTTTTAGGTACGATGTTAGACGTGAAACATAAAACAGTATGTAGCAAAGTCCTTGCACCCCGCAGTTTACAATCTAATGGAACATTTAAAACAAGTTATTCCACAAATACATTTTGAATTTATTGTGTTAAATGCTGAAAGGAGAAGTCCAAGGCGTTATGAGAGCAGGGGTGCAGTAGATTCTGGGAGCAAGAACACGTTCTTTGTGGCAGTGATAGGGCCACGCTTTAAGAATGTTCAGCAGCTGGCCAAGTGAAGAAATAGTAAAAATCCTTCTAGACACAGGGATGAGCATGAGGGAACCTGAGCCGGACAAGAAGGTAAGGGGAGCTAGACCCGTGGAGTTCCCATCATGGCTCAGTAGAAACGAATCTGACTAGTATCCATGAGGATGCAGGCTTGATCCCTGGCCTCTCTCAGTGGGTTAAGGATCTGGCATTGCCGTAAGCTGTGGTGTAGGTCGCAGACGTGTCTTGGATCTGAAGTTGCTATGTCTGTGGCACACGTAGGCCAGCAACTGTAGCTCTGATTCAGCCCCTGGCCTGGGAACCAGCATATGCCACAGGTGTGTCCCTAATACAATAACAACAACAAAAAAGAAGCTAGACCCCAGTAATTTGGGAGTGGGGGGGGGTTGCTAGGATGAGATTATTCTTGGCTTTAAAAGCCACTGCATCAGCTTAAGTCTGTATCTTAAGAGTATAGATAGGGCTATAAGTGTTTTAAATATAATCATATTTGCATTTTTAAGGTCATTCTGCCTTTAATATGGGGAGCAAAAATACGTGTGCAGTGACAGGAAGGTGTTATGATGGTCCAGGTGACATCCAGTGATTGGGCCGAAGGGGTAGCATTCAGGTTGGAGAGAATGGACAGTATTAGCATATGCCAACGGGCTAAATCAACCGGACTGTTCACCGATTATAGGAGAGAATGAAGCCTAGTTTCCTCTACTGTTTATAACCATGGTATTTAAGGCTCCTTGATGGAGTGAACAGTAAGCTATGACAACAAAATAAAAGAAACAAACGAAAGACAAAGGCCAGGTAAATCACACAAATACTTTTCAAAAATAAGTCTGTTGTTTATCGAGACTTTTTTGTAGTGATTCAAATGGACATTTACTTTTTTTATTTTATTTTATTTTTTTGGCTACCCCTGCAGCATGTGGAAGTTCCCAGGCCAGAGATCAAACCAGCACCACAGTTGTGGCCAGCGCCACAGCTGCAGCAACACCAGATCTTTAACTGGCTGCCTCACGTGGGAACTTCCTCACATGGCCATTCAATAATCAGTGCTATTACCCGGACCCACTGATAGTCTCAGGACATATGATAGCATTGAAGAGGTGACAAGATGCAAAAAATTCACTCTGGCTTTTCAAAAATCAACTTGAGGAGTGCTTGGATATTCTGTTGATCTAACCAATAGTACTGTTATTACTACGATCGCCCTGCCTAGTACATATGGTCTTTCTAAATTTTGAGCATAATGTTTTAGTTTCAGAGTTGATGTGACCCATAGTTACTAGGGTTTGTTTTAATATTTGGTGTCCACTAGTACCACTGCATCATGAAATATGAATCCTTAACCTGAAAGTTATATAAAACAATCACCCCTCTTGTCCATAATACAAGCATCTTTGCCATTTCTTTGCATCACAGTATTATCTCATTATTGAAGCATTCTGTGTCCCAGGTTAGCTCTGTGCCTTTGTCAACATGGATGTAAGCTTTGGCTACTCTATTTGCTCCCATATAATACATTCTTACCTCCTTATGAACTCATGACATCTTATAACACATACCAATATGTATTCTAAACCTAGGGAGCCTGGAATTCCTGACTTTGGGTACACATGTGCCTTTGTCAGTGACCAGTTGTTACTGAATTCAGTTCAGCCGCTCACTGCTCAAAAGCTAATGCTGGAGAGATGGGTGTTGGTTGGAAAGGAAAAATTGCTTTATTCAGGAGACCCGCAACATGGGAGGTCGGTGGACTCTTGTCCAAAAACCAACTCCGAAGATTCTGCTTGACCATGAAAGTTTTTAAAGGGGTATCATTTGGGGAGTAGGTAAGAGTCTGTTATCTTCCACTGTGTGCAGACGTTCTCCTGATTGGTCGGTGGGGAAGTAGCAGAGCAGAGCTCCGGGAATCTTGTACTCAGCCTGAAATTACCATCCTCTGCCCCAGTGGGGGCTTTAGTTCCTTTGGAAGAACTCAAGGTATTGTTGTGTATATTCCTTGAGGAGGAACCAGGACCCTGCCCCAGGGCTGTACTGTTGTTTCTTGACTCTTCCTGCTATGTTTCTGCATCACCCCCACCCCTTCCCATGATAATAATTGTTTGAATCTGCCCTTTGGAAATCAGAGAAAGTTAAGGAGTCTGAATGAAGGCTGTTTCCTGTAAACAAGAAACAGGGCACATGAAAAGGATTGGTACCTGGGAGGGCCCCACAGGTCCTGCTTTGTTTTACACATAAAAATACCAAAATTGCGCAGAGGAAATAAAAGGATCCATGCTCTAAGAATATATGTGTGTGTACATATATGTGTGTGTGTATATATAAATATATACACACACACATATATATATATATAGCCTTTTTTGTTTGTTTTTAGGGCCACACCCATGACATATGGAGCTTCCCAGGCTAGAGGTCTAATCGGAGCTGTAGCTGCCGACCTGCACCACAGCTGATGACAACGCAGGATCTTTAACCCACTGAGCAAGGCCAGGGATCAAACATGCATCCTCATGGACACTAGTCAGATTCCTTTCCGCTGAGCTATGAAGGGAACTCTGGATATAACTATATTATATCAGGAAAAGCTGGGTGCTATGAAGTATGTAATCTGATGCGTGAGCACCAGACAGAGTTGACAGAGCAAGCTGAATGACCAGTGGGGCAGGTTTGAGAAATATTCAGTGACTTGATAGATTTTTAAAAATATGTTTTTAGAACAATTGTAGGGAAGCATTGGCCAAGGCCTGTTTGTAGATATTTCTCAAGCTAGGTGTCTAGCATATCTCACCCTCTTCCTGTCAGCTCCCCCCCATTTTAAACCTGCCTTGTGTTATTTGCCACCTGCTTGCCATGGGAAAACAGCCTTGGTGCTGAGGCTGATTACTGAGTAACTGGTCGGGGGAGGGGACTATCCTTGAACCCGGTGGTGATTGAGTTGTGAAGATGGCAGAGAATTTCCCTCTTTGTGAGCCCAGCTGGAAGTGGTACAGATTCTTATGCTAATATATGTATATTTTTCTTTAATGGCTTTTGTAGGTCACACTGAAGGTATCATTGTGTCTTCTAGGAGAAATAGGATATTTAATTATTCTGAAAGTATGAATGGAAAATTTCCACAGTTCAGACTTAGTGTAAATGTTAAACTTTTAATTGTTGAATTCTAATTAGATTGTTATTAAATTTTTAACATATCATGTTATTGGTTTGGCGCTGTATGATTATCTTCTAATTACCTCTGAAATGGATTCTACGCAACTAGGGTCCACCTATGGCTTATCTCCTATTCCTACTAAGAGGCCACCTAGGGTGCATTATGCTTCCAAGAACCCTTAATTTAACTGGTAGAACTTCAGCTATTGTGCTGTTACAAGAACTTCACAATGAACTTCTTCGAGAGCCTGACAGAATGGAAGAATGAGTTTGGTCCAGAAGGAGTCTTACTTTCTAGCATGGCTTCATCTGCAATATTAATGAAAGACATGAAAATTGATGGAGTCCCCACTGTGGCTCAGGGGTTAATGAGCCCGACTGGTATCCATGAGGATGCAAGTTCAATCCCTGGCCTCGCTCAGTGGGTTAAGGATCCAGGGTTACCATGAGCTGTGGTGTAGGTTGCAGATGGAGCTCCAGTCTTGTGTGGTTGTGGCTGTGGCTGGCAATTGCAGCTCTGATTGGACCCCTAGCCTGGGAACTTCCATATGCCAAGGGTATGGCCCTAAGAAGCAAGAAAAAAAAAGAAAGAAAATTGAGCACTAGTCTAATATGTAGCTTATCAAGAGTATTAGGATACCTAATAGAAAAATACATTAATATTCACCTTTAGCTCTCACAGGCCCCTTCCCATAGGCTACTAAATGCATGGAGTCACAATATTATCAGAACAGATTTTCCTAGTCTAAAACATATAAATAGCATGAAAAGTTTATTTTTCCCCTTTTCTCTCTTTGTTGCTTCATCATGCAAAATACGTGATGACAGTTTTTGTTTGTTTACCAAATTTAGAGGGTATGGTGAAGATATTTTTCTCATAATAGGAGCTGCAGCATACAGTGAATTTACTTTGGGAGATTCTGGTTTTGGGGGGGCATACCTTAAAGAGTCAATGACAAACTACTTCTTATTTCCTTTAGCTTACTAAAACACCAGGGATGTATTCATTTGGCCACATTTAGCTAACATTCTCTTAGGCATCTTATCCAGGTGATCTTTAATGAAATTACTCTTCCTCCAGTGAAAGTCAACCTATGTTTCTCTTAGCCATTTTCTTCACTAAATAGGTGACATCCATTTTACCAAATTTTTGGAAAATAATTCTAGCTCTGAGGAGATATTTCATATTAGATATAAATGACACGTGGCCATTCGATCTTTCCCAAGAGCTCCTAGTTCAAATCATGCTTATTGAGTGTCTACCATGTACCAGGTCCTCTGCTGGGTACCAGATCCAAGATGTTTTGGAAGATTCAGAATGTTCAATAAATAGGGCAAGTAACATAACAGAGTCTTCTTTCTCAAGCATATATCTTTATTACAAGCTCCTTAAAAAATAGCTCTGGCTGGATCGCCCAAGTTCCGCATCGTTGTAGATAGATGAATACAAAATGTTTAGCTTCTGCGAAAGGCACTCACATTTCAAGATCTTCCCGGGATATGGTCAGCAGCCCTTGCTTTCTCTCTTGCCTCAATCTGCCAACATTAATTTTCCTGGGTTGAGAGTGTAAAAATGATGCTATCATGGCAAGGGATTTTTTAGGCCAGCGGCACACTGCATTTTCAGGCTAGAAGCTGAGGCTTTTAAAGTGCCATTTTCCAGCAACAAAAGGGTTTTCTCAGGTGTTGAAAAGTGTCATAATGTGATTGACACTTGCTGTTTAATTGGGAAAATATTAAAAGTTTTGGCGAAGGTTACTGTTGAAGGAAATTGATGTTTAATGAGCACTTACTATGTGTCAATTGCTACAATAAATACCGTCCATGAATGATTTCCTTTAAGTCTTACAATGACCCTAAGGTCTTGGTATGCTCAAAGCAAGTCACATTGCACTGTCATAGCCTGCCTCACCCAAACGCCCATCTTTGTCATTATCAGAACAAAGAAACCTTTGCTTCTTGTCTGAGATTGCAGCTAATGCTCCTGGTAATGACCAGGGACTTTTTTTTTTTTTTCCACAGAGGTGTCTGAGGCACTGTGACAAGGAAATGAGTCCTTTCATTCTAAAAGAAAATGTGCTGTATAAATTGCCTCTTAGATTCTTATCTCGTAGGCAGCGGAGTCTTAGAACTCATCTCAGAATTCCCAGAAAGGCACATGGCCCCACTGCACTCACCACAGCTGGAGTAACAAGCAGAGCGATGAAGACCGTGGTGCTTGGAAGGGTCCGAGCACCTGTGTCTCCATCTTACCGCTACCACTTGCTAACTCCGTGACCCTAGACAAGTGACTTAGCCTCTCTCGGCCTCACTTACCTCTACCCTAAAATGGCAATGGCAAAATCATTTAACTCATAAGGTTGTGATATGAAGTAAAAGCCTGTAAACACTTAGTCCAATGCCTCGTGAGTGATAAGGGCTCAAAGAACTATTTTGATGACTCTCTGTTATAAAACGTTCACTGCCATTAAAGTATGTGCCATTCTTATTATTGCTCACACAAATAAGGAAAGAAGCTGCTTGGTCTTGGATAGTGAAAACTGCCTTTCAGTTTTCTCAGGTTTGATCTTAACCTCATGCTGAGGTTTTGGTTTCTTTGGTCATTATTATGCTGTACACTAGATATTTATCAATACTCAGAGGATTTAGACGTGAGAGATGCTAGAGCTTCATCCATGGACCACAAAGTGGATAGTGGGGCCGGGAGGCCAGAGTCAGAGGGGATACTGATTACTGCGGTATTTGTAAAGATATAATTTGGTGTTAAATGTTATGGTAGCTTGAGGATGAAAGCCAGAATCTATAGGGCAGAGCAGTCTCATCCAGGGTCTGAATGTGCATCCCAGAAGCCTGACTCTGTGGTCAACTGGCGGATGGACTAGGAGCTCACTGATCTGAGACTTGGCTCTTCTGCACCTGTTCGGTTCTCCAGAAGGCTGGCCTGGACTTGTTCTGTAAGGAAAAGTAAACAGAAGCACACAGGGCCACCACATGAGGCCTGGGCTTGAGACCTGGCATGTTGTCTTTCTCTCCATTGTATTTGCTAATGCAAGTCACAAGGCAGTTGCAATCCAGAGGCTGGGCAAGTAGACTCTTATAGTGGGAGGAACTTTAAAGTTATACTGGAGGTGTTACTGAGAGAGAGAAAGACATGGAGCCATTTTTGCAATCCATCTACCACACTTGGTCTTGAAATTTACCCTATATTGAAGGAAACTTCAGTAAGCTTACAGTCTGGCAGTGGATTGTATGAAAACTGGACACAGTGATTCCACTGGCATCTCAGAAGTATGTGGCCACGGTGGTACTTGGTCCTCGTCCACTCTCCTGGTCATCCTGGGTTTGCTGCTCTGTGCACGATACCATTTGTAATGTACTTTTTTTCTATAAACATTATCATCAGAGTTCCTGCTGTGGCTCAGTGGGTTAAGAACCAGACTAGTAGCCATGAGGACCTGAGTTTGATCCTTGGCCTCACGCAGTGGATTAAAGATCCAGCATTACCATGAGCTGTGGTGTAGGTCGCAGGTGCAGCTCAGATCCTTCATTGCTGTGGCCGTGGCATAGGCCAGCAGCTGCAGCTCTGATTCGACCCCTAGCCTGGAAACTTCTTTTTTTTTTTTTTTTTTGTCTTTTTGCCGCACCTGCGGCATATGGAAGTTCCCAGGCTAGGGGTCTAACAGGAGCTGTAGCCGCCGGCCTTCGCCACAGCCACAGCAACACGGGATCCGAGCCGCGTCTGCAACCTTCACCACAGCTCACGGCAACGCCGGATCCTTAACCCACTGAGCAAGGCCAGGGATCGAACCCGCAACCTCATGGTTCTTAGTCGGATTCGTTAACCACTGAGCCACAAAGGGAACTCCCTAGCCTGGAAACTTCTATATGCCACATGTGCAGCCCTTAATTTTTTTTTTTTTTTATCATCAGGCTTACTTTTGACATACACATCAGAGTTTTTAACTGAGATAAAGTCTGTCTGAACTAGCTTTAAAGTTTCTTTACTTTTTATTGGGCAGGAAAAATGGTGTTGGGACCTTATCAAGCCCCACTGATATGTACAGGAACGACCATAAACCAGTTCTTTGCTTCAAGGGAGGGAAAATGATGGAGGTGTTGGGAAGGCCAAAATGAATTTTCAAGTTAGTTATATTACCTGCCTATCTTACAAAGTTTGCAGCTGAGGACCTGTGGCTTTGAGTGAGAGCAAGGGAATGCAGGCTGCTTCTCTCTAGTTTCTGAGTTTTATCTTCCTTTTTTTTTTTTCTGAATCTGAACCAGCATCATCATCTTTTCATTCTGAAAATAGTTCAGCATGTCTCCAGGGTGTTTGGCTGTTGGGGATGGTGGACAGTGGTTGTTTGTTTTCTGGCTCAGAAACATCTGTGTGCATAAACACGCAGATGTTTTATTATTAAAAATATTTATTTTCAGATAAGGTAGTATGTGCTTTTGGAACGACATCAAAGGTTTTCGGTGAAAAGCAAGTTTCTGTCAGGCTGCTATTCTCTAGCACCTTGTCCAGAGGCAAATAAGACGCATTTCTCCAGAGCTGTCCTATGTGTATAGCATAGATACATAGACTATACAAGCAGAAGCAAATATTTTTATTCAGATCTTTATATGTCTCATTATAACATAAATATGAACACACTGTACATTGTTCTTTACTTGTTTCACTTCAAGACCAGCCTTGTTTTACTTACAAACACATAGCATTTTTCCCATATCCTGCTGCCTGGTAAAATATCTCCAAGGTGCCTTTTTTTTTTTTTTTTTTTGGTCTTTTTAGGGCCACACCCACAGCATATGCAAGTTCCCTGGCTAGGGATCGAATCGGAGCTAGAGCTGCTGGCCTACACCACAGCCATAGCAACTCAGGATCCCAGTCGCATCTGAAACCTACACCACAGCTCCCAGCAACGCCAGATCCCCAACCCACTGACCAAGGCTAGGGATTGAACCCATGTCCTCATGGATCCTAGTGGAGTTTGTTAACCACTGAACCATGATGGGGACTCCCTAGGTGCCTCTTAACTTCCCTTGCCTGTCGGCCATGTTATTCTGGGGGATTTCTGTTTCCATATCGGGGACTTTATTTGTCCTACCATCTTGATGACTTACATGGATCATAAGGTTTCAATCCTTCTTTCCATGTCGCCCTGTCTGGGCTGGCTGGGATATTTTCCACGACAGAGGGCTGCTCTTCCCCTCTCAGTTTTACTCTTTATCCTAGAACTGACCAACACTAGTTCTAGTAATGCATACAGCAGTCACTTTGGACAATCTTGCTTCATAGTTTTTGACCCAGTTTTTTTTTGTGTTTTTTTTTTTTTTGATACATCGGAAATGTCTTTCATCTGTGCTAAACTATTTATCTTACTCTGCTGACTTATTCAGGTTAAAGCCAGACTGTGACAGCCCTACTTAGAAAAAACACCTCAGAAAAGACACCGTTTGAGGCATTTAAGAATAGGTCACTTAAGAAGGTCCTCAGGGTCTGGGAGTTGCAGATAAAACAAGACTTCTAGGGTATGAGTTTTATATCTCAATGCAATCAAATTTGAGGTAAGCAGTTTATATTATAGAACATAGTACAATGCCTAGGGGGTTTTTTTCCGTCTCTTCAGGGCCGCACCTGCGGCATATGGAGGTTTCCAGGCTAGGGGTCGAATCGGAGCTGTAGCTGCCGGCCTATGCCAGAGCCACAGCAATGCCAGATCTGAGACATGTCTACAACCTACACCACAGCTCATGGCAATGCCAGATCCTAACCCAATGAGTGAGGCAAGGGATCAAAGCTGCATCCTCATGGATGCTAGTCAGATTCAATTCTGCTGAGCCAGGATGGGAGCTCCTTACAATGTTGCATTTTAAATTGTGATACAATGGTCATGAGCATGAAATTCAGGGTCAGCTGGACCCAGCATGACCCAGGTCGAGTTATCTAAGTTTCCAAGTCCTCATTTATAAAATAAGATCAATAAGACTTAATAGCTCAAGAGCTATTTTGAAGATTACATTAGATATTATGCATAAAACGCACACAGAGTGTCTGATACAGCGTCAGTGGTAGCTATAACCTTGAACTGAAGGCCAGTATAGCAGCTCGTGCAAAAGATCCTCTCATATTTTTGCCCTGCAGGGGCCCTCTGCTACTTGCAATCCATCCTAAACCCTGGCTTTCCCTGTGTATCTGTATATATATATATACACAGACTGACTTAGCTCAGTAGTGCCAAGTAGTCCTGGACAAAGCATCTATAATGTGCAAGGTAGTATCTTTGTTATTACACAACCAGTCAAAAGAGTTCCTTTCACTTGGTTATTTTTTTTATTTCAGTGATGATGTTTGTTAATTCATTTTTATATTAAATATATACATTTATACATAACTTCATAGGGGAGACGAAAATTGCTATATCATAATTATGATAGCAATATCTGATTCAGAGAAGAATCATCAACAGATGATAAAACAAGTGGGTTCATGTTTGATGAGAAAAAAATATAGGACATATCATCCAAGTAGTTCACCACCAGCATTAATTGCAAAGAGAAAAACAGTAACTTTACCGAGTGATAACATGATGTATTCCATTTTAGGTACATAATTAAAATCAATATTGTCAATAATGGTGCAATTGATGTTATGGTAATTGGTACAATGCATTGAGAAGGGCACAAAATCACTATTATTGCATTATTAGAAATACACAAAACAATGAATTCGCAAACCTGAACTGAGGGACATTTTACAAATGCAATGCCCTGTGCTCTTTCAGAGTTGTGAGCCACAAAGGAAAACTAAAGGACTGTTCTAGATTAAAGGAGAATAAAGAGACATTTCTGCTAAAAAGCAATGCATGATGGTTGATTCAGCCTATACTAAGGGGAAAAAAAAAAAGGCATGTAGGAATTATTTAGATGTTGAATGCAATTTGAATATGGACTAAATTAGATGAGTATCAATATTCATTCACCTTATTTTAATAATTTCGCTCTATTTATAAAAGATTACATCTATTCCTTTGAAATAGGTATTAAATGTTTAAGGATAATAAATATTTCTATTGCTCACAAATAAGAAAAAAATAGTGTAGAGATCTAGAGATATATGTATGACTGGCTCACTTCACTCTACAGTAGAAATTGGCAGAACACTATAAATCAACTATAACAGAAAAAATAAAAATCATAAAAAATTATCCTACAGATAAAGTGGATATTACAAAATTGTAAACTGTAAAGAGTAAGGTTAAAAAATACACTAGTTTTTTAGAGTTCCTGTGGCGGCTCAGCAGTAACGAACCTGACTAGCATCCATGAGGATGTGGGATCGATCCACAGCCTTGCTCAGAGGGTTAAGGATCCAGCATTGCCATGATCCTGTGGTGTAGGTCTCCAACTCAGTTCAGATCCCAAGTTGCTGTGGCTGTGGCATAGGCCAGCAGCTGCAGCTCCAGTCTGACCCCTAGCCTGGGAATTTCTATATGCCACAGGTGCTACCTTTAAAATATATATATTTTTAAATATCTATAGAGATACACACACACTCGTTTTTGTAATACACCTGAGTCCTTCCAAGTTTGGAATTACGGGAAACTTAAAAAATTGAACACAGTATTTTTTTTCTTTATTGGATATCTTAAGCCGTAATAGTTTCTTTTTAATTACAATCGGCATGTCATCTTGTATCAGCTCTATTAACCTAACCCAGTCACTATACCGCCCTTTAATTTTTGCTAAGTTGAATGCTTCCTGTATTCACCCTAAAAATGTACATGACCTGAAAGAGAGTTCTAACTGGACTTGATAGTTCTTCAAACCTCAATTCAGTGACACTCCCTGACCTCTCCTACTGCAAGAATCTCTTAACCGTTCTCTTTCTTGGTCTGAAAATGACTAAGCAAGTACAGGCCAGGCAAGGAGTCTCTGCCTTTGTCTTCTGTCTCTATCTCGTCATTTGGGCAGTGATAGCAGCCAGTCAACCCATCAGTGTCATCATGATGTATATTTGTCTTTCCACCTCTGTATTATTGATAGAGAAATGGTAGTGGGATGTGATCAGAGAACATAACATATGTGAGGTTTAGATTTAAACAGTTGAGCAAAGGTCTGTGCTAGTCTTCACAGCAGCACAGTTTTCAACATTTATATCTTTCCATTAATGTCACCTTTTCCCAAAATAGTTGGTTTTACTTTTGTGGAAAATAACATTAGGAAGCCTGGTTAATCCAATTCCTCATTTAAATTCTAGACAGAATGTTTCAGGTAGATTCACAGCTCTTCGACAATGATAATTAAATAGTTGTTATTTTTGGAGGTACAATACCATAGTATAAACGAACAGAATTGGGTGTCAGAGGGTTTGGATTCAATCCCTTTTAGTTATTGCTGTGTAACATTGGGCAAAATGAGCCGTAGTTTTCTTATAGTGTTCAGTGGGAATAAGAACATCTACCTTATCCATTTTAATATGTTGGTTAATTGGAGGGATTGAATAATATTGACGAGTAACTGGCACATACTACATGCCTATTAACTGATAATTTCCTTGCTTCGCTTCAGCCCATGTGATTGATACTCCTTTAGTTTCTTGGTTGGAATGGAGAGATAGCCTGTTTATTACAAACATTCTATTTATATTCTATTTTCCTTTCTTGATTTGTCAGGTGAGGGCTCAGCACCTGAAAGTGTATAATAGATGCCCAGTGAGTGATATTTTAAAATTCTTTTTAAAGGACAAAGAGGAATTCCCTAATGGCCTAGTGGGTTAAGGATCCGGCATTGTCACTGCTGCTTTGGCACAGGTTCAAGCCCTGGCCTGGGAACTTTTGCATGCTGCAGGAACAGCCAAAAACAAAAGACAAAACAGACTTAATTAGAGTGATTCTGGTACTAACAAAGGTTGTCTCTTTTAAAAAAGTGTAACCCCAAACTAGACTACAATGAATTTTTTAAGACAGAAGGCTGTGGGGGCTGTGTATGGCCACTTCCTTCCTACTCTTGCATTTCAGAATGTACCAATTCTCTTTTAATTAATATTTCATCAGATTGTACTCTCAGATCCAAGAAGGTCTAGGAAGATATGCACAACAGAGTAAAAAATGACAGCATAACCATGATTAGTTAATTAAAAAATGGATCCTAATCTTGATGTGACACACAGTGTACAATTATTCATTATCTGAATTTCTCAGCACATGTGTCATCTTAACCGTGTTTTATTCCTTCCTCGCTATGGCTTCAACTAGATCAACTGCAGGTTGCACCATTATTACAGTTAACACTTCTCAAGAGAAAGGATCAGCATTGATGAGTAAGCATGTCTGATGGCCTTCTCAAGGTCATATATTGATTAGATTTGGTGTGTATCCTCTTAATATGACACCAGTATCCAATACTGACAGAAAAAGGCTTCACATGGATGAAATAGTTTCTCCATGTCTGGCATTTCACATATGGTATTTTATTTAATCTTCAGAGAGGTTAACTCTAACCTGGAACTCTAAAGAGAAGGGAAGTATCATTCCTAGCTTTCTCTTTGTTATGCAAAGGAAGTTTTAGAATAGTGTGACACTGATGCAAACTTAGTAACAAACAGTCCGCAATAGTCAACTTACTATGAGAAGGATGTGGCACCTTTTCTTGAAATGTAACCACTCTGAAACAGTCTTTTCATAACCAAAGCAAAAACAACTTATAGAGGTAGGTTCTAACCACCACCCAGTAGCTCAGCCATGTAAGAACATGAATCACTCCTTAAAGCAATGAGGTTTGGTCTACAAAGCCAAAAGAGGACTGAGGCCAAGGCCAGCGATTCTAGGGCCCCATAGGGCTATCTTGGAGCAAGTGCTCAGATTTCTTACCCACAGGGAGGCGTTGTGCTCAGCCAAAGCATTCCCTGCTTGGGAATCTTGATCAAAGACAATGTTTAGCAAAGCATGTGAGGCTTAGAATATAATCCTACACTTGAAAAACGGTCTTTGAAATCTGAGAGGTGCTTTCACTTTAGTGGGGAAGCAGGCAGGGATGGGTAGAATTAAAACATCATGGATCAGTACCAAGACAGAAGTAAGTACCTGGTGTTTTGGGAGCACCCACGTATACCTGGAGATAGGGACAATAAGTGATAAGTCATTAAGGTGAGGCCAAATGGAAAACTGGAGCCCACTAACCTCGGCCCTATAAGTTTGCACAATTGCTAAAAGGGCCTCTAGAATTTTGTCTGTTGATTTTCCTGGCTGAAGGATGATGAGATGGCAGGACCACCTAAAAAGGAAACTAGGAATCAGAAAAATCCAGAGTGAGAGAAAGAGATCCAGAGAAGGGAGGTAGGAAGATGAAGAGAGAGAATGCAAGAGGAGAGACAGAACTTTTCCGTTGTCTAACTGGAGTATTCCCTAGTGAGACGAGGAAAATATAATTCAGTTTAAAAAAGTTACAGAATAAAACTCAGGTCAGAGAAACTAAAGAGCAGAGGCTTTGAAAATCCAGTTTAAAGCTTTCAAATCTCTTTTATTTGCCACTTATCTACTGACATTTTGAAGATGTTTCATTTATGCCCAAATGTTATGCCCATGTTTTATAGCTAGAGGCCCTCCTCACTCATTGTAAAAATGGGAACATTTTATTAAGATGTGACTTATTTCCATGCTAAACCATTAAGGCTGGACCCTAAATCAGACAATCAACAATAAGATTTTTTTTTTTCAATCTGACATTTCAGGGAGTTCCCACTGCAGCGCAGCGGAAACAAACCTGACTAGTATCCATGAGGATATGGGTTGGATCCCTGGCCTTACTCAGCAGGTCCAGGATCTGGCGTTGCCGTGAGCTGTGGTGTAGGTTGCAGATGTGGCTCTGATCTGGTGTTGCTGTGGCTGTGATATAGGCTGGCAGCTGCAGCTCTGATGGAACCCCTAGCCTGGGAACTTCCATGCACCACGAGTGCGGCCCAAAAAAAGCAAAAAGAAAAAAAAAATCTGACACTCATAATCATGTTGAAAATTTTGTTCTGAGTCTGAGGGTGAACTGGTTATTGCACTTGTGCTGAGGTGACAGAATGTTCCACAACCAATTTGAGAGGATGTCTTTCAAAATCAGCAATTGAAGGTGATAGTCTTTAAATTTTGTCTGTCCTAATGAGGTTTCAGAAGGTGATTTTCTATTTTATTCACCTTTGATGTGCTTCAAAAACCAAGGCAACATAGGAACCCCCCCACCACCACCGCACACACACCCAATTCTTACAGCAAGGCATACATCAACAAAACGAAATTATTCAATCAAAGTTTGAAGTGTGATAACACATGTCAAGCATAAAGATCAGATCTAATTAAGGTTTCTTTGATCAAGAAATCCAATATGTAATCAGAAAACAGTACCTTAATTGATACTTGACTGTAGTCAAATTCTATTTGTATGGAAATGGTAAAAACATTCCCTCTGAGTTTTCACAGTATATCAATTCTGTACCATTATACACATTAATATTTGCTACTTTTGTATGACATAAAAGAAAAAGCACACTGACTTTTAGGGAAAAAATTTGCCACCACTCAAAGAGAATCTGTTCTGTGCTACACACTCAGCCAGGCCATTTTTATGCATTACTTCATTTAATATTGACAACACTTCTAAAACATAAAGATTGCATTTCCCATTGTGCAGAGGAGGAAACTGATGTTCAGCTCCAATAAGTAAATCATTGCAAGTCACACAGCTAGTACATAGCAGAGCTGAGATTCAAACCAACTCTCTCCGTCTACATAGTCATTCCCCATCCAGAATACCACAAAACCTGAGTTCTGTATTTGAAGTTACTGTGAATTATCTTTGAATAAAATATCCTTACTAAGTTCTGAACATTACATTTGGGACCCAATAAGCATTCCTGTCATGTACCACCAAAAAAGCCATAGCCAACTCTAAAATTCAGGTATAGTTTTCTACTCTTGTATTTTCTTCTGGAGGATGTTGCAGTGATTCATTGTATTTGATTTCTTCCAAGTAATTTTGTGTATTAGCTAGATGTAAATAAGATGGTCGGTGTCAGAACCAGAGGTGATTACCTCTCTTCCCTTCTGGGGCCATTTTTGGTTTTCACACCTGAAAAGGTATGATGGCATCTGGTGGATGGAAGCCAAGGATGCTGCTAAACATCCTACACGGCCCAGAACAGCCCCTACAACAAAGAATCACACAGTCCAAAATGACAAGAAAATAACATTTAAAAATTTGGAATCAGAGAATTCTAGGAAAAGGGAGCAAAAAAACCCCACAATCTGTAAAACAGGAATGAGTTTGGGATGTTCAAAGAACAGAAAGAAAGCCATTGTCGGAGTTTCTGTTGTGTCTCAGCAATAACCAACCTGACTAGTATCCATGAGAATGCGAGTTCGATCCCTGGCCTTGCTCAGTGGGTTAAGGATACGGCATTGCCGTGAGTTGCTGTGTAGGTCTCAGATGTGGGTTGGATCTGGCCTGAATATGGCTGTGGCATAGGCTGGTAGCTAAAGCTCTGATTGAACCCCTAGCCTGGGAACTTCCATACGCTGCAACAGCAGCCCGAAAAAGAAAAAAGAAAAGAAAGCCGTTGCTGTTTGACTCTAGTCAGTAAATGAAAGCGAGGGGAGAAGCAGCTGAAAAAAAAAAAAAATCCCACCAGGCCAGATCAGGTAGGAGCCCTTGCATTCTGGTAGAAATTGAGATCTTCTTTTTGTTGCAGTGAAAATCTGTTAGAGGATTTTAGGGAGGAACATGTGAAAATGTGATGTGTGTCTTGAAAGGTAACTTTGTCTACCCTTTGGAGAATGTTCTAAAATAGTCACATGTGGCACTGGGGAGACACATGGAAGGTTTTGGAAAGAATGGGAGATTTTGTGGGTTTAGACTAGGGCATGATAATGGAGATGTTCAGAACTGGTTGCTATCAGCAGTTCTTTTGGAAGTAGACCTGACAGGCTTGATGATGAGCAGGTTGAAAGGAAAAGACATTCCAAAGGTGATACCTAGAACTTTGACTTGGGCGGCTAGGTGAAGGTCAGTACTATTTACTTAGATTTCACTGAAAGCTGAGCGGAAGAGAAGGAAATATCACGTGATCTGTTTGGAGCTATGCCATGCTAGATGTGACACTCAAGTGAAGGAATCAAGGATTTGGGATATGTGAATTTGGAGATGCATGGAGAGGTCAGAGATGTAAATTTGGGTGTCATCATCATGAAATGGCACTTAAAACCTTGAAACTGAACTGAATCACTGTAGAATATACGTTTATAGAGAAAATAAAGGGACTTATTAAGAGACTTGGGGAAATCCAACCTGCAGGAGTTGATATCTATTCTTGATAAAAAGAATTGCAATTATTAACGAGCAGACAAAAGGTATTATGCAGAGATCTGAAAAATTATTATTCTTATTTAATGTGCTCTGAACCAAATAAAAAGAGTTAAAAACCTGACTAGTGTCCATGAGGATGCAGGTTCACAGTGGGTTGAAGATCCGGCATTGCTGTGAGCTCTAGCGTAGGTGGCAGATGTGGCTCAGATCCAGCGTTGCTCTGGTTGTGGTTGGTGTAGGCTGGCAGCTGCAGCTCTGATTCAACCCCTAGGCCGGGAACTTCCATATGCCACTAGTGTGGCACTTAAAAAAAAAAAAAAAAGAAAATGTATGTGTATGTGTGTGTACAGAGAGAATTTTTAAAAGCATAAAGTAGTATAACAAATGTAAGGTACTATTATTAATTCTTTCAGGGTAATTGGCAGGAAGAGTATAGGAAATCTGAAATAAAATGAAATACTTCACAATGCCTTTGAGGAGATTAATTTGTAGTGACCAAGTCTTTCCTGGGGTCTTTTGATGTAGGCAGTAGAATCCTTGAATTTTATCACCACACTCTTGTACTGAATACAATCTCCTAAAACCCTGGTGTTTTTACCTTCTAACTGGTACGTTTTACTCAGTTAAGTCATGCTTATTTTCAAGTGTTAGACTTTCCAATGTACTCTCATCTTTCTAGATTATTGAAGTTTTTTGAAACCCGATTCTGCTCTAAAACATGTAAGTACTCTTTTCAGTTTCCTGTTGCTTGCAAATTTATCCAGTGTGTCTTAACCGAAGTCTTCCTAAACATGTTGGTGAGACAAGGACTGAGGACCTGAAGGGCTTCACCCTGTCACCAGGAATGTCCCTCCTGTTAGCTATTACAGCTCGCCTTGGCTACCATCAGTTACGTATCCACCAAACTGTAAAAGCACTGAGCCATATTTTCACCCTTATCCCCCCCCTTATTTTTTTAATAAATTGCCTAGCTGAACTACACTCTCACTCTGTCTATGAAATGTCACTAGTAGAAGAGTCTAAAGATTTACCCCCAAATCAAGCAAGGTCGGTGTAAGTGGTTAGGGACTATTGGGCTGCTTCTAGGATTGTCATTCCTTTTCTCATTGCTCATAAATTTCTCTTCAACATAGCCTGTTTTAAAAATCATATGGAGAAGTGTCTTTAAGTTCACAGAGATCTTTTGAAAATCAAGATACTGTCCCATTCAGTCCTCTCATGCCTTTTCTCTACATACTCCTCAAATATTGCTGTCAGCAATGTTGAAATCTAACCTTCAGTTCGTTCCATCTGGGGAGGAGGCACACGCTTCTTGGGAGCCACCCCTCCTTGCTTGGGTTTCCCTGTCCTCTCACTAAGGCCTGTCCTTCTCTTAGCACCTGCCATCCTTCTCATAGGTACAGCTGATGGACTCAAAGGAGCAGTGAGGACTTGGGTTTTTCCACTGTTGGTGCAGCACCAGCATACTTCCAGGAAGGGATTGTATTTGTTTGATTTGTTATGCTTTAAGTTTTTAAAAATAGGGACTTTTAACCACCACTTAACCATAATAACATATGTGGCAGATAAATTACAACCACCTCATTCTTGAGAGTTGAGGCTTAATCATCATCAAATGAGGCATGTTCTTTCACTGCTAAGAAGTGGAAGGATAGGTTCATTTGGGCAAAAGGAAGCTGAAATTTGAGCTTGATTTTTATCGTCAAATTGGAGATCGTTTCTTCCTTTTTTAAGATTTTTGTCGTTTCTTTCTTGCACTGTTTCTTTCCTTCCTTCCTTCTGTCCTTCCTTTCTTCCCTTCTTCCTTCCCTCCTTCCTTCTTTCCTTCTTTTTTGCATCTATACCAAAGGATAAAGCAAAGCCTCTAAAAAATGTCTAAGTAACATTAGAGTGATTTTTGGTTATTATTTTTTGCAACTTACTCAATTTAGCTGGCACTTTAATGAAAATATTTCCCCCACTGGTAATTAAATAGCACACTTGTGCTATGATTCCTCTACAGCCTAAAAGGTTTCTATTTTCTCTATCTATGAAAAAATATGACACTGGCTTTGATCCATTCAAATGAATAGGAGCCTGGGTTCCCAGCACACAGAAGACCTTAATGTTTTTGGATGAATGAATAAATCCATGAGTGAATAAATATAGCTAATAAAATTTCACAAATATACAACTTGCTTATATAGATTCATCATCTGTCCAACTCCTACACTTTAATATAGTAAAAAAATGTGAAAACATTTCATTAAAGCTCATTTGAGCAAAGACCTATTTTATATGTGACTTTTAGAAATCAGTTAATCATACTCAATGTACTTCACCATCACCCCCCTTTTTTTTTTCTTTTTAGGGCCACGGCCACGGCATATGGAAGTTCCCAGGCTGGTGGTTGAATAGGAGCTATAGCTGCAGCCTACACCACAGCCACAGCAATGCTGGATCCCAGCTGCATATGTGACCTACACCACAGCTCACGGCAATGCCAGATCCTTAACCCACTGAGCAAGGGCAGGGATCGAACCCACATTCCTCATGGATACTAGTCAGATTCATTTCCACTGAGCCACAGCAGGAACTCCCTTCATCCCTATATTTTGACTTATTCTTATTTCTTGTGAGAATACAATACTCAAATTTTTGAAGTATTTAAGTTGTGGGACAAATACACATTCATTTACTATACAAACAGGTAGTAAGTCCACACCATTTGGTGAGAATTCCTCTTGATGCACCATTGACTGTCAGTGCTCTTGCAGTTTCGGTTGTTTTTCTGGAGGTGTGTCTACACCAGCAGTGTTTTTGTCTTAGAGTGACTCACTGTAGCTCTACATGAGATAAAACCCTCTGAGCTATGCAGTCACACTTTATTCAGTCATGTGAAAGAAGTTAGTGAAAAGTATTCCTTCTTGCCATGGTCACTACACATTTCCTCCTTCAGCTTTATTACACAACTTCCAGTGTCTCTTGCTGAAGAAGAAAATGAAAGAACAGGGCTTAGACTTTCAAGGAGGAACTCTGTAATTTAGCCCGTAAAAGCAGCCAGAGGGAAAATAATGCTGACAAAGCATCAGCAATGAGTTTCTACAGATAACCAGAAGATGATTGTGGGAGTTCCCGTGGTGGCTCAGTGGTTAATGAATGCAACTAGGAACCATGAGGTTGTGGGTTCAATCCCTGGCCTCGCTCAGTGGGTTAAGGATCCGGCATTGCCGTGAGCTGTGGTGTAGGTTGCAGACATGGCTCAGATCCCGCGTTGCTGTGGTTGTGGCATAGGCTGGCAGCTACAGCTCCGATTAGACCCCTAGCCTGGGAACTTCAATGTGCCACAAGTATGGCCCTAGAAAAAGCAAACACACACACACACACACACACAAAGATGATTGTGGAATGACTATTTTAATGGCTACGAAAGATAAATGTCAGTGTAAAATTTTAAATTCAGTGGAGCTATGTTCTCAAAAACATGGTGAAATAAATTCAATCATATAAAATTAAAAAAAACTAGAATTTTCCAACAAGAGAGATTTACTTCCAAAGAATATATTTCAGAAAGAAAAAATTGATACCAGAGGAAAATCTGAGAGGAAAAAACGAAAGTAAGCAAAGAAAATGACATGAGTGTTGGTAGATTTAGGTCAGTATCCCTTTGAAAAATAAACACAATAATGTCTAATTTGTGGAACTAAAATTTAAAACAAAAAAGAAAAAGCTTAAGGTAAACTGTTGAAAAGCAATATAAAGTAAGACAGGAGTGGGTCAGAACTTAAAGTACTCTAACATGTTCTTACTGTTTGAGAGGAAGTTGAGGACATTGATTAAAATTTAAATATCCATGTTCATACTTTAACATGTCAATTAACAGAATGAAATAGCTGTATGTAAATATCAAGCCAGTGGAATGAAAAAAAATGGGTGAGAAAAAAATCTGGTTAACCAAATGCATTTCCAACTAAAATCTTAATGTAATTGTAAAATGTATACAGAAAAGCAAAGGATCAATGAAAGCCAATTCATAGAGAAGAAAATGTGGGGTTATAGTTCTAGATATCAAAAATTGATTAAAAATAATTGACATGACACAAAGTGAAGGAATATACAAACAGACCATAGACTATTATGGCAGATATAATAACAGTACAGATAGCTGGGGAAAAGATGAGCTATTCAGGAGATATTACTGGAACTACTGTTAATCTGTATGGGGAAAAAAAAACCTGAATATTTCCCTCAAACTAACACATGATATAAAAATCAGATATCATAGAAGAAAAATTAAATTTGACTACCTTGAAATTGTAAACTATTCATCAACAGTTATAAGTAAATATGAGAAGAGCAAACACAAAATGACAGAAGATATTTATAACCAGAATAACCTTCGGAAAACCAAAAAGGAATTAGCATTTATGATACATAAAGAACTTCTTCAGATTACTAAGTAAAAGACAAGATACTTAAAAAAAAAAAAAACTTAAAGGCAAAAGAATAAACAGATATTTTGCAGAAGAGAAAACCGAACATTCCAATAGATATTAGATATTGCCTCACTTGTAATTAAGAAATGCAAATTAATACTACAATGAGATATTGTTAGACCCACCAAACTGAAAAAAAATTTTTAAGTAGGATAATAGTCTTGGTGAGGCTATGGAGAAAGAAATTTCATACATTTCTGGTGTGTGTATAAATTACTCAGGTATAAATTATTTAGTAAAATTGCTGATGTGTACATTTAATGACCCAAAAGTTATTTTCTTATGTATATAAGCTAGAAAAAGTTCTACATGTGTACAACAGAAAAGATGTATAGCATTGATTATAATAATAAAAACTGGAAATAACACAAATGCCCACCAAAAGGAGAATATATAGATAAATTTTGATTCAATGGTAACTAAATAGCAATAAAATGATTGAAAAAGCTACTTACATAAGCATGAATCTCATAAACATTACAGTAAACAGAAAATAAAAAAGTCATGAAAATAATACATATGCTTTGATAACCCTGATACCTAATTTTAAAATACATAAAACTAAACAATATTTTAGGCTGCATACATATGTATTATAACTATGAAAAAATGCAGGGAATAATGAAAAATGCCAATGACCTTTGAGGGGAAGAGAGGGAAATAGCCTGTTAAGAGGCTTCAATTTTGTGTGAAATAGCCTCTTTCAATTTTGAAATATCCTATTTCTTATTCTTTTAGCACCTTTCATATGTTTTATATATAATATAAATATAATTTTATAAATATAAAATATTATATAATTTTAAAAAATAAATATAAAATTCTATTATTTAAAAGATTAAAAAGAAGTTAAATTGCTCGTTTCCCACTCATTACTTATCCTTATAGAAAATAAAATAATCAAAATAAAAGAGTACAATTCTTCTTTTAGTTAAGTATATTAAAATCAACAGTGTTCATCCTTTTCATTAAAATGGGCTCGTAAATAGTTTAAGGGGAAAAAAAGTCCACATAAGATATGTATGACTATCATTGGACTAGTACAAGTGTCTGACCTTGAGTAAGGAACTAAATTCTCCAGGACTCAAGTTTCTTCATCTTTCAATCAAGCTGCTCAGATCAACAGACTATTCTAAGAGTTTTTCTTGCAGTAAGTTTCTGTGTGCCTGCCTGGCCTGTAATCAGAATGGCTTCTCCACTAGACAGGAGCACACCTTACAAGCTGAGCTTCTGAAAGGCAAAAGCCATGTCTTTCACAGCTTTACCTAGAGTGGCTAGGTGTGAAGTACCTGACATATGGTAGATGGTTAAATAAAGGTCAATGGAACAGAGAATTCTGGCATTAAATGCTAGTGAATGAGGAGCATGCTAAAAATCATGATAAAACAAATTGGGTGGTTTTACACCATTACTGGGATCATGGATAATAAAGTATCAAAAAGATGAAACATTCATCAATTTTACAAAATATATTTTTCTCATCTTCTCTGAAATCAAAGTAGGTCATGTAATAAATGACAGCTTTTCCAGTTGTTGTCAGCCAGGCAGCTGTTGTGATGCAGTTATCATTGCCTGATTATAAACTTAGTTACTATTTTTGGTGGTCTAGTACAATAGAATTCCCTTGATGCTTCCTTCAACAAATCATTTAAGCGAAAAGTGAATCCTACTTGTCCTCTCTGAAAAACTTCCAGTGAAATAATCTCAAACAATTAAGAAAACCAAACTTCAGAAACAGTAAAATAGATGTACTAATATTTTAGAAGAAATCTTGGAGAAAGTCAGAGTACCCTTTTAAGAAAACAGAAATAGACTTACAAACATGAAGAACATGGCTTATGGTTCCCAAGAGGGGTGGGGGACATGGTGGGAATGGGATGGACTGGGAGTTTAGGGTTAGCAGATGCAAAGTGTTACATTTAGAATAGATTGGCAATGAGGTCCTGTACAGCAAAGGGCACTATATCAGGTATATTGGGATAGACCATGATGGAAGCTAATATAAGAAAGGGAATGTATATATATGTATGACTGGGTCACTTTGTACACCAGAAGCTGGCACAACATTGTAAAGCAACTATAATAATTATTAAATATATATGTTTGTATGTGTGTGTGTGTATATATACACATACACACACACACACACACACACACACACACACATATAATGTTTAGTTACAGAAAATGGGAACCAGAAGAGGGCAGCAGAGAACTAACCTAAAAAGTTTTCTTCTGTTGTGTTTAAACTATGTAAAGGGCGCTTCATAGTTTCTGAAGCTCTTTCACATTTATATGAAGTTAAGACATCCCCATAACATAGCTGGGGCAGCCCAGCCATTTCCATTCTCATTGAACAGACAAACTGAGACAGAGAAATTCTAAGCGCTACTTTGAGGTGCCCCAACTAAGGGATGGCCCTTGACTTTTAGGAGTTGGACTCAATGTGCATTCTGCCCCTTCAAATGCTTGTAAAACCTTTGAGAGGACTAGTAAGTGGTCAGGAGAAGAAGAGGTGGAATTTGCTAAGATCCAGGTCAAATAAGCTCAGGAACAGAGTGTGTGGGAAAGATACCATGAGTCAGGATGAAGAAGTGAGCTAAGAAGTCAAACCAAAGACCAAGAGAGTTTAAGTCAATACCAAACCAGTCCAGGGTCACTAGAGTGTAGATAAGTCTGAACTACCGAATGCAGACCTGAGACAGATGGGAACTTCAGGGTGGCGTCTTGTGCTATCAACACACCACGAGTACTGGAAGGGTCTCAATTCCTGCACTTTCTGATCTTTAAGTGGAGTAGCCCCAGAAACACTGAAAAACGAAGTAGATCCTTGACCCTCAGAAATAATATTTGAGTGAAACTCCAGGGTACTTTGTACTGCTGAGGTTACAGATTAAATGAACAAAAGATATTTGCTATGTTCCTGCCTCACTTCCTAGCAATTAAAAAAACAAAGACAACCACAACAAAAACAAAGATAACAATCCACAGGGAGAATTTCTGCTTCATCTACCAAGTAATTGTTGTGTAAAAGCTCAACTCAGGAAAGTAGAATATTTTGAAGCCCTACTGGGAAGGCATATATGATTCTTCACGCCAAAGAAATTGCACTAAACCTTTTGGCCTGATAGGTGTAGTCCAGGTGAAGTACTGCTTTGCGCTGTCAGGAGTCATTTCTTTCCTGGGCAGTCCCTTTAGAAAGTAAGCCATGTGGTTGGGATTCCGAAGGCTTTTATTGCTGCTAAAACTTGGAGATGGGAAATGTGTAAAGAGGTATAATCTCTACCTAGTACCGTCCTGCATAGCCACCTGTTGGGAACCACCCCAAAGAGGAAGTTGGAAAGCTGTGCCTACCACTGTGTTTTCTCAGGGAAGGTGGGACTCAGAATGCAGAACAGTGCCCAGATTCTGTCCACAGTGCATGCAAGACATCAACTACAGGTGTCCATAAATACAAATATTAAACTAGTCCTCTTCCCAGAAACCACACGAGCAGGAAAATAGAGATCCAGCATCCTTTATTACTCGTCTAAATAAATCCTGCTTTGTGCTGCTGGATGGAAGAGAGGATATTTTTAAGTTAGTACTTCCGTGTAGGATAATGAAAACAGGACAGGCATTTCTTGTTCCAACAAAATCTCTGCTTTACCTAGGCCATTATGTGCATATTTTATGAGGACTTATACAGCATATGATGGGATGCAAATACGGTGAGAGCTGAATGATTCAGTCATATAGTCATTTTATTAATGATCTGCCTCTGACTCTTTTTGTTTTCACTGTGGGATAACAAATACAATTCCGAAACAGACTTTCATATCTATGTCTGTATTCATATCTACGTTTTTATTTATTCCTAGAGTAAGGAGAATGCATCACAGAAAGAACTCAAACTTTAAAATCAGATGGATGTGGCTATATAATATAGATCCACTTCTTAGCACTCATGTAGTTGTTGAATTGGGGTGAGGTCTATAATACCCTTGAGCCTTAATTTCCTTCCCTGTCAAGTAGAGATACAGATACCCACATTACGTTGTTTTTAAGGGAAGTGAATAAGTGTAGTCACACTGTGCTCTTTAGGTTAAGGACATTAACCGATCTGTTCTTTCCATGGGAGCTCCCATTACCTTGCACTTTATCTTCTCTTCTTCAGGATGTTGTTCGTGTTATCTCTATGCTTTGGGTTATCCTTTGCTAACTTAGTAAAAATTGAGCCCTTACTAAGTGCCAGTAGCTCTCCTAGACTCTTAATAAAAGGAACAAAATCCCTTTCCTCAGGAAACTGACAGTCTAGCGGACCCTCTATTCCCTTTCTCTTTCTTTCTTTCTTACTCTTTATTCCACCTCTCCTACAAGCTTCACGGCTTTCCATTGCATGAAGAATTTTCTGAGTTCTTCCTACCAGTAACAGTATTTGTGTGCTTTGAAATTCTGTAGCATTTTCCAGGCTTTGCTGCTCAGATGGCTGTTTATCTTGTACTTCCTGGTACTGTCGGTTTTTGTGCACATCTCCTTCCAACTCGCATACTTCCAAGGGTGAAAAGCCTAGAACATAAGCTTCAAAAGGGCACCGTGATACAGTGTGTTTTATTCACTGGGTATCCTCAAGAACCATAGAGGGGCAAATAGCAGGGTTTCTATAAATATTTTGCATGCATGCATGAATGATTGCCTTTGCCTTTTTCATGTTACCTTGCTGTGTTGGTGAATTGGATTTTCACTCAAAAGTCCTGGTTCTAAAACCAAATGAAAAGTTCACTTCCCTCTCTGAGACTTGGCTCCCTAATATGATATGTGGAAATAAGATCTTTGTTTAACATATTCTAGAGTTACCTTCGAAGATCAAATTAGTGTGATGTATATGGAAAATAACATTTTTTGTTCACTAAGTAAAATTATTACAACAAACCCTATAGTGATGACTGTTAAATGAATGGATACATGTGTTATAGACTAAATGTTTGTGTCCCTTCAAAAGTCGTATTTTAAAGCCCTAATTCTCAATGTGATGGTATTTGGAGATGGGGTGTTTGGGAGATATTTAGATTTAGATGATGTCTTGAGGGTGGAGCCTTCCAGATGGGATTAGACCCTTGTAAGGAGAGAGATGAAAGAGTGCCATCACCTCATCCCACGTCATGTGCCACAGGGCACAGAGAAGTCATGTGAGCACACGGCAAGATGGCAACCCACCAATAAGCTGAAAGAAAAGGTCTCAGAATAAACTCTACCTTGCCTGAACCTTGATTTTAGACTTCTCAGCCTCTAGAACTGTGATGCATCTCTATTGTTTAAGACATCAGGTCTAAGGTATTTTGTCACGCAGCCTGAGCTAAGGCAGCATGCATGCATGCATGAATGAATGAATAAGAAGGAAAAAATATAATTCCATGAAGTTTGAATCTAGGGATTCAATCAAGAGGTAGATAAAGGCATGCTAGAGGGGACAGAGGTTTCAGTCATTCCAAGATTAATTGATGCTTAAAGGCACTGTGCTGTAACTTTGCTGAGTTTATTTCCTGAGATCAGCTTTATTCCTAAGTTCCTGACATAAGGGAAGGAATTAAACTATGTATTAAAAGGCTGGGGTCTCAGTGGATGTCACTTTAACTCTCTGATCTTCTATTGCTTTATCTGTAAAATGGAGATTAGCGTGCCTAGCATATCCACTTCCTAGCATGGCTGTAATGATCAAAGAAGTTTATGTGTTGATAAATAACTTTACAATTTTTTTGGCTCTGCCATGGGGCCATGTGCTAAGAATCAAACCCATGCCACAGCAGTGACCCAAGCCACAGCTGTGACAATGCCAGATCTTTAACTGCTAGGCTACCAGGGAACTCCTTTAAATTAATAATTGCCAAGAAAATGTGAGATGTTAGCTGTAGTAGCATGTCATTAAAGACTCATAATTTGTGCCACATCCTCTGTGCCTCAAAATTAAATTTTTTACCCAAGATTTAATTCTGATCTAGAAATTCCTAGCATCCTGGAATTTATAGAGAATACTTTTTGATCCACAGAACAATCCTGCAAGCCAAGTTTTGCAGGGAAGAAGTGTCCCATAGAAGCAAAATAAATTTCCCAGGGTCACACAGTTGTGTTGATGGCACAACTGGATTCCTAATACATGGTCAGTAACTCCAAATTTTGAACTTTTTCCATTAGAGCACAAAAATATGACCACTCTTATTTTCAAATACAATATATATTTTTTTCAATGAGACATAGTTTTCCCTACTTAGCGCATTCAATCCAATTAAGGAAATAGCTGAGATTTTATGAAATTTTCAAGTACTTTTTTTAATTTAAGTTTGAGCAAATGTTCAATATTCTTATCGGTAACATTTTCAAAGTACAAATTAACAATGTGTCCCTGGAGATTAGATTGGCAGTTGCTCGTATTTAATTTTTCACCAAGATTTTTAAATGGCCCGTTACTATAAAAAATGTTTTGGGAGTTCCCATCATGGTGCAGCGGTTAACTAGTCTGACCAGGAACCATGGGGTTGCGGGTTCAATCCCTGGCCTTGCTCAGTGGGTTAAGGATCCAGCATTGCCACAAGCCATGGTGTAGGTCACAGAGGCACCTTGGATCTGGTGTTGCTGTGGCTGTGGCATAGGCCGGCAGCTGTAGCTCCAATTTGACCCCTAGCCTGGGCACCTCCATGTGCGGTGGGTGTGGCTTTAAAAAGCAAAAAAAAAAAAAAATTGTGTTTGTATTTTTTTTTTAATTTTTCCACTGTAGCTGGTTTACAGATTTCTGTCAATTTTCCAACTGCACAGCATGTGTAAATATTTTAAAGAGTGTGTGATTCCTGCATACATTGAAATTCTGAGAGCTGCCATCAAATATGAGGACTGAGGTTCATAATCCATATCTGCAGGTATTAGTTGTTAAGTAGCACAATGGGTGGGGAGGTCTAGATTGTATGTATGTCTCTAGAGGAAAGATGGGGATGAGATGTAGGATTTTAAAATAGGCTTTTGAAGACAGCATGTAACTAGGCATATGGTAGAAGTTAAAAAGAAAGTGCTTTACTAAGCACCATTATTTGGAAGAATGTAAGAATAGGAAGCAAAGACTTTGATGACCTCAGAGAAACATGAATAACACATTACAGCTCAGATTACACTGCCAGCCTAGTCTGACTCCCAGGAATTTAGAGCAAATTTGGCGTTCAGAGGCCAGATGGGTTTTCTTTAAGACCCCTTCTATTCTTTAAAGATCTTGTTAAGTCAGTCTCGGAAGAACAGAGGTTTTTTTGGTTTTGTTTTGTTTTTTTTTCTTTCTGGAATGAAATGCATTTCTTCCCTTTAAATCTTACCATTCAATGGCAGTTCAATAAGGGAAGACTAAGCCCAGGATTTTGAGCCTCCTGTGAGGAACCTGGCCCCATCCTCTGGAGCATTCCTATTCTCCTGGCTAAGGTTTCCACACCCAGGAAGCCCCAAAGGGGTTGAGGTCATGATACAATTTCAGGACCACAACGAATCCAGATGAGAAGCTTTTCCTCTAAGCATGAGGTCATGGGCTCTTACTGTGATTGCTGTGGTGCCACTTGTGAACATAAATTTAAATAGCCATGTCACACAAGCAAACAAAAGCCAGGATCTTGGTATTCCTTTGACCAAATGAGACATAAGCAACCGCTGATATTTCCCAAGCTTTGTTCTCTCCTGCTGACCACAGATATGCCAGCTGATCTGACAGTCAAAATCATGGATAAAACCATGGGTCTCTCTTTGGTGTACTCAAGTCAGTAAGTTCCATTAAATATAAGATAAATGAGGCAACAGGGTGCTAACTCTGCTACACTAAATTTTCCAGGGATCTTGCACAAATCAGACTGTGGTATCCTTATGCAGGCCACCTCTCTCTGATGTGTTAGAAATCAGAGAGAGGTGTAGAAATGGTAGAAATCATAAAAGAACCTCTTTGGCGAGGTTTCTGGTATGTTGTCAAGATCGGTATCAAGAACATTATCTGCACATGAGTGTACATGTATACAATTCAAAGTTTTTTTTCTGAACTTGTGAGCAATTGCATGTTGCTGTGTTTAATTTGTAAGCTGCTGCCAGAGTTTTCTTTCTCAGCAGAGTCAAAACTTTGTCATCACCATCAGTACTGTCACCACTGAAAATTCCTGAGTACTTTACCTGGAGTTAAAGGTAGATGGTATTCACCCCCTTTTATTATATTCAAGGAAACTGTGGTTTAGGAAGGTTAAGTAAGTTTTAAGGTTTACATGGCAAAGTTTTGGCGAAAGCAATAGTCAGAATCAGGGGCTGCAGCTCCAAAAGTGGCACATTGGACCACCACATTATGTGGCCTCTGAAACACGCCCACCCGTATCCTCAGAAAACTTAAAATCTGAGGATTAATAGAGGAGTTTTACCTAGTTAGCAACGGATATCTTGAATCCAGCTCTCTTAGACCTTTAGAAGATGTATGCTTTGAAAAGATAATAAAAACATAATGTAGAGAGACTATGAAAGGTAATATCGACCCAACCACGATTTAGCAAATGTAAAGCATTGCCCTTTTTACCATGCACCTTTTAAATATGTGCTTTTGGATATTGGCCACCCACTCCTCTACCCCCTCAGTCACAGTAGCCCTTTTGTAGGTCCTTCACACATTTATTCAGCAGGTATTTTTGGAAGCATTTGTTTTGTACTGGGCATTGCTCTAGAGGATGGAGGTAGAATAATTTAAAACAAGTACAACACTCATCAGAATATGGGATAAAAATGTGCTTATTAAAATTGACCTTGAGACAGTAGTTGGTTTATTTGCTATGTAGAATCTAAAACAAAAGAAAACCCCCATAGTTTAGCACTTGAAATTTCAATCTAAAACGAAGCACATCCACAAGTTAAGCTGTGTGTATCCGGCAGGGAGCGTCTTGTGCTGGGTTCTGTGGTGGGGCTATGAGAGAGAAGAAAACAGGTCTTCTCAAGTAGCAAGGGCAGGTATGCTGCACTTTGAAGAATTTGGATTTTTCTAAGAATTTCTAGTAATTTGGATTTTTTCTTAGACTCTTTCTAGGACTCCTTCTCCATAATATATCCATTAACGCCTTAGCAAATCGCTCTTTAATATGTTCATGGAACCCTGTGTGTTTTCCAGGCGTTCTACGGTATTAAGTCTTCAGGGATTAGTCATTTCCACTTGCCAGTGCCATGCCTAGCAAGATCTGATGCAGAAACCATTTCCCCAACATGCCGATTGGCAAAGGCTTGGGGTTCAGTTTTGTTCAGGCAAACAGATGAGCCCTCTAAGGGTTAATTAGGAAGTGAGCCCCTTTCCAGGGCTGGAATTGTTTACTTCAGTCGTTTTCACACAAACTGCCATGTTTCGCTTGGGTACTAATTGTGCCTGATGGACCCATTATTCTGTAATCAGAGCAGTTCCTTGGCTAGCTCTCTGGGGGTTAATTAAATGGATGAGGTAGTGCCCCGGATATTACTAGCAGACAGGACACTTGAATTTCTCACCAACCGTATTGGAGAAAGTCCTGTTACTATGAACAATCGGGTTTCTCAGCACCCGTGGTGTCTTGCACAGTTAGAGTTTATTAGGTCACAGTACCAAGACAAGCCTGACTGATCCATCCATGCAGTGCTGCCTGGCGTGGCCCCATGTCCGCTCACAGAAGACTTGTACCAGTGGGCTCTAGAAACCCAGCCTGCACAGACACAGCCCGGTTTACTGCAGAAGATGATTCCAGCCCCAGGTTAAATGTGTACACCTCATGGAAATGTCAGTGCCTCTAAGTCAAAGGCACATAAAAACTAGGAAAGCAGCAAGTTCCTGGAACACACTGTACTAAACACAGCAAGAGCCCACAATGATTGGTAAGGCGATCAGACATTTCTCTGATATTGTTATGTCACTGTTGCCGCTGATAGGGGCTGAACTTGTAACTGCCTGTTCTTTTCCACTTATTTTTTTTCTCCCCCTACTGAATATCCTGTGTAAAATGATTGCACATTGTTTTTCGTCTCATTATTATTTTTTTAATTTCGCAGTAAGACCACCGGGATTTAATAACCAGGAGAGAATACTGTGTATTGAGGCGTGAATGAGGAGAATTGTAAATTCTAGAGCTCAAATGTCTAAGCCCTTCTGCATTTGGGGCCACTGGGGGAAGCAGCAAATCAGGAAAGAAGGACTTTTTTTTTTTACCCTGAAGCTGTAACGTCAGATTCAAAATATCAATTATAGTGAAGTATTTCTTTTGCAAATAGAAGTGTCTGAACTATAATCACAGGTAACTTAGGGAGATGGTCTTGGAGAAGTATAAATCATTTTTTATGAACTTAGATTTTGCACAGAGTTTTTATATCAGAAAGACTGTGATTATTTGAGGGTAGAAAATGTAAAATGATGGAAAGTGCATATGATAGAGAATGAAGACCTAAATTCAATTCTTATTACTTCTATATATGAGTTGTGTGATTTGGTGCAACTTACTTTATTTCTCTGAGTCTCAGTTTCCTTATCTTTAAAATGGGAATAATAATACTGACCTACTTTCTGCCACAGGCTTGTTGTAAAAATCAAGCCAGCAACTGGCATATATTTTATGGTTCAGTGAATATTATATGAAAGAATGACTGTATAATTATTTTTAATTTCATAAAAAATTAAGAGCCTTTAAAATCAATTGTAGGCTTAAAAAACAAAAGAACTTGTAGCAATAGGTGGTGTTTTATTACATTCATTCATTCATGAAAAAGAATGAATTGTTCCTGGCTATATTCTGTGACGTCTGGGTTGTTTCAGAAATGGGTGCAATACTGAGGTCCTTCTGCTTTGGGTCTATGATTTCCTTCTGTTAGAACAAGAAAATGTCAGAGCAAAGTTACATCCTTCTGAAACAGGGTAGAATTTTGCAGTGTAGGATAAGGGGTAAGTGCAGAAATAAAAATATACTTTTTGTGTGTGAAATATCCAAAACAGGAAAAATCTATAAAGAGTAGATTTGTGGTTGCCTAAGGCTAGGGTGGGGAATGTGAAGGGGGGAATAATGACTGCTGATGAGTGCAGGAGTTTTTGGAGAACTGATGAAAACATGGTCATGGTTACACGGTTCTGTGGATGCACTGAAAACCGTTGAACTGTCCACTTTACATGGGTGGATTGTATTAAATGTGGATTAGATATCAATAAAGCTGTTATTCCAAAAGTGTGCATGGAGAAATTGAATTAGACCTTCATACTCATATTAGGGAATACAGTGCAAGCACTTATAGATACTGATGATTGTGTGGCTCTGAAGTGGAGAATACTGATTCCTTAATGAAATGTTTTAATAGGAAACGAGGCAGGAAGCAGTCCCCAATCTTGTGGCAGCACAGATAATGCTGGTGAGGACAGCATTCGTGGGAATCAGACAAGGTGTATTAGTTTCAGATCTAAATCTGAATCAGTTCCATATCCCACTTCTCTTCTAGGTTTGAGTTATTTTTCTACCCATTTCTGTAGTTAACTATCTGGACTTATCAGGCCTGCCTCTAGGAAGGTTAAACAAAGCATTAGTCTAAAGACTTTCTCACAATGAGACAAAATGCCTTTCATACCCCAGAGCCATCCCATTTTTTCCCAGTGCTTAAGAAATACATATACTGATATCTCATCTAATAATATGCATTATACTCATATATAATATACATAATAACTAGTGTATATATATGTATGATTTTTGCTTACCTAAGGAAAATAATAAATGTTAAATAGTAGCTTAGATTTAATTGGAATAAGCTATATTTTCAATGTCTTCAGAAATTGCGGTCTTTCTCCTTTATCCAGTCATCCACTAATTTCAACTATTCTAAGAGTTGATTTAAGTATAGATTTTAAAAATTTTTGATCAATTTGGAATTTTGTGGGGTTTTCCCCCAATTAGATTGTTAATATGTTTACCTTATAAATTAATAGTTAATGCTACAAATTGGAGGAAAGTCAATTCAACAAGTATCTTACAGTTCATTTGTGCTTACTTAATTTGCATGTTGGCTTTATCTTCAAACTCTGGTTTGCTGGCAGGGGATTTTTAAAAACCATTTGTCTACTTTGTGACACTTATTTAATTTAAGCCTGGTCACAGACACTGTAAATTTACTTAAGCAACTGCAGTGTGTTGAAAAACAAAGAATGAGTTTGGTATTTTATATCTATTTTTATACCTACATATTATAGCACTTCTTGTCTTGCCTGAAGATAACCTTGGCTACTTTTTGCAATATGGACCATGTATGGGCAACAATGAGTAGGTTAGTGTGTTGTATATCCATATAGATCAAATATTTTCTTATTACAAAATACACATATATAATATATACATGTAAATTATATATATATACACACATGCAAAAACATATATTCAGTTTTCTTTTGAGCAGGCAGTGATTGCATCAACCTCCTCTCCATCACCATCAGTGAGAGCATCCCATCTTGAATGCTCCAGTAGTCTATTCCAGACTATTGGAATAGATTTTGGTGATGATAGCATCAAGTATATTTGACCCATTAAGCCTTTTTCGGTTAACTAGCAGCTGAAGTTATTCACTGTCAAGCATAAGTACCTAAAGGGGATGACTTTCTGATTGGCATAGCCTCTTACTGAGAACTTACTAAATGTCAGTCACTATGCTCATCTCTAGAGATATAAAAATGATCAAATCATGTTTTTGGCTTTAAAGTAGCTCCAGGTTTAATGGCGGAAATCAGTCAATAAAGAGAGTTATGGTGCCCTGTGATCTCTGCTGTGATGTAACCATAGGCAGGATCCACAAGAACCTTACGGAAGGTGGCACTGACAAAGCTGAATTTTGAAGGATAAGGAGGTAACTACACATAGAAGGAAGAAAAGGTAGCCTAGACAGAGAAGATCCTATCTGATTTCACCAAAAACTTGAGGTAACAGGCTGAAAGAAGAGTTAGTAAGTAGAACTGGCATTCAGATCTCTATAGTCTCGATTCTCCACCATGCTGCCTTATAAAATGTATAAAGAAGAGAGATCTCTTCTTTACTTGGACTGTTATTTTAATCTGCATTAGCCACTGGCAAGTGCTATATACAGGATCATTTTAACAACACTGACTGAAATTTACCAAAGTGTCTCTTGTGGAACACTAGTCTCTGCAAATGCTTGGTGTAAACGGTTCCATGGTTAAATAAACATAAGAAAGGCCAAGAGTTCCCCTTGTGGCTCAGTGGTTAACGAATCCGACTAAGAACCATGAGGTCACGGGTTCGATCCCAGGCCTTGCTCAATGGGTTAAGGATCTGGCATTGCCGTGAGCTGTGGTGTAGGTTGCAGATGCGGCTCGGATCCCGCGTTGCTGTGGCTGTGGCGAATGCCGGCAGCTACAGCTCCTGTTAGACCCCTAGCCTGGGAACCTCCATATGCCATGGGTGCAGCCCCAGGTAAGGCAAAAAGACAAAAAAAAAAAAAAGAAAGAAAGAAAAAAGGCTGAATTTTCTCTCTTAAAGATTTAAAACACACGTTAATGTAAATAGGGTTCTGAGAAGACCTTCAATTTGAAAACTACTTTAACTTTGCTTAACTTAGTGTTCCAAAATGAGTTAGGCATGGAATGGGAATGTATTTCAGCCCAAATATATTGGAAAACCTTGGAAAAAAATTACTGTAGCCAGTAACTTAGTACAGACAAGGAATTGAATATTTTTGTAATGGATCATCAGTTAGCCTATTCATAAGTGTAACATCTGCAACTTGAAAATGAGAAAAACATTTATATCATCATGTAGATTTTTGTTTTATTTTATGGTGCTCTTCAGTCATTTTATGCAGTACAGTATCATCTATGGAAAGAATTTCTGAGTTGAACCTAAATCAAGATAATCTCTTAAAATCTAATATAATATTTCTGTAACAGTTGTATATATATATTTTTTTTTTTCTTTTTACTGCTGCACCTGTGGCATGTGAAAGTCCCCAGGCTAGGGGCTGAATTGGATCTGCAGCTGCAGGCCTGTGCCACAGCCACAGCAACACGGATCCAAACTGTATCCGCAACCTACGCCACAGTTTGTGTCAACACTGGATCCTTAACCCACTGAGTGAGGCCAGGGATCGAACCTGCATCTTTATGGAGACTATATCAGGTTCTTAACCTGCTGAGCTACAGAGAGAATTCCTGTATAACATTTTAATGTAAGTTCCTATCCATTCTGTCATTCTTAAAAGAATGGACCGTTTGCACATGTCAAATATACGACACTTCGTCTTAAAACAAATGCCAGCACCTCACAGTCTCTCTGTGTTGGGAATCTTGGGAATTGCAAATGGCAAAAATACAGCTTATAAAACCTTTAGGCGTGGGTCCTAGTTCTTGTGCTTCATGCACCAACAGAATGACTGGTGGCAGCACCAAGACCATCCTTAGAGCTAGAGATCTCAAGTGCATTTTCCTTGGTAGCTCCTCCATGAGCTAATTGGCTTGGGAGGATCCCTGTGTGAGGAGTGGAGTACTTAGGCCTGAGTCATATGCAAATCATTGCAGCATCGCTGGAATGTGAAGGACTGAGAATGGGGAGCCCAGATCAGACGCACCACATGAACTCTGTGTATTTATTCAAGAATACCGGAAGAGTCATGTCCCCATGGAAAGAGTGCTGAAACAGGACAAAAACATATACTTTCTCTTTTTTATTTTATTGAAGTAGACTTCACTTACAGTGTTGTATTAGTTTCAGGTATGTAGCAAAATGAATCAGTTGTACATTTATACACCCCCATTCTTTTACAGATTCTTTGCCTATATAGGTTATTACAGAGCTATAATAGGTTTCCCTGTGCTATAGGGAGGTCCTTATTACTTACCTATTTTATATATAGTAGTATGTATATCTTAATCTCAACCTCCTAATTTATCCCTTCCCCCACGTTTCCCTTTTGGTAACCCTAAGTTTGGTTTAGAGACCTTTGAGTCTGTTTCTGTTTTGTGAGTTCTCATGTCATTTTTTTATTAGATCCCACGTATTAATGACCTCATTTGGTATTTGTCTTTCTCTGTCTGACTTACTTCATTTAGAATGATAATCTCTAGATCTATCCATGTTGCTACAAATGGCACAATATCTTTTTTTTTTTTATGGCAAAGTAAAATCTCCTTGTACGTATGTACCACGTCTTCTTTATTCATTCCCCTGTCGATGTACATTTAGGTTGCTTTCATGTCTTGGCTGTTGTTATCAGCACCTCAATGAACATTGGGGTGTATGTGCCTTTTTGAATTAATGGTTTTCTCTGGATATATGCCCAGAGTGAAATTGCTGGATTATATGGTAGTAATATATTTAGTTTTCTGAGGAACCCCTATACTCTTCTCCATAGTGATTGCACCAATTTACATTCTCACCAATAGCATAGGAGGGTTACCTTTTTTCCACACACCCTCTCCAGCATTTATTGTTTTCAGACTTTTTAATGACGACTGGTCATTCTGACTGGTATGAGGTGATACTTTCTTGTAGTTTTAATTTGCATCTCTCTAATAATTAGGGATGTTGACCATCTTTTCATGTGCTTTTGGCCATCTGTCTCTTCTTTGGAGAAGTGTCTGTTTAGATCTTCTGCCCATTTTTTATCGAGTTATTTGTTTTTTTTAAATAAAGCTGTTTGAGTTTTTTTTAATATATTTTGGAGATTAATTCCTTGTCAGTTTACTTCATTTGAAAAGACTTTCTTCCATTCTGTGGCTCATCTTTTCATTTTGTTTATGGTTTCCTTTGCTGTGCAAAATCTTTTAAGTTTAATTAGGTCCCATTTGTTTATTTTTGAAAAAAAATAGACTCTTTAACATTTGCCATATACCTACTCTGAAACCACTACAGGTTGTGACCACATAGACTAAGCAAAACTTAGGCTTAACTTCTTCTAAATCAAATTATATCCATAGGCTTCAAATGGAAACTAAAGAAAGCTATTTAAAATTTTAAGAGAAATTGAACTTTAAGTATATATCTTAAAAAAGATAATTAAAAACTTTAAGCAACATAGCAGATGGTTAATGAAAAAGTTCCCTTAACTTTTGTCTTCCTTGAAAATCTAATTTAAACTCAAAAGCAAGACTACTTTTCACACAAGTCCATGCTATAGATGAAAAATTATGAGAAACATGTTGGGCCCTAATCTTCCAATGAAGAGTCCCATTCAATGTAAAGATCACAAAATTATTTCATAATTTACTAAAGTTGGGTCATATTCCCCTTCTTTCATAAATTTGAATGTTTTATGCAAATATTCCTGCGGCAAAAGCCTTTATACAATGAGATCCAATATTGATTATGACAGAAGTGGGCAAATGCTTTTAAGAGCCTGACCTTTCAAGTCCATGACTGGGATTTGTTCATTGAGCAGCCCTTTCCCCACCACCTGTGTCTGCTCTTTCAGGACACTGCTAAAGCCATTTTAAAAACAGAGAAGACCATATCAGTACAAGACAAAGGAGAAGAATTTGAGGCCTTTCTCTTATGCATAAGGAACTAAGTCTATAGGAATGTAACAAATAAAGCCAATTCATACATGAAAATAAATCCTAAGGAAAAGAAGGAAAGAGTTTTCAGCATTTTGCAAGTAAAGCATACTCTGATTTCTGGAAATTCTTAATTAAAATCTAGGTTCCCTCTGGGAAGCTGTATATTTTATTGTAGGCTTGTGTGGGGTTTTTTGTTTGTTTTAATCAGAACACAAATTATGTTTTGGTAAAACCCATATAAGGGGATTTACGTTTTTAGAGAAAAGAAGAAAACATTGTAAATTTATATATAACGTTGTAGTCTTAGACGTGCAAAGAAAGATTGAGGAAGGTGTCAAGGTAGGGCTTACGTAGTTAAAAAGGCTCTATTTCTAAAATAACAATGTAAAAACCTAAAGCTTTGGCTTAGTATAAAAACTTAAAGGGCTAGGAATTCCCGTTGTGGCTCAGCAGGATTAGAATCCAACTAATAGCCATGATCTCATGAACATGGTGTAATGAAAAGAGTCGGTTTTTTGGGTGTGATCAGCTTTGTCTTGAATCACATAATTATGTGACCCTAGATAAGAAACTTTGAGCTTCATTTTCCTCATCTCATTGATAGAGATCAACTCATTTATTCAATGTATTAATGTATTAGGCACTTATATTGTTACACATATTGTGTTAAGTGCTGAAGACACTGAAGTGTGTTAATCATAGACCCACAACTGGTAACCGATATTAAGCACAGCCTATAGAGTATTTTGCCTTCCTTTCCCCCCATGGCTATTGTTAATCAAGAGTTGTTTATTTTATTGAATATTTTTTCTGTGGCTAGCTGTTGAATAATAATAATTACTATATAATTGTTACTATAAAATTATATAATTATGTAGTAATTATCTAATAATTACTATAAAAAGCAGGAGCCATAGTCTCCATTTGCAAGCGGCTCATGGTCAAGCTGAGATTTATCAACTCTGAAAGTCAGAGAGTAGCTCAGATTCTTTCCTGCCTTTGACATTTACATCTCTGCTCTTTAAATATACCAATATCCAATTCCAATATAGGTCTATTAAATCAGAATCTCAGGGTGAGACATGGACATTGGTTTATCTTTAAATTCTGCAGGTCATCCTAATTTCCAGCCAGAGTTGAGGACCGCTAGTCTGATCGTTGGCAACCCCTGACCCTGGCCATAGTGCCTTGATTGCAAATACTCTCTGAACTGCAGCAAAGGATGATATCCCAGAAAAGAACTCAGACCTTAGCATCATTAGATAATGCTTTAGACTCTTTGAAGTTGGAATCGTACTCTTTGAAAGTTTGACCAGATTTGGTTTCTAACACTATTATTTTTTATAGAAATACATGTATATAAACAGTGTGTATTAAACTATGTACAATTAAGATTCTTTAGAAAAGCTATGCTCACAAAACTAGTTTTTGGCCATCATTTGTCACCTTGCCTCTCCATGGCATTCCAGTTTTATCCTTTTTGATCTCTCCTGGGACCCTGAGATACTCCTGTGTTCAGCTGCCAGGAGATCCCCAGAACTGGTCACTTTTCTTTGCCGATGTTATTGCTAATGCCAGATGAGATCCATTCTCTCCACCTCCCTCTCATCTAAGTCCTCCTTCCCATTTTCCAGGACTTAGGATAGATTTCATTTGCTCTGCTAAATCTTGCCTGCCTCTCTGTGATTTACATTATATCTTATATTTCCCCTTTCTAAGGCTTATCCCACGATCTTGCTGATGAATTGCTCTGTATTTCTCTCTGGGCTAGACATTGCATGAGAACAGGAAGCCTGCCTCTATTTGTTACCATTTCATCCCCATTTTCTACTTAGTGCCAAACATATAGTAGATGCTTAATAAGTATCTGTTGAACTGAATTTATTTGAATATAGCTTTCATTTATTCCTATGCCTGAAAAGTAAACTGTAGCATCAGTTATCTGGCTCTTGCCAGCCCAAATAACTTCCACATAAAATTTCCTTATAATTCATATTTGCCTGTGAGGAAACCCATTCATGTCAAATTTCATGCATTTGAGAACTAATAGATGTTCCTTTTCCCCACTTATCTAGGCTTCCTTGGGCTTTAATTACTTATTTGTACATGAGAGGCTTTTCCAGTCAAAGTTTAGGAGTGAACAGTTTAGACTCTTCCTGGCTGAAAGAGCTTGGATTTCTCAGGCCGATCCTTGAGGATGCAGGCCATAAGTTCACATAAGAAATTCATGCTACAGAATTAGGTGTCTGCTTTGCAATTAGTTTTGGGTTCTAGGCTGCACTATGCCCTCTCTGGCAGATGGTACTCAAGCCAGTCCTGGAGTATCTCAAGCAGAAGTGAGAACCAGAGTTCCTGACACAAAGCTCTTCTTGAAGACTCCAAATTCCCCACAGTTGATACTGCCTCCTATGCGTGAGATGTGAGCAACGTGCTTTGTGTTGAAGTGGAAATAATGTTGTTCAAACGAGAGCCTAATAAACTAGTCATTACTTCTAATTGCTAGTAATAGGACTTTACACTTCTCTTCTCTGGGACTGTTGTTGTTTTCACTATTAGGCAGCTCTCAAATGTGTGGCACTTTCCAACTTCGTCAAAGACAGAGTTGCCGCAGGAATAAAGTTGGGCTGCTTTTTTTTCAGAATTCATACTTTGATTGCTCAATTCACTACAGAGGACTCATGCTTCTTTAATGAATTAAATTTCAAGCCTGGAACACTGGCAGGGCCCAGTTCACCCACCGCTGATGCCAAGCTCCTTAGCATATCAAAGTGATAGGAACACTGGAAAGCACAGGGAAAGAGACAACCCAACTGCAATGAGAGCGAGGACACACAGAATGAAAGGTAATGCTTGCACTGCCCAGAGCATTTGTGATTCTTTAAATATTCCGTACTTATTTTTATGGTTAGGTACAAGAAATTCCAACACTTTGCAAACTTTGTCCCTAGACTCTCTTGCATAATCTTAAATTATGTATCCCAATTTTTTAAAAAAAATTGTTCTTTGAAAACTGTATCTTTTTTATGGTTTATAAATTTTTATTATAGTTGATTTACAATGTTCTGTTAATTTCTGCTATACAGCAAAGTAACCCAGTTATACATATATACACATTCTTTTTTTCACATTATTCTCCATCATGTTCCATCACAAGTAGTCAGATATAATTCCTTGGGCTATGCAGCAGAATCTTATTGCTTATCCATTCTAAATGCAGTAATTTTCATCTACTAACCCAAAACTCCCAGTCCCTCCCACTCTTTCCTCCTATATCTTTATTCTTGATCAGATCTTTCTTTATATCACCTTGCAAATTTCAGTGATGCTGAGTTGTTGGAAAGAAGGATGATACAGAAGAAAAGTGGTGCTTTAAAAGTGGAAAGTGTATGGTTGGAATTCAACTATAATTTTAGGCTAGGTTTGAAATCTCATCTAAACTCCCTTGCAGGTTTATTGTAAAGACTGAATGAGATCATAAATGAAGTTTGAATAAGTCATTGGGATGTCATCAGCTCCAAGAAGCAAATGTTTATGTGTTTTGTTCAGGGCTCTATCTCCAGTGCCTATAAGAGTGCCTGGGACATTGTATTGACTTAATAATTTTTCTTTTTTTTTTTTTTTGTCTTAGGGCCGCACCCACAGCACATGGGGGTTAGGCTAGGTATCTAATCAGAGCTGTAGCTGCTGGCCTACACCACAACCACAGCAACGTGGGATCCGAGCCACATCTGTAACCTACACCATAGCTCCCGGCAACGCCGGTTCCTTAACCCACTGTGCAAGGCCAGGGATTAAAACTGTGACTTGGAGCTCCCATCGTGGCTCAGTGGTTAATGAATCGGACTAAGAACCATGAGGTTGCGGGTTCGATCCCTGGCCTTGCTCAATGGGTTAAAGATCCAGCGTTGCCGTGAGCTGTGGTGTAGGTTGCAGATGCACCTTGGATCCCGCGTTGCTGTGGCTGTGGCGAAGGCCGGCGGCTACAGCTCCTGTTAGACCCCTAGCCTGGGAACCTCCATATGCCTCAGGTGCGGCTCTAGATAAAGGCAAAAAGACAAAAAAAAAAAAAAAAACACTGTGACTTCATGGATACTAGTATGGCCCCATTGCCCATCCATTCACTACAAGTATTTTTCTCAGTTGTTCTTATATGACAAAGTTTAATTTACATCATTTTCACTTACAGAGGCCTTCAATATCTGTATATTCAGTGTGGCCACATGTCCATCTGAATTTCCTCTGTGGATTCTTGTATAAGGCATGGCTCTAACACTTTGGTTTTTTAAATTGTCCTATTTTATCCTAATACAGCTTATTAAATCAGCCTTCCTTGCTCCTCTCTTTGGGAAAACTGACTTAGCTTTCCACGTACATTTTGGGTGTATGTCAGTGTCTCTACTTTTTTTCCGTTGGTGGCCTTTCTGTGTGTGTGTGTGAGCCAGTACCACACAATTTTAAGTTCCAATACTTCTGTGAAGTTTAAAGCCTGATATGACTGGACTTACCACTCTTTTCTTCTTTTCAGATTGTCTCTTATAGTTTTGCCTTTTCTCATGTCTTTCACGTGATTTCTCTTGCAGTTTTAAAAATCATATTGCCATTTTGATTGAAATTGTTCTAACTCTGTAAATTGCCTTGGGGTGAACAGATAGATTTATAATTTACGGTCTCAGGCAAAAACTCTCCTTGTCCATTTATTTTAATGTTTTTAAAACTTCTAATAAGGATTTTTAGGCTTCTATAGAAGAGTTTTGCTATTGGATTTCCCTCTGGTGCAGCAGGTTAAGAATCCAGCATTGTCACTGCTGTGGCACAGGTTTGATCCCTGGCCCAAGAACTTCGAAACGCTGCAGGTGCAGCCAAAAAAAAAAAGCTTTTGTTCTTATCTTGTACAATATAAACTTTAGGGTTTTAGATTGCTTTTTAATAAAATAATAATGGCTAACATTTACCAAGCATGTAATATGTACTAGATATCAAGTTAAGTGTTTTATTTATATTATCTCATGAAAGACTTCTCTAAAGTAGTATGTTAATCACCATAATGCCTATGAGGAAGCTGAGGCTTAGGATGGTCGCATAATCTGTCCAGGGCCACATGACTGTTAAATGGTAGAGCTGAGGTTGGCACCCAGGGCTGTCTGACCTCAAAAGCCATGCCCTTAACCATCAGCCTATACATAGTAAACTGGAATTATGAGTTACTAAGGTAAGGAAAGGTACCCAGAATAAAAGCAGAAACCTTGTGCTAAGATCAACATTTCAGATGGGTAAGAAGAGAAAGGTCAATATCTGTTCAGAATGTGAAAAAGAGTTCAGATTTTTCTATACAGTATCAGCTAAGAAAGTGGCATGATTGCTCAAAAGAAAGTAATGAAAGCCGGTTCTGTATTAATGGATATATGATATCAGTTTATGGAAGGGGATTGAACCGGTGGATCAATATGTAGAGTGCTGTCTTCTCAACTCCCTGTTTTGAAAGTGGCCTTTCTGATGTGGAGTTTCATCAAGGGATGATAACGTGGCAGATAAAGAGGAATTATGTAGAATAAATGGTTGAAGAATGGGACATTTCAGCATGGTTTAAAGGAGACACCTGAAGAGTTGTTTAGAGCGGGAAGGCATGTGGTGAAGTAAGGTTTCTAGGAGACAGACTGTGGCTCCAGTAAATTCTTACAGAATTAGCCTGACCAACAGAGAAATCAGATTCCTTGTATTAGCCTCTCATCCTTTGAATTATTTGAGCAGAGACCAAATGTTATAGAAAAGTGATTCCTAAGTTGCAAAGTAAGTTGATATAGATTAATGAAGTTGAAGTCCAGTCAGAGTTTGGGGTTAGTAAATGCAAACTATTACATTTAGAATGGATAAGCAATGAGGTCCTGCTGTACAGCACAGGAACTATATCCAGTCTCTTGGGATAGACCATGATGGAATATAATATAGGAAAGCGAGTGTGTGTGTGTGTGTGTGTGCGCGTGCGCGCGCGTGTGTCTGGTTCACTTTGCTGTAGAGCAGAAAGAAATTGGCACAACACTGGAAATCAACTATAATTAAAAAATTACAAAAAAAAAAAATAAAATGCAAGTCCAGGAATAGTAGCCTCAGCCAGAAACCACCAGTTGTTAGAAATGCGAAATCAAGGACAACACCGCAGACTAACAAATCAGAAACTGAGATGAGGCAGCAATCTGTATTTTAACCAGCCGTACAGGTGATCCCTGATGCATGCTAAAATCTAAGAACTACTAACCTAGATGAAGTCTAATGTTTCTCTAAACTCCGAAGTTTAACTTTTCTTACCGTTTGTCATGAAATACACTTTTATATCAGATAACTAATTGTGTACTACATCTAAGGGAAGTTCATCACTGAAATAACAAAGGGACCTCATCCAATGGGTTTCATGATGTCAACCATGAGACAGTGCTGCAGGTGAACTTCAGGTGTCCCAGTAAGTGGGCGGATGTCGCCCATACATACATACCAAGCTGTGTCTGCTAGTGAAGGCATGCCATAACCTCATTATTTGTCTGTCTTTTTTTTTTTTTCTCCTGAAGGACAGATGTGTAAATGCAAGATATTATTCTAGCTTTATGCTTTCACTTTCATCATCAGACTGAAGTCCTCTAGAGGTGGTGTGGAGTAGTTGGGAAAAACTAAATTTGTTAGAACTAGGACATAGTAGGTATTGAATTTCCCTTGCCACCTATCTATCTGTTTTTCCTACCATGCCTTGAGTTCCTTTGACTTTGGAACCATATCTCACCCATTTTTATATTTTCCATGGTGCTTTGTGCAATGCCTGTGAAATATTAATGCCCAATCATTGCTTGTTAAATGTAACATGCTTAATGTAATAAACTCCCCCAGTTTGAAAGTAAAATCAAAATGTCATTATTAAATAGGCCAGAGAAGATCATAACCCTGGGTTCCCCAAACCAAACACAACCACAATTTACATTTTGTAATTTGTACAATTTACACTTATACAGTTTACATTTGTAGTGATATTCCATCTTTTCCCAAGCTTTCTTGTATGTGGTTATACTCATGCCTTGCATAAATTTAGAATTTTGCTTTTTTCCCTTATCCTTGTAGAGTAGGGAATCAGATTTCTTGATACACTCCCATGTGCAGAGAGAATTTAGCTTTTTAAATTTCTAGAGCTAACTTGAGCTTTCTCATCAACCTGGTAGGTATTTGGAAAACTTGACAGTTAATGATAGCTTAGTCTTTGCCAGCTAAACTCTCTGTGTCTGTGAAATAGTAAGTTCAACGCTATCTTTCAGGGTTGGGTTAAGTAATTCCTTGGACGGTTGGGTTTATTACAGTGTTTCAGATTTCTGTCCTTCCCTCTCCTTCTTTACAAGATGGTATCTGGGTGAACTTTGGAGTGGAGGGTGGAGTGGGAGGGGATGGGGGAGGGGGCTAGAGTGAGCAGCTAAATGGTTTATGTGAGGTCATGGTGAGGAGGAAAGCGGTCTCAGTGTTTTCATTTATTCCAGTGCCTGGCTTCTGATAGCTCACTGGCCTTCTCAAAATACCCACGTTCACTTTCTTGAGCCCGTTGAAACACTGGGGTCCCCCGAATGGAGTGCACGTGCAGTATTCAAAGGGAGTCAGAAGAACTATTTTAAGGTCATCTAGCCATCTTCATCAACCAGTTTTACACCATCTCTCCTATATTGTTCGGGCTGTGGTGCTGAGTTGAAGGTGAGATTTTTTTCTACTGGAGAAAATGGCAACAGATCCATGCTTTCAACTTTCTCTTCAACCTATGGAAAAGTCTCTCAACCCCTTAAAACATCTGCCTCAGAGCAGAAGTCAAGACCTGTGACAGTTCACTTTCTTCTTTAAATTCTCCTCCCTTCTTGTTTGGACGATCCCCTGTATCAGCATAAATAGAATGGTTCTTTCCTCTTCCGTCTCTTTAGAAATACCATACAATACTATCTATTCTGTGTTTTCTGTACACTTTTTAAAAAACCGAACAGAGAACACCTTTATAAGGCCAAAGTCTATATATGAAATAAGGGAACTTTACAATTTAGAAACACTTGCTATAGTTCCACAGAACTGGCTTTCAGATTGCTAGTGTTCTTAGGAAAGTCTGTTTTGAGACTTAAGCCTGACCCATGATGCCATAATGTCTGAGGCAGTAGCCGTTCTTTCCTTTCCTGAAGAACAACCTCATTGCTCATCTGCAACCTAACATGATTTTAGGAGGAAGTAGAATGTGTCCACTTAAAATTTCTAAGTATCATATACATTAAAATGATAACACCCCTGCATGCTCTGGTGCTAGGTAATGGGCACTGTGATAAGAAATGTACATACTTTATTTAACCTTTGAGTTTAATTTATTTAATCCTTGTTCTCATTTTACAAATAGATACACTGAGGCTCCAAAATAACTTAGCCTAGATTTCACAGACAGGGCATTCTTTCGACTACATTGAGCACAGTAGTTAAGCAAATGCACTGTTTATTCAACCACTCTTCCATATTTAGACTTTTAGGTTTCTACAGGTGGTTTCAAAAGCAGTTTTGCAAATCCTTATACAAAGATCTAGAGTTTAGAAGTCAAAGCCTACTTCAAACCAAATGGGGAAAACTTGTAGATTAAAAGAACTAGAAGATACCTCAACAACCAGTTGCAATGTAATGCCCTTGGGTGAATCTTGATCCCAACACAATGTGACGACCACAGAAAGAATCAGTTGGGGAAATTTAAACCTTGATTAAGTGGATATTTGACGATAACAAGGAATTATTAGTTTTTTAATGTATCATTGGATTTTAAAGAGTTCTTAGAGATATATACTCAATTATTACAAATCAATGGAATACTTGGGTGGAGGGCTGGGTGGAGGTGGGTAGGGCAGAGGGAACAAAGTTGTCCATAATTTGATCATTGTCGAAGCTGAGTAATGGGTCTGTGTGGGTTCGTTATCCCATTCTTTTGTATGTGCTTGAAACTTTTCGTAAAGAAACGCTTTTCGAAAATTGAATAGGATTCCTTATGCTTGCTGAGTTTTGAGCAAGGAAGAGTTCTTTTTCTAATATTACTAAACAAACAAGCCTTTGCATGGTTTTGGTTCCAGTCTCCAACCCCTCAACATTCTCCCTCAACCACATTCCCTTTACATACTTTCCATCTCTTGACAAATTTCTCAGGGGTGAGCCTTGTCAGATGAAAATCCCTCTCCAGTGTGGAGTAAAGAGAGGTAGTCAGCGCTCCTGAATGGGGTGTGTGCGTGTGCGTGTCTGCGGAAAATACATAGTCAGTGCCCCTGGTGAGCACAACTGTTCTCTGAAATAGTTCTTGCCACAGCCTCGTTATCCCACTTCATGCTGCAGTTTTATCATGTGTCTGAAAAAGTGTTTTCCCTGCCAGGCAGGAAAGAAATTTGAAAATAAGTGCCAGCTTCAAATGCCTGGGTTGGGGGGCAAACACTGACATCTCCTTGTCTGGTTGGTGAAACCAGGATATCCTGCAGAGTGTCTCATTAACACCAGGGGCTTGACCAGGCAGGGTGCCCCAATTTGAGCATGCATGCTATCTGGGCACAGTTTTTATTCGATCTATGAAATGTACTAAAGTCACATTGCATTAGACCCCCAAAGTGGACTTGCTTTCTGTAGAAATGTTTACACTGATTCCTCTACTCACCCTTCTCTCTGCTGCCTAACCAAGTATCTGACAATTTCATCAACGCTCACATGAGAGGAGGTAACATTTCATTCATCCCCCTCTCCTCTCAGTATTATTCAGGATCATCATCCGTATAATTATTAACACTTGTTGAATGAAAAGAGGAGGAAAGGGGGCAAGGAAAACATGAGGAAGGAGTGGGATGGATTGAGAATCTGGGGTTTATAGATGCAAACTATTGCCTTTGGAATGGGTAAGCAATAAGATCCTGCTATATAATACTAGGAACTATGTCTAGTTACTTATGATGGAGCATGATGATGTGAGAAAAAAGAATGTATACATGTATGTGTAACTGGGTTACCTTGCTGTAGAGTAGAACATTGGCAGAACACTATAAACCAGCTATAATGGAAAAAATAAAAATCATAAAAAAATACATGAGAGAAAGTGAGGGGCAGTAAAGAATGTGAAGATACTGTTCATTGAATAATACAAACGAAGCAGGTAATTATCATCTTGAGATTCTGATGGAATTCTGAAATGAAGACAGAATACTGAAAAATAGATGAAAGATGTGGATCTTTCTGTAAAGAACACAATAAAATTTAATGTGCAGGGGGAAAAAAAAATCCCTTGAATTTCATAGCTTCTTTTCATACCCTGTACAAGCTAATGCCAGGATTAAAGGGTAAAGATGACGGCCTTTGGGTATGTCACTTTCTTTGCCAAAACATCTCTACCAAATTCAGAGAAACCAGAAGAATGCCATTAAAAAGACTGACCAGGCAGTCAAAGACATATCTCATCATCAAACTCCTAGTATATGACAGTGACGTTTTCCTATCATTTTCTCCCCAAACCGTATCATTGGCCTTGACAGTTTCATACGAGTTGACAGTTCAGTAAGGAGAGCAGTGAGCTCTGCAGAGCAGAGCAAAGGGGCAAGTCGCAGGTGTGGCTGTGGTAGAGATGAACAGGTACGAAGTGAATTTTCTAGTCTCGTTCTTTGAAGAACAGCTGTTGTCAGGAAATGCTTCAAAGTTCTGAACTGAAAGCAAACGGAAGAAAAGGAAGTATGAAATGTGTGGATCCTGACTCATTTGAATCCACCATTTTTTACCAGTCTTAAGCAGGATCTCATATTTGTAACCAGCGCTCAGCTGGGTAATTCACACACCTTACTTAATTCGACTTTTAAAAGCCTGTACAGAGGTAAATTTTATTCTCCCCACTTTGCAGATGAGAAAACCAAAATTTAGAGAAGTTCAGTAACTTACCCCAAATCATACAGCTAGAAAGTCACAGGGCTAAACTCCTAAACCAGCTCATTCTGAGTGTTACTCCTGTTTCCTCTCCTGTCATTAACTCTTTTTTTTTTTCTTAATGGATTTTATTTCAATTATAGGTGTACATAAATCATCAAAAGTCAATTTTACAGATTTTGTATCCCAAACCCACAGTGCATCCCCTCATCCCCCAGATTGTCTTATTTGAAGAACCAAGGTTTTCCAAAGTCTGTGAGTCATTGTCTGTTCTGTAAGAAGGTTCATTGTGTCTTTTAGTTTCCACATGTAAGCGGTAGCATTGGGTGTTGCTGTCTAATTATCTGACTGGTTTCACTTCGCATGATAATTTCTAAGTCCATCCATGTTGCTATAAATGTTGGTAATGCATTCCTTTTAATGGCTGAGTAATATTTCATTGTGTGTATGTACCAGATCTTCCCTATCCACTGCTCTGTCGATAGGCATTTAGGTTGTTTCCATGACCTGGCTATTGCATAGAGTGCTGCAATGAACACTGGAGTACATGTGTCTTTTCGAGTCATGGTTTCCTCTGGATAGATGCCCAGGGGTGGGATTGCTGGATTAAATGGTAATTCTATTTTGAGTTTTCTGAGGAATCTCCATAATGTTTTCCTGTCATTAACTCTTACTGAGAAGGAGATGGTGCCAAATTGATCTGTGATTTTAGAAGAATGTTCGAAGATGTCTGTTCTTTTTACTTGTGGTTGAAGTCTATGTCAATATGCTTTACTCCAGGCCTTAGGGAGTTGTAAACGTTTCCAAATTGCAATAGTTATAACTTCAAATATGTACGTTGTTAGGTAAGGTGACACGGAAAAGGGAAAAGTACCTAAATTATAATCTGTCACTATTTGTGTGTCCCTGAGCGAATGTCTAAATTTTCTGGGCCCAAATCATCAGCGCCAAATGGAAGGTAATTTGATTAGGTCAAGTCTAAATTATATTTTCTTCTGCAATTCTCTTTTCCTGGTTGATGGCCTATATGTCTTGGTAAATTGGAACTGAGATTAAAAAAAAAATATATGAATGCTCAATTGGGTTGGATTTAAAATACTCAAAGTGACTTTCCGCTTGAGTCGATTTCTCTTGCTCTCTCTCTCTCTCTCTCTCTCTCTCTCTCTCTCTCTCACACACACACACACACACACACACACGCACACAGAGCACATCCTAGACAATTAGCATTATTATTTTTACTCAAGAAAGGGCAGTTCAGAGTAGGTTTCATAGGCAAAGCACATGACAAAGTGTGAGGCGAAAGAGTTAAGTTACTCAGCACAATTTCACAGTAAGACGACAGCCCGTCTGCCACCGCACTGTCCTCTGCCACCCCTTATGACCTCTTGAAGGGTTGCTGATCTGGACGCAAGTACAGAATTCTGGCTGCTTTGATATGAGCCTATATTAGCCCCCTACACCTACAAACTCTGAGAGAACAGTTAATGAGGTGGAGAATAAAGGGAGATGTGGGATTCAGCACAGTGGGTCTTGGAAATCTTCTGGATTTCCAGTCCTGGCTCAGCAGTTAATGAATCTGACTAGCATCCACGAGGACACAGGTTTGATCCCTGGCCTTGCTCAGTGGGGTAAGGATCCAGCGTCACCGTGAGCTGTGGTGTGGCAGATGCAGCTCAGATCCTGCACTGCTGTGGCTGTGGCTGTGGCCGGCATCTGTAGCTCTGATTCAATCCCTAGCCTGGCAACCTCCATACGCCGCAGGTGCAGCCCTAAAAAGAAAAAGAAAAAGAAAGAAAATAGCAGTGTATATTTTGTGTTATGGGGGGAAAAAAAAGAAAACATGAACGTTGGGATCCAGCATCCCTGTGTTCAAAGTTCTGGTTTTGTTAATTTGTGTGTTTGGGGAAAAGTTGGCTAAATTCTCCTAGCCTCAGTTTTCTTACCAATAAAATGGGATTAATAAAACATCTTGGCTGTGGTACATATACACAATGGAATACTACTCAGCCATTAAAAATAATAATAATGCCCATTTGTAGAAACATGGATGCAGCTAGAAATTCTCATACTAAGTGAAGTCAGAGAAAGACAAATATCATATGATATCACTTACATTTGGAATCTAAAATATGGCACAAATGAACCCCTATATATAAAACAGAAACAGACTCATAGACATGGAGAATAGACTTGGGGTTGCTGAGGGGGAAGGGAAGGGAGTAGGAAGGACTAGGAGTTTGGGGTTAATAGATGCAAACTATTACTTTTATAATAGGTAAGCAATGAGGTCCTGCTGTACAGCACAGGGAACTATATCCAGTCTCTTGGGAGAGACCATGATGGAGAATAATATAAGAGAGGGAATGTATATATATATGTATGACTGGGTCACTTTGTGGTACAGCAGAATTTGGCACAACATTGTAAATCAACTATAATTAGAAAATTACAAAATCTTGGAATACTGTTTAAGGTTTAGAGACAGAACAGGCAAAGCAGTTATTGAACTGTGGACATGTTATGGGTGACAGCCAACAGCATTGATATTGGAGGGTAGGCAGCACTAAATAAGTGTTAGAACAAAAAATTATTATAAAGAGCTGGATTACGAACAGTATCATAAGTAGAGAAAGAATCTGCCATGAACCTATCAAGAAGAAATATTTTTTTCATTTAAAACACAAAGTGTTTTAACAATTAAGTGTGAGCTGTCTTGTGAGGTAGTGAGATGCCTGCCCAAAAAAAAAAAAAAAAAGGAAAGAAAGAAAAAGACCTTAAGCATTTTTTGAACCAATAAAAGTTAGAAAGGAAGTTACACTGAACTATGAGTAGGAAACTTTCAATTCAGCAATTTTGAGATCTGGATTCATTTTTGGTAGTGAAAGCTTCCAGTTAAACATGAAGCGATATTGTTCAAGACAAATTATTAGTACTTCGCCTTTGCTGCAATTGCATAAATTCCTTGTAGGTGAACTGAAAAAACCACAGCTAACTTTTAATGAATCAATCTGTTTTGCTAACATCAACAAAAAAAAAATACTAGGAAAGGAGGCAAAAATGTAGTTTGTAAGGAAGGGAGTGATGATCATTCAGCATTTGATTTACACTGTACACGCAAGGAACGGAACGAAATGGTTTTGAAAAATCTCCGAAGACCGGAATAAAACAGCTCACCTTATCTTGTGCTGAATGCACAAGGGCTTAGGCTTGGCGTCTGTTTTAAAGTTCCCAGAGTCGGCAAATGTGTGGCAACTGTGTGAAGAGGAGCAAGTCTGTGACTTCCTCCTGGAGCTGATGTTTCAGCAGAAGGCACAGGGCAGTGGGTCAGACAGGGGCACTCCCTGAGAGAAAAGGCAGTGGAAATGGATCTCCTCGTGGGCTCCAACCCCAGATAAGTGAGTCACTGGCATTTGTGTCTATTAAGGAACGAAATTCTAACTAGGAGACTATTGAAAGACTCACACTCACTCAGGATGTGTGCCGTGAGCTCACAAATATTCTCATCCCTTCCTCTTCTGAGGTGAGGAGGAGGTCCACCCAAATGCGACTTAGTTTATGTGCAGGGCCCGAAAGATTTAAATGTGCCCAATGGAATCTGGAATCGTAAAGGATCTCACTTTTTTTTTGGGGGGGGTCTTGTTCATACTTTGACACACACATACCTCCCCGCTCTGACACACACACACACACACACACACACACACACACACCTCCTATGCTTCGAAGATAACCTAGGAAATGTTTCCAGAACTTTCTTGTCCTCCCTTCCCCCGCCTCACCTTTAATTGTGCCTCTGTAATAAGTTAAAATCTGTGTGCAGTACTGTGTTCTCCTTGCATTATGCCTAAATGAAAACGTGACGTTCTCTATACATTTAAAATTTTTATGTAGAGCTTGGAAAACTTTTTAAATTACACCATCAAATCTAATGATCTTTGTTGCTCACCTGGTTTCTTGAAATTAGCCTTATTCTTTGAAAAACATATATAGACAATTAGACTTCAGGAATGTCCAACCGGCAGAGCCCCGTGGGCAGGCAATTTGTACTTGTTTTTCAGTTCCGAGAAGGGGAGAAACAACTGTTCATATATAGAACTCCTCTCCCCTTTTGCCTACTGAAAGGATTCAGGCTTTGCCCTGAACTTTTTTCCCTGCCAAGTTCCTTTTTTTTGGGATTTTGTGGTACAGAGTCATGAAGAATTATGATGCCAGAAAAGGAAATTCAGAGGGTTCATTCAGAAGAGATGTAAAGAAAAATGCTAGGAAGCAAGCAACCATGGTGTCTCAGAGAAGCAAATATAGAAAACAAATAGGAATTTTAATGTATTGCTGTGTTTTGCAAATACGCTTCACAGTGTTTGAAAAATACAAGTTAAAAAACCTGTGCTTTTGGAGAAGAGATTTTGTTTATTGGAGTGTGTTTCTGTGATCTCAACATGGCTCTGGACTACTACATGTATTATAATTTCATAAGCAGTGCTTTTAATATTTATGAATATGAGCAAGTACACATTTCTATAATTTTCTGTAATATATGCTCCCAGGACCTCAGAGTCTTGGTTTCCCACATCCCTCTATTTTTCTCATTAGAAGCCCCTTCTGACCTCATAGTGGTTTCCTATTCCCTAGCTACCTAATGAACAGTTACTTAAATGAACCATGATAGCTGTCTATCCTGGCACGGTCTCAAGTTAAATTCATTATAACTGTTGGGTTGCTTAGGTTAAAATGCCTCTTATCATCCCAGAAAATGAAATTGCTGGCTCGTTTTCCAGAAGTAGCTAAGGAAAGCCTATACTCATAAATCCTCTCGCTGTTAAGGTAGTGCAGCCTGGTGGTTAAGCGCTCAGCTCTGCAACTTACAGTTCAGCCCCTGTCCAGCTACTGTTGTCTGTATAATCTCAGGAATGTTGCTTGACCTTGTTATGCCTCAGTTTCCTCACCTAAAAGGAGACTATTGATAATGCTAACCCCATGAGGTCGTGCTGACATTGTAAATGAGTTAGTTCATGTCTCAGAGTAGCTGGCACCTAACATGGTAATGATCCTCCCCGTCCCGACTAAAGATGGTAGTTTAAGAAGTTACTTTGCACCTAAATAGATATTTCTCCAAAGAAAACATACGGATGGCCAGTAGGCACGTGAAAAAATGTTCAACATCACTAGTTATTAGAGAAATGTGAATCAAGACTACAGTGAGTTACCAGTTCACACCAGTCAGCATGGCCATCATTAATAAGTCTACAAATAACAAATGCTGGAGTGGGTGTGGGGAAAAAAAAGAAACCTCCTACACTGTTGGTGGGAATGTAAATTGGTACAACCACCATGGAGAACAGTATGGAGGTTCCTCAGAAGACTAAATATAGAACTACCATATGACCCAGCAATCCCACTCCTGGACAGATATCCAGACAAAACTATAATTCAAAACGATACATGCACCTGTATGTTCATAGCAGCACTGTTTACAATAGCCAAGACATGGGAGCAGCCTAAATGTCCATCAACAGATGAATGGATTAAGAAGCAGTATATATGTACAATGGAATACTACTCAGCCACAAAAATGAGTGAAATAATGCTATTTGAAGCAACATGGATGCAACTGGAGATCCTTATACTAAGTGAAGTCAAAAAGAGACAAATACCATATGATATCACTTATATGTGGAATCTAAAATATGGTGCAAATGAACCTATCTACAGAACAGAAATAGACTCATAGACAAAGAGAACAGGCTTGTGATTGTCAAAGGGGAGGGAGGAAGGAGTTTGATGAACCAGGAGTTTGTGTGAGTAGATGCAAACTGTTACATTCAGAATAGATAAGCAATGAGGTCCTGCTGTATAGCACAGGAAACTGTATCAAATCTCTTGTAATAAACCATGAGGGAAGATGATGGAAGAAAGGGAGTGGTTATACACATATGACTGCGTCACTTTGCTGTACAGCAGAAGTTGGCACAACATTGTAAACCAAAACTCTACCTTAATTAAAAAAAAAAAAAAAGGAAGTTGTAAATATTGCAGGAAAAGTTGGCAGAACTAAAGGCAACCTTATTTGGTGATTCATATTTGAATTTCTGGGTTCTGATATTGTTAGAGAGCCAGGGAAAGAAAAACAATTGACCGGAGCAGTCCGGTGATTGACCAGCAATCACGCACAAAGATGAATGAGACACAGTTGCTGCCCCCAAGGAATTCCTAGACTGCAGAGGGAGTAACCATATAACAAATGAAATACAGCAGAAAAGTGCAAGAATTTTTTTAAGGCTATAAGGTACAAAGGTTGTGCAAAAGAAGGACTAATTAAGATGGTCCAGGAACTCTAGGAAGACTTCCTAAAGGAGATGAAAGATTAGCTGGTTGTTGAAGGGTGAACTAGTCCCCCCACCAGGCAAGCAATTAGAATAAATTAATTCCAGGCAAAGTAAGTAGTGTACAGATTTATGAAATAGCAAGCAATTCAGTCTTCCTGGAATATAACGTTTGAGTCAAATGGGAAGAGATGGAGCTAGAGCAGTGGCAAGAGCTGTGAAGGTTTTGTGGGCCCTATTAAGAAGATAGATCTAAGTCAGAGACGGCTGCTGTTTATGGCATATCTACTGTTTATGTAACTAGGACCCCAACTCAGAGTTGCCGCCATACCCTAAGCAGACAGCAGCAGTGACCAGGCAGTTATTTGGTTCCACCTCTACCCTTTGTTTTCCTATATCAGTACCTTTTGAATGGAATGCTTGATTTTGGAACCTCGAAAATGTAGGAGTTCATCTAGAATAAGCAAAGCAGCAGCACAGACAAATCACACACATTTATATCAAGACATGTGCAGAGGCCCCAGAATAACTATTTGCAATGAGCATTACACCGTTCTCATTTAAATACCAGTTCCTCATTTGAGGGAGATTGATACTTTTCTAACATTCAGGTCCGAGTTTTCTTTAGAACCTCTTCTCCAGAGTAATCATCATTTCCTGTTTTTAGAAATATCCTGGCTTCCTACTCTCCTTCTGATTTTTTTTAAACTAAGTTTCTAAAAGGCCTTTCTCCTAACTTGTCTTTCCTATTACATTTTTTCCATTTCAGTACAGTGCTGAAAGAGAACCACTTTCCTCCATCTAATTAATACTTAGGAGACATCTTGGTTTAGTCGAGGTTGCACCAGTCTTTGGGCTAATATATTCTTGTTTCACTTGTCTTTCTTCATAGTGTTCCCAAAGCAGCCCTTTTTCTTTGGACACTTTTTCAGTGAAAACCATTTTTCGCCGAAAGACAATTGCCTTCACTGATGACAAACTCTGCCCTCAGGCATAGGTTTCCTAGAGCTAGATTGACAGCTTCAGTATTTCTGGTTTTCCCACCAACCAAGTTTTGGCTAACCAGGAGCCCTAGTAAGGAATCTGACTTCCCAGTTAAAGGTACTTCTATGCTGGACATCACGTGTGTCCAGCCCGTTCTAATGGCTCCTCTTCTTTCCCGTGATCTGGGGCACTCCTGTATCCTTTTGCTTTTGGCCAAAAAAGAAAAAAAATAGCTAATTAGTTAATCGCTGGTCAGAAGATTCTCTGCATATCATTTCTACGTGGTCTTTGCTTTCTCTTTCAGAAACTTCTCTTTTTGCCTACAAAACAGTCATGTTTAATATGTGATGTTTTGGCTTCTCTTACAGATGTTGCCTCACCACTAGACAACCCCTGTGGGGCTCATTTAAATTCTTTAACTCTTTCCTGACATTCAGCAGAGAGGTTTCTGAAGTCTCAAAGCACTTTACTAAATAAATAAACTATATTCCTCTATTTGGCAGTTTTCCAACAGGAATCAATTTTCAAAATTGAAGAACCTACATTGAATGACCATATAGATCAAGTATCTGAAGAGTCAGTATTAAATGAGTATAGCATATGCACGTGTCATGCAGTTTCTGTTCATTCCATTTCTTCATTATTTAAATAATAATGGATTCAAAGCAAGAGGGTATATAAAAGCTAATAATAAGCCTTTACATTCGTTAGACCCTTCTAACTCTTAACAAATAACAATACATTTTCAGTTTACGTACCCCTACTGTGATGTCAGTTCTGTACATTCAAGAGATTTATTTTATTTCAATTTTAATGTCCTAACATAATCTTAGAATTTTATTAATAGTATTGTCCCTGAAAAACATGTAATTATTAAGGGGAAACTCAATAAGATATTTAAAGTAAATGCTTCAACTGAAGACAGACCTGTATAACATTCATTAATTACATGAATGGATAGTGGATAATAGCATGTGTGACTAATTATCAAATTGTGTTCTGCTATTATAGTTCAGTTACTAACTCTGGATTCCATTATATACTGTAGCATACTAGAAGCACCATTGCAGTTGTCTGAGGAAGTCCCATTAACTGTGAAAGGCCTTCATGAATGAGACACTGCCCTTGAAATTATTTATTGAATTGTTTTGAGAAAGGCATTGCTAACCCAAGTGAGAACACAGGCTCTGAATTCAAAGTACTGTCATTTAAAATATGTCCTATAAGAAAATGTATGGCTTTAGCCACTTTGCCTATACAAATCCTTTTGAAGCATAAATCGTAAAGAAAGAACACATAGCAGCTGAGTAGCAGTGTGCTGACAACAGCCAGGAAAATAAAAGCAACTTCAGACCACTGTACCCAAAGACCCTGAGAGTAGGTCTTGGAGTGTAGGTGTTGCAAACTAATATATAATTGTTGCTTCTTTATAAAATGTTTAAATAGAGAAAGACAAATATTACATGATATCACTTATAAGCAGAATCTTAAAAGTGATACCAATGAACTTGCTTACAAAACAGAAACAGACTCACAGACTTAGAAAACAAACTTACGGTTACCAAAGGGAACAGGTTGGAAGGAGAGGTAAAATAGGAGTTTGGGATTAACACATATACACTCCCATATATAAAATAGATCATTAATGAGGACCTAGTATATAGCAAGGGAACTCCACTCAACATTCTGTAATAACCTATACGGGAAAAGAAATCTGAAAAATAATGGATCTATGTAACTTTGCTGTACACCTGAAACCAAGACCATGTTAGAAACTGACTCTACTCCAATATAAAAGAATTTTTTAAAAAAGAAAATATTTGAATATCCAACTAGGCAGTGGAGTTGTACAGATGTTGTTAGGTCTGTTGTTTGCAGTATCTTGGAATGGGAAGGGACTCCAGTAATAGAGTTCCACTTTTCCAGTGCTCACAGAGGGCCACAGTCACCCGGCTCACTCAGTCTGCAAGTAATACTTATAGGCAATTCCTAACTGATCCACCTGAAATGGTAGTTTGGTTCTGCTTTTAAGGACTGCAGCCAAAATAAGTCAGAGGAAAAATAGATGAGTTTCTGAGGAAGAGAAGAGAGCAATTATTAGTTTAAATATTGTTTTTTGCACTCCTAAGAGAAAAGTGACAGGCTGTCATCCCTGAGACTTGTTTCAGGAGATAAATCCTTATTCTCCAAACCAGGATGAGGTGAATTCTCTGTCTGTTCTGTCGCCAAGAGATACCGTCACTGTTTTCCAGTCTGATTTGCAAAGCCCTGTCCTTCAAGTATCACCCGTAAAGATGCTTGAGTTCCTTGTGAGTTGCTAAAATCCTAGGCTTCTGGAATATAAAGAAAAACCAGTCTGAGCTTTCCTAATGAGGATCTATGTAAAACCTTCAATGAACCGCCCGGAATATATACATTTTGGAAAACTGACAGAAAATGTTCCCTAGCAAGAGAGCTAAATGAAATGGGCTGCTGGGGAAACATTCTAAGTAGGACCTGGATCCCAAAGCAGAATTTCCATAGGAAAGAAAATGAATAATCAGCCTTCTTCTCCGCATCACAGCTGCCCCTCTCCCTCTCCGACACCCGGCGAAGGAGCTGTGTTGTTACAAGGTGCACACTGGGGAGCGGAGGAGCAGCTGGTGTGCAGGCAGCTGAACGCCCTGGCAAGCCCCAGCCCCCGGAAACAAGCACCTCCCAGGTTTAAGGTAGAGCAACAGGGGAGATGAAGCTGATTCACTTGGGAAGAGCTGCCTAGACTGTGGGGAGAACCTGGGACCTCCAGAGCAAACAGCCTCGCTGAGGCATCTCGTAGAAGGAAGACTTACAGGTTCATAAAAATGCATTGCTCCTTTTTTAGAGAAAGTGATATTTCAAGCTGTGTTTACAAGAATAGAACCCATAAGAGCCCAGGGGAAAGTGATGGACGACGTGGGAGTGGGGTGGGGGAGTTCAAGCCATGATGTGCTAAACAAAGTCCTTCCAGGAGGCTAAACCCGTGACTTCAGCCAAAGTCATAGCAAGCCCTAACAAACTGAATTCAGCAAAGCCTTTTGCCCTCTTCTGAGCACATTTTGCAGAGGATCCTGGTTATTTTTTTTTTTCTGCCTTTTCTTTTTAGGGGTCAAATCAGAGGCTAGGGGTCAAATCCCAGGCTAGGGGTCAAATCAGAGCTGCAGCAGCAGGCCTATGCCACAGCCACAACCACACTGGAACCGAGACAAATCTATGACCCTACACCACAATTAGTGGCAAAACCGAATCCTTAACCCACTGAGAGAAGCCAGGGATCGAACCCACACTCTCATGGAGACTAACCGGGCTCTTACCCCACTGAGCCACAACAGGAACTCCAATCTTGGTTACTTCTTAATGTTTATTGATATTTCACAAATGACACGAGTTCATTAAGAACAGTGTTAATCCTTGGCAGAATGGAAACAAAATTTTTCCCGTCATGGTTGGGATTTTGCCAGCATGAAAGGAATCGATACTCAGAAAATAAAAATCTAGGAGAAAAATACTCAGTCCACGATCTTTACAGAATCGGGTCCAGCTGTTGGTCACTCGAAAAATCAATACTTGAGAGAGAGAGAGACAAACGTGGTAGAAAGGAAAGGTGCTTTTAATCAGAATACTGGCAATCCGGGGAGATGGTGAACTCAGTGTCCCCTAAAACCACCTCTGAAGGTTTTGCTTGGCCGTGAAAGTTTTTAAGGCAAGGAGAGAAGTAATCGCAGTTAATCACTGAGATGAGGGTCGCAGTCAGTGCCATCCCCCTCTGTGTTCAGCTCATGAATTTCTTATGAACTTCCTCTAGTTGTTCTTTGGTTCACGTGGTTTGGCCTCACAGTTTGTTGGTGAAATGATTGAAGGGGAAGCTAGAGAAAAGACCTGGTCATCTGTTAGTTACTCATTCCTTCTGCTTTGATCTATGGAAAGAGCCAACATGTTACACAAGCTATTGGGTGGCTAACAGATTTGAAAGGGGTGCTTGGGCAGGGAGTGAGTAGAGCAGGAAGTGGTGCTTGGTTTAAAAGTTAGTGACTTCTTTGGAGAAATGTCTATGTAGGCCTTCTGCCCATTGTTTCCATAGGGTTGTTTGGTGTTTTTGTTGTTGTGTAAATTGTTTGTGTATTTTGGAGATTAGGCCCTTGTCGGTTGCATAAGTTTGCAAATATTGTCTCCCATTCTGGGGGTTGCCTTGTCGTAAAAAGAATGCATATTAAATAGGGCTGGGTCACTATGCTGTACAGCAGAATTGGACTCAACACAGTAAATCAACTCTACGCTAATAAAACAATAAATTTAAGAAGTTAGTGACAATACAGCTTTGCTAAATTGACAAGAAAAGAGGCTTCCTGATGAGGGCAGTTTCCTGCCAAGAGTTGCTTATATGATGAAATTACATAATTGATAGCTTGAGGTCTGTACTTTCTAGGAGCCTTTTAAAATTAGAATTCTGGCAACAGGGACCTACTGTACAGCACAGAGAACTCTACCCAGTATTCTGTGATAATCTGTGGGGAAAAAGAATCTGAGCGAGAATAGACGTGTAAATGTATGACTGGGTCGCTTTGTTGTACAGCAGAAATTATCACAGCCTTGTAGAATAACTGTACTTAAATAAAACTAAAAAAAAAAATAAAAATAAAGTGAAATTAGAACATGACAACTCAGACCCCTACTGCTATGCCTCCCCCACCGCTAACTGAAGTATGATGGTGCGCTGAGCCAGTGTAGACAGGTAGGAACCTCAGGTGACTCCTCAGATGAGATCCCCTCCTAAAACTACCACAGTGTCTCCAAAAGTCTCCCATCTCAGAGGGCACAGAACTCTTGCCCCAACCTCTCCTTTCCATCATCGCTGAGATTTTTTCAACTCTGGGAATGGAATAAATATAACCCAGGGACCTCTTAGAGATTCAAGGAGCTTTTTTTTTTTTTTAAGAACCCATGAATACTCATTTAGTGGAGCCCATCGGGCTGGGTCCAGCAGACATGAAGGAAGGGGGTGAGGGCATCTCTATCATCACACACACACCTGAAGCCACCTCAATAACTAAAGGGATTATGGAAGCAAAAGCGGAAGGGTGCAGGCGTTGTATTATCAGTTGCAATGGTCCCAACTTCTGCTGATGCCGTGTTTCCTAGCTTTTGAGCCCATGGCTCATCTCAGTGGAGAGCGGCAGGAATTTCATCTGGACAAATAATTAGAGAAAGGATGAGGCTGCCAAAGGTGCCTTCTCCTGAAACATTCAGGTTCCAGTCTCTTTCTCAGGCAATAGACAGCGAAGGTTGGTGGAAGTCCTCATTTTAAAATTGTATCCTTTTTGCCGCTCACTGCTCCCCTGATGTCACTGGCACTGCTGAGTGGATGACTTAGCTAAGTGGAAGTAGCACATTCGGGTGGTACAGTGTTCAGTGATGCATCATAGAATCGTGTTTCTGGCAGGACCTGCCTCTGTCAGTGTGTGTTCAGTAGCGGGTTACAGGTTCTTTTTCCAGGATCCCAGGCCTGTCACCAACTAGTTCTGTGACCTTGGGTGGGCTGCTTGATCGTGCTGGGTCTCAGCTTTTTCACCTATAAAAGAGGTTGAGAAAATCCATTCAGGCTGCCTCCTCAAGCGACTTAAAAACCAGGTGAGAGGGCCTGAAGGCACTGAGAGATAGCAAATATTTCTGTGACCTGCCTCATAGTGAGAGCTGAACCCACAAAGACCGGACTACCTGGAATCATGAGGCGTGGGCACTTAGTTATGTGAATCATATGTAATCGTTGACGGGGCTGCATCTTTCTGTGCTTCCCAGCGGAAGCCTTTCTTTGCTCAGCATTCCTGCTGGCCGGGGGCTGCAGTGGGGCTGACCAGAGGGAGCCTGGACAGTGTGTGCGCTTTATTATAGAAATAGAGCCACAAACACCTCCAGACGGAGCAGCAAGAGATAACAGCCTGCACCTGGCCCTGGGTTTTTATCATTTTCCCCCCAAAGAATTGAATTAGGCCCTGGGTGGAACTGTGAATGCGTGCACACCTACTTCATGACCGGACAGCAGAGCAATCTGTTTTCAAAGGCCAACGCTGGTTTTATTTTTTTTCCCACCCTCAGCTCTGTGGTTTTTCTCTCCTCTCTTTATCCCAATGAGGCTTTTTTTTTTCACCATTTTGAGTCAGCAGCCTGACGCTAACAAACGTACCCAGCTGTTCTCTGAGTGTTAATCTCCAAAAAACTTTTAATAGGCCCTGCCCGCCTTCCCTGCTGCTGGCTGCCACAATAACGTACCAGGCTGCAGGTATTTTAAGGAGAATTCTGAGGATGATGGTGAAATATGGTTTGGCCCAAGAGTTTTAGAATCGCTTGTATCGTCTCCCTGTAATAATTAGCTTCTCTTTGATAGATGAGTGTGTGTACAGGACAGCTTGTGGCCATGCAGTCGTGAAAGGGAGCTGGCAGGTTTCTCTCAGAGCCATCTTAGCAGCTCTGAACAATCACCATAGCTGATGCTGACACAGCAGGTCATACTTATCTCAACTACTCGCACCCCAGCAGGAATGCGATGTAGCCAACATCTCACGGTCTCCACTGTATAGATGAGGAAACTGAGCTTTTGAGAAGTTAAGTAAACTTAAGGTTGCACAGCAAGCACACAGCAGACCCCAGGTTCCCACAAAGAAAATCCGACCCCCTTAGAATCCACCTGTTTCTACTGAAGTGGGTGCGAGCACGGACTGCTTAATTCGTGCGAAACCAACCAAGGACAACGTAGTAGGATGGTTCTGTTTTGTTTAGTGAGTGTCTCCAAAACCTAACACAAGCCCACCACTGATATTCAGAATACATCAAAGAAATCACACCCTCTACATGGTCTTAGTTTCCAGAAAGAGTTACTGCTTTTTCCACTTTTTATTATTTCCCATAATAAAGACTCATTTATTAGCCAAGAAGCAGCTGGAATGTGAGCAAATCTCAACCCAACCCTATAAAGTTTTATTAAACTAGACTCTTTTATAGACTCAAACATCAGAATCAAAAAAGTATGAAAGTGATTTTATGATTTAAATCCTTGTTCTCAAAAAGCATGTCATCTCTCTCTCTCTTCCCCTCCCTCCCTCAAGGGCACTGTCGCCCTGGGAGGTTCAGCCACTTGACAAAGACATACATGTGAATCTAGGATTCAGAATTTCTACATATCAGGACAGGAGGGTGGGTTGAAGTTTAGCGTTATACTGAGTAGAAGGTAATGTTTGCTAAGCAAATCAACTGGGTAAACAGACTTGTGGGGAATATTTAAGCTAGTCAAGAGAATAAATTGCTTCCAAGCATGCATTCGCATGCAAATGATTGCTAGACTAATTATAAGTCATTCTTATCTTTTCATGAAAACCCACTCCCCCAGGACCTGTTAGGTGTGACTTAAGTCACCATTCCCGATACATAGAACAGCACTACTGTCTGAGGACAACAAACTTTCTTAATTCAGGTTTTTCATCAGTTCAGATAGACATATGGCCCCCCCTACCCCCAAACCTAGATTAAATATTTCACCAAGAAACAATCATTGAGTGCCTCCTGCAGGCTGGGCCCTGTTTTAGGCACTGGCATTCCAAAGATGGATAAGATATGATGCCTATTTAGAAAACGTGCGTCTAAGTTTCATTTTGTTCTTCCTTCTCAAGAGGTCACAAGTTTCCCATTCATGGATGCTAAAGAGCATATGGACAGCATGGGGGTAGGGAGAGAGGAATAAAGAATCATCAGATGATACCTCATTTCCTCTGAGTAACATGATTCCAGGTTCATCTGGACCATGTGGACCAAATAGATCTGTCAGCTACCATGTATTCTATCACACATGAAGACCTGTATCTAGATTTAAAAATGATTTCAAATAGCATATATATTTATATATAAAACCATGACCATGTCCAAAAATCTGAGTTCTCTAACATAATTTGTTTTTTTTAATTTTATTATTTTTTTTCCGTTATACCCAGCTATACAGCATGGTGACAGGGTTACACATACATATATGGATTCATCACAAGTGGTTAGACATAGTTCCCAGTGCTATACAGTAGGATCTCCTTGCTTTTCCAGACCGGAGGCAGCAGTCTACAACTACTAACCCCAGACCCCCCTACTATCCCATTCCCTCCCCCACCCTTTTGGCAACCACAAGTCTGTTCTCCAAGTCCTTGATTTTCTTTTCTGCATAAAGTTTCATTTGTGCAGTATGTTAGATTCCAGACATTAGTGATATCATATGGTATCTTTCTCCTTCTGACTTACTTCACTCAGTATGAGGGTCTCTAATTCCATCCGTGTTGCTGCAAATGATATTATTTTATTCTTTTTTATGGCTGAGTAGTATTCCATTGTGTATATATACCACATCTTCGTAATCCAATCATCTGTCGATGGACATTTGGGTTGTTTCCATGTCTTGGCTATTGTGAATAGTGCTGCAATAAACATGCGTGTGCAGGTGTCTTTTTCAAGGAAAGTTTTGTCCGGGTATATGCCCAAGAGTGGGATTCCTGGGTCATATATATTGAAATGAAACTACTGGTGTTAACAAATTGAACATAAATGTGTATGTGCGGATACTCTTAAAGCTGTTATTGACAAACTTCATTGTGTTCTTTTATCTCCTATAGGAGATAGAAAAATTTCCATACAATTTCTTTTTAGAAAGGCGCTAGCTGCTGTGGTATATTTCACCTGAGGTAATGCATAAAAAAAGCACATGGAAAAATTAAAAAAAAATTTTAGTTGTTTTTAATTTCCATTTTTGATACTGCCATGAAATATGAAATAGAAAGACCTGGTAGCTTTTGTTGTTTTCTCTTGCTGCTCCCTGAGAAGGAGGGGCCTGATTTTGAAAGACAGCAATGTCTCTTCCGGTCCACATCTTTGGGGGCTGAGTGATCTTGTGCCAGAGGTATCCAGCTCTCTGAATCCATAGCCTTTTAAGCACCACATTTAGTTTTAGGGTATCCATTCTGAAGAGGAATCTTTCTCAGCAGATAACCTATTTATGCATACTGTGTTGCACAACGTATATTGATGACTTCTAACCTTTTTGTTGTTTAGCCTAGGCTTCAGTCATGGGTCCTTTTTTCTTCTGTCCATCAGGTCTCCTTCATTACACATCCAGAATCCAACCACTTCCTACCTTCACCTCCACAGCCTAGTGCAAGCCCCATCATCTTTCATCAGCATTTTCCAATAGCCTTCTAAAGCTCTCTGCTTCTCCCCTTGCCTCCTTGGAACCTCTCATGGTTCTTCAGAATTTTAAGACATGTCAAACCCTGCCATGGTTTTGCATTCAAGGCCAAGTCACATGGCCTACAGAGATCTTCCTGATTTGGCTCACCTCGCTGACCTGTGTCCCACTGCTTGCCCTCTTGTTCTTACTGCCTCCTGCAGTTTCTCAAACAGACCAGGCCTGCCTCTTTCTTGAGGCCTTTGCATCCAACGTGCCTTCTGTCAGGAGCGCTCTTCCTGGGGATATCACCATAGCTGCTGCTTCACTCCCATCACGTCTTTGCTCACATGTCATCTCACAGGAGCCCTCCTTAGCGTCCTACTGAGAATTGCTGCCCCCTCCACCCCCGCCCCAGCCCTCCAGTTTCCTCCTTCCTGCTTGATTTTTTTTCCATGGTACTTTTCACTGACAGCCTATCTATGCACCTTCATTATTTTGATTTTCACACACAAGCACACCATTACTTACGCAAAACAAGAGCAGGGTGTTTCTCTTTTGTTCACTGCAGTATTCTCAGCCACTAGAAGAGTGCTTAGTACATCATAGGCGCTTAGTAGCAGCCTACGTAAGGAATTAACTTTTGAATGGGGGGCATTGTTACCAACCCTCACCAACCCTTTAGGCCCTACCTGTACCTCAAGATGTAGCTCAGAGTCTGTTACAGGTGTGAGGAAGCATGTCTCATCTGCAAACAAAGGGATGCTATTGATTTGTTTTGCTTTGATTTGTTTCCACATCTGTGAAAGGAGGACATGAGTTCATTACCTTTCAGAAATAGAGCTAAATGACTTTGCAGTGTGATTTTGAACCCACGTCTGCCTTTTACACATTGTCTATTTCCTCCATCACGTTTGGATCCAGCAGGACCTGTCACTTCTCGCTGTACCAGCCCGACCTTCTCAAATACTACTAATTAATTTCACAGGAAAATCTGTGAGTGGCTCACTTCCTGAAGCCAAAGTGATGGTTTCGGTTACCTTGGGGTCACTGGGATACCAGGACTGTGCGCTTAATACAGGCTGTTAGATACTTAAGGCATGTTGGCTACTCAGTGCTTGCTTTATTTTGCATTTCCAAGCTATTTTATCTATTTGTGAGGGCCAAATGTTTAGCTTATAAATGAAGGAAGTTTCTCTGGGCCCTTTTGTATGCAATAGTAAACTTTTTATACTTTTCAGGAGTTTTGTGAGACTTTTTCTTCATAAATTCTTTAAATCACCACTAGTCTACTAGTTTAGGGTGTGATAACTAACTAGTCAGCATGTAAATATCAAAGGCAATGATGAACTAAAAATTCCACATTTTTTTGTAAAAGGAAATTAAGATTAAAGTAAATATACCCTTTCTATCTCAGAATCTCAGAAATGGCCCCACCCAAGGATGGTATTTTCTCATGTCCCAGTTTGTGTTGTACATGAATCATTCATGGCCACATTCACACCTACCACTGTTACTCCTCCTCCATAATTTCTGTCCTTACCTGCAACTTCAGTGACAGCCAGTTATGGCCTAAAATATAAGAAAAAATTTACAGGTCAGAAGACCTTCTCCTTAGAGATCAAGTTTTTACTCTCGGCCTTGCATTTTTCTCTCTGACTTCTGGGACTATGGATTCATTTCCTTATGCTCATCACTGGAAACAGGTACTTTCCTTCAGTAGGAACCTTGCTGCTTCTCTAGGGACCACTGAACTACCGTGCCTTTAAGTTTTGCTCTCTGACTTACAACCTTGAGGAAATGCTAAGTGGCATAATTGCACATTCATAATTAATAATAATAAGTAACAATTTTTTGAATCATGTCTACTTGCCAGGAACTGTTCTAAGATCTTCCCACATCTTATTGTATTTAATCTTCACAGCGCCCTGTGAATTTTTTCCTTACTCTCTAAAATAGCTAACAGTTCTCATTAGCCAGTGATGAAATTGATGCAAAACCTATAGAGGCATGCATACATGGGTATGTATATGTGTGGGTAGAAAGACGTTTACTTAGTAGGAAAAAATGTTTTTAAGTGGAAAAAATCGTTCAGAGAAGTCTTGAAACAAAAATTGAAATAACGATCAACTGTTTCCTAATTGTTATAAGCTTTGAATATGCTTTTAAAATTTACCTTTTATTCTTGCCTCTGTCAGGTCACTTTTCCTGTCTCCTAACACCATCTCCTTTATCTTATTTTTGACTTTTCTTTGTATTACAAGTGTGGTTCCTTTCACAGCTCCTCCCGCTGCTGACACTTCTCCACCTGCCTCTCAGTTTCCAAGCAGCTTACCCATTTCTTCTGCTAAACAATTCAGAGAGCCTTGTACCTTTTTTCTCCTGTCTTTCGAGCAACTCTGAGGAATACCCTGCCTGTTTTTAATTTACAGCTTAGTGATTTTCAGTGTGTTGGCCATGCATCAAAGGCAGCAGAACAGTTGGGATGCTGGTTCAAATTCAGATTCCTGGATCCCAACCTCAAGGAAAGGTGATTTGGTGGGTCTGAATTCACATTTTTATAATAGTTTAGGGAGATTAATACACAATAAAATGTGAAGATCCCTGTTCCAGATATTTAAAAAATATTTTGCCATTTGATTCTTAAAGGGACCTGGGTTTCTTTTCTTTTTTTTTTTTTTTTTGGACATTCTAAAATCACAAAATCAGATAAGAATTAAACAGATGTCTTCATAGGGAGAAAGACACAATGCTGGAGTTGTCTACATAGAAAGCCTTTTACAAACTCGTTCTCATTTAGGCTTGCCAGTCGAATTTCTGAAAGTCTTTGTGAGCCTTCCTAGCAAGCATTCTAGTAGGTACTTGCCTGTGCAGTGTTTGATGGTTGCCTTGGGGCTCATTGCACCAAGATTAAATTGGTCCCAGAGGCACAGAAGAGGTAAATTTTGGATTATTGCAAATATGCACTGAGTGTGTGTATCTGTCCCGCACCACATGCATATAAATGTACATGTACACATACGACTTTTAGTGATACTATCGATATAGTCTTCTCTTGGTGTTCTATACATTTGTATAGATCAGCTGCACAATGTGACCAACTCCTACTTCTACCTTTTATATTATAAATGTCCATAATATCCCATCAACTCATCATGACATAGCACTGTTGCTGTGGCAAGCAGAGTAGCCTGAAAAGATGAGATGTGGAAGCTGATAACGAAGTCTAGAGTTTAGAGGTCTGCATTGTACTTGCCTATTTGAAAGACTCTGTTTAGAACCTACCTACTGAAGCCTTTGAGCTTCATTCAAATTTAAGTTCTTTGGTAGATTTTCCATAAGATCCAAAACTTAACCAAAGAATCAGTCTTAACACCATAATCAAGGGGGTCAGTAAGATCAACAATAGCATGGATGAGGAAAACAGGTTGGAGAGAAAAGAAGACGTACACTATTTTATTTTTTTCTGAACTCTTGATACTTAGCTAGATACTCAATAAATATTAAATAAGTGAATGGTTTTAAATAAAACTTTGTGAATAGTTTTATGACTTTTTAAAGTATAGTTGATTTACAATGTGCCAATTTTTGCTGTATAGCAATGACCCAGTCATATATATGTGTGTGTGTGTGTGTGTGTGTATGTGTGTGTGTATGTGTATATATGTGTGTGTGTGTGTATGTGTGTGTGTATGTGTATATATGTGTGTGTATGTATGTCTATGTGTGTGTGTGTGTGTTTATTCTTTTTCCTCATATTATCTTCCATCATGTTCTATCTCAAAAGATCAGATATAGTTCCTTGTGCTGTACAGTGTGCTCTCACTGTGACTGTAAGTTTGATTCCCTCACTAGTTGTATATTACCCCTCTTCCTGGATAGTTTTGGGGGCTCACCCTGGACGTAAGTGATATTCTACCTTGGCTACGTTGAGGCCACTATTTATAGTAGCTCAATTCTTAATCTAAGAGGACCACTATCAGTTCCTGTCTCCTGAATATATGGAAAACTGCTCAAGGTCAGGGGTAAGACTATAGGCTCTCATCCACTAAAGAGACACAATGTGCTTGTTATGGTGCTAAGTGTTTTATATATACATATATACTTTATACGTGTTTTGCCCTGGCAGAAACTTTGTGAAATGAAATTTATTTTCTCCATTTGAAAGATGACCAACGGACCCGGAAAGGTTAACTCCCCCAAGATCACATAGCTCAGAACAGGGTGGAACATAGGCTGTCTAACTCTCTCTGAAACACCAGGATGCCTCTCATCTTGTTCAGTAAATCCCATTCATGCTTGATTTCCCCAGTTTCTGTCTTAGCTCCATGCACAGAATAATTTTGTGTGTGTAATTATGTATAGCTCGATAAACTGGCACAGACATATTTTTGTACTCTGGGTAATTTTAGGCATCATTTGGGTTATTCTAACATCGGTCTAGAATGGTAGGAAAGGTCATGAACTTCTACAACCAAATATCTAGGTTTGAGTCCTTGAGCCACCATTTGTGAGACCTTGGACACTTTATTTCTCTGTACCTTAGTTTTCTTATCTGTAAAATGGGTATACTTGCTGGGATGATTCAATAAACTGATATATATGCGGTGATTAAAAGAAATCTGGCTTAGAGTAACCCTAGTTAAATGCTTTCCAGGATTATTGTTTTTGTGCAGAAGGGAAAAAACTATTGTGGTGACCTTTCTGATCAGCTGTGTTTTATGATACAACAAATACTGGTCAAGGTTATGTCAGATAAGACTAGCAAGATATCCTGTGTAACTGATAGTCTTTCAGGAAAGATGGGTAACTGAGCAAGTGTGATCGGCTATGGGGAGCCTCGTGTTGAACTGGAGCAGGGGGGCCAGAAGTCCAGGTTGTGAAAAACCTTGCATGCTGGTATCTCCAGCAAGATTTTAGATACAGACAGGACATAGTCATAATAGTCTCTGAGGCAATAAAGTAAATGAGGGACTCAAGGGGCAGTCAGAGGTGGCCAAGAAAATGATTAGGATGTGGTTATAATAGTCCAAATATAAGATTATAATGTCCCCGTCTAGAACAACAGCAGAAGGGGAGGAAGAGAGATGTGCAGAAAGAAGCAAAGGGATCAGCTGAGTGGGAGGGAAATTTAAGGGACTGCTAAGGGCCTCTGGCTGGTTAGTGGCAGAGATGGCTCCAGAATGCACAACTCCTGAGTGGGGATCCTCATTGCAAGAGTGCATTTGTGGGAGTTCCTGTCATGGCTCAGTGGTAATGAACCTGACTAGTATCCATAAGGACACGGGTTCAATCCCTGGCCTCGCTTAGTGTGTTAAGGATCTAGCATTGATCTAGTGAGTTGTGGTGTAGGCTGCAGATGCGGCTCAGATCCCGTGTTGCTGTGGCTGTGGCATAGGCCGGCAGCTACAGCTCTGATTCAACTCCTAGCCTGGGAACTTCCATATGCTGCAGGTGCAACCCTAAAAAGATGGAAAAAAAAAAAAGAGGAAGAAGAAGAAAATAAAGAGTGCATTTGTGGATGGGCTTCCCCATATTGTGTGGTTCTCAAAGGGTTGTTCCAGCAGCATCTGGGAACTCATTAGACATGCGAATTCTTTCATCCCACTCCCAGGAATCAGAACTTCCAGGAGCCCAAGAGTCTGGGCCTTAACTAGCTGCCTGTGCGATCCTGAGGCCCCAGATTTGGAAAACCACTGCCTTAATTCATTCTTTCCTGTAGGAATGCTTTACAGAGGGCTGATGAGGCCGGGGCCGGACATCTGTGAATCAGAAGTCCAGGTTCCCTTAAGGAGCTTAGAGTCTAGTAGAAGGGACTCAGACATCAAAAGATGTCAAAGAATCAAAAAATTACAGGAGTGAAAAATGAGCTTGAGTGCATTTACTAGGAGAACTGCAACATGCCATGAGTTTTGCAGTGAGAGCATGAGTTTTTCAGGTGAGAGCATGCAGGTTTGGTCTGTGAAAGGTGGCCTTAGTGGTTAGAGCGCAGTTAGGAAGGGCAGGAGGAGGCTTGCTGAGGATGAAGCAGAAGCAGGGACCTGACCATGCTGGCTTGTTGGCCTTGGGATGAAACCAGGTGAAATGGAAAAACCAATGAAGGGCCTTGGGGAGAAGAGGAGCTTGATGAGCATGGAATTTTTAAAAGAGCCCTTTGGCTCTACTTGTACATGTGATACTTAATGTCACTATAATTGTCACAGGTATAAATTCATTCATACTTAGCGGTGCCCCGAAACCCACAGGAGTTTCCAGTTTGCCCAGCCCTCTGCCTTCTGGGTGGGAAACCCAGCCCTGATGCTGCCCTTCAAATCTGTGTGCTTTCTGACCATGACATTCTCCTGGCTGGTTCAAAAGCAGCTATTAAGTTCGAGTTTTAAACTGGCCTCCAACCATGAAACCACCAAGGGTTTCAATTTAATTTCCCTTTCATGCCCATTCACACCTTGACTTCTTTTGAGAAAAAAAAAACCAACCATTGATACTGATAATAAACTCATTTTATGCTCTGGAAGGAAAAAAAAAAATGCCCAGCTGAATTCACCATTAAATACACTCCTCTCATGATGGAGTCTACATTTAAGTCAGGCTCCTATTAGCTGAGAAAAGAGTGTCCACTGAGGTATGAAGTGTTTATTGTAGCTAGTTCCTGCAAGTGCTGCCAAAAGAAAGATAGTATTTTCAATGGCCAGAAGCCGCAATGCCCAGGCCATGAATTATGCATGCCTGTCTCTTTAAAACAAATCAGCATAAATTATCCCATAGGGCAGGCTGCAGGAATTGAGGGCCCCTAAAAGAAATATTTTGTCTTGGTCTTCTCAGCATCAGAAACCTTGGGATGGGAAAGCAGTGACTGAATGAGATTCCAAACCCCAACCTTAGGATATCTGGCAGGGGAGGCAGTGTAGAAGGAGCAGTGACCTGCATTTCCAAGCATCATCTGTCAAGGGACCGGTAATCAACACGTCATTATTATTCTCATCAGCCCAAAGCATGAGAGCAAATTGAGTGAAAAAAAATCTTCACATTATGTGAAATGATTACTGCCTTCAAGCCATAATAAACAATAATCTCGCCCTAGCGCTAGGCTGCAAAACAAATGAGGGCTGCCTGCTGCTGGTGCAGGGCCCAAATCATTATTAGGTTCCATACCACCGACGCTGCCCATCTTGTAAGGGACTGATTTAATGATTAGAGGTGGAACAGTGCTGCTCACATCCCCCTCTTAGATGCCACCTTTGGCTCCACGTTGGGGACTTGGCTGCCTTACACAAGCCTTCTCTCCTCCACTCAAGTTTACAGTCACTACTCGGCTCCCCAGAACTATGAGGGAGTCCATTAAGGGGTCTGGACTGGGGAATATGAAGACACAGTTGTTACTTTCAAATGTTAGTCAACCAGGCTCCAGGCAGGCAAGAAGCAGAAGGAGACACAAAAAAGCTGAAGGTACTGTCAAAGGAGGCACTGACCTTCCCAGAGAGTGAGGCTGGCAGTGAGGAAACGATCTGGAAGGATTCTGTGCTGGTGGTCCTCTTCCAGCGGGTCCTACTCAGGGTGGAGAAATTCTAACATAGGGCTGAATGAACCCCACAGACTTGGCTGGGAAGGGCCGCTGGATAGCTTTGTGGGGTGACCATGACTGACGGGTTCAGGCTTGGCTCTCGCTTGTTCCAGCCTACAAAGCAGGGTCAGCTGTCAGCTCACGGGGCACCTTTGGACAAGTTAAATGCCATCTCTTATGGTCTCCTAGGTTGGGTGCCCTTGTGTAAAGCATACATTTCACAGCTGTAGACGGCAGCCCTTCAATGTTTAGAATCATACTGTTTCGCTCAAAGGTATTACAAATTACACATAATTATAAAAAAGGGGGCCACTTATGGTTTCCGTTCAAACATTTAAAGAGCTTGCCAATGGTCATTCCTGTTCTGATAACTAGAAAAAACTGAACAAACTGAAGATCAGTGATTTTTTTGGGGACCCATCAGAGAATGAAGGATGCTAGGCAAATTGCCACCCTGAAATCTGAAGAGGCAGGTTATCTACATGGGGTTATCATAACAAAATACCATAGACAAAATGATTTAAACAACAAATATTTATTTTTAACTATTCTGGAGTCAAGAAGTCTAAGATCAAGGTGCTGGCAGATTTGGTGTCAGATTTGGTCTCACTTGCTGGTTTGCAGATGGCCACCTTCTTGCTATGTCTTCACAAGGCGGGGGACAGCATCCTAGACTTTCTCTCCCTCAGAGGACATTAATCCCATCACAGAAGCCTTCTAGGCCGGGATGGCTAGCTGGTTCCTGTGCTTTCATATTGCTGGTCTCAGGCCCGTGCAGCCACGGAGTGGTCACTCTTGGATGCTCTGCCCGATCCAGCCCCTCACAGCAGCCACCCAGGTGTAGACACCCAGGAACTGGGGCCGCCCGCAGTCGTAACCCCATCTGGTGACCCCAGTTAACACCCACTGGCCTGAGGGCTCCCTGCAGGCCAGGGGTCCCCGGGCATCACCAGGAGGGGAGGAGAGGGGGGAGGTACTCAGCAGGCCATTACCTCCCCAACAGCGGCCAAGGGAGGGCTGGTCATCTGTATGCCCCTGGGCCACTGGCCAGCAGACGAATGTCCCCTGGGCGCCCTCAGTGCCCCAGGTGAGCGGCCTCCCACGTGAGCCGCACATTTGCTATCTGGGGAATGGGCTCGGGGCTGGGGTGAGCGTCCGTCAGGTGGGCAGACGTTGGCAGACACCTGCTTCACAGAGCAGCCACTATGGAGGCCCATTCCGGACCCTCTGCCGGCCCCAGGGGAGGGAGCAGTGGGGTGCAACCCAGCTGGGTTGGGATGTCCAGTGGGTGGTCATTCAGTGAAAACTCTGAGGCCTGAAAGGTGCCATTTGTCCCATTTGGGGAGGTGCACCCGAGGGTGGAGCCAGGCCCCACGGAGCCCTGTCCTGTTGCACAGTGCGCTCACCGAGCAGCTGTCCCGTCGCCCAGTGGGAAGCCGGCGCAGGTAATGCGGCTGCTGACCTACACCGGGCAGAGGGGGTGGCACGTCTGCTCGCTGAGGAGGCGCACAACCACATTTTGTAGCTGCCTTGCAATCGAACCTCCCTCAGGCACCGAGCCAGCCGGTGATCATGCAGCTCGAGCCGTCGGGGGGCCGTGGCCCTGGCTCGGGCAGACAGGTGGGCCGCACTAGGTGGCTGCGGCGCACGGGTCCCGCCAGCTCGAGCACCGCCACGTCATAGTCGAGGGTGTAGAGGCTATAGAAGGGGTGCTGGTGGATACGTGCCACGTGCTCCACCTGCCGGTCTGTGCCGCGCAGGAAAGGGGTGCCCAGGAAGGCCACCCACTGCTTGGGGTCCCCACAACTGTGGGACGTGGGGGACAGGCATCCGCCCGGATCCCCACACCCCAACGCCACCCACCGGGGACCCCCTGCACCCTGCCCAGCAGAGCTGTGTCAGCGGCCAGCCAGGGACCTTGCGCCGGGCAGTTGGCCTCTTTCCGTTGCCTCTTCCCTTTTTGTTAGAACAGCGCGGAGGACGAGGGGGGACATGCCCAGCTGCGTCCAGCCAGCCACCGTGCACAGTGGGGACACTACAGTCTGTGCATTCCTGCTTAACGCTAGGGCTCTGGTGGCCGGAGAAGCCCGTTCGCCCGTGCCACCTCTTCTGGCCTGCCCCTCCCACTGTGCGCCCTCCACCGGTGGGGCTATGGCCTTTGGGGCAGAGTCAGGACGACGGAAGGTGGGCTGGAGATGGCAGTATCCGCGGTCCCAGAGTCTCCGGCAGGCCTGGCCCAGGGCCCCTAGGTTTGATGCCCTGTGTGACCAGGTTCGGGTGGCCGGCCGGTGGGCAGGGGGTGCCACAGGGGGGAAGGGACGGCCCGGGGCAGCAGGTGCCGGGGCGGAAAGGGCGCAGAGGCGCCACGTTGAGTTTCTGAGCGGAATCGAAGCAGTGCGCCGCTGACAGCAGCCACCTCTAGGCCCCACAGCGGTGCTGCCGCCACCGCCACCGCCGCAGCCACAGGCTCACCTGCCACGGCCACTCCCCACGGCCCGCGGCACTGACACCCACAATCCTGGTCAGTGCCGCGGCTGGCGCCAGGCCGCAGTCTGGCAGCTGGGTGCCCATGGTGGGCTTTGAGGCGTGTGGAAGTGTTGTCTCTCCCCTAGCAGTGGCGGTCATGGCTGTGGCGGTCCTGTTGGCAGGTTGGCTGGTCACCTTGCTGGTGGCCAGAGGTGTGGGTCTGCTGGCTGTGACCCCCAGGACTGTGGGGCCAGCCGTCATCCTGCTGGCGAGTGTCTTCGTGGTGGCAAGCGCTGGCGTGGGGCGGGGGTGGGAGGACATAGTGTCCACGACCCAGCCCTTCAGCCTGGTGATTGGAGTACACGCGCCCCGCTTCTTGGCCTGCGCGCAGCCGCAGATGCCCCAGCTCACAATCCCCCACCCCCCGCCCCCAGATGGAACGCGCCGGGGGGTCGAAGAGCTTCTGCTTCCGATTGGAAATGTCCTGTTTGTCAGACAGGGAGCATGTTCTCCTTCCTGTTCCCCGATTAACACAGCTAAGGATTAAACCCATTTATCAGAGCATCAAAGTAGCCCTCGGGGTTTGAGAGCGTTTGCAGCCCATGCCCTCCCCCATATAGTCTGGTGTAAATATTACACAGTGGTGGGAACTTCATCAGAAACCTTGGGGAGTGATGCCGGGCCTGGGCTTATGGTGCCACCTAGCCCCTCCCCTTGGTTCTGCTGCCAGGTTTTAATATAATTTTAGTTTCCATTTGGAACCTATAGCAAATAAGCTGGGGTGACTATTCACAGATGTTAGCCAGAAAATACTGAGGAAAAGGAAGTTGGAGGAGGCAATGTAGGTCATTGCTCACAAAATTAAGCTCCAATGTAACTTTCCGAAGGAAGCCTTCCTTGAACTTCAAAAAAGATACGTTCCCCTAAAGTATCTCTGATGTATCTTTTTTTGGGCAGGTTCCCTTTATTTTTCCTTGAAAAGGGTTAGCACAGTTTCTATTTAAATATATGTGTGACTGGCCTCTTCTTTTGTAAAGTCAGAGTCTAATTCAATCGCTATTGAATCCCGAACACTCAGAGTTCATGGTGCATAGTTATAACCAATATATATTTTTTAAGTGAACAAATCAAGGAATGAACACTGATTGCTCAAGATTTTTTGACGTCTCCTCTCTCATCCTAGTCTAAGGTTAGCTGGGTTCATCGTCTGAGTGATGGCTCTTCTTGAGAGCAGAAAAGAGACAAAAACAGCTCCAGTTCTGTGATAATTGCTGTTTGACCAAATGCATAATCTGAGTAACTCTGTTTATTAAAAGAACTGCTCTGTTCTGTATCTCCGCGCTTTCATTGAAGTCATCTCTGGTTCTTGCTAAAACCCTTTTTCCTGGTATAATGGGGGCTTTGAAAATCGCCAGCATCACAGGTAATACTTACTGACAGAAATTTGCCAGGCGATCTTAAACACTTAGAAATTTAAAGATAAAGAGTAGTGGTCCACACTTCTTATTTAAACATAAGACCTCAAATTTCTTTCATCAGTGATTTGCTCTTTGTGGACTTGGTAAAAATTCTGATTTAGTTACAGATGTTCAATTCCTTATTGTCTATGTAGGACCACACCTGCGGTGTATGGAAGTTCCCAGGCTAGGGGTCAAATCAGAGCTGCAGCTGCAGGCCTACACCACGCCGGATCCTTAACCCACTGAGTAAGGCTAGGGATCAAACCTGCATCCTCATGGATATTATTCGAGTTCATAACGCACTGAGCCACGACAGGAACTCCTATGTGCTTGTTCAATGCATTTTTAAAATCAAAATTTTTAATAATTCTCCATTAAAAAAGTTGATTCCAAGTCCACAAATACTCATACGTAACTCTACGAGTATTAACACAACCATTACCTAGATTCTTATAACCCCGTCACAGAATTATCTTACTGCAATTCTTTGAAGTCAGATCTGCTCAACACAATTATCATGTGATCCAACAATCCGGTTTCTAGGAATTTATTAATTTATTCTAGAGAAATGAAACCTTATGTACACATAAAAACTAGTACATGAATGTGTATAGTAATAGTATTCATACTCATCAGGAACCTAAAAAATGAAACATTACCATAAACTCAATCTTAGCTTTGTTATATTCTATTTCTTTTCTATCCCAGCATAAAACTATTCACTAGTTAGAAGCAGCTTATTGTGTCTCATTCTCCCAGCATTTGCTAATAGTGGGATGGTTAGGAGTGTCATTAAATTGATCTAATTCAAGGCACTTGAGGGCAGTTAGATAATATTCTGATATTCTCCTGTGCTGTACTCTGGGTGCCTGTACATGCATAAAGGAGCCTAATGGATCAGTGGCATGAATTATCAAAACACTAAGTGACACTTGTATCAAGAGACTATTATGCAATTATAATTAAAAACCATTAGTCATTGGAATTTTTGCCACTTTTTCCCCTTTTCTGAGTGTTCTTTATTTTCTTCTAGCTCAGTAGGCTAATTCTAAAGAATAATTTAAGTTTCTAAATGCTCAGGAACACCAACTGTGTTCATGTGTTTTTAAGAATGATTTAATAAAGCCTTTCAATTAACTTGCTATAATTTCTGGGTGGTAACCACATCCTACACAGTGGTGGTAAGAAAGCTGCACATGTCAAATGATGATTGACATGTGAGCTTGCAAGATGTCAAAGCATAAGGACCTTCAGTGCAGAAATGCCAGAGCAGAATACCAGAGCATGGATCTCTTCACCTTAGCTATGTAAGTAGTTTCAGTTCTTTCTGGGAACTGAAGAAAGAATTGAAAACGGCAATGAACACCCTATTCTTTAGCTGGAAATAACCTTCCATCTAACAATCAGAAAACTAGTTAAAACACTGTCATGGACTAATTTATGGTGCTAAGAGGGTGAAGGTAGTAAATAATCTTGCACTTATTGATTTCCAATTCCAAGTAAAACTCTGGCTACCAAAAAGAATCAAAAAATCTCTTCTTTGTTGGAAGCCTCTACATCCTATTAACAAGCCAGAGCCAAGGCATGGCCTTCAAAATGGAAACAAATGTAGATGTTAAGACGCTAATGGTAGAACAGTTGTCATCCTCTTCTTACCCTCTATCCATCTTTTTCACATTCCTCTGGACAGGTTTATTTAATAGCTGCCAAAAATAGCGATAAATGTTGCACTAAATGTTTGCAGGATGTTTGGAGGATGGATGGTTGGACAGGTAGCTGGACTCCTGAATGACTAGGCTAGCGGAAGGACCAACCACACTAGTTTAACAACAGTAGAGCTTGTAAGCAGATTAGTTTTACCATGGTGCTGCTTTTTCACACCACTCCTATTATAAATCTCAATCATATGGAAATTGGGGAGCCCTTGTATGGACTCGGGCTTGGGACAGGAGGAAAGGGAGAATAAAAATGAAGAGTCAAAAAAAATAAAGAGGAGAGGGAGGATCAGAAATGGAAGGCAGAAATAGGCAAAAGTATTTGTCAAATGTCCTATCTATCACTTCCCTAAAATCATATGGTAAATTTCTCTTGTATCACTTTAGGATTCCACGTATTAGTGCTGTCATATGATGTCTGTTTCTCTGTCTGGCTTACCTCACTTAGCATGATAACCTCTAGGTCCATCCACCTTGCTGCAAATGGCCTTATTTCATTCTTTTTTATGGCTGAGTAATATTTCATTGTATCTATATACAATATCTTCTTTATCTCTTCCTCTGCTGGTGAAAATTTAGGTTGCTTCCCACAATACAGGTTTTTGTGTGAATATATATTGTCTCTTCTATTAAGTATATACCCAGGAATGGGATTTCTGGGTCATGTGGTAAATCTATGTTACCATATATTTTACCTCAAGGCAAATCTTTGAGGAACTGTTAAAACTGTTTTCCAAAGAATCTGTGCTGTTTTATATTCCCACAACCCATGTGGGAGGGTTCTCATGTCTACACTGTTTGCCCACTTGAATGTCTGTCTTTGTTATTATAGCCATCCCTGGGGGTGTGAGGTGGTATTTCATTGCAGTTTTGATTTGCCCTTCCTGATGGCTAATGATGTTGAGCATCCTTTCATATACCTGGTGGTCATTTTTACATCTTGTTTGTAGAAGTATATACTCAAACTGTTTGCCTTTTTTAACTGGGTTATTTATCTTTTATTAATGAGTTGTGAGAGTTCTCTGTGTAGCCTAGATTAAGGTCCTTTATAGATACATAAGATTGACAAATGTTTTCACCCATTCTTTGGTTGCTGTTCATGTTTTTTTGTGGTATTGTGGCACAAAAGGTTTTCATTTTGGTGGAGTACAATTTATCTTCTGTTTTCATCACTTGTGCTTTTTAGTGTTATATCTAAGGATGATTTACTTAACCCAGGGTCATTAAGATTTACTCCTCTGTTTCCTTCTAAGTGTTTTATAGTTTCAGCACTTAAAGCCAGACCTGTGATCCATTTGAGTTAACTTTTGCACATTCTGTGAAGTAAGGGTTCAACTTCATTCTTTTGCATATGGACATCAGTTGTGCCAGGATTATTTGCTGGAAAAAAAAAACCTGTTATTTCCCCCTTTGAACTGTCTTGACACCTTATCAAAAAGTCAATAACTATAAATACAAGGATTTATTTTTGGACTCTTATCTGTGTTACATTAGTCTCTCCTTACGTTAGTACCACAATGTTTGGACTGATTTTGCTTTGTTGTAAGTTTTGAAATCACAAAGTTTTAAGTCTTCCAAATTTATCCTTCTTTTTCAAGTTTGTGTCGGCTATTTGGGCTTCCTGTAATTCTGTATGAATTTTAAGACCAGCTTTTCCATTTCTGTGAAGCAGGCAGTTGGGATTCTGATAGGGATTTCTCCACATCTGTAATTCACTTTGGAAAATACTGCTATCTTAATAAATTTTCCAGTCCATTAATATAGGGTGTTCTTCCATTTGTTTAGGTCCTCCATGATATCTTTCAATGTTGTTTTATAGTTTTGCATTTCTTTTGTTAAATGTATTCCTAAATATGATATTCTTCTTGATGCTATTGCAAACAGAATTGTTTTCCTGATTTCCAGATTTTTATTGCTAATGCATATAAATACAGTCGATATTTGTATTTTTGTATTGATAATGCACCCTAAATCCTTGCTGAACTAATTTATTCTAATATTTTAAGTGGATTTCCTTGGATTTGCTATATGCAAGATCATATCTTCAACAAAGAAAGATAGTTTTACTTCTTCTGCAGTCTGCTTGCCTTTTTTTTTGTTTTTTTTTTTGCTTAATTGCTCTGGGCAGAAACTCCAGAAATAAAGATAGGTGCAGTTATCTTTCTGGAGAGAAAATAATTAAAAGGATATATTCACAGTCAGGTTTACTGGTTTACTTTTTGGAGTAGGCATCTGAAGTCTCTCTTTTGGTTCAGTACAATCTGAATAGATAGAGTAGAATTATCTATCATAGAATAACTATGATATGTCTCCTGTGATTTGGGAGGGGGTATACTGTGCCCTCCTCGTTATATTTGCATGGGTTACATTATATGTGAGGCACCTTATTTCCCATAAGATAGCCAGATGTATTTTTTCATAAGAGCAGTCAAGTTATAGTTACAGGGTGGTTAAATACCAAAATGCTGAGAAATACCATAAGGAAATTAGGTGAAATTTTAGTATTTTCCATTAGTCTGCAACTCAAAATAAATGAGTTTTTACCTACTTTGTTGCTTTTCACAGAAAGTCTGCCCACCTTCGCAGGCCTCTCTTGAGAGTGGGGTGGAGGATTTTTGCTGACAGATGTATAAGCTGGGAGCAGTGTTAAAATATAGAATAAAAACCCTAATTTCAAAATAAAAAATGGCTCTTCAGTAAACATGCATTGAGCATCCGTACTGCCCAAGCTTGGAGGATGCTGCGTGAATGTTATCATAAGCAGAGAAAGAGCCCACCTTCTGAGCCTTTTGGATAGTAAGCTGTGCTGAGTGGCCCTGTGATACAATGCGAGGAAGACCAAACCAGGACCCAGAAAACCTATTTTCTTTTGACTTTTGACTGAAGCGTTCTCATCAGTAGAATAGCAATTGGCGTCATTGTCCACCCAGCCATCAGAGGGTTGTTGTGAAAATGAAATGTGATAATTTTTATATTTAGGAAATATTTAGGAAACCATACAATGCCCTGCAATTCCCAGGAATGGCAGTTCCAGTTTTACAAACTCTTAATAGGTATGAGTTCATTTGCTGGATGTTAACTGCCGGATGGAAATCATTTCCTTTCTCGTTTTTTCTAACATTTTGTTCTATTCATAAGGGCATCTAGTGACTGTGAGAGGGTCCACAGGACATCTCGTTTTAATTTTCAATGGAGCCATTTCAGTGCTCCAGAAATAAAGATAGGTGCAGTTATCTTTCTGGAGAGAAAATAATTAAAAGGATATATTCACAGTCAGGTTTACTGGTTTCCTTTTTGGAGTAGGCCTCTGAAGTCTCTCTTTTGGTTCAGGACAAAAGCCATGCTTTTGTCATGCATGGCTCTGGTTTTTGCCTTCTCTGCCTACCTCTTCTACCAATACAATTATTTTCAATTCTTCTGTAAAGCATTTTCTTACGTTTCAGTTATCATCATGCATATCATCATTTCCTGGCTTTCAGACCTCATTCTGATGCATAGGATAAAACCCAGGACAGGAGACTCTAGATTTCACATCTTTTTTAGTTTAAGGAATTGGGTTAGTCGACCTGCTTCTGAGTTGTTTGTTTGTTTGTGTCTTTTTGTCTTTTTAGGGCTGAACCTGCAGCATATGGAGGTTCCCAGGCCTAGGAGTCGAATCAGAACTGCAGCTGCCGACCTACGCCAGAGCCACAGCAACTCGGGATCCAAGCTGCAAATGCGACCTACCCTATAGCTCATAGCAACGCCCTATCCTTAACCCACTGAGTAAGGCCAGGGATCAAACCTGCGTCCTCATGGATACTAGTTGGGTTTGTTAACCGCTGACCCACAACAGGAACTCCTACTTCTGAGCTTTTTAAAAAATCTATCTAAAATCTTTCTATCTGTCAGAGTCTGTTATTCTGTTCCTTATAAGTGAGTTTGTTTGAGAAAGGAGTTCTTGGCTGTGAAAGAATTTAACTGCAACTAGTAGACGAGTGAAATTCAAGTTTGCCATGTGACAGGTCACAAGAGGGCAGATGTCTGCTCACTTCAGAATCCCCAGCACTTAGTCCAGTGCCTAATACGTACAAGGTGTTCAATAATTAGTATTGAATGGGTTAATGAATAAAATGAATGAAACTAGCTCAGTATATGAGGATCGTATTTCTTCAAGCATAAATACTTGCTGGGCATTGCTATTGAGTTTCAGTGGAAGGTATTTCTGAAACATGGAACCATGAGGTTGAATGTGATAAATCTTTTTAGTATTCTTTGATCTGCTGGTTAGCTCCTAAACTGGCCGATGCCTTGAATTCTCATTTCAGAAAGGATACCCTTAAGAAAGAACATAGAGGAGCAAGTGTTCCCTGATAAAGTTTTCCTCTCTCCTTGAGAAATCGTTGTAGATCTATTGGGGAAAAACATACTATAGTTAAGAGGGTTTGTTGGAATTCATATATATCAGCATCAAGTTCCTGATTAAAATTGCATTTCATGGGCAACTTGGATTTCCTAATTAAAAAAAAAAAAAAAAAAACTCATCGAGTCCCATTGAGCTGGAGTTGAGCTTGTGTTCCATTTTTTATAGTTCTGATCTAATGCAAGCCATTTTATGCGTTTCTATAAATTTTCCAACTTGTACTCAGTGGCAGAATGCAAGACATATAAATTATTTCAATCCCAAATCATTTGTAACAGCGATCTTTTTACAATGCCTTCCTCTCATAGCCCCTCTCTATTTTGATATCTGGTAAGGATTTCTTTTTTTAATCTTAGGTAAGGATTTCTTTTAAGCCTCAGAAGCCCCATGTTTTCTGTGGCTTTTCCCCCCATTTAAAATTGACTTTGTGATTGTGTTTCAATTTTGCATTCAGTTTCTTATTTTGATTGATAAATGTTTGCAAGGAATATAAGCTACCCTTATGCTTTTCACTTCCTTTTTTTCTCCCAGAAGGAGCTTTGTGTGGCTAGCAAAGCTCTCTTGATAACACTGGAAATAAATCTTAATATCTTTGCCCTGTGATAGTCCTAGACCTTATCATTCTTCTTTTTACCCCAGAGATAATTGGTTATCAGTATACACAGGCCTATTCATATGATTCTGATGCCACCAGGGTTTACATCTCTTGGAAGATAGACAGGAAGTGCAGTCCACTGAATCCATTCTTAATAGCTTTAGCAGAAATCAGACAAAGAAGGAATACTGAGCCAAGTTGACTATCTCAAAATGATAAGGCCATCTATGCATTTTAGGTATTTACTCATCAAGCTCTTTTCCTCTGCTTTGAGTTGGCTGCCCTGGAGAGGTGAGGATTTTCAAAATACATTTCTGTCAAAGCTACAATCAAAATAAAAAAATGATGTATTCAAAATACATCCAAACTCAGTGCCGTTTTACTTACCCCAGCAGCTGAAAGAAATCTCAGACAGAAATCACCCAAACACAACACACTCAAACTATATAGGCCTACAGCCCACCGGGACACTTGGGAGAAGACACATTCTTTGAATAAAACTTTGGAAAGAAGTAAAGATTAAACTTTCTATGTACAAAATAAGTGCACCAACTTGTGACACTGGATACCAAAGGTCTGAGAATATGGAGAAATAACTATAAACTGTGGGAAGAAAAGACGTGGGAAACAGAACTAGCAACAGAAAGGGAGGGAGAAGAGGAAAAAGGAGGACCTGAGGAAGATTCTGGAATCCTCGATTTGTTCTGATATCCTTTCCAAGGGTTGGGAAGCACAGATATGATTATTCCCTCACAAGACCAGGATAAGACCAGAATAATCAAATCATCTAAGGTTAAAATGGCTAAAAATGTTCTAAACTTCTAAAACGTGCCGTGGTAGACACAGAACATTATGGAATAGAGGAAAATGTCTGACATGGCTATTTGATGGAGCACCACTGAATTTGCATGATGCCAGCTGATCACACCCTGTGGGAAGTAAAGGGTTTATACAGGTGAGAGTCATGCACACTTGGAAAAATGGTTAAATATTTCCTTTTTCAGGGAAGGAAGACAACAGTAACTGGCCACTTTCAGAAACACTGAGTATTTTGTGCATTATGGAAATTTCCTTTTCCTGCATGACGAAGGCAGCTTAAATGCATGTGTCTAAAAAAACAAGCCTCCCATATCTATGCCTATTCAGTATTAAGGGACATCTTGATGGTTTTAGAAATCACATCAGATAAAAACACAAACCTAATTCTGGAAGGAACTCCTATTATGCACAGACCTGCTCCTAAGACACAGAGGCCTCTGCTGTTTTAAGAGTAATTTCTCAGGGCTCTTCCCCAATCTTCCTACCCTCTCCCACTTCCCCACTTCAAGCCATTACCCTACTTGGTGTCCTTTTCTCCTCCTGGTGCTAGATCAGTTATTTCACCTGTCTTCAAAATTCAGCTCCCTTTTTGAATGTGCATTATGGACCAGAGACTGTGCCAAATTCTAAGGAAGAAATAATAAAGAGATGTAGCCCCTGCTCTCCTGGTCATTGCAGACTCCGAGGAAGATGAACTGTAATCAGATAACCAGAAAATATACGATTAAAGACTGAGATAGGTGTTAGGAGGGAGCCAGTCCACTGAGCAGGGGCAACAGATTTAATCTGAAATTTTTGTCTGATCTGGAAATTATGTAATATACACTCTTTATATGGTAAATGAATATGCATAAACTCGGAATTTGAACAAAGTGGCAGACTATGAAAGGCCATGTGATCTAAATCCTCCTGGAGTCAGAAATTGGTTGATTTAATCTGTGACTGAAGTGGCACAATTACTCAAGGTAATAGCTTCCCAGATTTTAGTGTATTTATTCCACCAACAAACTGGAATGGTAAACGCCCTAAATGACTACCTGATAAGTGTCAGAACTTCCTTTACAAACTGGTTTATTGTAGAGATATGTCCCCTGGTAACATTATTTTAAAGCTAAGATCAATTTAATTCAGTGAACTTTTATGGATCATATACTATTGTCTAACACTATGATGCTAAGTTGTGACAACAAGAAAAGTGAATCAAGACAAAAGTCCCTACCTTTAAGGAACTACTTGTTGTCTATTCACAACTATGCTAAATTTAAATAATATACTTTAATTCTGTCTGGCATTTTAGAGTATGTAAAAAACACAAAGGGTTCAGGAACTTTGGAAGTGATTAATGCCCATTAGAAAGGATTGGGTTCATAATTCATCTTTAGAAAACAATGCACTGTTTCAAAAAGCTAGGTTAATAAAAAGCTAGTGATGTCAGTTTCCAGGATGGATAACATGCAAGTTGTACTTCTCAGATGGAAGGTTAATTCAGTTATTTCATTGCCCTTAAAAAGAAAACATGTTACCTTTGGGTTAAATTATCCCTGTGCAATGGGTTCAAATTCACACTTTTTTTCAGATGGGTAATTTAAAAGCACACTTTGAAACCAGCAGCATTTGCATTTTCTCAGTGTTTAATATTGTGACATTCAAAAGAGAGAAACTGGGTTCCAACCGAGACCAGCAGTTTTCAGGTACTTCCATCTCATCATCATATACACTGGCTTTGTTTACTCTGACAGAGAGACCAGGTAGCAGCATAGACAAATCCTTAATATGTGCAAAGTGATCAAAACAGAAAGCGAAATTACATGACCCATCATGATTTCAGCTATTTTAAAAATGTGTAAAAATGTAAACACAGGTTGAATGGGAACATAAAAAAAAAAAAAACGGGAACAGTTATAATACAAAGATGAGAATGATTTTTTTTCCTCTAAAAAAACTCCCTTTAATGTTATTATAGTATTTTTAACAGTAGAAAAAAAAAATGAATTGGCACAATTAGAAAGTCTATTTCTTCTTTCTCAGTTGTAGTGTAATTTAGAACCACTTGCTAATGGATGAATTTAATAGACATGGATAGGCCATTTTCTTAATAGTGAGTAGAAATTTGAATCCAAATTCCCGTTAAAGATTAGGAAAAAAATGGTGAGTTTTGGTCTAGTTAGTGATTCTAAACACACACACACACACATTTCTAATACACTGAAATTGAAGTATGAAAGAGGAAAAAAAAGGATTGGATGGAAGAAAGGGAAGAGAGAATTTATATGTATTAAGCATTGGCTATGAGTTCAAGTTGGACAAAAATAATTACTGGTACATCAAGCTACCTACACCACATATACCCAGGACTCATTTATCTGGGTTCATGGGTTTGTCCATGCTGCTGGTGCTCACATTATAATATTCAATCTGATTGATGAATCAGCCGTGCCCTAAATTAGCTCCAGGTATTGCAACAGACACCCCCTCTCAAAGTATATAAAAGTTTTACTCAGGGGAAATAACCAAGCTTGATAGTTAATGATGGTCCTTTTTTGTTTGTTTTGGTTTAAGTTTTACTGAAGTATAGTTGATTTATAATGCTGTGATAATTTCTGCTATACAATTAAGTCACTCAGTTATACATGCACACATATCCATTTTTTTTCAAATTCTTTTCCCATATAGGTTATCACAGAATATTGGGTAGAGTTCCCTGTGCTCTACAGCTGGTCTTTGTTGCCCATCCCTTCCACATACAATAATGTACATATGCCAGTCCCAAATCCATTTTATTCCTCTCCCCAACTTGCCCCCTTTGGTAACCATAAGTTTGTTTTCCAAGTCTGTGAGGCTGTTTCTGTTTTGTAAATAAGTACATTTGTATCATTTTTTTATATTCCACAAATAAGTGATGTCATATGATGTTTGTTTTTCTCAATCTGACTGACTTCACTTAGTATGATAATCTCTAGGTCCATCCATGCTGCTGTAAATGACATTACTTAATTCTTTCTTATGGGTGAAAATATTCCATTGTATATATGTACCACTCTTCCTGATCCATCCTTCTGTGGATGGACATTTAGGTTGCTTCTATATTTTGGCTATTGTAATTACTGCTTCAATGAACATTGGGATATATGTATCTTTTTGATATATGCCCAGGAGTGGGATTACTAGATCCTAGGATAGTTCTATCTTTAGTTTAATAAAGAACTGCCATACTGTTCTCCACAGTGGTCGTACCAATTTACAGTCCCACTATCAGTGTTGGAGGGTTCCCTTTTTACCACACGCTGTCCAGCATGTGTTATTTGTAGATTTATTAATCAGGGTCATTCTGATGGTTGTGAGGTGGTACCTCATTGTAGTTTTGATTTGCATTTCTCTAATAATTAGCAATGTTGAGCATCTTTTCATGTGTCTTTTGGCCATCTGTCCATTTTTGGAGAAATGTATGTTTAGATGTGCTCAATTTTTTGATTGGGTTTTTTTTTATTGAATGGCATAAATTACATAGTTTGGAAATTAATCCCTTGTCAGTCACATCGTTTGTGAATATTTTTTCCCATTCTATGGGTTGTCTTTTTTTGTTTTGTTTGTGGTTTCCTTTCCTGTGCAAAAATGTTTGTCTCATTTGTTTATTTTTGTTTTTATTTTCATTACTCTAGGAGGGGAATCTGAAAAGATATCACTGTGATTTATGAAAAAGAGTGTTCTGCCTATGTTTTCCTCTAAGAGTTTTATAGTTTCCAGTCTTACATTTATTTTTGTGTATAGTGTTAAAGAGTGTTCTAATTTCATTCTTTTACATGTAGCTGTCCACTTACTGAAGATACTCTCTTGTCTTCATTGTATATCCTTGCCTCCTTTGTCATAGATTAGTTGACTATAGGTAAGTGGGTTTATTTCTGGGCTTTTTATTCTGTTCCATTGATCTATAGTTCTGATATGTGCCAGTACCATGCTGTTATAATGACTGTAGCTTTATAGCACAGTCTGAAGTCAGGGAGCATGATTCCTCCAGCTCCATTTTTCTTTCTCAATATTGCTTTGGCTCTTTGGGGGCTTTTGTGTTTCCATAGAAATTTTTAAATATTTCTTTCTAATTCTGTGAAAAATGTCTTTGGTAATTTTACCAGGATTGCATTGAATCTGTAGATTGCCTTGAGTAGTATGGTCATTTTGAAAATACTGATTCTTCCATTCCAAGAGCATGGTATATCTTTCCACCTCTTTGTGTCATCTCTGATTTCTTTCACCAGTATTTTATAGTTTTCAGAGTACAGGGCTTTTGACTCTTTAGGTAGGGTTATTCCTAGGTATTTTTATTTTTGTTGCAATAGTAAATGGGATTGTTTTCCTAATTTCTGCTTTTGATCTTTCATTGTTAGTATATAGAAAAGCAATAGGTTTCTGTGGAGTAATTTTGTGTCTTGCAATGCTACTGAATTCTAACAGTTTTCTGGGTGTGTCTTTAGGATTTTCTATGAATAGTATCATGTCACCTGCAAACAGTGGTAGTTTTACTTCATTTACAATTTAGATTCCTTTTATTCGTTTTCTTCTCTGATTGCTATGGCTAGGACTTCCAAAAATATTGAATGTAAGTTCAAGAGTGAACATCCTTGTCTTGTTCTCTATCTTAACAGAAATTCTTTCAGCTTTTCACTGTTGAGAATGATGTCAGCTGTAGGTTTGTCATATATGGCCTTTATTATGCTGAAGTAGGTTCCCTCTATGCCCACTTTCTGGAGGGTTTTTATCAGAAACAGATGTTGATTTTGTAAAAACCTTTTTCTGCATCTTGTCTTACTCTCAGTTTTAACCGCTATGATTATGGGGCAGCAACTTTTCCTCACATATTTGTGTAACTTAAAATTTATTAATAATCAAGATTTTTGTAATTTCTTATCATCACTTAGTGTTGGTCTTATCAGAATATCACAGAAGTCATAAACGTTCTTTTTTGACCTCACTCTTTTTTTTTCCTGACTAAATTGGAAGTCTTTTGTGGACAACTATTTCATTATTGTTTCAAACATAAGAGGAACTGGTAATAGATAGGATCCATTTGTCCATTCTTTTTTCTGCCTTTCTCAAGCTTCCTCTTCTCTGCTAGGTACTGTCTCTGCATTAAATAATTCCCTTCCACATGTTCTTGCCGTTTTCCTTATCCACAATACCTGCAGAAGAGCTTCAAATAAGATAAGTAAAGCATTCAACTGGAGCAAGAGTCCTGATTCTCAGTCATACGTCTGACACTAAGGGGGAATGTATGTGACACTGGGGGATATTTTGCTAGCTTTCTTGGTCTGGTTTCCTTATCTATGAATTCAGGGGGCAAACCAGTTGAGCTCCAAGATTCTCCCTGCTCTTTTATTCTTGTAATCATCACTTAAGATGACCACTTGTAATCATCTAAGATATCTTCTGACATAGGAATTCTGTGAGTCTCTGGCTTTGTTAGATCAGTAGCTTATTCAAGGCTGCTCCGTGCAGCCCTGGGAGTCCCATGGAGGTGCCTTGGGAGCACTAGAGGCATGGGGAGGATGAGAAGGGGGGCCCAGCAGACCACTTCAATCAGAAAAGCTCACTTTGATCTATTTTAGATATGGGTCTTCCTAAATAAGATCTTGGCTGAAGAAAGGATTCTATGTTTTTATTTTTTTTAAAGAAATTCTGAAAACCTTTCGTAGCAGATTAAGAAACTTCCTTTAAAACTGTAAAAAAATATGTTGATGCTGATGATGGTTTAGAATGAAAGACTGAATTGCTCAGTAACAGTCAATCTAAAATATTTTATGAAAGTAATTTGGAGTTGTCTTGAAAGCAATATCAGCTTTAGTCACTCTTCAACTAAGAATTAAACTGACATGTCAGGAGAAGAAGATTAGGCACGTGGGAATATGTCTTATATGAATTTTAGGTACTTCGCAGTGCAGTGACTCCGAACTGAGAGCCTGGGTCAAGTTTCTACCAGGCTACAGCAAAGACTAATTATGAGAACAGGGGGTAGTTGTTTTCTTTTATGTGTGCTTTCTTGGCCAATAAAAAAAGACTTGTCAACTTTAAGATAATTTCCCCACTTTTTAAAATTCTACAAACCTATGAAGTCCACTAATTTCATCAGAACTGTTGTTTTATGCTAATTAGCATAGTGCTAGGCTTTCAAGTGGTGCTCAATAAATGCTTGTCTGATTGAACAGGGTGCCAGGAAGGCAGAGGCAGTTTTCTAGCCATCAAATTGGCCATGTGATTAATACAGAACAATTTAAAAATTCTGTGTCTTAAGAAAGGGTTTTCTGTAATATCATTATTAAAAAATTCAATGAAAGAGTTCCCTTTTCAGCTCAGTGGTAATGAACCCAACTAGGATCTATGAGGACACAGGTTCAATCCCTGGCCTTGCTCAGTGGGTTAAAAATCCTGCTTTGCCATGAACTGTGGTGTAGATCACAGATGAGGCTCTGATCCTGCATTGCTGTGGCCATTTGGTAGGCCAGCAGCTCCAACTCCAATTCAGTCCTAGCCTGGGAACTTCCACATGCTGTGGGTGTGGCCATCAAAAGAAAAAAAAAAAAAAAAAATTCAATCAAATCCCCACTGACTTGGTTTTTTTTTTTTTTATCATTATTTCTATGGTAGGAGCCAAAAGGAAGCTAACACCCTGTCTTCCTTCTCTTTTTCTTTCTTCTTTTTCTTCCCTATTAGGATTATTAATACTACTTGGCTCCATGATATGTGGAGGCTGTTTACTGAAGGCTGCCCAATAAAGATAACTATCTTCTATAATCCTGTTTCAGTTAAAAAAAAAAAAAAAAACTTATTGAAAATTAGAAATAAAATGACTTACACCTTGATTTTGATTTGGGACAATGCCATTCTGCCATTTGAGCTCGGCTCCTATCGCTCACGCTGTAATACAGCCCCCTCCAGAGCGCTTCCTCAGTGCATGATGCCTCTCACCCAGGCCTAGTCTTTTCACTGAGTTTATCCCGTTACATATTTGACAAATCACAGAAAACTGTAAAGCACCTATAATGGAAAAATATTAAAAAAAAATGAATATCACATCATTGTCACATATCTAAGAAAGAGGTCTTAGAAAACAGTCCGGTCGCCTCAAAAGCTCACTTCAAGTGCCGACACAACAATTATTTGGCATCCCCTCTAGAGGATCTCAGACAGAGTGAGAGGAGAATTTTGTCATTGACAATCCGTTCTTCCCTCTGTTTACATACAATTTCCCCAAAGAATGTGTTGGAGAGCCCGCCAGATCCCTGAAGTCGTCTCCCTCTCGGGTTGTAACATTCCTTAGGACAGCCACCCTTTCCTTAGACTTGGGGATATCCATTGTCACTTGCACCGCCTTCTCTAACGTTTCAGACGAAGACTTCCGGCAGCCTGGGTGCTAGTCTCTGCCAGGGAGACCCCAGAGAAAACAAGTCACCCACCCATAAAGCTATTGCCTCCGGGGCCAAAACCCCAATGGGTTTGCTTTACGCCAGGCCTCTCACACTGCCACACAGACTTTCCTGCACATGTATGAGCCCACAGGCGTACATGCGCACGTTCCCACAATCAGACACTGTGGCTCAGCTGAAGGGGTTTGTGACGTCAACACTGGCAGTCACCTGGCAGGATGCACCTGCACCTAAAGCATGATTGCTTTCTCTTTTCGGTCAGCCTCTCACCCAGGCATTCCTCTGGGATAGTCTCTGTGGCTTATGCTTTCTGGTTATGGACTTCCTAATCCATTTTAGTTTCTCTGTCTTATTTTTGGGGTGTTTTTGTTTAATTTCTAGTCAGGTACACTCATCCGGAACCTGAGGTCCAGGCCCAGTGTCTCCCTTTCTCTAGGTCTATTTGAGGTGGTCTCTATGGACCGTTTGATGATTTTTTTTTTTCTAGCTGTGCCTGTGGCACGTGGAAGTACCCTGACCAGGGATCAAACCCATGCCACAGTAGCAACAAAGCTACTGCAGTGACAACACTGGATCCTTAACCCACTGAGCCACAAGGGAACTCCTTCCATGGACCCTTTTTTTTTTTTTGCCTTTATGTAGAGCCGCACCTGCGGCATATGGAGGTTCCCAGGCTAGGGGCCTAACAGGAGCTGTAGCTGCCGGCCTTCGCCACAGCCACAGCAACGCGGGATCCGAGCTGCGTCTGCAACCTACACCACAGCTCACGGCAACGCCGGATCCTTAACCCACTGAGCAAGGCCAGGGATCGAACCCGCAACCTCATGGTTCTTAGTCGGATTCGTTAACCACTGAGCCACGAAGGGAACTCCCATCCATGGACCTTTTGACTCTTGATTCTTCATTCCTAAGTCTGCCTGATTTCTCTCTTTTGTCAATATTTTAACCATCACAAAAAAGTAATGGGGAACTCTGGACTGACTCTAAACTGTACCTTCTAGTAGAATCTGAGGTACTCAAAGAACATAAGGAAGAAATGTCTATCCACTATGGTCTTCTGAGCTTAGGGTATTTTCTGTTCATCTTGTGTGACGTAACAGCCACTCCAGAATGCAGTGGCTTAACGCAGTCGTTGATCCTTACTTCTCATGTACTGGTGGTTACCGGCCTCCATAGACAGTACTTGCTTGCATCCTTGTACACCTGCAATCAAATGCTGCCTGAGACTGGAGTCATCTGAAGATTCCTTCACTGTCCCTGGGCTGGAATGGCTGGAACAGGTGTGGCCTGGTCAGGCATCTCTACACGAAGCTGATTCACTTGGCTCGCTTGGGCTTCCCCACAGTATGGTGGTGTAAGTTAGGCTCTTTTACATGACAGCTGGCCTCCCCAAAGCGTGTGTTCCAATGGTGTCAGGTAGAAGTTGAAAACCTTTGTACGACCTAGCCTCCGAAGTCACATGGCACCACTTTCTCTCCACTCTGTTGGTCAATGTAGCTATAGGCCAGCCCAGTTTCAAGTAGAAAGAGTAGACTTTCCCTTTTAAGGGAAATGCGTACAGGAAAAAAAAGGTACTAATTGCTGTCATCTTGGAGACAAGTCACCACCGTAGGTATCAAGTAAAGTGTATTATAGAAAACTGACACATTATAATTTTTTTATTTTATTTTTACAGCTGCACCTGCAGCACATGGAAGTTCCCAGGCTAGGGGTGGGATCGGAGCTGCAGCTGCAGGCCCATTATCACAGCCACAGCCACACTGGATCCGAGCACCTTCTGTGATCTACCCCACAGCTTGCAGCAATGCCAGGTCCTTAACCTACTGAGCAAGGCCAGGGACCAGACTTGCATCCTCCCAGACACTATGAGTTCTTAACCCACTGAGTTACAACAGGAACCCCTAACACATTATGATTTTTAAAACGGCGATTAAATTATAGACTGATGTCCACTTCAGAAAAAAAAAGCTGTGTAAACTTATTTGCTGAAATCCGTTTACAATAAATACCTTGAAAATCGACACTTGGAAAGGGGTATCAGCTGCTCCACTGAACATAGTTTAGGAATGAATGACTTGCTTAATGACTGGAAAATGACTGCATTAAAGTAGTATCCAACTTCTTTTAGAACCATTATATCTTTTTTTTTTTTTTTTTGGTCTTTTTAGGGCCGCACCCGCAGCATATGGAGGTTCCCAGGCTAGGGGTCCAATTGGAGCTGTAGCTGCTGGCCTATGCCACAGCTAAAGCAACCCTGGATCCTTAACCCACTGAGCGATGCTAGGGATCAAACCCACAACCCCATGGTTTCTAGTCGGATTCCTTAACCACTGAGTCATGATGGGAACTCCCACCATTAGATCTTAAAAGGAGAACAAACTACTGGCTTATCAGTAGTTTCAGACAAAGCAAACAGATGTGGTTTGGCAAATATATCTTCACTGTGGTTTAAACCAACCGCAGTGGTTGGTTGCCTGGCACTATAGTAAGTGCACAGTAAAAAATCAGGCCTAAGAATGAAATAATAGTGACTCATAGCCTGAGCAGAAACAGTGCTTAGTGGTCCTTTAGTAAATGCAAGTTTATGTTGTAGGCAGGGGTCTGAGGCTCTGCAGGGGGGACGGGAACTGCCCAAGGTCACACAGCTTTTAGGAACAGAGCCAGATTGGAGTTCTTGTGAACTCAAATTCAGATTCTTACTACAGAAAATATCACATCTCAAAGTGCTTAATGGCCTGGGAATTTTATCCTAAAATGAGTGCCATTATATTTCAGCTGGAGATTTGTTGAATTCTGCAGAGAACAGCTTGACCCTCAATTAATGAGCACATGCATATAAGTCTTTCACATCTGCCAGGTAGGTGCAAATGTGGATAATTAGGCCTGACCTTGAGTAGCTTATTCGGTTCACCCAGTTACAGATGTTGCAGCAAGTTGTCCTGGGCTTTGATTATAAAACCAGCAAGAACCATTATGCGTCAGAAGTAACTGATGGGTCTTTAAGGAATCTTGCTGAATGTGTGTATGTGAATATTAAATTCCTCTTTGGGTGATTAAAAGTTCAATTTGACATATCCTTACCCCGGAGGTTCTTTGAACCTTGTGTCCACTAAAGCTGAAGGTAACAGCTATGTGTGTGCGTGCTGTGAAATTATAAATCAATTTTGTAATAAAATAAGCATTTATTGGGCTTTTTATATGCTTTTAGCCCTCAGCTAGCTACTAGGGGTAAGTGGTAACAGATAAAATCACTTCCCTTTATTTAGGGAATTTATAATTAAGTATAGTAGTAAGACTAACACATACAAATATTTAGACACTAAGAAATGATCAGTTATTAACCTATATTCAAAGATACAGGAGCAGTGGCCATCGTGACTCAGTGACAAGGAACCTGACTAGTATCTATGAAGGTTTGATCCCTGGCCTTGCTTAGTGGGTTAAGGAGCTGGCATTGCTGTGAGCTGTGATGTATGTAGGTCACAGATGCAGCTCGGGTCTGGTATTGCTGTGACTGTGATGTAGGCCGGCAGCTACAACTCCAATTTGACCCCTAGCCCAGGAAATTCCATATGATGTGGGTGTGGCCCTAAAAAGACAATAAATAAATAAACAAACAAACAAACAAACAGACAGACAGACAGGAATTAGGAAAACAAGCTTCCATTTAGAATTTGTTATAGACAGAAAAGTTTTCCTAGGTGCACAGCTTGATAGGGACTTTTAATGATAAATAATATTTCAACAGGAAGAAGTCAGAGTTAATATTAACATACTATTCATGGGGAACCACGGATAATAGTATAATTATCCATAATCCAGACTCCAAATGCTAGTTACCACAAAAGAAAAAAAAAATCTGTTTCCTAATCTAAGATGCACTTGAAACAGCCAAGGAAAAGAGGAATAAATCACCACATATAATGCATGGTATTAAAAAGACCCTAAATTAATTCAAATGTTAACCTTACCTCCAGAAAACTGGACAAATGTTAGATCATCTGTAAATTTAGCACATTAGCCGGTAAATCTTTTGCATTAACCATGGTCAAGTGATTAAATGCCTCTTATCCAGAGAATTATCGATTCTACGGTTGACTTCCTGTCTAATGACAACATACTCCAGTTAATATAAAGAGAAAATAGTTCCCATAGTGCCCACATGCAGCCTTTTCAGTGGTATCAAGACTGAGCCACAGGTCGACCTCACCATGTGCCTTTTACAGGAAGTCTGTCAGTTAGCTTTTGTGCTGCCTCTTGTTTATGCAGCGATCCATTTTAGAAAGTGACAGGTCACACACACAAGGCTCCCTTTACTAAGTTAACATTCCTCACCAAGTTTTCATTTCTTAGAAAAAATAAAGTGAAAGCAAAATGGAAACCAACCGAAAGTCCCTGCCAAGTTGCAATAAGTTAAGAATCCACTTGGAGTCGCTGGGGTCTGTGAGGGAGCAGGCCCAACCCCAGGCCCAGAGCAGCAGGTTAAGGATCCAGTGTTGCCACAGCTGTGGCCTAGGTTGCAAATGTGTCTCGGGTTCAATCCCTGGCCTGGGGTACTTCCATATGCCACTGGTGCAGCCATAAAATTTTTAAAAACCCACCAACCAGAAATCTACCAGTTTATCCAATTAATCTCCATCTTCCCTCATTGCCTTCTAATACTTCTCCATATACACACATAATGTGTCCAATTTTAATTGTTCTTTTTCTCTTACAACATTAAACGTTTTCCTAGTCGCTACATGATCTTCTGTAATTACTAGTTTTCTGCCTGCACTGATTGTTCCCTCCTCATTCTTCTGAAACATGCTATTCTCACCTCTGTTTTAACATTTACCATGTTGTATAACTCCTTTCCTTTCCTTTGTCTTTTTTTTTTTTGGACTTCTTTTCCCTATCTACTGGACTCTTTCCACCAAGGGACAATTTCTTTTGCCTCTGCTGTAGTGATTTGCATAGGATTCAGTAAATAATTGTTGAATAAATGAATGGCAGTTCATCCATCACTTTGAGCCAGTATGTCGTAATCTGTGTGACCACTGGTTCTCTAGCTGACATTTAAATGTTTTCTTATTTTTTTCACCTATATATAGCCTCTGTTGGGATAAGTACTCAAATTTTAGAAAGCGGTTGAGAGGATTGTTAATAATAGTTTAGTGCAAAAAAACTTGAAGGTGTGTTTGCAGTCAAAATTCATTAAACGGGTGGTGAGTTACTTGAGGCCACAGCCAATGGCATTATCATTATCACCGTTGCAAGTAACTTAAAAGAAGCAGAAAAGCAATAGAAATCAATCTGAACACCAAGAGTTGGAATTTCCCCTAATCAAAGTGTGGGTTAAGCCGGAGAAAGCAGTAAAAATGAGTGTATGGTTTGGATGATAACTGGAATCTGTGGCAATTAAGAGGCAGGTGAAAGAAAATGGGGAAAAAAAAGACACCTTTTTGAAATAGACCACAGCTCAGGTGCTCCATGGCAAGCAATCAACAAAACATAGAAGATTTTAGTATGATGGTCCTTTCCCCACAAAATAATGCAAATACTGATCAGGATTTCCTTTGACATAGAGAAAATCATATTCCTGAATTTTTGCCTTCAAAAAACACTCTACTGTCCCTCCTAGGAGTCTGCTGGTGTGGGAGAGACAGCTACTGTTGATGTCTGCAAAATGTGAAGTCACATAGTCGCTGCATTTGCGTCATCGATCTTTCAGTTGTCTCCCTACATGTTTAAAGTCGCCCTTCCTGTGGTCTGTTCCTCCCTTTTGGTCTGTATCCTCTTCATGGGCAGCCAGCTCCAGCGTTCTAAACACAAGAATGCTTCCACACCTGGCGCTGGCTCGGCCTTGAGAGAAAACTGCTAATTATGGCTTCCGGTGAGGAGAAGCATGAATGAAACTGTCTCTGTTTTGATTTATCATCTAAGCATAGACCTTGAGGGCTTCTGGGGTAACCTTAGAGGTCGCCAATCCATTGCCTTATTTGGAGGTAAAAACCCAAAGCCACAAGTGAATCATCCCGGAGAGGAAAAATTAGCCTCTCTCTTATCTTTATAGAGCAAGCTGTAGACACCAGCATAGAAATTCTTCCACTTGTTGATTCCTTATGCAGCGGTGTGAGTTCTTTACTATAAATACTTTGAGAAAGAAAATCAAAGCTTAATCATCAGGATGTATATTCTTTTTCCTAGATTTTGAATGTGATGATTGCTCCTCTGTGCTGTATGAGGCTTACCTGACTTGCTCAAAGGTATTTAGAAGGAGGTAGGCTGAGAAGGATGCTTGCTCCTTGGAAAGTATTTATACCAGTGGTCCAGCTTCTTCAGCGGAGCAAAGTCAGTTCTCTGTTTTTTAAGGACAGTGGGGAGAAAGGATGCCAGGTAGCAAAATGTCTTAGTTCTACAGGGATCAAAGCACCAGAGATGATGTAGCATATCAGAGTGGTTAACCACACAGACTCTCTGTCAGACAGACTTGCGTTTTCACTGTTGGATTGTTGTTTTTGCAAGTCAGGAATGGTAGAATATTAGCATTTTTGTAAGGTTCAATCTAATACCTAAACAATGTATATCACCAGTAAACGTGGGAGGAAGCATGTGCTACTTGCTAAATGAAAGTTATGGACAATTCATTCAAAGGAATGACCACTTAATACCTGCTGGGGCGATCAGGTGGATTTATGCAGAATCGAGACTTGATTGAGGCCTCTAAAGCCAGGACTCATTTTCATTCTTCCTTTCTCTTCTCTTCATCCTAATGAGCTTTCCCAACATCAGTAGCAACATAGAAGCAACAGCAGAATTAGTCGATACTATCATAATAACTTTTATGGTGTATAATGTATAAAAATGTTGAGTCACTATGTTGTACTCCTGAAACTAATATAATATTGTAAGTCAACTACACTTCAACAAAAAAGAAAAAGAAGCAACAGGGGGAAAACAATAGATGTGAGGACATAAAACTTCAAATCTTGGCTCTACCACTTTCTTGTATGAATTTGGTCCAACGATTTTACCTTTTCAGTTATCTCTGGCCTCCTCCGGCCCAAATGAGAAAAATATCAGTCTTGTTGGTGTGAGGACTAAATGGGACAGTATATATTAAAAAGAGGCAGGATAGTGTTTGACCCACAGTTAACTGTGCCCTTTTTGTTCTGGTCATGGGTCTTTGCTTCCAGCAGCACATAACAATACAGTTGCCACATGAATGATGATGATGATGATGACAGCCTTCTGGGACAACCTCATTTCTACCCAAACAATTTCATCCTTCAGTGTTTGTTTTCCCAGAACCTTCCTTACCTGGTGTAGTTTCTTCTAGAGTTCCTGTACACACACACACACACACACACACACACACAGAGAGAGAGAGAGAGAGAGAGAGAGAGAGAGAGAGAGAGAGAGAGAAATTCAGTCTGTTATTTATTTAATAAGCACTTAATAAAAACACATTATTTTAAGCTTTGAGAATGAGGCAATGGCTAAGATAAAGTCCCCACCTGAATGGAGCTTATCTCCCTTCGGGAAACTGCACAATTAAAAATGAACAAATGAACATATAATACAATTCCAGAGAGAGAGACTTGGAGCAACAACAAGTCAGAGCGAGAGGAAAGGCCGATAGATGGACTCCTGATGAGAGTCTTGAACTTAATGAAGGAGCAAGCCAGGCAATGATCCAGGAAAGAGTTTTCTGGGCAGAAGGAAGAGATATTGCAAATAATCTCAAGGTGGAAAAGATCTGGCAGCTTTCAAAAATATCCATAAGGAGTTCTTATTGTGGCTCAGCAGGTTAAGAACCTGACATAGTCTCCATGAGGTTGTGGTTTTCATCCCTGACCTTGCTCAGTGCATTAAGAATCTGGCACCATCACAGGCTTCAGTGTACATCACAAATGCAGCTTGGATCTGGTGTGGCTGTGGCTATGGTGTAGCCTGGCAGCTGCAGCTCCAATTAGACCCCTAGCCTGGGAACTTCCATATGCCTCAGAAGCGGGCGTAAAATGCAAAAAAAAATATGTATATATCCATAAAGTTAGTATAGCTACAGAAGAGAGAATAGAGGAAGAGGACAGGAAAAAAAATGACAATATAAGCCTTGTAATCTTGGTTAAAAAAAAAAAGTTTCCTCTGTGTCCTTGGAAGCAATGAGCGGGGGCGAGTGTGGGAAGGGTAGACTGATTACTCTGGATGTTGAGTGGAAACTTCAGGGGCCGGTGGGCGAGCAGCTACAGAGGAAGGAGATGCAGTCATCTAGGCAAGAGGTAATTACGGCTTGAACTAGGACGGAAATGGTGGAAACAGTGGGAGGTAGTTAGTGTCTCAGGTTTTACTTTTTGAAGACAGAATAATCAGTCCTATTGCTGATGAACTGGATGAGGGGCCTGTAAGAGAGAGGAATCAAGGACAGCTCTTGATTTTTGTCCTGAGCCATTGAATGCTGGGTGGTGTCTTTTACAGAGACTGGAAGTGTCTGGGAAAAGCAAGTTTCCCAGGGAGGTGATTTGGGTTTTGCAAGGGGTGTGTGTGGGGGGGGATATGCAAAGATTCATAAATGAATCTGGGTGCCTCATTCCCTAAGTGACGACTCAGAGTGCCACGGGATTTTTATGGAACCTTTCCAAGGCTAGGGTCTAAGCAACAGATAATATCTTCCCTGTGTAAAGCCAGGGGCATTCTTCACAGATAATCCAATTTCTCCCATGACTGAATTTTTTTTTTTTTTTTGGCATTCAAAGTTAATAATTTCAAAGCAAATATTTATTTACTATAACAGCAATCAAAAGCTATTATCTCAGCTGTTCAGGGAATGGTACTTACGAAGCTGATGCTGAAAGTCTAATCCGTACTTAAATCAATTCATTTTTAAAAGAGAGAAACTTCCCTGACTAGAGACATACTCCGCCACCTTGAAAGTGTTTGTTTGTCATTCAGATTCAAAACCAAAAATCACTTATTCAGAAGATCTGATATAACAGAAATTTAGCTTCCTGCAAAAATCACCTCTTTTCTCTCCATGAAAATATGCTTTCAGGTTGGTTTTTGAACTCCATTTTATTGAATAGGAGACTGAGACATAGAAGAGTTAATGATTACCCCAGGCACAGAGAACAAGTTTGATCTCAAGTGAGACTGAGTGAAAAAAGTGGGAATTACCATTCCCCACCCCCATTCCACAGAAAAACAGCCCCAAAGCAGGTCTGGCCGACTCCGAGTTGATAAGATCCACAGGGAGGCCTCTTTCCGCCCTTGATCCTCTTGGATGGTGGGAGAACATTCCCAACAAAGACAAGGACATGCATTTTCTAGCTTTCTACACGGCTCTCCATCCTCAAGCTCCTTTCACCATAGTCTTAAAAGTCATCACGCTTTGCCTTTAAGATGTTGATTTTAGAATATATGATTCTACATCACCTGGTTTTAGAGCCTTTGGGGAGAAGATGCTCAAGGAGGAATCTCTCCTTGCTGCTCTAGCTGAAGTCCGCTAGCACCCCCAGCTCCCCTCTGAGTCAGGCCAGCACTCCTTTTCTGGGCATTCTTGAAGCACCCAGAACCTCAGCCTTCCTGCCCACTGTGGGCCCCTAGTAAATACTGTTGAATGAATGAACACAACCAGGAAGCCCCCTCTCCTAAACATTGGTTAAATTGTGCCCAAACAGCCAGTGTACAGCCTGAGCATGTTAAATTGATTCCTGTGCTGGCTGTGAATGGCTTACTTCCTCCGGCCTCCCTACCTGTTTCCCGAGTCCCAGGTGCTGGCTTCAAAAGGATGCTTCCCATTTGCCACAAACAATCATTTCTTAGTTTTAAGTGAGTTTTTTTTTCTTCTTGTCTCTTTTTTTGGAGGATGTACTGAAGATAGTTTGGGAGAGAGGATGTCACTAGGACATGTGACCACAGGCTATCTGCTGTCTTATCCCTCTGGCTGCTCTTACTCTTTCTTCTCTCCCTCTCCGGGAGCCACTTCCAACCCAAGACTTGTTACATAATCAGTTTGCCAAACCAGGTACTTCAGTGTCTCAACCAGCAAAATACTACCCCCCCCCAAGCAATTCCCTTTTTAAGAGAAATTTCTGAGAATAACAGCATCTCTCCTCTGTTCTAAAAATGCTCGTGAAAGATTCCCGGTGGGAAGAAGTTTTCAAGCTGGAGAGAGGATTGAAAATTATCAATACCAGTCAGAGTGACAGAAGGGGAGTTCTCTTGTGCTCCAGTGGGTTAAGGATCTGTTATTGTGACTGCAGCTGCTTGGGTTGCTGCTGCGGTGTGGGTTCCCTGGCCCAGGAGCTTCAACATGCTGAGGGCATAGCCAAAAAAAATACAAAAAGGAATCACAAAATATGCTCAATTCCTTTCATCATCAGCCCCTCACCATTGCAAATTTTATCTCAGGACAGTCTGTTAGCACTTGATATCTCATTTACCTTCCTTCCACTCTGTTTAGTGGAATATGCAGGGAGGTAGTGGAAAATCACAAGATTTTGCATATGCAGACTACTTTCTCCCCAGTGCAATAATAGTAAAGTAATAAATATCATAAAGTCATAATAGTAATAAACACTAAGAACCATAAATATTTACCACCTACTATGTACCCTACATTGTGCTAAACGTCTTCTCATAGCTTATGAATTAATCCCAGTAACGCTCCTGAGATTTGAGTATTATCATCTTCAGTGTACAGATGAGGAAACAAAAACTCAAAAAGTTGATATCATTAATATACTAGAAGATGGACAGCTACTGTTCAGGCCAGGGTTCAGGTCAGTGACTTCTAGAATCCAACCGCAGTGGCTTGGTTATCTACCAAAACAAGAGAGAAAAAAATTGGCGTGTGGGGGTATCCTAGCTTTTTATGCTGGAGGCATACGCTGACTTGTATGCCTGATGCCTTGCTATGGATCTGATAAATTTTTTAAAGAGAGAAAGAGCATTTATTTATTTATTTATTTATTTATTGAGCCATCCATCCATCCATCTTTATCGAGGTATAATTGGTATATAGAAAATTTCACACAATTAATGTGTCAATTTGGTGAGTTAGGACATACCTATACACTTGCGTTACCCTCACTGCAATCCAGGTAATAAACATTTCCCATCACCTCCAAAAGTTTTCTTCTATCCTTTTGCCCCTTTTTTTTTTTTTTGCGGTAAGAACACTTAACATGAGATCTACCCTATCAGCGTATCTGCAGGCGCACAGTACTGCACCCTGACTGTGTGCGCCACCTCGCACAGCGCAGCCCAGAGCCCACACATCCTGCACAACTGTAGACTTCGGAATATTATTCTGACTGAAATTATCACACTTTCACATCAAAGCTGATTCAGAACCAAAAAGAGGTGGCAGAGAAAAATAAATACATGTGTGTGTACATGATGCACATAGCTGATATGACGCTCATCTCGAGGAATGAAAATCTGCTGAGAGACACACCCTCTCTCCCCGTTTGGGAAGAAGGAGGTGGTAACAGTTCTGTTATTTCACTTCATGTATTTATATCACACCTACCCTGTCAAACTAAAATAATTCAGTCAAGAGACACACGTGCCTGATTTCTTTTTTGGAACAGAAATGCTTACTTTAGTTTAGCCTTTCCCCCCAAAACACCATGGTTTACAGCTTTTATCTTATCATTAAATACCCCACTCTATTCTCCTCCCCAACATCTACCATGATAATTACAACTTGAGTAGATCAATAAAACTGTCTTTCCCCATTTGTAAAATGGAAATATTAATACCACCACATATAGTATGGTCAGGATTTTTAAAAGTAACTGCAGATGAATATAAACCACTAGATCTCAGTAAACACCAGTCTTCTCACCCCTACTCTGCTTCTGGGATGTAAACTTCTAGGGTAAGAGCAAGCTATAACATCTAGTTCAGGGAGTTCCCTTCGTGGTTCAGCAACTAACGAACCCAACTAGGATCCATGAGGATGTGGGTTTGATCCCTGGCCGAGTTTGTTGGGTTGGGAACTGGCACTGTGGTGAGCTGTGGTGTAGGTCACAGACGCAGCTCTGATCCAGCATTGCTATGTCTGTGGTATAGACCAGCAGCTATAGCTCCCATTCAACCCCTAGCCTGGGAACTCCCATATGCCACAGGTGTGGCCCTAAAAAGCAAAAAAAAAAAAAAAAAAGCATCTAGTTCAGAGCCAGATTAACAGGAGGATTATCTATGAGCCTGATTTTGTCAGTGTCTTATAGTGGATTCCCATCTCTTTAGCCCAAAACAGAACAATGCTCATTCCTTTTTTTTTTAAACTGAGGTATATTTGATGTGCCATATTATGTTTCAGGTGTACGGCATAGTGATTCACAATTTTGAAAGGTTATGTTCCATTTATAGTTACTACAAAGTATTGTCTACATCCCCTGTCTTTTACAATATACCCTAGTAGCTTACATAGATAACAAACAAGTGGTGACCAGTAGAGAAAAGGAAGGGGGTGCTAGTAGGGGTAGGGGATTAAGAGGTACAAACTACCACGGATAAGACAGACAATGCTCTTTCTACAGTCCTCCCACACTTTGATCCAGGGCGCAAAGCTCAGGCCTATTGACTGTTTCAACCACCAGGTGGCGTGATAATGAAATAGTGTGTTTCCCTTCCAACTCAGAGCTGTGAGGGGAGTTTTGAAGTAGGCATATTTGTACTAAAAAGAGACAAATGTTCAGATGAGTCTCTTTGCTGACACCATTGCCCCTGGTGAATTCCAGCCATTTGTGCTACAGCTCATTGCTCACCTGCACTGACTGGTTCTCACATTCTAGATGCACTGGGAAGGTCCATATGCAGCCTTCCGCTGCTAATCACAGGAAGGCAATGTTTGCTCAAGGCTCAGAAACCTGTGACCTCATAGATCAATTTCAGAGCAATATTGTGCTTAAAGGAACACAGTCCCAAAAACCAAGAATAATTTTAAAACAACTCAAACTAGCATTACTCAATATTATGAAGGGGACAGGAAATCCCCCAGCAATAAAACTTAAAATCCCTTTTCAGGTTCTTCCCAATCCACTGTCCCGTAGGTATAGCTCCACCTCTCAAACTGGTAAAAACTCCTACAGCCCGTTTTTGCTTCCTTCTTGTTCTCTTCTTTCCTGCCCAGTTTTCATTTCTCCATTGTGCAGCCCAGAAACTACCCAAGACTATATCTTGTAGAGGAAGAGGAGGACAGGCTATAATGTTGACCTTACTAAAAATCTCTGGTGAGCAGGGAAAATAGTCTAGGCAAACTCAAAAATTAATCACTTATAGTTCATTATAAACTGGGTAAGAGCCTTTTGTCAGATACATATCTGCAAAAATTATCCGGTCTGTGGCTTATCTTTTTTTTTTAACTATTTCTTTCAAAGAGCAATACTTTTTAATCTTGGGGGGGCAGATGATAAGGCAATAAAAAGTAAACACTGGCAGGACGTGAAATTAATTGCTTATATTTGGCATATGGCACCCAAATTTAAGTAAATGCAATGAACAGTGCTGCAAATCGCAAAAGGAGTAATGAGATCTGGTCTCAGAAAGCACGGAATTGGAAGTCTGAAGTTTCATTCCATTCCTTGTGCCACGGATTAGTTGTATGAATGTTCAAAGGTGACTATACCTCTCTGCTCCGTTTTATGGATAAGAAAGCCAAGGCTTTTATTAGTACGGTGGAATGACAGACGTAAGGTCATGTGGGTGAGTGGGAAAGCTCTAGAAAGTCGAGCACCACGTCTTTATGTGCTTTCGTACTTCTGGTCCCTACCTGCCAGGGCCTGCCACGTGTAAGCAGTGACTTTGGGAGGGATGAAAGATATAATGGGCTTCCGAATTCAGAGCAAGTGCCTTTTGGCTAATCCCACTGAATATTCTCACTTCCTCACTGCACCTCTTACCTTTTGAGATCCCACCCACTTCAAGTGATTGACAAACATATCTAGTGAATGAACTTTTGGTGTAGAATACCAGTCCTCACCCATTTCATTATCTTGATAATGATAATGTTTCTACTATTAACTGATACCTCTGAGTTAATATTTAGATCTACAGAGCCTCTAAGTTGTGTGTATTTGTCATAACTAGACGGCAAAATTTGCTTCCATTGCTCTGAAATTATTTCTTCAGTCCTTCTGAGAAATTAAAGGATGTAGTTACACACTTACTACTTATTAGCATCATTATTTAGGAAGGTATTTCTGGGACTTCATGGATGTTTTTATTTAGAAATTATTACACTTGTTACGTGTTTTATACGTCCAGTGCATTGTGGAATAGAGTCAGAGCCACAGAGAAGAACAAAGTAGGAAAGACACACTGTCTGTTGGGTGCTACATCTGTGACTGATCACAAAGCAGTTCTCGTTTATTATGAGGGGGTGGTAGTGCTGTTAAGCGGTTTACATACAGGAAGCTGAGGCTGCACATCATTGCAGTGACATGTTCAAGATCTCAAAGCTGGGTCAGAGAGTCACACCTAGGTATTCTGCTCTCAGAACAAATCTTGAACCAGGATAGTAGAAAAATTAAGGGTGTATCATCTTTAGCTAGATTGCTTAGGATTAGTATCCCAATTTTGCTTTTTAATAGCTGTGTGAGCCGAATAAGGAAAATCACTTGACCTTTTTGTACCTTTGCTTGCCATTATCAAAATGGGAACAAAACCGAGTCTATTGCACTGAGCTTTTAGGAGAATGAATTAACACATATAATATTCTTAGAACAGAACCAGCAGGTTAGGAAATACTTAATGAGTGTGTGTGTGTGTGTGTGTGTTCGTGTTTGCTCATTCCCACTAGACTGAACTGTTTCTGGAAATCTCTCCTACATTAGCTCTTAAAGTACATTTCATTCCTTTATACAAAAGAGCTGATTCTTGGCAGCAGCCTGATTATAAATCATGTGTAGTATATTTATGAGGAGATGGTGAATATGCATCAGACCATCCATTTGAGAACAGGGTCCCAACATGCAGAAGATCCACAGAGACAAAACTCTGAACTCTAACGTAATCTTCATTAAGGCAGTCCTCAGATAAAATCCCTCTGCTTCAGCAGCTGATTGCTACAGTAACCCTGCCGCCCACAGAACATAATGCAAGCTGTAATTTAAAATTTCATGCAGGAAGGAAAAGTTACCATTTCCTTAGAGTCTGTAGATCAAACACAAGACAAGGACGAAGTGTCTGCCCAGCGTATCAAGCATAGAAGCGTGCAGTGTGGCTTTTGAGTTCTTTCCTCGTCAATTTTATTGATTAAACCTCAAACTATCTAACATTGTTCATGTTGCTTGGATGTCTAAAGCCAGGCCTTTTGAAACACGGTGAGGGAGTAGAAATTCAAACAGTCAGGGAGTAGAAATACTGCTCAAAATACTGTTGTATTTGCTTTAGAGTGGCTAAAAACCAAGGAACCAAACTGAGTCTCAAAAGGTTTAGGGTCACACGTGCTAAACTCTATCACTTGACTTGGAGGTGCCACGTCTGACTTGCCAGCCCTTCATGAAGCTAGATGGACATGAAGGAAGCTTTGCTCTCTGGACAAGGCAAGAGCAGCAGTCCCAGGGTCCTACTGGGTGGGTGATGACAGCTCCTAGGCTGCTTGGTCAGGTGCCTTTCCTTCTCATTTAGCCCCTCATTACCTTTCCTCAAATCTGACCACACTCCTCATTCTGCCTCTGGGAGGCCATATGGGCTTGCAGAAATCACGTGAACTTTGGGGTTAGAGAAAATCTGGTCTAGTCCCCATTTTCCTCTTCATTAGCTAAAGGGCAATTTACTTATCCTCTCTCTGCTTCAATATCTTTAAATAGAGATAAAAATAGTAACTTACAACTTTGTTCGGAGGATTAAACAAGATAAGACGTGGGAAAGTGTTCAGCATGTACCAGATACTTACATGTCAGTTCAGAGAGAAAGAGAAATAAAAGGCAGCAATATTAACAGGATTTTGGAGGAAGAGAACTTCTAGAAAAATACAGATGAGCATCAGACTTGTTAATAAAATTTTAATTTGACGGAGATCAATGAAACACGCCACGTGTTGACTGCAAACACATACTCATCAGCAATCCCAAGGAAAATCTCTCAGGATTATTTCCTTTCATTAAAGACCAATATAAATATTGATCAAGTCTCCTAATTGACCACTGGTTTGCTTTCATACATTACACTTCTGCTCTGCACAGAGGGCACAAATCTTACCTTTAGTTCATAATTTATTATGTCACATTAGAAGCTAAACATGAACACAGGGTCCTCATCAAGAAAAAGTACCACTTAAGGAGCACTTCTACTATTGCCTTATCCCCAAAGCTGCCTGAGCCACCTCATGGTTGATGTATGTAAGAGCAAAGGGAATATGCTTACCCACCCCAGGCAGGCCAAACTCTTACTTATGAAATTAAAGCGACTGTATGGCAGGGCCAAAAGGCAGCCCTCTCACCCAGGACCAAAAATGAACAGCACACTGATGAAGAAGGAACATTAGGCTTGAGGACACACGGAGGGCTGGAGAAATGCCAAGGCAAACATCTGTTGTTTCATAAAGATGGATAGAGGCATGCTAATCATCTTGTTAATGGTGATCAAAATGCTGAAGATATTTCCTCTCAGTGCAGTGGCGATATATTCTGTCTTTTGGACTTAAAAGCAAAAATAATAACAGGGTGCCACACTGGATGCCCAGAATCCTGAGTGGTGTGCCACTAATGGCTGTGTCTTTCTGGAGATCTGAGAGCCTCAGACGTAACCTGGAAAATGGATTATTAATAAAGGATTTCCTTGCTAGTTCATTGCCAGGGAAGTGAAGGAATGAATGGCATAGAAAGGGACTTGAGCATCCTGCGAGTTTGAAGACATTCTAGCCAGAGCTAGTGTCTTTCTCTCTACCTCTGTTTCAGACTGGCTTTATTACTATACATTACTATATTTCTCTTGACCGAACAGCTGTACTTCCTTTGCATCTTTGTCTCTCAGTATCAAAGCAAAATTCTTGCAACCAAGTAGAAGATGAACCAAAGCACTCTAAATAGCTAGTGTTGGAAGTTGGCACTGCAGACCTGGGGCTCTGTCCCCTTCATATGTCAGCACTAGCTGGAACAGAATCCAGCTTCCTTAATTAGCAAGAGGATGACTCCCCAAGCGAGATGTGATTCTTCCTCTCAGGAGCCACACTTTTATGGACACAGTAGGCGCTCAACTGATGATAATGTTATATCCAAAAGGGTCGAACACTTTCCAACTTTGCAGTATTAGGTTTAGCAAGAGGTGGGTGAGGAGCGTTTCGTGGAGCTATTCAATGGTGTTTTGGACATTTTTGCTAGATTCTATATTAAAAATAATGAGTCTAAGAGAGACCTCCATTTAGAAATACAATTTAGCTGGTAGAACCCGTTTGTATATTTAAAGTGCTCAGTGTTCCTCCAAAGTGTCTGTTGCAGCGAATTATGGTTCAGCTAAAGATGGTTCATTTAGAGGCTAAAGAAGCCTGAAAAGTTTTTAGAATTCAGGTTGGAATCAACGTCAGAGCTGAATCTGGAGATGAAGTGCTCTTACATCCCATCTCAGGAGCAGAGGGTGCAAGAGACAAAAACACAGTGTGGTCAGGTCAGAAAGATTCTTTGATTAGATGCCCTTCCCAGAGACACTGTCCGGGAGGAGGGAAATAAAAGCAGTCAAGCATACACTCAACTGAACCAAAGATGATGTTTTCATTGCTGCCCGCTGGGGTTTGTTTGCAGAGCCTGAATCTAGGGCAAATGGCTTGCCACGTCTCCTAATGCCACATCTCAGCATGCCTCGTCGCAGCATTTACTTAACTTGAGATCTTTTTCTTTCCCATTACAAATGGTTTCAGTCACTCCTTGGCATGAATTGTTTTCTGGAGAGCATGGTGTCATTGTGAGAGGGTCAGAAAGTTGCCCTGGAGAGTGACATATTCAAGCCCCCATGGGACAGGAGACGCTGTTCAGATAGTCGCTTTAAATATTTCACTAACACAGTAGGAAAGATTTTAAAAGTATACTAAGACAAGGCTGCTGTTTGTCATACTCACCATGCTTTTTATTTCTAATAAAATTTGTCTTCCGATGCTATGACGTCAAGAACTCTCCCTAGAATATTATCATTTGTAAAAGATTCTCCTAAATGGTTTATTTTTATTGATATTAGAGCCAGGGAGTCAAGGTAACCTCAGGAAGTGCAGAAGGAAAATATAATTTTCTAGGGGGGAGATAAGGGTAACAGGAAAAAAAAAAAAAAAAAAAACACTTGAGCACCCATTGCGTCCTCTATCTCCTAAAGTAATGAATTAGCCATCCAGAAGGGACCAAATATTCCCAGCAGGTGAAACTTCCCCAGTTGTCTTCGTAGGTTTAATTCTTAGATACTTATCATTAGGAGAGACTGTGAAATGCCTCCTCGTGGCTTTGTGTCTGTGGTGAGATTGCCAGCAGCACTTTCGGTCATTAGCTTTTTTGAAAGAGAAAAAAACGTAGACAAAGTCCAAATTTTAACCTGACACCTAGAGTTTCTTTCCATGAATATAGCATAATTATTGTGAGACCACCTCTGATGAATATTCAGGCGTATGCTTCCTTTTTTTTTTTTTACATTTACATAAAAAAGTCAATTGGAACGGGAGTTTTCGCTGCCGCCTTAGTGGAATCTCCTCGTGAGATTTCTCACAGAGACTTATGAGCTGGACGTGCTGCAAAGTATCATGGGAGTGTTCCAGCTCGTGGTAGAGTCTTATGCCACAAATAATTCCTTTGCAGCTAGGCTGACTCCTGGCCCAGCACCTGCTCTCTTGGGAACTGGACAAAGGGCACAACGTTTAAATTTGCACCACCATACAACTTAACGAGTCTCCTTCCTACAACATAAATCCTTTTTAAAAAATTAAGGTAAAATGTTTGAATAGTCTTTTTTTAGAAAAAGGGGGCCATAGAGTGAGGTGGATAATAGCAGAGATGACAGAGCCAGATCCGCTATGAGCACGTGACATCAAGTACATTTCTTAAGCAATTGCTCTGACAAGCAGTTGTGTCATTTAGCAAACAGGAACAGCAGCAGTACCTCCTTCGTGGGTTGTGAGTAAATGAGCTGAAACACAGAAAATCCAGCACCGTGTGCATAGACTAGATTATAACTATTGTTGTATTACTCAGGGTAAACCACCAAGGGTGTGTGATTCTTTTCTTTTCATGACCACACCTGAAGTTTCCGTGCTAGGGGTTGAATCAGAGCTGCAGCTGCCGGCCTATGCCACAGCCACAGCACTGCCAGATCCTAAACCCACTAAGCGAAGCCACAGATCAAACCCACATCCTCATGGACACTATGTCAGGTTCCTAACCTGCTGAGCCACAGTGGAAACTCCTTGTTAAGGGTGTTGTTAATTCAGATCATTTGGTCTCAAAAATTATTCTATGGGGAGTTCCCATTGTAGCACAGTGGAAACAAACACGACTAGTATCGGCGAGGATGCAGGTTCAATCCCTGGCCCCACTCAGCGGGTTAAGGATCTGGCATTGCTGATCACACCAAGCTGTGGTATAGGTCACAGACAGGGCTTGGATCATGCATTGCTGTGGCATAGGCCTGGGCAGCTGCAGCTCCAATTTGACCCTTAGTCTGGCAACTTCTGTATGCTGCGGGTGTGGCCTAAAAAGACCAAAAAAAAAAAAAAATTATTCCATGGAAACAAACTCTGGATGTGCCTAAGTAGAAAGAGTTTAATTTGAGCCATGACATCACAGTTCGGTAACGAGGAGGGAACTCCAGTTCCAAACTGGAGAAGAATTTAATGTCTTGTGAGAAAGAGTCCACTCTCCTTCACAGAAGGCTGGCTTTGGGCAGAAACCCTGAGGACAGCACTTTTGTGGGGAGGCCAAGCAGGTCCCCCCATGATACTCAAACTCAGGCTCCAGCGTCATCTGCTGTAGTGGAAAGACACCGTGGCAGGCAGTGTGCCAGAAAGGAAAGCCCCTTCCTGTATTGTGTCTTTCACTGCTCAGGCCATCCCATCATTGACTTCCCTCTTATGCTCCTGCAGGTGCATCTGGGGCAATTTTACAGTTTATGTGGGTAGCTAATTAAGAATAATTCAGATAAAGGGAATGCCCTTCTTTTGGCAAGGGCACTGGAGATCAATTTTAGTAGAATGTGTCCAGTTCTACAGAATATTGAATTCTTTCATAGCATTAGGGAAACTGTAAAATCCACACACTTCGTACAAACCAAATGAGATTCAAGACCGGCAATTAATCTCTTCTACGTTTTCTTATTGGGAGAAACAGACTTTTAGACGTAGTTTTGCACGGTTTTAAAATTATTTAGACACTCACGACCCTTTCAGCATTCAAGAGCTTTCTGTCTCAATGAAATTCAAAGTGTTACTTAAATGTCATGAATGGACAATCAATCCATCAAAGGCAGATTTAATTACCTTTTACATTGTGTTTTAGAAATGATGTTGGATCTAATCTCCTTTGACCCAGTGATGTAAGTAGGACAGTTATTAATGGTCCCAAGTGATAGATAAGGACACTGAGAGATGGAAAAGTGAAGGGTCTTTCTTATCCAGTTCCCAGTTAGCAGCAGGAACAGAGAGAACCCAAGATTCCTACCGCTTAGAGCCAGTAATATCCCACCATCCATAAAAGCTTTCCAAAGTGATACAAGTAAGAATAATGCCTTCCCTCTATCCACATATGGAGATACCTCCTTTTTTTTTTCTGTTGGCCCAATGAAGAGAGCAATTCATCAACATCAAACCACTAGCACATCTAGAAACTGGCCCTGGCAGGAGTACTTACACTATGTAAATTAGCGACAGGTGCAATCATGATAACCAAAGCAACTACATAGATATTCTAGAAATCTACAAGGATTCTGACTTGGCAGGTTCTGTTCTAGATTCTGACGTACTATGCTTGGGGTAAAACCCTCAGATCTGTATTACATATATAATGTGTTTATAATAATTATATTTAATATTTTAAAATGTTAAATTGTATATCATTCACAATTCAAAAGGGATAAGAGTAGATACAATCGATTTTCTCTCTCCCGCCTCTGTCTCTCATCTACCCAGTTCATAGCATTAGGGAAACTAAAATCTACACACTTGGTACAAACCAAATGCGATTAAAGACAGGCAATTAATTTCTTCTACCAAGAAACCAATGTTATCTTTGTATTCTTCCAGACATTTTATTCACATACAGGCAAAGGCATATTTAAGTATGGTCTCACATTTTACACAAATGTGTGCATCATTTTAAACAAACTCTGCTGGTGATTCGGGTACAGGTAATCTTCAAATCATCAGTCAGGTCCTCTAGAAAGGATGCTGACTCTTCTAGAACACAAGAATTCTGTGTGGTAATGTTAAACAGCACTTCTCAAACTTCAGTGTGCATCAGATTTACTGCAGGGCTTGGTAAAACACAAATTGCTGGCCACCCTACCTTGAGAACAACTTACCTAAGACAATGTTTGTAAGTTCTCTATTCTTAGCTTAAATCAATTGCCTTCCCCAAATACATCATTAGCAGCCCTAAAAACAGCAGTATGAGGTCCTTATAGGTTATAGGCACTGCTCTAAACACTTTATACATATTAAACTTGTTGAAGCCTGCAATAATTCTATGAAGTAGATACAGTTATTATCCCATTTTACAGAAGGAAAACTGAGACAGGTTAAATAACGTCCAACTTCATTTAGGTGGCAGATGACAGCTAGTCTGACTCAAGAACCCGCAGGACCTTCCAGTCCACGCGAGGGCCTCAAATCATCAGCACCGCATATGATTAAGAGCCTCTCTCACTTTACCACATAGCTCCCAAATGTGAAAATGCAGTCACACAAAAAAGAAATTAAACATGCACATTTGTAACCAAGGAAATTTCCGTTTTACGACATGCAAGTAAAATTATTTTCTCTCATAATGAATTGGAGAAGTTTTCAGTTCACCTGCAGCTCTTCAGAAAGAATCAGTTTTGTAAAATGAGGCACACCAGTATTTTGTAGTCAGTAACATTTTTTTTTCAATACAGTGGATTTGTTTCCACATTTGATCACATAGCTTATATCCATAGTTACATATGACATGTAAAATACTGCCCTAGTGAAAATATGTGAAACTACTTAATAACTTCAGTAAAATATCTTTGGGTAATTATGCACTGGACCCAAATTATACCAACTTTGCAAGAATCAACTGCTAATTTTTCACAAATTTTATAACTATGCTATCCTGTCAGTTATGGGCTCCGGTATTTATACTGTAGAAATCAGTATTTGCCCCACAGAAATCACTAACGGCTAGAAAACAGGGTTTTTTTTCCTTTGGAAAACTAGTTATTAAACATTTACTAGCACACCACTCTTCTAGTAGTAGGTCATGTATCCCAAACCAAATACACACATTTTCCTTAGCGGGCACCTTTAAAAAGAAAGATAATTTTAAATAGTACATCACTAAGACTGATACATTAAGTAGAATGTTAATCACAGTGCTGACTTCTTAACTTTAATCACGGTCCTGCCAGGAACCAAAAACGTGGGTTAGACACACAGAATTTCGCTCTTACCCTTTCACTATTAAATATCTACGTAATTATTTCTGTAGTCAAAGTCCCCAAAGCTAAACACACGATGAAGAAGAAGAAGCGCCCCCCAGGTCTTCACTCCGTTAGTCCTAGAATGCAAATCAGAAACCTAGATTTTTAATGACTTCTCTGGCAATAAGATGAAGCATGGGAAGTGTATCTAGGGCAGGTCTGATAAGTTAGCACAGTGTTTCTAAATCTTTGACTTGTAGCGACTATTTCTGAGAGCCAGGTAGCATCTTGGGATTTTCTAGCATTGGAATTCCCCAATTAGTATTCATACGTTTGCCCTAGTGATGCTTTTTTTCTCTTAAAGTGGTAAGTGAGAGATGCACTTTCTCTTTACTCACCTGACTGACGGCTACACTTTCAGCTTTTCAATAAGTCCAATGCACTTAATGATATTTTAATTACCTACTCCTTGTCTGTGTAACCCAACTATGGATGGTCAAAAATTCCATTCAGTAAACAGGAAAAACAGTGCTTTTACTCCAGGGGCTTTTAGTGCTCTGATAATCCCCCCAGAAATGCATGTGATGCCACGTGGCAATGACCATGGGCACGGTGACTACTAAGTGCACGCCCTCCTAGCACGTAATAGGAAGCTGACTCTGCCTTAACTTTCCACACATCTCTATCCTTCTATAAAACTACACAGCCCCCTCCATGCCAGAACTCAAAACCCACCCCAAAGCTTTCTCTAAAGACTTATAATTCCTAATAAAAGCATGCAAAGAGGAGTCCCCTACTGGTTCACCAAGTTAGGGATCCAGCATCATCACTACTGTCGCTCAGGTGGGTGTTGTGGCCCAGGGAACTTCCGTGTCCCATGGACACAGCAAAAAAAAAAAAAAAAGAAATAAAAGATCTTCATGTAGAGGTGTTGACCTCAGTCTCAAGAAAATTGGAAAAGGGACCCAGACAGGGATGTCATTGCGGACTGCAACTCAGAGCAGCTCCTCTCCTGCATCTCCACGGTGGCAGCCTGGAGTCTTCCTCTTCACTGGTCCAGAAAGTCCTAAGTTAACTCTCTCATCCGGAACACCCCCAAATTTCTACTTTGATGAGGGATAGTGAAGTATTTTATGCTTTAAATTGACTGCATTGGGGAAGAGATCTTTAATTGGTGGTGCTGTTGCCGAGCCATGTCCAAATCCCAAGGTTTCCATCACTAGACAGGCTGGCATTATCCCAGACCCTGTGTTGTGGAGCAGGGACTTGCTTGGGATAGAAAGAGGTAAGAGGATTCGTAGGAGCATTTTTGAGAGGCTAGACAAAGGAAGATTGGGACGAGGAAGGGGAAATTTCCCTCGGTAAACCAACTTGCAGAAAGTCTGTCTTTCTTGTGTCCCCGGTTTCCCAATGTTGCTGTTTTCTTCAATTTTATCTAATTAACATCTATTTCTCACTTCTTGATGCAGTAATCAACATTCAATTACCGGAACCCAGCTGCTGATGCTTAAAGTACTGAAAAATTATAGTCATACAATAAATCCTTAGATGCCCTCACCATCTCCCAAACCAAGACAAAAGAGTTGGATTCCTCCACTCCCCTCTCTTTTTTGTACCTGTGTTCTTTCATTCCCTTTTTATAAATCCTTTTGTGACTCTGGTTCTATTCCAGGACGCATTATTGAAAGTCATAGGGAGAGGGTCAAAGAAGAGAGTAAAAACACACGTGAACACTAATACAGACATTTCTAAGGATAGTGAGGACAGAAATATTTACATATTCTAAAATTCTTATTTGGGTTTAATGTATCAGACTAAATTTGAAGAGCTTTTTAAAGTTAATATTTGCATGTCTATTTGCTAGAGAGAATTTTACCCTCCAGCGGAAAAAATGTTGTTCTTAGTTTGTGCATTCGTTTAAGCATTAGCTTTATAAGAGATGAGGTCATTGAAATTCTTTACTAGTAAAGGTCTTATAAACAAATTTGACTTAGGCTTAATTAAAAGGCTAATTATTTTGATAATGAAGCTTTTTTTTAAAGGTCAAATTTCTAATTCTATTAAATTATTTCTTTGTGGGCAGGATGTTATGTTTCATAATACTTTGGCCACAGTAATTCTTTGCCTGAATCAGAGGGGAAAGAGGTAAGGGAGAACTGAAGGCAGAAAAAAAAAGAAAAATAAATGGAGGAAAAGAATAGAAAAGAATGTGAATTTATATCGTTGATGTGAAAAATACAGTTGAACAGTCTTGTTACAGAAGTTGGGATTCAACTTTACTATTTTAAGTAAAAAGAGGAGAGAACCAAGATTTGCAAAGGGGTTCCTGTCTGCCAACTATGTACCTAATTCACTTAAAAATCTCAAGAAATTGTTGAAAGGTAGCGATACTGTACTTGACCTTATGAAACTGAGACACACACACACCCCCCTCCGCTGAGTCCACGATTAACATAATTTTCCCCAGTCGGCAAGATCAGGTATTAGAGAGTGATGGTCCAGAACTTCCTATGCCCTTTCCATGTTACCTATTTTCATGATGTATCTCCGTTTCAACGGCATACAGAATGTATGAGTCCTTGATAACTGGTTGCCAATTCCAAGTCTTTGAGCATGAACTTGGCAGCCCATTATAAACCGGTTGAGAGGAAACACAGTCCACTGTACAGAATTTCTCACCTTGGAGTTCAGAACAAGGATTAAGAGTCAAAGGCAGTATTTCCTCTGGATTCAATGGAAGCCATGAGCAGCTCTCTTCCCACAGCAAAAATGGAACTCAAAAATCAATGCTGTTTATTTAGGGTAACTCCTCACTGTTCTAGTGTTCTGGCTGAAAAGAGAGCATAGCCCCCAGAAGGCAGGAGACTTTGTTCAGTTCTAATTCCAGACTTCTTACTTGATCTTGGAACATTTTTTGCTACAACTAGATTAAAATTGAAGAAATGTATTTTTGTTCATATTGGTGTAGAAAGTACTAAGTTTTGAGATCAGGAGAAAAATAGTTGCAACAAAACCCCTGAACCAAGGGCGACACCAGCCTGTGACCATCAGAAGGGAAATCTACGTGCTCCTGGGAACAACAAGTGGTTTTTACTTGTTCCCCTTCACCAGAGTGTCCCAGTTTGGGTGGTGTGCTCTATGGCCACCCTACCCATAGAAAACCTAGATCACCAGAGCAGACACAAAAGTGTCTCTCTCTCCCCTTGGGTTTGACCATGCTGAGAACATGCAATATTAATTCAGCATTACGAGGCCTTTGTAAAGCTAAAGCCAATTATAGAATAAATGCTGCTTATGTACTTTATAAAATATGTTGAGACAGCAGTTGTTGCTTTTCTGCTTTGGCAGGCCTATAGTTTTACAAAGAAAGCTCAGCTAGGTTTTGGCATCAATGATCGAGCTGGATTAAAACCCCAGCCCAATCACTTACTACACAAATGGCCTTGACCTGGTTGCTCAGCTCTCCGTAAGCCTCACCTGAATATTCTGCTAAGAGGGTAGGAATAGTATCAGCTACCACCTGGGGTTGTTTTTCACCAGAGTAAAAGTACCTAGTTTAAATACTACTTCTACCACTTCTTTGCTGCATGAACTTGGCATTAAATTTAACCAAGAGATTCAGTTTTCTTATCCATGGAAGGTAACAAGAACAGTTCTTATTTCAGAGGGAGGTTATTTTGAGGACTAGATGATATAATGCATATAGAGTAATCATGTAATAAATATTTTAATTATCATTATTTATAATATGGGGAGATGCTTAAGGCCTATAAATAATTTATACCTGAAATTAAGATTGCCTTTTCTCTTTCCACATATTATTAGGTACTAACTGGCCTAGTTTAAATCACAATGATCTTATCTGAAAACCAAATTAAGATTTTAGCTGACTTTAAATACTCAAGTAAAAGTTCACATAAACATAACCTGTGAGTTATATCCCTGAAGTGGCTGCGTTAAAACCTCAAATTATATTGTTTTCTATGAAATTAATTTAGAATTGCTAGAATTATTTCCTTATATACACCATTTTATACTCTTTGAGCTCTTTCATACTTCATCTGTTTTTCACCTTCATTTTTCAGTCATAAAAATCTGTTTGCTGAGCCATTTATTGGCTTTCTTTCTAGACAATTTATCCAAATGAGAATAATTAGTATGTATAGTTCGTGAAGGTAAACATAATCTTTAAGATGTGATTTCCCGTGATTCCAGAAATGTTTACCAAAATACTAATAAACTGCAAACACACATAAGCCTCCCTAGGATATGTGTGTAAATGTACACACACATACATAATGTACATAGTTTGCATGTTTATATATAAATAGGTATGTATATTCTCCAAGGAGACAGATACCAACTCAATCTCAGACACGCACTAAGTATACATAAAGTTCTCAGCCCCATGTATATATTTTTAATTGAAAGAAACAAACCAAGAAGTTGAGATGTGATGTTTCTGTTCCCTCAGTAGAAATACCTCGATTGAAGGACAGAATATTCATGAATTCTCTATCTGTAGCAAGTGACACCAAGCAATAAGAGGAAAAGAGATGGCCAAAGCTGCATGGAGAGGAGAGGGTGTTAGAGGAAGGAAATGGGAATTAGAGACTGTTGAGGGTGTAGACAGAGGGCTTGAGTGCAGGTCCCCTTTCCAGCATTTGTCAGGTACCTGGCTCTATGAAATGACACTTTCTGCCTCATTGCTCCTACAGGATTCTGACAAATATCAAAAGTGAAAAGCTCATTGCATAAGTCCTTAATGCATTTCCCAAAGTGTGGGATGAATTCCAATGTAATACTCTGATTTTAGGAGGCATAAAATGCTTAGTAACCCTGAATACAGGAAGACAAAGTTATCCCCCTCTCAAGATTACTGTCAATCCTCTGATTACAAGGAAGAGGACGACTATGTTTTAACGCTTCTCTAACCCTGGCCATTGTCCCAAATGGAGATCAGGGTCCAGGCTCTGAGCCTTGGAGGATAAGAAATTTTAGCTAGGACGTAATATTGTTTCCATTGTTTATGTTTTTTAAATTACTTTCCATTTACTATTTTCTGTTCTGATTTTCCATTTAAAATTATACAGTAAATTTTTACTTTAAGGTATTTAGGTTTTTAGAATGAGTTGATTTGAATAATAAAGCACATCACGCACTGATTCAACAAAAGTCATGCCATGGTAACAAAGAACCAGCATCTGGAAACACGGTGCTACTATTCTTATTACCCGTTCATAAAGGCTCACCACTGCTTTGTGCAAGATACTTTGTTGAGCACAAGAACACTGTCCTCACCCTTTTTCCTTCAGGACACAAATAGGCACGTTTTTATATGAAAAGAGCTGCTGCACATATCATACAGGCTGAGGCATATGTGTAGTTTCCTTTCTAGCATAACTGGAGCCCCTTCTATCCCACTGACTTTATACTCACAGTTTGGAGGCACCATGGTTGAGAACTGCTATTCCATTAAGGTACTTAGATGCCAACTCAAAGAACATAGGATTCTAATAGAGAAGATAAAACAGATGCATACATAACACCTGGTAGGAAATCATAAGGTAGTTCCAGAGCACTCTAATATCCAAAAGGGGACTTACCTCTGCCCTACTTTATAACGTGGCTGATTAAGTAAAAGGTGTAGCAGTTCATGTATATACATCAGTTGTCCATCAGAACAGAGGCTGTGACTGAATTTCAAAGGATTTTCCTTATATCTTTGTTTTTTCAAAAGTAATATAATGCATGTTGAAGATATTTTTTAAACAAACAAAAAACCACAATTGATAGATTGTTGCTACAAGTAGTGGGTGTTGATTCTAACACCTAACATTTTGGTTTTTTTTTTTTTTTTTTTACAAATTTTCTTTTGTTTGATGCATAAGGATACTTTCCTCTAATTATAGTCATAATATGGATACAAATGTATATAGATACAAGTGTATATCTTTTTTGCTTTTTTTTTTGTCTTTTTAGGGTCGCACCTATGGTATATGGGAGTTCCGAGGCTAGGGGTCCAATCCGAGCTGCAGCTGCCAGCCTACAACACAGCCATAGCAATGCGGATCCGAGCCATGCCTGTGACCTACACCATGGCTCACAATCATGGCTGATCCTTAACCCGCTGAGCGAGGGCAAGGATCAAACCTGCATCCTCATGGATACTAGTCAGGTTCATAATCCACTGAGCCACAACAGGAATTCCCAATATATCCTACTTTCTTCACTTAACATTTTTGCACATAAAAATTTTCCAAGTTATTAAATATCTCCTATAATCATGATTTTAATTCCCACATAACAGTCACTTTAAGGATATGAATCATAGGTAATGGAATTATTTCTCCATGACTGGACAATGTTTTATGTAATATTTAATTCAACATATTAAATAATGTAATAAAATGCACTCATGAATTTAAAGTTGTAATTTGATTCCAATTTGGGAAAATGACATTAATATCATTAATTTGTTTACTGGACAGTTTCAAGAACAAGAACTGCAGTCCTCAACTCGATGTCTCTAGCTCTCCGCCGTGAACGTAGAGGGTACTTACGTGTTTGAGTTGAAATGAATAGACAGACCTTCTTCTTTGATAGTTTCCCAATCTTTCTTGGAGAAAATTCAAGCAATTATCTGACAGCCATCGGTTGCTAAAATAAAGGAACATCCCCAAGTATTTACTAAAGTTAGAAGCAAAAATCTATTGAGTGTCTTAAGATATAAAAATGACATGTTCTTGCTTAGCTTTTTTGCTGTATAGCTATAAAAAAAGGCATTTGCCTTCATTTTCCATCTACAAAGTAGCTAGCTAGAAAAATGGTAAAATTCCTATCACCCAGGAACCTAATAATGACTTAGTTAAGAACAGGCACAGAAATGGGAATTTTAGATACAGTCCTCTATCTGGCAGAGGTGGTTATATCAATAAGCAGCAAGGTTGAACCTTAGTGTGGTAAGATGCTATTGTTAACGTATAAAAATGAAAAAAAGAAAAAACAGCTGAATGTGAAATTGTATCAGTGATATTTTAGATAATAAATTTTCCAGCTGCCTAAATCCTTTCTGAAAAATAAACAATAGAAGCATAAATATAGCAATGCATACTAGATTGATACTTAGTATCAGCTTAAATTTATTTTGGCAGAGAATGGCTAGCTATTTACCAAACTTACTTTCTCTTCCTCATAGGCACATAGCTAAACTTCATTCCCCAGCCTCCCACCCATAGATGTACCCACACGACTGAGGTCTGGCTCATGAAATAAGTGCAAAAATGATGAGTGCTATTGTCTGGTCTGGTTCATGCAAACTTCTTACCCATAATCCTCTTGGTCTTTCTCCATGTGGAATGCAAAGAACTTCCTGTGGGGCCACAAAATACAGAGGTACAGTGCCTCTGTGTTTTCTCAAAACAGAACTAATAAACCATTGATTTGAGCCACTGAGATTAGGGTTTATCTGTTACAAAAGCCAGAACAAATTTTTATTTGTTCATTTCCAGGGTGTTCCAGTTGGGATTTAAGACAGCTCTCTTGTCTGAACAGCTTTTAAAGTGTCTAGGTAACCTCAGCACCAACTAATTAAAACCAGGTAGTCTCCAGAGAGAGTCGCCTTCATTCATGAATACCCACACTACAGAGTCCAGTTTTTCATTGAGCCATAGATAAGATTGAAGAATCTGAAGAAGAAACTACTTCACAGAATTCTTCTCCATTTGATTGTATTTTCCCAAGTCAAATTTAATAATCTTATGGAAGAGAAGAAGTGATCCTCTGTGCTTATACGTTGCCTAGAGATTGGCCTGTGGGTGCCTGCAGGACTTAGTCGTTATCACAGAAAGGCAGACAACCTTTTTTTTTTTTTCCACTCTGAAGTGAGGCGCTTATTTTATAGCTTTTCCTAATTCTTATCATCAGAGGGGTTTAAGTGATTTATTAATAAGAACTTTTGCCCCTGGTTGTGGTTACCTCACTTTTCTGATTTGTAATGTATTTAACAGACATGAATATCTACCTTAACAGACTAATCCAGGGCCTTCAGATTGTCCATCCCTGAAGGTGACTAAACCTTTCCTGATTAAAGTATCCCTTCAATTGAGATTTTTAGATATCCAGGAGGTATCATGTGTGACATTCCCCATTCTCTAAATAATATTAGTCAACATGCATGGAGTGTTGACTTCATATATACCCTCACATTTTATTCACAATAATCCAGTAGGTTAGTTACAGTTATTCCATTTTTTTTCTTCTCCATTATGGTTTATTACAGGATATTAAATATAGTTCCCAGTACTACATAGTAGGACTCTGTTGTTTATCCATTCTACATTTAATAGTTTGTAGTTGTTTGTAGTTGTTCTAGTCTTTAACTCCTAAACCAACCCCCACAACTTTAGAGGAAAAAAGAACTGAAAATAAGGGCTAAGATTTAAACATGTTTTTATTGTCTCACATTTATGCTCTTAGCCATTACACTGCCTTAGAGATTTTGAGTACTGTATATTTATGAGGCCATCAGTCATCTTAAGCCAACTACACCCGTATTTAATAATCTTAATTTCAGAGACATCTCTCTGCTTTTTTTAATTGAAATATAGTTGATTTATGATGTTAATTTCTTCTGTACAGCGAAGTGATTCACTTATATATACTTTTTAAATATTCTTTTCCATTATGATTTATCCCAGAATATTGACTATCACGTCCTATGGTATAAGTAGAAACTTATTGTTATCCATTCTATATATAATAGTTTGCATTTGCTAACCCCAAACTCCTCTTCCATCCCTCTCCCATCCCCACCTTGGCAACCACAAGTCTTTCTCAAGTCTGTTTCTTTTTTGTACGTTTCATTTGTGTCAAATTTTAAAATTCACATATAAGCGATATCATATGGTATTTGCCTTTCTGATTTACTTCACTTGGTATAAGAATCTCTAATTCTATCCATGTTACTTGCAAATGACATCATTTTGTTCTTTATGGCTGAGCAGTACTCAGTTGTGTATACTGTTCCACACACATAATCTTATTCATTCCTCTGTTGATGGACATTTAGGTTGTTTCCATGTCTTGGCTATTGTAAATATCGCTGCTATGAACATAGGGCTGCATGTATCTTTTCAAATTATAGTTTTATCCAGATATATGCCCAGGAGTTAGTGGGATCACTGGATCATATGGCAACCTGTTTTAGTTTAAGGATCATCCATACTGTTCTCCACAGTGACTGTACCAATTTACTTTCCCACTAACAGTGTGGAAGGGTTTCCTTTTCTCCACACTCTGTCCAGCATTTATTATTTGTAGACTTCTTAATGATGGCCATTCTGACTGGTATGAGGTGATGCCTCATTGCAGTTTTTGGTTTGTATTTCTCTAAGGTTATCTTTGGAAAAATGTCTATTTAGTTCTTCTTCCCATTTTTTTTTGTCTTTTTTGCCTTTATCTAGTGCCATACCCGTGACAAATGGAGGTTCCCAGGCTAGGGATCTAACAGGAGCTGTAGCTGCCAGCCTTCGCCACAGCCACAGCAACACGGGATTCAAGCCGCGTCTGCAACCTACACCACAGCTCACGGCAACGCCAGATCCTTAACCCACTGAGCAAGGCCAGGGATCGAACCTGCAACCTCATGGTTCTTAGTCGGATTCGTTAACCACTGAGCCACGAAGGGAACTCCCTTCTTCCCATTTTTTTAATTGGGCTTTTTTTGTTGTTGTTGAGTTCCATGAGTTGTTCGTATATTTTGGAGATGAAGCCCTTGTTGGTCTCCTTGTTTGCAAATATTTTCTCCCATTCTATAAGTTGCATTTTCATTTCATTCATGGTTTCCTTTGCTGTGCAAAAACTCCTAAGTTTGATTAGGTCCTATTCATTTACTTTTGTTTTATTTCTATTGCCTTGTAAGACTAACCTAAGGAAATATCAATACAACTTATGTCAGAGAATGTTTTGCCTATGTTCTCTTCTAGGAGTTTGATGTTATCATATCTTAAGTTTAAGTCTCAAAGAGACAGATCTCAAAGCTAGACAAAAACCACTTTCATCTCTAAAAGGTTTACATAGAACAGGAACATTCTATATGTCCAAGTATTTCTATGGAGGCCAAAAGGAAACTCAGAACTATAAGAGAAAAGCAAGTATTTGCATTTCAAAGAGATCAAAATAAGGAATAGAGGGCTCTCCAGTTTCAGGAAACATTAAACAGCAACTATCAATTAATGACTTAGGACAAGCTTTGCTAATTGTTTAATAGTAACTTGAATACAAAATGAACTCATGTTTTGAAGTAGATACAGTCCAGTGGAAAGCTGTTTCAGAACCATGAAAAAAGATACGAGAGCAAGGCCCAGATGGAAGATGAGAGAATTTTATGTTCTGCCCTGTTTTCAAAAGGAAGCACTACGATTTTTTTTAATCCTTTTTAAAAATAGAGTTGCCACCTCTTTGAGGTGAATTGTGTTTAGTGATAATGTATAAAAAAGGATGTGCAGAGTCAGGGTAAGAGTTCTGCCTTTGGGTAAAAAATGCTGCATAGAAATATGGGCTCCATTCATGACTAGGGCTGTATAACCTTAGGCAAATGACTCAACAAGCAAGAAGACTGCTTCCCTCGATCTTCAAGTCAAGAGATAAGCGCTTCAGTGGCTCTGTGGAATCCTTTAAAGTCTTCCAATGTGGTTATGGGCACACCATGACTTCTTTTTCTTGGGAACTCTGAAGAAGAGTTGTTAGGGCTAGATAGCCTTTTCTGTGACAGAGTAAAGAAAGTTGCTCCTGTATTGGGATTTTTTTTTTTTTGCACTAATGCGAGTTTTTCTGGGCAAATGAATGTGCCCCATGCCGGTAAGGGCAACAAGCATAGGAAAGCCAGTATGAGGTTATCTCAGGTCCTTTACTCTATAATTCCATCATCTGAGAGGGTAATGGGGCCTCAACAAATGTTAGCTAGAGGTGAATATTCCTGGAACCTATGGAATAGCTACTCAACAATTCAGAATAGAGATTCACTCCTCCAAATCAAGGGAAATACTAAGGAGATATCCCTTAATTGTGGTTCCCAAAGAGCCCTAGAAATTGCCACATGAAAAGAATCAGCTTTAAATTCTATGAGTTCTAGAGATTGGATTAAGATGGCGGAATAGAAGGACTGGAGCTCAACTTCTCTCCCAAATAACAGCAAAAATACAGCCAAATGCCGAGCAACCTTCAACCAAATGGACTGTAAACTTCCAAAAAAGATACTCTGCTCCAGAAGACACAGC
>PVHT021183661.1:10980418-11007407 GCA_004024745.2 Catagonus wagneri
CATTTATAGCAACATGGATGGACTTAGAAATTATCATGCAAAGTGAAACCAGTCAGACAATTAGACAGCAACACCCAATGCTACCGCTTACATGTGGAAACTAAAAAGACACAATGAACCTTCTTACAGAACAGACAATGACTCACAGACTTTGGAAAACCTTGGTTTTTCAAATAAGACAATCTGGGGGGGTGGGGGGGATGCACTGGGGGTTTGGGATACAAAATCTGTAAAATTGACTTGCGATGATTTATACACACCTATAATTGAAATAAAATCCATTAAGAGAAAAAAAAATAAAATCTATGAGTTCTAGTTCCTTTTTAGCACAGTAGGCAGCACATCAGTCACATAAAATCTACTACTTTAGAGAACATTATCTATGACAGTTCTAGTTAAATAAGAACTTTTCTGATCACCTTCTCTCTCGTGAATAAATTATAAAGGGGAAAAAAAAGAGGAAAAAAATTAGGATGTTATCTGATTACATCCATGAGTTCGCTTGTTCAGTTTATATGATGTAGGGCCATTTATATCAATTTCATTGCAGTACACTATATTAATAGCTAATTTTTAGATAGATAGAATATCACATCTATATAGACTTTAAGTCAAATGATCATTGCAACATCTAAGAGTCTCTATCCAAGTAACTAGAGATCAAAATGCTATCTTTAGTTACTTACAGAATTGGTCATCTGTTATATGATTAATTGAGAGTTTACCTACCTGCTTTAGCCACTGAGGAATTTTACATTACCTTTGTAATTTTTGTTTAAAAATGTTTAAAAATGTTAAACACATGGGATGCCCTCCAAACTTGGCTTTCATGTTGACTGTTTCCATTTCCCCCTTGAATGTTGAAGCAGAGTCTTAATATTGAAAGTTTTCATTTCTTCCCTACCAAAAATAGAGAGAAAAAGGTAAAAGATATGATACTTTATAAGGTAACTGGAGATTATGGAGATAAATTTTACTTTCCAGAAAAACACTTCACATCCAACATTTCCTGCCAGCGTGGGGACTTTGGGGTTCAATCTCAAGTTCAGCTCGGGTCTGTCAAAGAACTTCAGTAACCCTGGTAACTTTCAGACTTGCTCACAATAAAACTGATTTCTCATGGTTTTCAAATGTTTTACACAACTTTCACAATTCTTCAGTATCTGATTTGGGCACAGGCCAGTATTTATGAATTTATGGTTTTAGACAGCTGGAAGGTATAACCTTAGACGTACTTTGGACACTGTTCTATTTATTAAATCCTTTCTTTCCTTTCCCATCTCACCTCCCTCATCACCCATCTCTTTCCATTTGGGAAATAGGGGTATTTATTTCCAGTAAAGCTAGCATTAGCTAGTGCAAAGGTTGAAAGACATTTCTGTGCTATCCACTCGTTTTGTGCTCTTGCTCAATTGCGAGTTAGAAAACTGAATCAGGAGTTTCCGTCGTGGCACAGCGTAAAAGAATCCAACTAGGAACCATGAGGTTGCGGGTTCCATCCCTGGCCTTGCTCAGTGGGTTAAGGATCTGGCGTTGTGGTGAGTTGTGCTGTAGGTCGCAGATGCGGCTCGAATCTGATATTGCTACTGCTGTGGCATAGACTTGCAGCTGTAGCTCCAATTAGACCCCTAGCCTGGAAACCTCCATATGCCACAGATGCAGCCCTAAAAAAGCAAAAAAAAAAAAAAGGGAAAACTGAGTTAATCATAGAATTCCCAGGGTAAGCACTTTATCATTACCTTATCCATCAAAGCAGCTGTTTCTCTTCTAAGCTCTCTTTTTAAACAACATACAACCACAATCATCTCTTCTTTCTTGTGTGTATGTGTGTGTTTTTTTTTCCATGATGGCTGAAATCCTCTCTTTATCACTGTATCATCCTTTTGAGGACTTCCTTCTCCAGGATCTTCTGAATCTGTCCTCAGAGGAAATCCATGCCTTCTTTGCAATGCTTTCTGTCCTAACAGATACTGTTTCAACAAACCAAAGCATTATCCCATAAAAAAATTATTTTAATGCCAGCTATTTATGTGCTAGTCACCTTACATATACCACCTTTAATCCTCACATTTATTCTGCTTTACCACCACAAATTAACACAGAAGAATGAGAATTATAGATGTTATCAGCTTACCCATGTCCCACAGATAACAAATGTCAAGCACAGAATTTCAGCCAGATATTCACATCCAAATGCTATTTCTATTTTCCTGTTTCCTCAAGTCCCTTATTTTTTTGTGTTTCATACATTTAATAGAATGAGATGTAAAATATACCTAGAACACACAAAAAAGTATAAGTATGAAAATATTCAAATTCATACACTAGATATAAAAAGGCTCTCAATCATTGCGCCTGAAAATCCTTTGGATCAGAATTAATGGAAAGGCCTTAGTCGGCTTCCTATAGATTTTAGTTTTCTGCTTTATTCTTAATGAAACAAAGTTCATCTTGTCAAACGTTGGCCACAGTCAGACATTACAAAAAAAGCTTTGATTTTAAGACTTCTGCTGATGGTGAAAGCTAAATGGAACCAGTCTTTTGCCATTCTAGAGTAAAACTGAGAAATATGTGTGATGAGAATAATAAAGCACAACCTCCCTACAGTTTTCAAACCACATCAGAGAACTATGATGAGATGTGGCCCCAAATCATCCCCTTTTGCTTAGCTGAAAGACAGGAGTAGAATGGGGGAGCTGTTCCAGACCTGAAGGGAGCCTGTCTGCTGCCTACTTGTGGTGACTGTTGTGCACCTATAAATGTAATAAAATTCATTAATAAAAAAATTAAACTGAAAAGCACGGAGTGTATAAGAAAACTTTTATCTTGAGCATTTTCCCTGCCTACCAAAGAAAAGTATTTTAAAAATATTATTTTCAAGGAGTAGAAAATCACTCATCTGCCCAGTGACCCCACACATCTTGACCCAGTGATGGACACATCCGTAGGAACTAAGAATGCCTCATCCTATTACTGCTCCTAAGCTCACCATCTCAGTGAATGCCGCCAGGTCACAACCAGGTGACAGAAGGCTAGAAATCAGCTTTGCCTCTTCTCCTACACCCCTCATAGCCAATCCATAAAGACAGCATTTCTATTCTGCCTCAAAACATCTCCCAGATCTGTCCATTTACCCAGGCTTACTCCCATGATTCTGCTCAAAACCGTTTTGTTCTGACTTCAATTAATGCAACAGCTTCCTGAGTTTCCAGCTTCAAGGTTTCCCCTCCTGCAAGTCTATTTTTCATGATGTAGTCAGATTAATCTTCCCAAAATGTAAATCTGTTCATATCACTCTTTAGCATAAAACACTTTAATGGCTTGTGGTTGCCCTCAGGATAAAGTGCAAACAGCTTATCACAGTTTACAAGCCCCTTGTAAATCATTCCCCTAATTACCTCTCGGCCTCTTTTCTCTCCATTTCTCTTCTGTTTTTGCTCCAACCATTCTGAACTACATACTCTAATTCCCTGATCACAGAGTGTAATGCATTGTTTCCATGCCTCTGAACACACTATTCCCTTTGTCTAGAATTCAGTATACCTCCCTCCAAAGGATGGAGGAGGAAGGTTGTAAATGAAAATATACTGTTGCAAGGCTACCATATATTTTACGTGAAGCAATTGCATAGAAAGTATAAACTGTGGTAAACTAAAGAGGTATAACTGTAATCTATATAGCAACAAATAAAAATAATGTAAATTAGAAGTCTGAAGAATTGAAATACAATACTATGATTGTTTAAAATAAAAGAGAATGAAAGGGACAAAAGAATGAGACAAATAGACAATAGCAAAATGCCACCTTAAATGCAACCATAATAGTCATTGTCGTAATAAAAACAGTTAATTACATTCTATTTAAATGGATTGAGCAAGCAACAAAAGGCAGAGATCAGACTGATTCAAAGGCAAGAATTAACCACATGCTGCCTACAAGAGATGCTCTTTAACTACAAAGACACAAGTATGTTGAAATCAAAAGCACAGAAATATATGTCATGAAAACATTAAACTTTATAAGCTAGAGTGGCTATATTAATCATTCAAAATGACTTAAAGACAAATAATATTACCAAAGACAAAGACAGACTCGTTCTGATGGTAAAAAATAACATAAATGAATCAGAAATTGAACATCTGCCTAGTATCAGAGCTTCAAACTATGTGAAACAACATTCTGCAGAACTTGGGATATAAACAAATTCACATGTGCAGCTGGAGATTTTTTCACGTATCTCTGCCACTGATACATTTAAGACTTTCCCAAATCCTTATTAACAGAACCAGCCATATTAATCTTTATGACTTTTCCAGACAACTATACCCCCAAAACAGCAAGTATACATTTAAGTACAGATGCAGTGGGGCACCAAGATGGATCATATGCTGGTCCATAAAACTAACTCAGTAGATTTCAGGTTGACATTTTGCAGTTTGTTTTCTGACCACAACAGAATTAAATTAGAAATTAAAAAAAAAAAAACAGTAAGAATCTAGAAAAGAGTAAATAGTTGGAAATTAACTCAAACCATCCATAAATCAAAGATGGAAACAACAAAGTAAATCTGACAGAAGGTTATGACTGAATGATAATCTTTTAAAATGTATTAAACTTTGTGAAATGCAGCTAAAGCAGTTCATGAAGGGATATTTATAGTTTTTACAGCTTATACTAAAGAAGAAAAAAGGTCCAAACTTAGTGATCTAAGGTTCTATCCCAGGAGGCTTAAGAGAGAGAGAGAGAGAGAGAGAGCACGCAAATTGAACTAAAAGTAAACAGAGACAGAAATAATGAACTTAAGACAGAAATTAATGAGAAAATATAAATAAAAGCTGGTGTTTGAAAAGTTTAACAAAACTGACAAAATCCTAACTAAACTTATCAAGAAAAAAGAAATGCACAGTTTAGCAATATTAGGAATCATAGAAGCCTAGAAGGCTTACAAACATTAAAAGAAAAATAAGAGAACTTATGACTTTTGGCAAATACATTTTATAGTTTACATGAAATAGACAAATTCCTTAAATAAATGACTAAAACTGACACAAAAAGAAAAAGAACATCTAAATATTTTAAAATCTACAAAGGAAATTGACAATTCAACACATTCCCACAGAGAAAACTATGCTCTGTTGGTTTCACTGGTAATTTCTATCACACACTTGGGAAATAAATAATCCTATTACCAACCTTTTTATAAAAAAGAGGCCAAGGAAATGTTTCCCAACTGATTTTATAAGGTCTCTCTTACTTGATACTAACACTACACAAACACAACACAAGGTATCTAAAGCAGGCAAAAATTCTCATGAAACAGAAAAATTTACCAAATACAAGCAAAACGAACCCAGCAAAAATATAGTGTGTACCTCATATAATGTGGGGCTTATCCCAGGAGTTCAAAGTTGGTGTAACATTCAAAGCAACACTATTTGGCATACTAAAAGAATAATATAGAAAAATAACAAGTCAATCTCAATAGATGCAGAAAAGCATTTTTCGAAATTCAATAACTCATTTGCGATAAAAATTCTTGGTTAACTAGGAAGAGAACTTTTTCAATCTAATGAAGGGCAACTGTAAAATAATAAAAAAAAAAACTAAAATCGAACTTAATGGGGAAAAAACAACGGTTTCCCTTAAGACTGAGAACCCAGGAATTCCTGCTGTGCTAAAGCCGATTAAAGATCCTACATTGCTTCTGCAGCAGCTTGGATTGTGGCTGAGGTGCAGGTTCGATCCTGGCCTGGTGCAGTGGGTTAAGGATCTGAGGCTGCCGCAGCTCAGTGGTGTAGATTGCATCTGCAGATCACATTCCATTCCTGGCCCTGGAACTTCCATATGCCAAGGTTGTGGCCAAAAACTAAATAAAATAAAGGTTGGGGGGAGTTCCCATTGTAACTCACCAGGTTACAAACCCAACTAGTATCCATGAGGATATGGGTTCAATCCCTGACCTTGCCCACTGGGTTAAGGGTCCAGCATTGCCATTAGCTGTGGTGTAGGCAGGCAGCTGCAGTTCCAATTTAACCCCTGGCCCAGGAACTTCCATATACTGCAGGTATGGCCCTAAAAAGACTACACACCCACACAAAAAAAGGAAGATAGCTATTCTAATCAACATGATCTTAGAGCAAGTAGCAAATGCAAAAAGACAAAAATAAAGGCATAAAAATTAGAAATATTTGCTGAAGGAAATTAAGACCTGAATAAATGGAGAATGCCATGTTCATGGATTGGAAAACTTAACTTGTTACAATATCAATTCTCCACGAAAACCTATGGATTCAACATAACTCATCAATATCCCAGCAGACTCTTAGAAACTGACAAGTTAATGTTAAGATGTATATGAAAATTCAAATAACCTTTAAAAATGTCAATGCAAATTTGATCCTTTATTGTAAAACAGACCCATGACATCTTTTTCCATCTTTTTCCAAATTGTTTTTCAAAACAATTTCAAAAATCAACATAGTTTTATTTTTCTAATTATAAAAGAAATAGGGGTATATTGTGGAAAAATAGGATGCATGCAAATTTATAAGAAAATGGAAATCACCTTTAATCCCCCAACCTCAAAATAATTACTATTGTCAATGTTTTCAGTATATCCTCCCAGTTTTATCCTTTACATGTAGTCTATATTCATATGTATAAATATGGATATTTATATATATTCACACATACAAATAAGAGTATCTATTTCTACTTTCCAGGTTAACAAGTATAGATCTTAGTCTTATGTGTTATTTTATAGTATGGTTATATCATAACATATAACTAAGCTCCTACTATTATATTTCCAGTTTTCCTGTATTATAGGCAAGCCTCTACCAAACATATATGCAGATTAATTATTTCCTTATGAGGAGTTCCCTTCGTGGCTCAGTGGTTAATGGATCCAACTAGGACCCATGAGGTTGCGGGTTCAATCCCTGGCCTTGCTCAGTGGGTTAAGGATCCGGCGTTGCCGTGAGCTGTGGTGAAGGTTGCAGATGCGGCTCAGATCCCGTGTTGCTGTGGCTGTGGCGAAGGCTGGTGGCTACAGCTCCTGTTAGACCCCTAGCCTGGGAACCTCCACATGCCACGGGTGCAAAAAGACAAAAAAAAAAAAATTATTTCCTTATGAGACATTTCTTGGAAAAAAAGTAAAGGTTCATAAAATCTACTCTTTTGGAAGCAGTACATGTATTTATGGTATAGATTTTGGTGACGGTTTCATGGATTTATACTTACCTCTAACCTCTAAACTCAAATTGTGTACATTAAATATGTACAGTTTTCTGTATGTCAGTAAAGTGGTTTAAAAATTTTTGGAGTACACCGGAAAATATCACAGCCTTGTGAATTAACTATATTTCAATAAAACAAAAATTTTGGAAAGAAAAAAATGGTTCAAAGGGATGAACATACTGAACTTAAAATTTATCAGTTAATCTCATTATTGTACCTTAACCTCCTGAAGCTTATACCAGTCCATATTTCTTCTATCACCTCCTTCTCTTCTTTTTAATTCTGGGTAAGAGCACGTATTGAACATTGTCAATCTGAAAGGCAAAAGTGACATACCTGTTATTTATTTTGTAATTCTTTGCTTATTAGTGACGTTGGTTAGCTTTTCATATATTAGCCATTTTTAGTTTTTATTACATTCACTACCTGGTTTTCTATTGACGTTCATCTCTTGTCCTTATTAATAAAAACTATTTACTCAGTACTATGTTTACCTATTATAAGCCTAAAAGATATTATCCATTTTAGCTATTGCCTTTGTGTATATTATTTGCCTGTCAATTGTTTATTTGCTTGTTATACTATTATATTTTAAATACAAACAAATAGATTCTTTTCTTTCATGGTTGCTAGCTTTATTCATAGGAGAGGCTTTTTAATTCTGTCATTATAAAATGGATAAATTTTCTTCTGGGACATTATTCTTAAATTTTAAACTTCCATCTGCAATTTATGTTATTGGAACAAGTTAAGTTGATATGCAACTTTTCCTAATAAAAATCTACCCATTTATATTTTTCTCACTGGATTAAAATGCCACCTTTTACATATACTGACTTCTCAAATATATTTAGATATAATTCCTTACTCGTTCTGTTTGTGTATTTCTGTGTATGATGCTATTAGTTTTGTAATTTACGTTTAAATACTTTGTAGGATAAGTCTTTGTCTATTGCCAATTTTTAATGTTTGATTATTCTCATATTTATATTCTTCCAAATGAATTTTAGAATTTTTCAAGTCCAAAAATTCTATCTTTGAATGGATAAGCAATGAGATCCTGCTGTGTAGCACTAGGAATTATATCTAGTCACTTATGATGGAGCATGATAATGTGAGAAAAAAAGAATCTATATATGTATGTGTAACTGGGTCACCATGCTGTACAGTAGAAAATCGACAGAATGCGGTAAACCAGCTATAATGAAAAAACTAAAACTCACTATACAAAAATACTGTCTTTGAAACGTATATATTTAAGAATTGATATCTTTAAAATATTGAATTTTTATTAAAATATATACTACATCCTTATTTTAATAAGTTTTTGTTTCCTCAGTAGAGCTGAATGGATGTAAAATTCTGCGTATGTCTTGTGTAGTTTATTCTAAGGAATTTGGTTTTTCTTCCAAGATGCTGTGACTGGAATCATATAGAAATATTTTCTAAATGGTTTATACATATGAAAATTATTTTCATCTGATAAAATATTAATTTACTTATTCTCTTCGTCCTGATACTTGTTTCAGTTGAATTCCTTTAGTTTTCAAGACAGGCTTTAGTTTGCTCTGCAATGATAATATTGCCACATCTCTCCCAATAACTATAACTCTTATGCTCCTCTATAATTCCTTTTGCTAGCACTTGCCAAATCTTGGCTATTTTTCTACATATCGAGGCCAGTTTCCTAGTGATTCACCATTAAGTTGGTTCCCAGCTGTGATTGTTTTATAGATAGATTTGCTTAGATTTAGTCATAGCTATATATACAGACATACATATATACCTAAATACTGTAATTGGAGAATAATACTCTCACAATTCAGGAGCAAATGCTAAAGTTTTATCAAGTGCATCTTTATCTAAAAATACTGTTTCAAACAACTTACTCTTGAGTAAATCGTGGTGTTTGTGGATGAAATGCAATCCTGAGGATCTCAGGTTGAGAAGCACAGCCCCGTAGCATACCTCGTGCTGTTTAGTTGAGCAGTATGGTGAATGTCTGCTTCACTAGATACATTTAAAGCATACTCATTCCAATCTCATTTGATACCTCTTTAATTCCTTGTTAACACATTTACTAGATCTGAATTTGAATACAGAAAAATGATATAGTTCATTAATTATTTAAAAACATGTTTTCTTATAATGATAACTCTTTCCACTCTTACACATTTAACCCAAAATCTTAAAGTATTTTCATCATCACAGAGGCTGAGGCCTTGATTCTGCCTTGTCCTAGGGACAAACCCAAAAGCTATAGGGAGACTGAGGATGTTTTTGTTTATACCTCAAAAAAGGAAAACTCTTCATAAATCTGAATTTACTCAACTCTAAAAGAGGTAAATCTCCTAACCAAAGGGGGCTTTTTAATAGAAAACTTATATATGAAGGTTAAAAAGTCTCAACCTCTTACACGAAATGGAATGTTATTCTGTAAGTGGAACCCTAGAGCCTGATGGTGAATGAAGCTTCTGTTAGTTTCACTTTGAACAGAGGATGACATCCCACACATTACAGATACAGACACTGATGTGAACTGAAGAGGTGTCCTCTTAGCCACTGACTTCTGTGCTGGCCCGTTGAGTTCAAAATAGAGCCTTCTGTGAAATGCATTGTTTTACTTCACAGTCTGGGCCAGACATGGTAATAGTCTCTTTACAGTTGTCAAATACTGAAATTGTCATAACTCTAGGAAGCTACTATCATTTCCATTGTACAGCCAAGAAAATTAAAGTACAGGGAAGCAAAATAACTTACACAACATTGTGTAGCTAAAGACGGCAGCTTTCAGGTTTAAAGCTCCGATCTATGCCACTCCAAATGCAGGGTCTTTTCCAGTGTATTCACTGTCTTCTGTATGTCCTACTTACGCATCTATGTCCTAACTCCACTTCTCTTTCTCCCTTCTTTGGCCCCTTCTCCAACAGGCCCGTGACCAAGGTGTAGACTAAGAGTGGAGTCATGCTTCACACGGCCATATCATGCTGGCAGCCATTCCTGGGTCTGGCTGTGGTCTTAACCTTCATGGGATCCACCATCGGCTGCCCTGCTCGCTGCGAGTGCTCCGCCCAGAACAAATCTGTTAGCTGCCACCGAAGGAGGTTGATCGCCATCCCAGAGGGCATTCCCATCGAGACCAAAATCTTGGACCTCAGCAAGAACAGGCTGAAGAGTGTCAACCCTGAAGAATTCATCTCCTATCCGCTGCTGGAGGAGATAGACTTGAGTGACAACATCATCGCCAATGTGGAGCCGGGAGCGTTTAACAATCTCTTCAACCTGCGTTCCCTCCGCCTGAAAGGCAATCGCCTGAAGCTGGTCCCTTTGGGGGTCTTCACGGGCCTGTCCAACCTCACCAAGCTTGACATTAGTGAGAACAAGATTGTCATTTTACTGGACTACATGTTCCAAGATTTGCATAACCTGAAGTCTCTGGAAGTGGGGGACAATGACTTGGTTTATATATCACACAGGGCCTTCAGCGGGCTGCTTAGCTTGGAGCAGCTCACCCTGGAGAAATGCAATCTAACAGCAGTACCAACAGAAGCCCTCTCCCATCTCCGCAGCCTCATCAGCCTGCATCTGAAGCATCTCAATATCAACAATATGCCCGTGTATGCCTTTAAGAGATTGTTCCATCTGAAACATCTAGAGATTGACTATTGGCCTTTACTGGATATGATGCCTGCCAATAGCCTCTATGGTCTCAACCTCACGTCCCTCTCAATCACCAATACCAACCTGTCCACAGTACCCTTCCTTGCCTTTAAACACCTGGTGTATCTGACCCACCTCAACCTCTCCTACAACCCCATTAGCACAATTGAAGCAGGCATGTTCTCTGACCTGATCCGCCTTCAGGAGCTTCATATAGTGGGAGCCCAGCTCCGCACCATTGAGCCTCACTCCTTCCAAGGGCTCCGCTTCCTTCGTGTGCTCAATGTGTCTCAGAACCTGCTGGAAACTTTGGAAGAGAATGTCTTCTCCTCCCCGAGGGCTCTAGAGGTCCTGAGCATCAATAACAACCCACTGGCTTGCGACTGCCGCCTCCTCTGGATCCTACAGCGACATCCCACCCTGCAGTTTGGTGGCCAGCAGCCCATGTGTGCTGGCCCCGACACCATCCGTGAGAGGTCATTCAAGGATTTCCATAGCACTGCCCTTTCTTTCTACTTTACCTGCAAAAAGCCCAAAATCCGTGAGAAGAAGTTACAGCATCTGCTGGTGGATGAGGGGCAGACGGTCCAGCTGGAATGCAATGCTGATGGAGACCCTCAGCCCGCCATCTCCTGGGTGACGCCCCGAAGGCGTTTCATCACCACCAAGTCCAATGGAAGAGCCACTGTGTTGGGCGATGGCACCCTGGAAATCCGTTTTGCCCAGGATCAGGATAGTGGGATGTATGTCTGCATTGCTAGTAACGCTGCTGGGAACGACACCTTCACGGCCTCCTTGACTGTGAAAGGATTCACTTCAGACCGCTTCCTGTATGCCAACAGGACCCCTATGTACATGACCGACTCCAATGACACCATTTCCAATGGCACCAATGCCAATACCTTCTCCCTGGACCTTAAAACTATACTGGTGTCTACAGCCATGGGCTGTTTCACATTCCTGGGAGTGGTTTTATTTTGTTTTCTCCTCCTTTTTGTGTGGAGCCGAGGGAAAGGCAAACACAAAAACAGCATTGACCTTGAGTATGTGCCCCGAAAAAACAATGGTGCTGTTGCGGAAGGGGAGGTGTCCGGACCCAGGAGGTTCAACATGAAAATGATTTGAGGGTCAACTCCTCCCGCTATTGCTTCTGTGCTGGTAGCCAGTAAGACAGCCTGGCACAGTAAAGCACTAGGTTAGAAGGCAGCTTCGTGCAGCTGCCCCTGTGTCAAAGCAGGGTCCACAGAAGCGGGAGGACTTCTCATGGAGACTCTCCACTTAGAGGCAGGCAGGCATGTGTCAGAGCCCTTCACACACTGGGATACTAATTGTTTGCATTGCAAATATTGGCATTCTGGGGATCTCAGTAATGAACCTGAACCTTTGGCTCATGCTTATGGACAGTTACTCAGCATTTTCTACCACTGCAAAAACAAAAGAATAAATAAGAAGAACAACCTACAATGTAGGATTTAAATACTAAAAAGACACATTTGTCTAAAACATACTCTACAGAAAAATTTGTATCTATGAAATCTCATTTGTTAAAGCCTTGCATCATACCATATTGTTGGTTCAACACCACAAAGAAATCAATATATTCTTTACTCTTTTTTTTTTGAAACATATATGCTGTATATGTTTTAAAGCAATATGAATGAGAGGTTGTGCTTTTAGTTACTCATCACTATAGATCCAAGTGTGATTTCACCTTCCTTTACATAGAAAAAACCATGAGACTAGATCCCTGGAGTTATGGGCGGATATATGTTGAAAGATGCGTTTGTCTTATGTAGGATGCCAAGAAACAGGACCCAAGGCAAAAATGCTCAACTCTGTTAACTTCTGTTACTATAAATAAAGGCATGTGCCTAGTTTTGATACAGAATGGAATATTTTTTATACTTGTGATATCACCCTGGACCAGTTTACTGTAACAAAGCCCTTGGTTTCTTCAGAAGGTGGTGTGCCACTATTTGTACCTGTAAAATGCAAGGTAGGTGTGAATCATAAAAATGATCCATTTAACCACAACTTGATTTTAGTTTCATCAGTTGCTATGAATGTGTTAATAGAAAATGGAAGAGGAGTTCCTGTCGTGGCTTAGCGGTTAATGAACCTGACTAGGATCCATGAGGACACGGGTTCAATCCCTGGCCTCACTCAGTGGGTTAAGGATCTGGTGGTGCCGTGAGCTGTAGTGTAGGTCTCAGACGTGGCTCCGATCTGATGTTGTTTTGGTTGTGGCATGGGCCAGCGACTGCAGCTCCCATTCGACCCCTAGCCCAGGAACCTCCATATGTCGTGGGTGAGGCCCTAAAAAAAAGGAACAAAAAAAAAGAATGGAAGAGGATACAGTTGTTATAAATACTCATAGGGTAATAAACAGCTCGTGGCTAAGATCCAGAATTCAGATCTTTAAAAGCTCTCTAGATCAGAAGGATTTCTTCTGAGATGCCACACAAACCAGGGTGATCCATGCATAGCATGATCCATGCAACTAAGGATCTGTTTAAAATACAATAGCTTCTGAAGCCTGGATTGCTGCCAGTCTAAGGAATCACCTAACTACTGCAACACTGATGTTGTCTGTCCAAATACTGTACACACAGTATTATCTTAAATGGGCAACTTCAGGGTTTCTCCCCACTTCCTTAGCAAGTACATATTGGTTTTTATTTTGAAATTGTCTGGTGTAGACAAGAAGAATCTGTCTTGTTTTGAAAGAAGTGGCAAAAAATAAGATGGATTAGAAAGCACTTATTTTTTCCTCTACTGAAGAAAAACTAAGACATCCCTATAAGCAGGTTAAATTGTGCTGATAGTTTCACTCCTCTGGAGGATATTTATCCAATTCATTTTGTATTAATGATTGTGACTCGAAGTTCAAATAGCATAGTTTTAAAAAATGGCATTATACCATTAACACCAGTGATCTGGTTCAAATGAGAAATTATTCCACCTGGCTAAAGGTGGAGTCAGTGCTTTTCCAAGTGGTTGTACAGTTGACCCTTGAACATGGGAGTCAGCAGTGATGACCATCTGTGCACTTGAAAATCTCCATATAACGTATAGGTAGCCCCTTGTATTCATGATTCTGCAGCTATGGATTCAACCAACCTCAGTGTGGTACTTAAAGCATTTACTGTTGAAAAATATTTCTTAGTAACTGGACAAACACAGTTCAAAACCCATGTTATTCAAGGGTCAGCTGTATTTATATGACTGCGTGTAGCATATTCATGAAATTTGATGTATTTAATCATCACAGAACAGATAGTAGATGTCTACATTTTTCACATTTTGTGAGGGACTTGAAAATGAGTACCCTTTTGGACACTGTGTAAGCTGGAGTAGAAGATCTTTGGAATTTGTTTCTTGACATATCAGATCGGAGGTTAACTTGCAAAGAGCTGGCTTTTTTGAGTAACTTCAATAAAATTAAATTGACCCCAATAAAAAAAAAGTGACAGGTCCAGAAATTATTTTGCCAATTGGATAGCAACATGGTTTAGCCCATTTCTTCCTTAATAAAGGGTGGAAAAAGAGATAGAAAGATTGATGAATTGCCTGCTTGAGTCATTTTCTTTTTGATTTTCCTGATGATTATCATAGATGATTTAGAAATTCATTTCCCTCTTGTGGCAATTACCTTATTATAGCTAACAATACAAATCAAGATCTGCTATGAATTCTATCACAGTTCCAACCTGTGTGTAAATGGAATGGGGTCTTCCAAATTTAAAAATGAACAAAAAGTCATTTCAAAAGTTAGTAGAAAGTACTTAGTATGAAGTACTTAACTGTGTTTAAAAAAAAAAAGAAACATTTAGCAGTTAATAAAAAGGGCTTTGTGATTCTAACTGCTGTATTCTGTCAAAATAAAAGTTGACCCAAAGGCTTAGTTAAATGAAATTGGATTAAAGTTAACCCGTCCATGAAAAGATTTAGTTATTATTCCACAGGAAGGAAAGAGGTTGCGCCCTCTCAGTGACTTCCATACTCTGATTCCTGGAACAACAGCTATTTAAAATATTAACAACATCCTTCCCCCAAAAAGAATCTCACAGACTAATTAAGGATCTGTTTAAAATATTACGTGGACTAATTAACTGGGAAAATAGCGTATTCTATAAGCGCCTTCTGGAAGTTCAACATCTATTTGAGGCTAATAAATCCTCTGAAAAATCCAATAAACAAGGATCCTGTTTAATTTTGTTTGCCTTGGGGTCTCTCTTATTTGAGCATGAAGCATTTCTTTTCATGATGTAACTGTTAAAACATCTTGAAAACCTAGAGTTCCAGCGAACCCTGTTTGGCCAACTTTGGACTGAAGTAGTACTCTTCGGAAGTATTTCTAAACCCAATGTTTCCAAGAAGAGTAAAACTGCTATTTGAATTGGATTCCAGTAGATTACTGAAAGGATAAGCCACCTGTACAAGTTATCTGATAATAAAAATAGATTGGCCAGATATTCCTAAGAGAATCGCTGACTTTCTCTGTCTGAAGCACCAGAGTAACAGATTTAACGGCCCCTTAATTTTTCTACGTTCTATCTGTTAAGATCTTGGGTTCCTTTTTATAACTGCAAAGCTCTGATCTTAGAGTCCACTGCATAGAATGTTGGGGCTCTAGTATCAAATTTCACCAGAGGAATTTTCCCTTATGGCTTCAGCTTACCTCTTTGTTAGATCCTATTGGACCGGACGGTGGTGGAGATTAACAGCTTGGATCAGCACATGGGCCAAATTTTCCCCCTAGTAGTCATCTCTGGTTCATCATCGTCCCAGAGTACTTCTTCCAACTATCCTAAGAAGAAATACAGCTGTTTGGCTCAGCATTTAGTTCTGGGTTGACCAGTTCTCTGTGCATATTAAGCATTTTCAGAGAAGTATTTATAGTTTCTGGGCATTAAATTTCTAGAAGAAAAATTCCCTGACTAGCTATGTCTCCAGATGTCTGAAATACATGTTTATTAGAGTACGATAACCCAACAATTTGGCCTCAGGTGTTGCTGGCAAGCAACTTCTACTTTCCCAAATTTTCATGATACTCACTTTTTTAAACCTATTCATTTTCATTGCATTTAAAATTATGAATTCTTCAGATATTCTCAAAGTTTGAAAACGTACACCAAGATTTGCCATGACTGGTATTTCCTAGATCCAGAGGACATTTTCAGAGCTCTGGTTTTGCTCAAGTCCTCAGAAATTTTGCTTATTGCCAACCACTCTGCCATAGTATTAAGGCATTTGTAATTTGCTTTACAGTATTTTAGGTGGATTCTTTTTCCATTGGTCTGTTCAATATTCTATACTCTTCAGTTCTCAGAGAAGCCTGGAAGTTACCATCTTATGTGACTTTTAAAAAGGATTATTTAAATCTCACCTGCATTTAAGCCTGACCTCTGTCATTCTCCATGACTCAAGCATGAATAAATATATCTATTTATTATAAAGTACCAAAGAGACGATGTAATCCTGGAGAAGAAAAATTAAGTAGAGTCCATGTAAATTAACTTACCCTTCCAGGAGCTCTCTTTATCTCCACGGCAAGATATTTGTTTTAACTTTAGGAACTGTTGAAGCTAGCTGTTCAACACCTCAGAGTAGGTTCTGAGCCTCTAGGAAAGAAAAAATATATATTTAATTTTCAGCTTAGAAGACTAATACCTGACAAAAAAGACATATCAAGAGTTTAAAGAAAGGTTGGAGGGGAGCACTTGAATTCATTTCAATCCTATTTATTACTAATTTTTATAGTTAGCTTCTAACTGAAGAAGCATCAGAGGTTATACTCTTCTTTAACTTTCGCCAGTGTCTTTGTTTATCCCTACTGTTCTACTCACCTTTATATACTCCCTTGAGCCATTCCAAGTGGATTCTGTGCCATGTGAACCTGGTAACAGAACATCTGGGGTCAAGGCCATTCATTCTACTCAGTACGTAGGTAAAGCTTTATCCTTTTTGCTCTTAGGAAGAAGTCCTAGGAACGTTCCCCATCAGACTAGTAACATCAGGTGCCTGGTGACCGCCAGTGGCTTTCCGTCATTGGCTTTGAGAGTCCCAACCTTTCTGCTAAAATCCTTGCTATTTTCCGATTGAGGAGTTCTGGAGTTACCCTTGCCTTTGCGTATGGAAAGCCTCGAGGAATGAAATGTTATCTGATTTGATTTTAGATTTGCATGTTGGGCAGCAGAGAGTACTCTGGCAAACCTTGGACACAAACCTGTTACTCTCCCCTACGGGCTTTAAAGCCATGCCCAAGGGAGACTGCTCATTCTCACTCCAGCAAAAGTACTGCCACGGCGAAAGGACAGCATCACAGCCTGAGTCAACAAGATCGAAATGAGAGCTGGTCTGCCTGATGCCTAGCTAAGACACCTAAAGACAACTGGGTTTAGAGGCCACAGGCGTAGACTTGCACAACTTAGGCAAGTAAACAATGTTTTAAATCAAAATTGAATGACAGGATTCCAAATCTGAAGTTGGCTTATCTTGGTGTGAGCTTTTCAATAGATTATCTTGGATAAAACATTTGTAGCAAAAATAATAATAATAATCATTAAGAAGTTTGTAAAAGATTTATTTTTCTAAAACAGGCCTGAATGGAAGCTGATGTTCCTCTTTGAAAACACGGCAATCCGATCAAGACACCTGGCATGTACCCATGACTGAATGCCCTTCTCCAGACGGCCAAGGTCTTTAATACCTCTTTTCCCTCCCCATCCCTCATCTCCCTGGAAAACATTCTGAATAGGAAGGAAGCAAAGAGCTGGAACTACTAACTCCCCCTAGATAGCTCACAGAGAGAGGAAAGCTTTGGTACTCCCTCCTTTCTAGATGCCACAATTGAAAAGATCCTTCATTCTCCAGCTCTGCCTTACTCACCTCCCAGCTGCTGTCCTACTTCATCAATGAATGCTCTCTCCAGGGAAAAGTCTCCTTTCATTGGTACTCAGACATTCTTGGGTAACTGTTAAATTGGAAATTGCTTTTTAAAAAAGCCCTCCAGCCTATCTCACATAACACTTTTAAAAGTTAAGACTTACCATTCACATAATCACAAGCTGACAGCAATCTGCAGGTTGAGTGATTCTGATTTTTTTTTTTTTCTCTCTCTCTCTCTCTGGTAGAAGCAGGTGGGTTGATATAATGCCAGCCTTAAATAGAAGCTTTATTTATAGCCTCAGCAGAATGAGCAAAGAGCTGGCATAATCAAGAGCGTACCTGCATATTTTAAGGAAAGCTTTACCTTTAATATGCAAAATAGCCATTAGAAGACCACAAAAATGCAAATTTACGTTCTCCTAAATTGGCTAACTGTATTAATTCCAATAAAGTTCAAAAGATAACTTTTCATACTACAAATGGGTCAAAGATGTGCCTATTCTACAAGGACAAAACAAACTAACAAGAAACAGAAATTTGGTTGCCATGTTAACTTTCTTCATTTCATTTTGTTGCACACCTCCTATTCTAAATTGCTTTAATATTTTTAATCCCCACTATGATGAAATCTATACAATCTGAATACCAATATACTCAATGAATAATGACGAAGCAGGGGAGTAATTCAGACTTGCAAAAAAAATTTCCATTTTCCAACAGTGTGTGTCAAACAACACACTGAATCATATACATATCTATGTGATGGCAAGAGAGGGGAACTGAGTCACGAACAACCTTTTTTAGAGGCTGTTTGGAAGAAAACATGCTCTTTTCCTCCTGAGTTATAAAGTCGGATGTACCACACATGTATGTTGCTTTGACATGCAAGTCAGTTGTCTTATGTTTTAGTTTTATCCTTTTCCATATGGTATGAAATGCCCCAAATAATAATTTAAAAGCTATTGTTTATATATACATATATAAATATGTGGGGGGAGGGTGACTTGATTTTTTTTTTTAAGTGTTTAAACTGTTTTAAAAGTTGATAAGCTTGAAGTGGAGGGGGGAACAGGATGTGTGTCTGTGTTTTCCTTTAGTGTCTTATCAAAATCTTATTCTGGGAACACCCCATGATAGGAAGCTACTAAACAACAACCTATAAAACCTTTTTTTAAAAATGCCTGATAGCTTGTTTTTGTTCTCAAAAAAATTAGTGCTGATGACAAAAGTATCTTGATTTAGGTTTGTGTCTCATTGACTACTATTACTGATTTAATGTGGGCATGTTTTATTTTTAACATGTAAAAACAAGTTAACTTATTTTATTAACATGTAAAATAAGTTAAGAACACATGTTTTCTTTACTGATGTAAAGGGCTTAAGCATCTGACATCTCAATTAAATCCGTTTGGGTATTATTAAGAAATGAATTGTAATAAAAGATCACTGAAATCACTGATCAGAAATAATTCCTTATCGAGACAGTTAGGTTATACAAGGCTTACCAGGAACATGAGGTTGCTTAAATATCTTTAACATTGTTATTACATCAAATAATCTTCAAGTAACTCCAGTCAGAGAAGCATCAGTGCCAGTGGAATCTGGTTCTAATGCTAGAGTGAGTAAAACCACTCAGAAAAGGAATCAGAGGCAGGGTTTCTGGTTCTTCACAAGCAGAACAACTAAGGGGCTGCGATTTGACCAACTGAATATCCAAGTCTAGGTGATACTAACCACACTAGGAAGATAATCTGCTTTTTTGAAGGTAAATCCTCTATCACTTATAAAATCATCTCATCCATTTGACTCGGTGACATAAGCAAGTAATGGCCACGACTTTAGGTATGAAATATATTTGAGCAAGAACTGTAGGGTTCACCAGCCATATACGCATCATCATTATCTGGTCACTCTCTCCAAGGTAGCTTTCACTCATTCAACTATCTGCAGTCAACACAGGAAGGCACAAAAAAAATCAAAAAGAGGAAGATCTTTTCTGTCATCCTCAGGCAAACGTGTAACAAGGGGAAGAAGATTATCTAGTGTTAAAGAGGGAAAGAATTGAAAATGTAAAATTGCACCTGTGCAATCTTTCTTCTGGGAGCAGAGGTGCTCTCTCCTTACCTTTGGTGCTTTAAAGGAGTGGGCATTAGGGAGGTGTCTCAGGTAGCTGTCATCCTGCTGAATCATCTTCATCTCCTAGCGCCTTAGATGCCTTCCAAGAAGAGGGAGGAGGTAGAAAGCTAGTGGGAATGGAACCTGGAAGCCATACTGATAAATGACAAGAGAGCCCAAGACTCACCTCCAGGCAGCAGCAGACACTCCAATTCCAAGACTGCTAGCAAGAAGTTCACAAAAGGCTCCCTTGCTATTCTTTCATTGCAAAATGCAGTGCTTACCACCAGAAAGGGATTTCCTTCTCCTGGAAGGCTTTCTGGTATTGCCACAGCTGTGTGCCTCAGAGTCACATGTCTGACAGTGCGCTTTCATTTTCTACCACTGAACCAGCATGACCAAAACAGAGAAAGATTTTCTGTCAACAGTTTTGAATGTAATGGGAATACACCTCTGCCAACCCGTATATCGCAACTTAGACTCTCCAATAAACTCCCTAATCAGGGAAAAGAGAGCGTGAATACTCCAGGACTTATCCCTAAACAATGGTAAGAGGGAAGAAGACAATACAAGGAAGTCAAATTTTTAAGCATGAGCTAAATATACTTTTAACTCCAGAGCCTGGCTTCTGGCTCTGTCCTTATAAAGGTATCCTAGCCATGAGTTGTTTCTTAAATTCAGAAGTGCATCATTGTTTTGCATATCTGAGTGGGCGTTGAGGGGGTCATTGGTCTTTTTCTCCCTCTCATTTTCCTTGGTCATGTTCATACTGCTCCAGCTAGCTGGCTGTTCATGTTCCTGTGTCATTTGATATAGTTGAAATAAAAGGCTAAGTTTATTATTGAACCAATATTCTTTTCATAATTACCTCATTGTCAGACCTAAAACCCAGGACGTGAAGGTTCATGTGGAATAAGGCCAAGTTAAGGAGGAAATTGAGAAACCTTAATGGGGTTCCTAAGGGGAAATTCACCACGCACCAATTCTGCCACCGATTGGTGGAAAAGCTGAAAACGCTGCCTTCTAGGGCTTGTCACTCTGGTGCCTTTCATAAATTCTTATAAACAACTAAATGCAAAAATTACCACCCTTGATTAAAAGAATTTGGATTGGGGAGGAATCTCTTGCTATAGCTATACAGGCATTGTTTCATTCCATAATATTCTGAAATTGCTAAGTGAGAACATCAGAACACATCAAATCTCTCTATACAGTACATATGGCTTAATGCCAGACACACACACACATTCATATATATGTAATATATATATATATATTTCTAAGAACCATTTGGACAAAGGTAAGGAAAAAGGCAGATGGAAAATAGATGGCTTATCTGAGGATTCTCACTATTCTATTTGCCTCTTATAAAGAAAACTAAGAATAGAGCTCAGTCATTAAGATAGAGTCTGAAAGATGAAAATACAAGAAAAATCTGTGAAAAACATACTACTACATAGATTACCTCTTTATTCAAAAGACTTAAATCTTATCTGTAATTGCAGAAGTTAGTTGTATATTAAATACATTGAACAATTTTGTACATTGTCCCACTGGGAGACAAATCCATTTACCAGACCTTCCTCTAAGACAGAGGTACCATTTACATGAAATTTTTCTAAGCACAGCATCACTCCTCATATTATTCTTAAGGACAAGAGATCAAGTATGTTAGTACCATAGCACAGAGGCAATTTACTACATTTAATCTGTTCTTTTAGTCATGTGCTATTAGGTGAATGTACACAAGTCTAATAGTTTATATCTATTAAATAAATTCAGTGCTCACATGAAAGTTAGATAAGCATACATACACACACACACACACACATAAATCCATACCATGGTGTCTGGTTTCTCTAAGCTTCACTGTCTTAGTTCAAATATCCTACTGGGAATTAATTTACTGAGCACAGAACAAATATGCATGCAAAGTGATTACCAAGTCAGCTCCACCATCTTGATTTACATAAGCTCTCCTATTTTAGTAACACTTGGAGAATCCAGTTGCCTCTACTTCAGTGGTCTCAAGAGCCTTCCACAGCATTGCAATAAAAAAAAAAAAAAAGGCAAGACAAAACAAAAAGAAACAATGGTAGTATTAAGGCTGGGCTGGTTTCAAATACCTGGCAGCTGTTTTCTGTCCTGAATCTTCTAGAGTAAAAAATAAAAATGGGTTCACAGAAGTGCAAAGTAACTGAAAAGTATTCCTTGGTTGGCAAGTCAAGACATGAGCAGTTCGTTGTTTTAATTCAACGTATTTTCAAAACAGCATTTGGTAAGAGCTGGAGAGCACAAGCTTTTCAAATAAATGGCAGAGAAAAATAGGTAAAAAAAGAGAATTTCATTTTTCAAATGTTTTATATTTATGTATGTGATAATGCCTCTAATATCGATCTTCAGAGTTTGGGTTCAAAACAAGTACACGGATTCTATATTAAAAGTCATATTAAATGTCTGTGTGTCTATATCCTTTTAAATGCTGCCAGTATTAGGTCAAATCCGTGCCCACAGAAAATTCAGGAATCTACTTAATTCTCTTCTTCTCATTCTTGATTAGAAAACGGAAATCAGATTTCTCTAGTTCTTATTTTAAACAATGTATAAAATTTAATTTTTCATCTATTCAAGCACAGTCTCCTCCTTTCATTCACTCATTCATTCCTCTATGTAATCATGTAACGTCCACTGAGTATCCATTATCATAGTAACCTAATAGCCACATCAGTAAATATACTTATCAAATTGCAGTCCAAATTTTATTACTGCATTTTTCCGTAGTAACTTCTTTGGCTTCCATGTTAATCGCCACCTTGTTCTCATTCCATCATCCAAATTATGTCGTTTGGAGACGGGCCTTAGTGTCCAACTGGCCAGGTAATAGCCTGGCTTAAGGACCTACCTGCTTTAATGATCCACTCTCAGGGAGTCAGTGTAGTTAAGTTCGAAAGCGCCAAGGGTCTGGAGTAAGGGTTCTAAGGGCCCTGTCACTGGATTCATGTTCCTTAATGGGCAAGACACTTAACATCTCTGCATCCCCATCTCTCAAAATGACCATAACACTACCTACCTCACAAAGGTGCTGTGAGGCTTACCACGAAAGCACGAGGGAGTGGTATGTAGAACTGGGGGTCCATTACAAAGGCGCTACAGGATTTAGAGGGGCTGGATGAAGTCACTGAGTATGAACCCCCTCCCCTGGGAGTCCTAGGTCTGCTGTCTTTAGAATTAGAATCTAAAATGGCATTGACCAGCAATTGGCTTGGTTCATCTTTAATAAGATCCTCTGCAAGATTCATCACAAATTCCTCTCTGAGAGACGCTAGCTTGGAAAAATTAATAAACTAATTTTAACAAAGGATAATAAAAATGATTCACTTCCAGGTGCTGGGGTTGGGGGTAGTTATTTCAATATAAAACAAGAGTTTGAATGGCTATCTTCAGGGGGATGCATTTCATTCGAGAAATTTATTGCTTAGGGTTTTCTGTTGTTTTCTGTCAGTCTCCCCAGCTTTTTGTACCATTGTTTTAACATACACCCCTTTCCCCTTTTGTTGGAAGGGAAGCTGTAATCCTTGTTTTATGATGATTCTTTTCATGCCATCTATTTTGCTCAAAGGACAAATTCTTTTCAATAACTATTGTAATTATTTCTTAGAGGGCCAATTTTAATTGCCATATTGTTTAGCTAAGCCCTATTGTCTTGGTGTCCTTCAAAACTGTCAGTTGCTTTAAAATACAAGGGTGGGAGGGGGGAGCTGATAAGCACACTGTTGTAATTGATTTGTATGTTTGAATTGTCTTATCAGAAAACAAGGTTATGAATTTCATCTGTTGAGACACAAAAATAAAATACTTTCCTAAAAAAATGTATTTGGTTTCTGAATGTTCTGAAATACACTTTATTCTTCTCATCATCCTTTTAATGCTTCATTAATAGTGTTGCATTATTAATCATATTTTAATCATAATTATAATAGAGACAGCCTTCTACATTCATTGGCATTGCTCAATTATTATGTATACTTGGGAAACAGTAAAATAAAATTGTTCCAGATTTCAAAGTGAAACTATTAAGAACTCATTCTGAGGGATCTGCCTTCAAGGCTGATCATAGCACCATGAAAGACAGATGGGTTTGAAGAAATAAGGCCTTCCAAGGTATATGGTAACATGACCTCTTTTCTTTCCAACTGAAAGTGTCACACAAGTGATGGGAAAAGACCATGAGATATGATTTTCATAATTTTGGAAACATGAAGAAAAGAGTTAAAAATAATTCATCTTGACTTTAAAGAAATCTCTGGGCCAAGATTCTGCCAGAGAAACTTAGCTGAAACAAAAATATTGTTTGTACCTTAGCTTAGACTGCCATAATAAATACCATGGACTGGGTGGCTTAAACAACAGAAAATTCTCTCATAGTTCTGGAGGCTGAGAAGTCCAAAATCAAGGTGCCAGTGGGGTCAGTCTCTGGTGAGTGCTCTCTCCCTGGGTTATAGGCACCTGCTTTCTCACCAAGTCCTCACATGGCCTTTCCTTGGTACATGTACCTGGGGAGGAAATAATTCTTTCCGTTTCTCTTCTAATAAGCCTGCCAATCCTATCAGATTAGGACCCCACTCTTAAAACCTTATTCAACCTTAATTTCCTTCTAAAAGCCCTATGTCAAAACACAATCACCTTGGGCTTCAACATATTAAGTTGGGGGAGAACATAGTTTAGTCCATAGCCATTGGTTTCTGCACAAGAATCAAGGGTTCCATCACCTTTATTTACCATGAGTCTGAGAGACAGTATATGATATTGAAACTGCCCCATAGAGTTAAAATTAAGAACCTATCCTGAAATGGCATACCATAGGGCTAACATAAACTGGTGACTAACAGAAATTCTTGCACTAGTCTTACCGCTTACTACAAACTCGATTTACTTGCAATCCACTTTCACCAAGCAAGCGTGACTTATTTTGTTGTGAACTGCATCCCCTGCAAACTTTACCTAGCTCAAACAGTAAGATGTTTGTCCAAGTTGTTTTGAGGAACTTAGGGTCAGCTGTGTGTAGTTCCAGCTTGAGTTAGCTAAGGCTGCGTGGGACCACCGATCCTAAAACTGGGCTTAAGCAGGTATCTGATGAATGGCCTTTTGACACCTGAGAGTCAAAAGCTCTACCCTCAAATCATGCTATGTCTCTATTTTTTTTTAAAACATACCGCATGAAGAAGCATGTAACTCAAATATGCCTGTGCAAAACAGATTGCCTCAACTTTTCTCTATCTCCAATCACCTTTCCCCGCTCTTAAAACTCATTCCGCTTGTTTATCCCATAAGAATCCAAAGTCCCCATCTACAGGGGGATGGACCTGAGATTTGTTCTCCCATCTGTTCACTTGGCACAAACCCTTTCTTTGCTGCAAAGCTTGGAGTCTTGAGGTTTTGGCTTGCTGCCCATCAGGCAAATGAACTTGGTTTGACAATAGCATTAGGAAGACAAGGAGGAGATGTCAATATAAATAAAAATGGAATGAGAAAAGATTTCGGCAACTAGCCAGGATTCCTCTCTTTGTTTTCACTTACTTTACTACTCCTTGTCTCTTCAAGCCTCTGGCCTAGTTGTCATTAATTTTCTGCAATTTCACGTGACTTTTCATTCTACTTCACCAATGTCCTTAAAGAGTTGTGTCTTCTGATTTCTCACAACACATCCCCACTTATAATTCTGCAAAATCTCAACCTCTTGAATCTCTCTTATTCAGTATCATTAGTTAACTTCTTTCTAGAATACCCTTCCTTCATCTGATGTTCCTTCTAAACATTTCAAATTCTCTTTTGACTGTGCATTTCTCTCCACCCATTAAAGAGAAAGCTGTGACAGTATTCTCCTCGTGATCCAATAATGTACTCATATTACAGGTCAGCTGTACCTTTTCAGAACGCAGACTGGCTTACCTATGTGAGCTAAGTGACGGGCTACTAGGTTTTTTCTCCAGAGTTACGTTGGTGCTGCAATGTCAACCAAAGTTTTCTTGGCTAAATAAGCACCATAGTGTTTGCTAAGACCATTTGCTTGACCTAAAGACTCCTGACGAATAAAATGTAAAAACCCAAACTGTCTAAAGATTATTGCCTAAATTAAAACTTACTCAAGATGCCCACAAAGTCTCCTGCAGCTGTTCCTACTGGCTTTGCTGATAGTGCAGAACCAGAGGGCCAAACTCAGTGTGATAAGCCAGCATCCATCCAATTACTCATGTTTGTTGAGGTTCCCAGAGAACCGAAGTTCTGTATCAGAAGCTAGGCCACAAGCACTTTGTCCCACACTAGACAAAAAATGTTCCAGAAATCAAGGAGAGGTCAGAAGAGTCTTCATATACAACAACTTTTTCTTTTTGTAAGATTAGAGTTATATCTACTAAGCTACATTCCCTCATATGAAACACTCTGTCCTTGCCTTTTATAAACTCTAAAGGAGTCTAGGATCCTGGCCTACTAGTGCTGTTATCTGAGGCTGAATTTTGAATTTCTACATTCCTTATGTCCTGTTAGTGTACATCTGACCACTCATCAGCTAAACTCCTCAAACCTTACACTTTGAAAGGTCCAAAACAAGACACAGAATGCTGAAGTAATTAACAAGTGGATGTTTTTTATTTTTTCTAATTATAAAAGTACTAATATACTGGCTCGTGGTCAACAATGTAGGAAACAGGGAGAGGTCAAGAAAAAAACATACTTTATACTCCTATAATTTCAAAGGCAACCAGTTATTATCATAATACAATTATTTTAGTCTTCTTTTTTTTTTCTCTTAATGGATTTTATTTCAATTATAGGTGTGCATAAAATATCACAAGTCAATTTTACAGATTTTGTATCCCAAACCCACAGTGCATCCCCCCACCCCCCCAGATTGTCTTATTTGAAAAACCAAGGTTTTCCAAAGTCTGTGAGTCATTGTCTGTTCTGTAAGAAGGTTCATTGTGTCTTTTTAGTTTCCACATGTAAGCGGTAGCATTGGGTGTTGCTGTCTAATTGTCTGACTGGTTTCACTTTGCATGATAATTTCTAAGTCCATCCATGTTGC
>PVHT021183661.1:11018323-11047786 GCA_004024745.2 Catagonus wagneri
TATTACACTGTTGGTGGGAATGCAAATTGGTGCAGCCACTGTGGAAAACAGTATGGAGATTCCTCAGAAAACTCAAAATAGAATTACCATTTGATCCAGCAATCCCACTCCTGGGCATCTATCCAGCAGACACCATGACCCGAAAAGACACCTGTACTCCATTGTTCATTGCAGCACTCTATGCAATAGCCAGGTCATGGAAACAACCTAAATGCCCATCCACAGAAGAGTGGATAGGGAAGATATGGTACATACACACAATGGAATGTTACTCAGCCATTAAAAGGAACGGAATAACAACATTTATAGCAACATGGATGGACTTAGAAATTATCATGCGAAGTGAAACCAGTCAGACAATTAGACAACAACACCCAATGCTACCGCTTACATGTGGAAACTAAAAAGACACAATGAACCTCTTTGCCGAACAGACAATGACTCACAGACTTTGGAAAACCTTGGTTTTTCAAAATAAGACAATCTGGGGGGTTGGGGGATGCACTGTGGGTTTGGGATACAAAATCTGTAAAATTGACCTGTGATGATTTATGTACACCTATAATTGAAATAAACTCCATTAAGAAAAAAAAAAACAATTACTAGTCATTTACTGTGTACCTGCAACTTTGCAAAAACAAGCTCATTAATATACCCAGAAATTGTTAAGGTGGGTGGATGCTATCTTTTTTAAAAAAAATTAAGTGTAGTTAATTTACAATATTGCATTGGTTTCAGGTGCACAATATATTGCTTCAATATTTGTAGAGCTTATACTCCATTTACAGCTGCTACAAAGCAATGGCTCTATTTCCCTATGCTATACCATATATCCTGGTTGCTTATTTATTTTATACTCAGTTGTTTCTAGCTCTTAATGCCCTATCCCTATCCTGCTCCTCCCCCCTTCCCTCTCCCCTTACTGTTTCCTCATCTCACAGGATTTTTACTTGATGCTTTGGAATTTCAACCTCCTCTTTCCACTCTGCCATACTGCCCCTCAGCTCTGAACCCGCCTAAGCAGAACAAAACCAGCGATCATTTCTGAAAGAGGCCTCTGACTATCCTTGTTAGACACGTGCCATTCAGTTGAGATTTGTTTCTTTTCGGTGCTGACCCCCCCACGCCCTGAAGCGGCTCCATAGGTCCTATTCATTCCCACGTGTTTTCACAGTAACACCAGTCGGGCGGGGGGGGGGGGGACTCTCTTACCGCTAACAGGGTTCTAACCGGGGATACTCTGGAAATGCGGCCATAATTTGGTGTTAATTAAAAGCGAAATGGGAGTGCAGTGGTCTCCTTGGTGCCTGCTTGTAAGAGCTTATTGACTGTCTTTAAGGGCAAAGGGGCATTCTTCTTCCTCCAAAGGTATCGTCTCATGATTGCGATCATAGCCACCACGGGGGAAGGCTTGTTGTTCCAACACCTTCAAAGATCTCCTGCCTTCCTGTTAATAAAGCATCTTTTCATCAGCTAGTTTGGGAAACTGGTTGTATAACCCAAACACAACAGAATAGTCTGCTTGTATTTTTTTAATTGTTTATTTTATTATTTGTTTTTATTTTTATTTTATTTTTTTCATTCTGACATATCTTTCTCAACTGGAATGGGATTTCCCGGAATTGAAGTAAAACAGAAGATAAAACCAGATTGTGCCACTAATAGGTAAAGTCCACCTTCCATTTTTTTTTTCCTTTTTTGCTGTGCCCACAGCATGTGGAAGTTCCTGAGCCAGGAATCCTCACCACAGCAGTGCCTACACTAGATCCTTAACCACTGGGCCACTGGGGAACTCCTCGCTCTGCTTGTTATGGGAAAGCATTTGTTCTGCAGATCGTCAGTTTTTTGTTTGTTAAAGAAGGGAGGTAAATCCTGAGACATATGAAACACAGGAGCATATTTCCCTAATTTGGGAATATTGGGCGTTGAGTACCGTGGAAACGTCTGTGAATTGGGAAAGGTGAGAAATAGAGAATAATCTCTCTTCCTAGAGGCTGGTGATGCAGATGGACTTGGCGTGGGAACTCTGGCCTAACCCACCTCCCCCAGGAAGATGAAAACTCCCTTCCAGCTACCAGGAGAGAGAGAACCATTAACAGCGGCTGCCTGCTGGTGTCGAATAAAGCAATCGCAGCCTGCCATGGAGATGCAGCTCATTCGGGAACAGAAAAGCAGGATGACAAAGAGTGATTCCAACACTGAAACTTAATTTATTATTTAGGTTTCCAATTAAGCACCTGCCTATTCTGCAGGGACAAGGCCGACTGTCTGTCTTTGTGCTTTTGTAGTCCTCACCATGCGACATGGATTATTTATTTGACTTCTCCTCTCGGCCATTTGGTCATAGCACGATTTCATCTGTCAGGGTTATTACCTATAGTACTCGTCCCAAATCCCTTACATTTTCACATGTCCCTGGGTTGATATCTGAAGAAACCTGGAGACAGGACCCGTCTCTGGGGTCCTTTCAGGGGCATCAGAAACAAGAGAGCCGATATCTGGTCTCTTTGTAAATCACTCGCTGAAATATTTATTGAGTGCCTACTCCTGCACCAGCTAAAATGCCGAGGATGCCACTTTAAACAAGATACCACTACGGCCTGTCCTTTAACTGCCACTCTGTGTGGAAGTCACTCAGCAAGGTGCCTTATATTACTGCCTCTGCCAAACTTGTACCATAGAAAACAAGGGAGGTGATGATCAGCTCTGTCTTGGGAAACGGAGTCAGGTACATGGCCCAGCGACACAGCTGAGACATGAGCTCAGACAGAAACTGCTGCAGGCCAAAGCTTCCATCCATTTTACTATCAAGGAGTAGCTCCCTTGGGCAGAAAAAAAAAAAAATCTGTCCAATATGAAAAGCCCTGGGACTTGGCTAACTCACTTTATATTTTGGAAATACCTTCAAGGAAAAGGAGATCAAGGAAAGAGCCTTTCCTGCAGAGTTTGGCATACAGTAGGCACTCGCTAAGTGTGTATTAATAAATGGGTGCATTACCCAAAAGACAGGTAACAGCATGAAGAAGCATATTCATAGACCACTCTATGCATGGAGCTCTTTCACACATCATTCAGTCTTTGCGAGGTTTATTGTTGTGTATTTTCAAATACACACATAACAACCATTCCTTATAGAATCATTAAAATCCAGATGGGAAACTGAAAACATAAAATTTCCACTAATTCTAAATGAAGAGATAACCATGGATAACATTTAGCTGGCTAAATCAGATGAGCATAAACCAATTTTATTATATATACATATATATATATATATATATTCATTTTTTTTCCTTTTTAGGGCCACACCTGCAGCATATGGAAGTTGCCAGCCTAGAGATCGAATGGGAGTTGCAACTGCTGGCCTACACCACAGCAACGCAGGGTCAGAGCTGTGTCTGCCACCTACACCACAGCACACGGCAGTGTTGGATCCTTAACCCACTGAGCAAGGCCAGGAATCGAACTCACATACTCATGGATGCTAGTCACATTTGTAACCCACTGAGCCACAACGGGAACTCCCAATGGATATGCATTTTTAATGGGTACGTATTGTTTCATAAACTTCTTTTTCACTTAAGCATTTTATTGCAAATATCTTCCCATTTTAAATGACTGCGCAAAATTTCACTGTCTAATTGTACTGTAATTTTATCTAACCAGTGCCGCATCATTGGATATTTAAGTTGCTTCCAATTTTTTTCTTATAAATGACTGTATTGGATATCTTTGGAGCTAAATCTTTTCTCATGATCCTAATTAATTTTGTAAGCTAAATGAAAGTGGAATTGCTGAGTCAAAAATTAATGCAAATTTTTGAGGGTTTTGATAAATAGAGATACCAGAGAAGTGCCAATTTACAGAATGAGCAGTTGGGTAGAAGAGGACTCTTCCCTGAACACTCATGAACTATTTTAGGTTTTGATGAAAGCATTTATAATACTGTCACTCTGTCCTTTTATGTGAAGTACACTTAGATCCCACCTGAGCCTACATTATTGTCCTACAATAATACCAGCCTCTTTATAGTATTTTTCATTGTCCTATATAATTTCCCCTCAAGCTCTCACATTATGAGGCATGTGCCTAACAGGTCCTTTTCAGTTTGTGACCTGATCAAATCCAAAAACCGGTATTCACTCAACTGCAGGCAAGAAGATTTACTCATTCATTGATTCAATAAATTCATCATGACTACTGTGCACCAGGCACTCTTCCAGACAGTGCTATAAAAACACTGAATCAGAGAGATAAACCCCTAACCACAAGGAGCTTGCATTTTGATAGAGGAAAGACCTTTCAAATTAACATACACTATAAGTCAAGTAGCCCTAAGTGCTACCTGGTGTTCTAGACAAGGTGGTCAGAGAAGCCATCTGAGGAGACACTCAGACGAACCGACTGCTCAAACCATACTTACATCTGGGGTAAGACTTTCGGAAAACAAGAAAAGCACGTGCAAAGGTCCTGAGGAGGAAGCGAGACTAACATAGTCAAAGAACAGGAATGCTATTGTTATTAGAGAACAGTGGAAAAGACAGGTGGTGATAAGAAATGAGATTGGACAAGAGACCCAATCAAGAAGAGCCTGGCAAGCTATTTAGAAGACTTTGAATATTTTTATTGAAGTATAGTTGCTTTACAATATTGTGTTAATTTCACATATACAGCATACTGATTCAGATATATATATATATACATACACACACACATACATAGGTGTGTGTGTGTATACTTTTTCAGAGTCCTTTCCCTTATATGTTATTACAAAATGTTGAGTATAGTTCCCTGTGCTATCCAAGAGGTCCTTGTTAGTTTTCTGTTTTATACATAGTAGTGTGTGTATATTAATCCCAACCTCATAATTTACCCCACTCCACTTTCCATTTTGGTAGCCATAAATTTGTTTTCTATATCTGAGTTGATTTCTGCTTTGTAAATAAGTTCTTTCATATTTTTTTAAGATTCTACATATAAGCAACATCATACGATATTTGTCTTTGTTTGGCTTACTTCTCTTACTATGATAATCTCTAGGTTCTTCCATGTTGCTGCAAATGACATTATTTCATTCATTTTTTTTTTTTTGCCTTTTTGGGGCCACACCCACGGCATATGCAGGTTCCCAGGCTAGAGGTCCAATTGGAACTATAGTCGCCCGCCAAAGCCAGAGCCACAGCAACGCGGGATCCGAGCTGTAGCTGTGACCTACATCACAACAATACCGGATCCTTAACACACTGAGCAAGGCCAGGGATTGAACCCACATCCTCATGGATACTAGTCGGGTTCATTAACCACTGAGCCATGACTGGAACTCAAACATTATTTCATTCTTTTTATGTCTAGGTAAAATAACGTGTGTGTGTGTGAGAGAGAGAGAGAGAACCATATCTTATTCAAAAAGATCCATGCACCCCAGTGTTCACTGCAGCACTATTTACAATAGCCAAGACATGGAAGCAGCCTAAGTGTCCATCAATACAGGAATGGATTGAAGCATGAATTTTCTCCTAAATGATGGAAATATTTAAGAATTGCACACGAGGGTGCAGGGTGATCTGATTTGCATTTTCTAAATCTCACTTGGACTGATAACTAGAAAAAAGAACTATGGGTCAAGAGTAAATGTGGGCATATGAGATGAGAAGCTCTTATCAGCTGGGAGTTTCAAGCTCTTGAGTCCTGTTTTGGAAGCAAAAAACTAACAAGTGATACAAATACTCATGGTTAAAAGTAGCATCCAACCAAGAGTCTAGTTATTAAACTATTTGTAATCAAATGTCTATTAAGGAATATTATGGAAGAACTAAATTAAAGGTATGTTTCTATTTCTAGAAACCTATTCACTGAATATCATTTAAGCTTCTAAGGGGGTAGATGCAGGATTAAACTTATCATTTTAAGGATCACTGGATTTTTTTTAATATATAAAAACAGGATATCATGCTTTTCTTTTAAAATCATACAAAATGAGTTCCCTGGTGGCTCAGAAGGTTAAGGATCCAGTGTTATCACTGCTGTGGCTGAGGTCACTGCTATGGCTTGGGTTCAATCCCTGGGACAGGAACTTCTACATGCCACAGGTGTGACTGAAAAAATTAAAGAAGTAAATAAAATCACACAAAAAATGAAAGGGATTTCTGAATCCACAAGGACATACACTTAGCAAAAGTCTTAAGAAAACCAAAATGCCTGGCTCTCTGTATGTATGACTTCTTACTTTTTAATTTTTCCTTTCAATTCCCACTGACACGAATGTGTAATGCTGAGAATCTATGCTAATGAAGAGTGTGTCCACAAGATGTATAATGCATGCCTTTTAATTAGTTCTGCTGCTATAATTGATTAACATTTTGCCTGTGCAGTACTATTACAAAGAATGAGCAGTGAAATCCTGTATGCATCTAATCCCTGTAGTAAAAAAAAAAAAAAAAAAATCACTGCACATTGCCATTGTATAACATCTGCACTACCAATGCGAGCCTCTGCATTCCTGCTCACAGTCTGCTGGGAGGCACTTTAAGCAACCTAGAAAGCAGCAGAAGAAATAAGAGACAAAATGAAAGGGCAATAGGCCCAGAGGAATGACTATGGAAAACATTATAAGGGGAGGGAAAGAGATCAAGATGCATACAAAGAGTATGAAAACAACCATAACTCCATAAGGAATCTGGGGCAGATAGAGGAGATAAAAGTAAAAGCTGAGCGAAGAGAATGCAAATTGTGTGCACATGTGTGCGTATTGCCATATATTAATAGATGTTCAGGGCTGCATGATAGGTATGAGGCAGGAGATAGGTGGGCTCTGGGATAGAGGTTTACAATCATCCACCAATCTGTATTTCAAGATAGAAAAAACAACAGGCACAAGGCAAATAACTGGTACTTGCCTTCTGTGGGCACGTTAAATAACGGTAATGGCAGGAGCAGAGAGGGGCCAAGCCCTGCGTAGGCAAAATACGAAGAGGTCACAAACTTCCCATCCTCAGAGTCAGAGAGACCCCACCGAGACATGCACAGAAAGACCCCTCCGGATCAAAAAGGGAGGGGCTGCCAGGCCAGATTAAGTCCTGATACCGTCTCATAACCCTTCATTCTGGAATCTATCTTGGCCAAAAGATGTGCCCCATAGAAGTGGTTTAAATCACCTGCTCACTGAGGGGGTGCCCACACCCACACTCCTCCTTTGGGGTGTGTATTACTGCTTGGATTCTGCTAGATAAATAAGACTACGTCTCTGTGTGCTCTCCCATATGCTGTACTGTGTTTCTAACAATAAACTTTGTACCTGTTTTTTTACAGTCTTTGCCTCTTTGAAACATTCTTGCTTTTGATAGGGGGCAAGAATCAGGGCAGTTCTGCTGTTAGCCTCTAACTGGTCTAACGACTAGGATTCCTGCTTTTCACCCAGATTGCCCAGGTTCAATTCCTGAGCAGAGAATTAAGATCTCACTTCAAGTCATCATTCACTGCTCTCTCTCCAAAATCAGGTACATACTCGTGTAATTCTGTGCAGAAAAACAATGACGGGAGTTAACTATGGGAAGATCAGGCTCAGGTACCATCCCAGAGCTTGCTTGATTCAGTGCCCACCCAGGGCCAGATCCACCTGACACAGCATCTCTCGCAATCATGCACATGCCCCCTCTCCTGCACAAGATGAGACAAAGGACCCTTTATCATTGGTTCCCGAGCTGCTGACAGAATGGGTACTATGAATGAGCCCAATGCTGGGTGCTGGGGAAACAGTGCTAGAGCAGGCAAATTTCCATGCTTCAAGCTACGTACAGTCCAGTGGGAGAGACTGCAAGCCAACAGGGAGTTAGGGCTCTAGGATCTCTAAACAGAAAAGGAGACAAATACAGACAACCGACACAACGCTTGGGCAACTGACTTCAGAGAAAGGATTTCCATTTCTGGCTTAAGTGGTTTCTCCCAAGAGACAGTCATATGTGAAGCGGATGGGGACAGCATGTTCCAGGCTAGGCGAAGCTGTTTGCGAGGGACTTGGCAAAAGAAGGGTTGGGGTGTTTTAAAGACATATAAATGGTCCAGGAGCAACGGGGAGGGACGGAGGCAGGGGGCTGACAGGTGCCAAGATCAGCAGAGGCTAGACCGTGAAGACTCCTCTACGGGGAACTGATTTAAACAAAGTTCAGCAAGTTCACTCATTTTAAGACTCCCCACACATGGTTCAATGCAGGACATCATGCATTTCTAAGTGAAGACGGCAGGCAGATTCCCCCTGAGGATCCCCCCCATCTCAGCTTGCTTTTTCCCTTTTTTTTAAACAAAGTTATCTGTTCACATCTTAAGTATTTACCAAAAGACCCATTCTACACAGTCTGTGTACCACTTGTCGTAGGTAAATTCATGTGAATTTAGCTCCCAGTTCTCCATTGTCTACCCCTCAGCCTATCTGTTCAGATACATAAATTCATAATCACTAACAATGCCTGGCCATCCTGTTCTGGTTCTTTTTTTTTTTTTTTTCCTTTCATAATAATCTCCCTCCTCCATTCTCCCTGATAGCAATTTCAAAACTCCTCTCAAACATCCAGTCTCTTCCGCATGGCTCCCCACTCTCAGCAGATACCTTCTACTTCATAGAAATTAAAGGCCATCAAATGAGAAGTCCTTGGTTTCCTGCTATCAAACACCTAGCACTCCTAGTTTGGTAGCAGGATCTAAACCCACATCCCTCTTATCCCTCTGCCCAGCCCCCTCCTTCTTTAAACCCCATCTCTCATCGAGCTCAGCAACTTTGCCCTATCAGATGCCCTTTCTCACAAAAGTCTCCTACTAAAACAACACTACTCACATGCTCCCCAGGAACTCATTTCTCTCCTCCTCACAGAATTCCTTAAATAATGTGTTCATAGCCCCTTGTCTCTGTTTCCTCACTTCCCATTCTTCCTTCCACCTGCATCCATCTACCAAAACTGCTCTGGCTATGCTTCTCCAACACGGAATCCAAGGGACGTTCTTCAGGGCTCATCTTACTTTAACTTTCACTAGCGTTTTACACTGTCAGTCACACACATCACTTAAAATGTTCTCCTCCCTTGGCTTCCGTGACAGAAGTCTCTCCTGGTTTCCTCTGACCTAAGAGCCCTCCATCAGCCACTTAGGCAGGTTTATCCTCCTCCATACCACTGTTATATGCTTCAGTTCCTCAAGTCTCAAACTTCACCTTTCTGTCCTCACTCTATACCAGCTCCTTGAGTAACTGTGTCTATTTCCGCATCTTCAATTACATTCTGAAAATCTCTTGAATTCCACATACTCATCCCAGTCTTCACTGTCACTGATCTAGCACCATTTTTTTTTCTCATACTTTTGTTGTGACTCTCCAATTTGTCTCTGGATATCTTCTTTGGCACCCTTACAAATTGTCCTCCATGATACAGCTGCAGTCAAAGTTTTATAGAGCAAATCTGATTATGTCAAAACTTAAACCCTTCTATGGGCACTCCCCTTAGAACACTTTGTATAGCCCTCTATCATTCTTACAAAAATTGAAGCATAGTTAATTTAAAAATGTGCTAGTTTCAAGTGTACAGCAAAGTGATGCAGTTATACATATGTGCACATATATACGTATGTGTATGGATACATACGTATACGTTCTTTTTCAGATTCTTTTCCATTATAGTTTAATAAAAGATACTGATAATAGTTCCTTGTGCTATACAGTAGGTCTTTGTTGTCTACCTATTTTATATATAGTAGTGTTAATATTAATCCCAAATTCCTGATTTGTCTCTCCTCCCCCCCCCCCCGGTATCCCCTTTGGTAACCTTAAGTTTGTTTTCTATGTCTGTGAGTCTATTTCTGTTTTGTAAATAAGTTCATTTGTATCATTTTTCATTCCTTTTCTAGCATCCTTATGATAAATACTAAAGATATTTAACACAGTCCATAAGGCTCTATATGCTCTGGCCCCTGGCTGCATGTCCACGCTCATTTCTTTTTTATTTTGTCCAATCTCTATACTTAACTATACTATTATTCACTTTTAGATTTCTCAGATACGCTATCTTTTCTTCCGCCACAATCTCTTTGCATAGTCTATTCCCTCTGCCTGAACATTCTTGCCCCTTCTTCCCTCTCTCTAGCAAATATCCTCTCAGGATTTTCTCTCAATTCAATTGTAAATTCTTTACAAAAGCCTTCCCTGACAACAAGGATCTCCACCCAAAACCCTGTTTGAAGCCAGAGGTCTAATGTTCTTCATCATCCAAAAGTAGCTGATAATGAAAAACGTTAAAAATAGGTCGTTGAAAGTCAATATAGTCTCGGCTGGGAGAAAAGAACTTGGAGTGATGGCTTACAGCCTGTCTATGTACCTAAACCAACAGACGTCTTTTCACCTGCAACCAAAACATCACATCTGGGAACCACACAGTGAAAGTGTGGACAGTAGCTCTTGAAGTACATTTAATGGTCCACACTCAAAACGTTTGTCTCTTGATCAAATACTCAGCACTCTGCTGGTCCACAGGTTTAATACCTACGTGAGGAACATTTCTTCTTGAACACAGATAACACTGCCATTAAATGAAAACTAACTTTTTTTTTTTGCCTTATTTGGGCCGCACCCACAGCATATGGAGGTTCCCAGGCTAGGGGTCTAACAGGAGCTGTAGCTGCCGGCCTTCGCCACAGCCACAGCAACGCGGGATCCGAGCCGCGTCTGCAACCTACACCACAGCTCACGGCAACGCCGGATCCTTAACCCACTGAGCGAGTCCAGGGATCGAACCCGCAACCTCATGGTTCTTAGTCGGATTCGTTAACCACTGAGCCACGAAGGGCACTCCGAAAACTAAGTTTCATTATGGACATTTGGTGATCAAATACCTGACGCCAAAAAAAGGAGGTCAAGGGGCTGCTTGAGGCAACTGACGCCAACAATAACAGAAAATACTGTTGTTTCAACAGAATGGAGACCACAAGGAGTTTAAATCCAGAGGATACCCTCAACCACCTCCTGTGTGACTCTGCTAACATTAAGGGCAGATTCTTTCGAACGACACACAGCTTGGGCCATCACAAACTTTTCCTTCTCAGAAATCAATGTTTTAAGGTTTGCCATACCAGATAAGGAACCGTGACTAAGACACTGGAGAGAGAAAACGGGAATGTGGAACCGTGCACATGGGAAATGAAAAGAGCCAATAACAAGGAAGAGTTCTGGCCTCCCGACTCACTGCAGAATCGGCCGGTGCTCTTCCTGTGTGACCTTGCCCGCCTCTCTCCCCTTCCCCTTTTCCTTGCTACTTCTATCCGTTATGTTGCTAGTGATTCTCTCTTCCATTTAGTCCCTAAGTTGCAGAATACTGATGTGGATTCATGACAGAACAAACGGGGAAAGAGACATGGCCCAGAGATCCCGGGCGTAAATAGCAGAGATACCACCTTATCTCTGCTTAAGTTTTGGAGACGGACCCTTCTGAGACTTAACCACTTATTCATTCAACACATCTAAAATAAACATACAGCTATTTATGGAGGTCCACAAAGTGCTATGTCAGAAAAGGTGGTTTTTGGTCTCAGTTCTTCAGATCTCTCCAGTCTTTGCCCTGCCTGGGGTATGCAAACTTTATATTTACTGTGCCCTTGCATAAGCAAGGACAAGGACTTCAGCAGCACATAATTACATTTCCTGTCTCTTAAATCACAACCATCTTTATACGAGTGTCATACACTCTGTTTCAATCCTTGCATGCTTTATAGTTTGTGATTATTCCTGTAAAGGAAGGTAGGCTGGCAAGCCCATGATAAATTCCAAGAAAATTTCTTGCATTTTTTTAATAGAGAGCAAAATCTGACCTGCAGATGAAGACAGAAGAGGGACCAATATATATTTCCCTGGACATACCGCTGTGTTTGCCACATGTCTGGAGACGATGCCATTTGGGTTACAGGATCTTCTCCATGAAAGTTTTAACCTTGAAAGCCAAATGTAAGTGGTTTCATTGTTGTTGTATCTGGTGTTCTGAAATTCCAAAAGGAAAATTACATGTCCTGGTAGACTTTCATTCCAGTGCTCTCATTTCCCAAAGAAGTTAGACATGGAAATTGAGGAGAAAATTCTTTCATAAGCAGAAATATTCTTTGTAGAATTTATTAACCAAAAGAAAATACTTCAGTTTTATAGTGACTCACCCCATAAAGTTACTCAAAAGTATTTGGGGACAAAAATCAATGTCATCCAATTATTGACACCTATTATGCATCACACAACATCCTGGGGATTTATTTGCAAAAACATAACCAAGCCAAAAAAGGTACCCACTTGACACTGTTCTACTTCCACCTCAGACACCAAAATTACTGAAGGAACTAGGATTTCTGCTGCATGTTAATTTACTATTTGTTAGCAGCCAAGATCACTGTGTTCTTACCCCACAGATCCTTCAAGATTGCTAGCATCCAAATAGGTGTTCAGTTGATGTAGGCTGTAAGAGAGTCAAGGTTTATGGCAAAGATGATCTTGCTTATGCGCTGGAGGAACTGTGGGGTAGTGGCGTGTGTGCTGGCAAAGGCTGGCATATGTGCTAAGACTGACGTCTTCCCTAAATCTCTTGAGTGTTTGCAGAAGGCTGGTGTGGCACATCTGACAACAACCATTAGCTAGTGGGTGAAGATGCCACAAGCTATTCCTTCTTGCTCATGTCACAGGAAATAAGTCTTAAAAGTTATGCATTCCAACTGCAGCAGTTAAAAACAGGATAGGATTATAGAAAGGCAGCCCACTACCCAAAATAATGTCCCGTCCATCTGCCATGGTGAAAACCTCTCTGTTTATTTTGTACCTCAAATTCTATTCCCTTCATATTTCTCAAAACTTAGACTTTCTGTCTCACCCTAGGTCACCATCAAATACGAGAGACACAAAAAAGACTAAGACATGCAGAGGCCAAAATTCAGCTTTCATTACTACAGACATTGAAGAACATGGCTTCAAACTGTCTGCAATAGAGCTTAACAATTCAATGAATAATTGAAAGATATGCACACAGAGAGAGAGAGAAAGAGAGAGAGAGAGAGAATGGGAGAGAGGGAGAGAGAGAAACTATAGCATTGAGGGGCAAGTGGAATGTGTGCTCCTTGAAGGCAGACAACTTCCTAAAGAAGCGAGAGAGGAGCGGGCAGGCTCCATACCTGCTTCTCTTTCCCAGCCCACTAATCAGATACTTCACTCCACCTCCCCTCAGGAAGAGTGAATGAGGGAGCAAAGAAAGGCCACAATTTTCCCTTGGCGGAAATACCTCTATCATGGAAAAAAAAACATCAAGAGTATATAAGAAAGGACACACACCCTCTCCCCAAAGATGTGTTGGTAAATTTTTTTGCAAGCACATCCACAGAGTCAATTCCTAGCAAAGGGACTTCTAGGTCATTTTTATCTTCATTAATGTTGTTCGATTTCCCTCCAGAAAGTTTGTATCTGTTTTCTCTCAGCCACAAAGTATGAGGACTCCCCTTACCCACCCTTTAGCCCCTAGTTCTGGATACCATTCAACGTCTTTATTTTTCATCTGATGTGATAAAGGGAGGTGGTTTCTCCTTGTTGCTTCGCTATGCACCGTCTTAATGAAGTTGAGCTTCATTTCATATTTTGGGTTTAATACTTTGCATTTATTTTTTCTATAAACTGCCTTCTTATTTTTTTCAGGTTGCCCATCTTTTCTTACTAGTAGTTTGTAGGAGCACTTACGTGAACTAAGAAAGTTAGTTGTCTTAGGTCTTAAAAATCGATTTTCCTAGATTGTAAACTCTCTTCTAACTTTGCTTTTGTCGTTACACAATTTTAAACTTTTATGTAGGGAAATTTATCAATCCTTTCTAGAAATATAATGCTTATTTTCTAGTGGTTTATCCAGGTAAATACGCACAACAGGGTAGGTTTAACTGGATTTCCCTCCCAGCCTTGACAATGAATGATCGTTGCTATCCTTTTAGACTGTGCTCAAGGCTTGTAGGGACAGTAAAGGGTAGAACTTTAAGCTATTTGTCTGCCTTTACAGAGATAGTGATATTTTTATCTATTAATAGTGTTCTATATAAAATTTCATTTAAAAAAAGGTGAATGCTGGAGTTCCCATCGTGGTGCAGTGGTTAACAAATCCGACTAGGAACCATGAGGTTGCGGGTTCGATCCCTGGCCTTGCTCAGTGGGTTAATGATCCGGCATTGCTATGAGCTGTGGTGTAGGTCACAGACAAGGCTCGGATCCTGTGTTGCTGTGGCTGTGGTGTAGGCCAGTGGCTGTGGCTCCGATTGGACCCCTAGCCTGGGAACCTCCACATGCCGTGGGTGCGGCCCTAAAATGACAAAAGGCAAAAAAATAAAAAAAAATTTAAAAAGGTGAATGCTGCTAAATTGCGGGGTGGCAAGTTGAAACTCATTTCTCTGTTGAGATTTAGAAAACCAGACAATGACAGCCCTAGTCCACACTACAGCCACACTGACTTATATGTGCTGTACCTGGAAGGTTTCTCTCCATTTCCCCTCTTTGCCCCACCTCCAGCAGCTCATTTCCAGACCCAGCTAACATTCACTCCTCTGATGGAGGAAAACACACTAACCCAAGCTTTATACATTCGTGCACATACTACATTTGACCATTTGTTTGATGAAATGGTAGACGGAATGGAGTGGAGAGAGAGAGCCAAATGGTCATCTTTTAGCACCTGCCATTGGAACCTCTCCTCTGGCAAGCAAACATGGCTGCAGGCTTTCATATGCAGGACACCTGGACTGGACTGGACATCTCCCACGGCAGGAATGTTCAGTGGCTCAGGCCACAACTTCCAACTTGGTAGTAACCACTGACTAAAAGATACCTTCTTCAAATGGCTGTGTTCCAGGAATCCCTAAAAAATAACACGCCATATTCATTTGTGTGCTGTGTGGCAATGAACACAGCACTCCTTGTGTACAGAATTTCACCCTGGTATAGCAACAGTATCACTGGATTTATAATCTGAAAATGTGGCTTCTGTTCTAAAACAGTGTGTTACTTGGAGATCGGCACATAATTCAACAGGACACAGAAAACAATAACAATAAAAGCGACATTTATATGTCAGATTTCATAAATTTAGAAATTTCCAATCAAAATAAATTAATTTTTTCCCTTTCTCTAAAATACATCTGAATGCCTCAAGTAAAAATTATAAAGTCATGTGGGTAGAGAGGGTTTCTGTAGAATACAGAAGTTGGGCCCCTTCTATCCAGTTTGACAATCTTCATCTTTTAATTAGAATGTTTTGACTATGTATATTTAATATAATTAACAATATCATTTTAAATCAACTGTCTTTTTATTTGTTTTCTGTTTCTTCATTCTGGTTTTTTGTTGTTATTGTTTCTTTTTTTTCTATTTTATTCTTTCCTTTAAGGTTGAGTACAGTTCTGTTTTTCTCCACTATTGGTTAACTGGTCTCACTTCTTTATGTTTCAGTGGTTATGCTATGCTTTATAATACACATCTTAGCTTTACTTTAAAAATATAATATGCCATGTAAAATACATGACTGCCACAAGACTAATTTCATTCACACTTTTATTCTTTAAACAGTTGTTGCCATAAATTTTACTTCTAAATATACCATAAGCCTCATGACACATCATTATTATTTTTGTTTAGCCATTCATTTTAAAGGATTTTGATTTTTTGTTTTTTTTGTTGTTGTTTTTACTCTTTCAAGGCTGCACTCATGGCATACGGAAGTTCCCAGACTAGGGGTCAAATTGGACCTAGAGCTGCCAGCCTACCACAGCCAAAGCAATGAGGGATCCAAGCTGCATCTGCAACTTGCACCACAGCTCATGGCAATGCCAGACCCCTGACCCACTGAGCAAGGCCAGGGATCAAACCTGCATCCTCATGGATACTAGTCAGATTCGTTTCCACTGTGTCACAGTAGGAACTCCCTAAAGGAGTTTTTCTAAATGAGAAAGATTTTTTATTTATGTACACAAATATCTTTAATAAAATATTTTCAAATCAACTCTAGAAATATATAAAAATTGTATTGCATCATGATCAGGGATTTGCCCAAGAAACACTTGGTAGTTTTAACATTCAAGAATAGATCATTGTCATTCAACACATTAAGAGAATAAGGAATCAATATATATAATCTCTCAAAAGATGTAGGCCAAGTATTTGACAAAATTTAAAATATACTTCATAACAGAGTATCTCAACAATTAAAAATATAAGAGAACTTCCTAAATCTCATGAAAGGCATCTCTGAAAAACCTGGAGCTAAAATCATACTGAAAACATTTATGGTTTTCTTCTCAAAAACTTAGAACAAGGCAAGAATATGCACTCCTGATATGCTCATTCAATATTTTATTGGATGTCCTAGAAGTTCAGTAGGGCAAGAAAAAGAGCATAAAAGAAGGCCACTATCACTATTAATTTGCAGATTAGATGACTGCTGATGTGGAAAATTCTAAGCTATCTACTAAACAACTATTTGAATTAATAACTAAGTTTTTTTTTTTTTTTTGGCCTCACCCATGGCATGTGGAAGTTCCCAGTTCATGGATCGAACAGGCACCACAGCAGTGACAATGCCAGATCCTTAATTCACTGAGCCACCAGGGAACTCATTAATAAGTAAATTTAAACAGTTTGCAGGCTGTAAGGGCAATATTTAAAGTCAACTATATTTTTTGTATGCTAGTGGTATCAATTGGACAATTAAAAGAAAAATTGAATTTATAATAGCATCAAAAATATAACATCCATACTAGGGAATAAATTTAACAGAATACTTGTAAAACTTCTGCAGTTAAGACTATAAAACTGTTCGAAGTGAATAAAGAAGACCTAAACAAATGGAAAGATATACTCTAGTTATGGACTGAGATATTCAATATGGCTTAGAAGTCAATTCTCACCAAAATGATCTATAAAAAAACAAGTCCTAATCATAATTCCAATAGGCTTTTTTGTAAACATTGACAAGCCACTTCAAAAATTTATATGGAAATATAAGTGACATGGAATAGCAAAAGTAACCTTGAAAAGGAGACTAAAGTTCAAAGACAATCACTGCCTAATACCAGCTTACAATGAAGTTACATGACAATACGGTATTGGCATAAGGATTGACAAAATAGTCAACAGAACTCAAGAGAGTCTAGGAGTTGGCCCACTTTATATGGTTATTTAATTTTTTTTATTTTGCAAAGGCACCAAAGAAATCCATGAAGAAATCAAAGTCTTTAAAACAAATGATGCTAAAACAACTGGATATTCACATATAATAAACTTTGACCCCTACATCACATCATATGCAAAAATTGGAGACGTATTATACTTCTAAATGTAGGTGTTAAAATTTGGATGCTTCTAAGAAAACAGGACTACCACTTGAAGGTAGGAAATGTTTCTTCAACAATACACAGAAAGCAATAACCACAATAGAAAAAATGATATATTATTTCATCAAAATTAGAAACTTATATTCATCAAAAGACACCATTAATTAAATAAATAGGCAAGCAACAAACCGGGAAAAAATATTCACTGAAAGATCTGACAAAGGATTAGTAATGAAGCTACGTGAGGGATTTTTATAATTTGATAAAAAATAATTCAAAAAAAGGTACAAAAGTTTTGAACAGACATCTTGGAAAAAATATAAAATGGATAAGCATATAAAAATGTGCTCAATATAACCAGTCTTCACAGAAATGCTTCTTAAAACCACAATGAGGTAGTACTACATATCAGAATGGCTAAAATGAAAAGACAAATACCCCAATTGTTGAAGAGCAAGAACAACAACTGTAACTCTTAAAAACTATAAGCATTTACCAAAGGAATATGCAAATATATGTTCCCAAAAAGTCATGTAGAGGAAATTTCATAGATTTATCCACACTAGCCAAAAACTAGAAACAGCCCAGATGTTCATCAACAAGCGATTGATTATAGGAGTTCCCATTGTGCTCAGTGGTGACGAAACTGACTAGTATCCATGAGCATGCGGGTTCAATCCCAGCCCCCACTCAGTGCATAGCTGTGAGCTGTGGTGTAGGTTGCAGACAAGGGCTCAGATCCCACATTGCTGTGGCTGTGGCGTAGGATGGCAGCTGTAGCCCTGATTTGCTCCCTAGCCTGGGAACCTCCATATGCTGCAGGCGCAGCCCCCCCCCCCAAAAAAAGCCAAAAAACCCCAAGAAATTATATATTCTATAAAACACTGAGGTATATTCATATACAGTGAAATACTACTCAGTGGTAACAAAGCATAAATTTCAAAAATATCATGCTGAGCAAAAGAATTCTTTCACAAAAGAGTATGTTCCCTTGGCTGTGACATAAAATTCTACAACACACAAAACTAAAATATGGTGAACAAAACAAGACAGGGATGGGAGTTCCCATCGTGGCTCAGTGGTTAAAGAACCCAACTAGTATCCATGAGGTGCAGGTTTGATCCCTGGCCTTGCTCAGTGGGTTAAGAATCTGGCATTGCCAGGAGCTGTGGTGTAGGTCGCAGAGGCAGCTCGGATCCCGCATTGCTGTGGCTGTGGCATAGGTCGGCAGCTTCAGCTCCAGATGGACTCCTAGCCTGGGAACCTCCATATGCCGCAGGGTGCAGCCCTAAAAAGACAAAAAAAAAATATATTTTTACATTTAGTTGTATGTAAATTTTGTCCCAATAAAGCATGGTTAAAAAAAAAGTCAACTGTAAGTAAGTATATGTATAGTGACATATTTGGGGATAATATGTACTAATATCTGTAACATTAGAATGCATCAAAAAATGAATGGATAGACGTATAGATATGTGTTAAAGTTTAGTAAGATATACATACACACACATATACACATTTTTTATTTTAAGAGCTGCAACCACAACATGTGAAAGTTCCCAAGCTAGGAGTCAAATCAGAGCTACAGCTGCCAGTCTATGCGGGATCTGAGTCACCTCTGTGACTTGCACCACGGCTCATGGCAATGCTGGATCTTTAACCCGATGAGCGAGGGCAGGGATCGAACCTGCATCCTCCTGGATACTAGTCGGGTTCATTTCTGCTGAGCCACTATGGGAACTCCAAGTTTAGTAAGTTATTAATGGTAGAACTGGGGTGATGGATATAACACTCCAAAATATCACTGAATTTTTGCCACTTTCTGACTCAAAGTTTAGATGGCTAACTCCCACCAAAAATTCTGGTGATGACATGGTACTATCATGGGTTCATGGAGGAAACTCTTGAGACAGATTAATAAAATTCAATACTAGGAAGATAATTATTTCCTAAAATAACAGCAGAACATCAGTGGACTGAAATACGTCGTTGCTTAAACCAGTCTCTCTAGAATATCTGTAACAAGGGGTCCTAACAATTACACATAGTTCCTACTATGTGTCACTTTATAAGGATCATTTTTTTTTTTTTAGGGCCGCATCTGCGGCATATGGAGGTTCCCAGGCTAGGGGTCTAATCAGAGCTGTAGCCGCCGGCCTACACCACAGCCACAGCAATGCGGGATCCAAGCCGTGTCTGCGACCTACACCACAGCTCATGGCAACACCGGATCCTTAACCCACTCAGCGAGGCCAGGAATCAAACCCGCAACCTCATGGTTCCTAGTCGGATTTGTTAACCACTGTGCCAAGACAGGAACTCCGATAAGGATCATTTTTAACTGTATTTTAATAATCACAATTACGTTGTGCTAGAGGTATTGATAACCCTGTTTCACGAATGAGTTAAATTTCCTAAAGGGAACTTGCTCAAGTCACACAGCTGTCATATGGTGGAGCCAGGGTTTTAATCCAGAGTGACCTGTGTTCAGAATCCATGTTATTGACAGCTATGCTTCATTTCTTCTGTTTGAACTTCTAGCAGTAAGAGAACTCACACTCATCTAGGCTAGCCTGTTCCACTGCTAAGCAGCTTTGTGTGATCTTTTCCTTCTCCTTGGTTTGTAATTGGACCCTGAAACATCTGCAAAATACAGAGCCTACACTTTTGCCAAGGTCTTTCTTGTCAAACTGAGCAAATGATATTTCCCAAGTCCTAATTCTTTATGGGTGTCCCGTAAGAAAACTTGCAAGAAAAACGGAAAACAGAAAAGAGAGGGTGACAGAGAGAGACAGAGAGAAAGAGATGATTCTAATGTTGGGAGAAAGCAGGTGTCTAACTGTTGGCCAAAATGTTAAATTACTAGAGCGATTCAGTTTCCCCATTTGCCATGATGCCAGCTACCCAGAAATAACAAAGACCTGCATCTATCAGCAAACAGCTGAAGATAATTTTCAGCAACACTGTGCCCAAAGCAAAGAAAGGCATTTGAAAGATCTCATTAAACCTTTAGAGCCTGAATGATCAACTGATTTGACTGTAAGTCACAGACTTTGCCTCCTGCTCTCTCCAAAGCATCTCTCGAATCAACATTTTCCTAGGAAAATAATGTGTCGCATTGAGCAAGTCGACTTGCCAGGTCTCACAAAATCAATCTGTGTTAGCCCTCTCTCAGAGACTCAGGAAACATTTCCTTCTGTTTGTCTGGTTTGATGTTTGGTGTTGTGTGTTTTAGGGTCTGCCCTTTCCGAAAGGGCCAAAATATAAAAGAACAGTTCTTTGGATATCTTTTGCTGTCATCTCTGAAATGGGTAAGGCTTCTGAAAGGTCTTTTTTTGTACGTGTGCCTTTTTAGGGCATATGTGGCATACAGAAGTTCTCAGGCTAGGGGTTGAAACGGAGCTGTAGCTGCTGGCCAACACCACAGCCACAGCAACACAGGATCCAAGCCACATCTGTGACCTACACCAAAGCTCACAGAAACCCCAGATCCTTAACCCACTGAGTGAGGCCAGGGATCGAACTCACATCCTCATGGATACTAGTTGGGTTCGTTACCACCGAGCCACAATGGGAACTCCTGATAGGGCTTATTAATCAAGGCAGTTAATGACAAATAAGTTCCCCAACCTTTCCGGAACACTGATTACCCGTTTTCATTAAGAATATCAGCACCCTTTCAGAGTGATTTCGTGTTTTAGAGAACCAGCATGAACTTTCTAGAGAAAAATAAGTGGTTCCCAAGTGTTCAGTCTGGCTGGGTACCATTCATTAAATGGTACCACTGAAGCTGTATTTTAAGAGGCTTGGCGGTGTTCCCTCTCAAATTTCTTCACTGCATATTATAAAACAAAAGCTCTCTCTCCCCCCTCCTCTCTCCTGCTCCCTAGCTCACTATCTCCCTCACTCCCTCCCCTCTCTTCCTCCCATCACACACTCACACACTCATACACACACCCCCCTCAACAATTATCAATCCCTAGTCAAATAAATGGGTTCAATGAACATAAATCCTTCTAATTCACTCTTCCTATTGAATGAGCTCAGAGAAAGGAATGACTCCAACCCAGGGACACGTTGCCACGTTTCTCCAGACTCTAAAACTGAGGGAACCACTCTTTTCTCCCTCATTCTGAAGTCAAATGGGACCTAGGTCAATCTTAAACCTACCGTAGCCCTACTCCAAATGTTACTTGGAATATGGAAAGAATGCAGAAAATGTTAAATGTTAAGAAACCGAATGTAAGGACTGAGTTATGTATGTGGGGTTAAAGTGTTTTTAATTTCCTAAACAGCAGCCGTTGGCTCAATAAACTCTCATATCTGCCTGCAGCTGGCTACTTCTGCATCCACCCCACTAATACCTGCAACTCCAGATAATCTGAATCAGAGATTAACTCCTCCTTTCCCAGAGAAGTCTCACCAGTCAAGTGTTAGCTCTCAAGTGTCACATCAAATTTAGGTGGCAGGATTTATGCATTAGTTCAGAAAGAAAGAACTCACTCCTATAAAAAAAACAAATTCTATCAAATTGAACAGCCTCAGCCCTGTTTTAAAAAACAGTGACTAGTCATAAGCCAAATATCAATCTCTAACAGAATTTAAATGGCATTTGAAATAAATAGAAGCTTTATTCACAAACACATAAGAAAAATTCTTATAATGAAAATCATTTCTTGGCTTCCATCAACCCACTCATGGGATGGGAAATAGAAATTCTTAATTAAAATCAGAATTTTTGTTTGGTATGTTTATTTGGTTTTGGCTTTTTGACTTTTTTTTTTTTTTGCTTGGGGCACTTTTGCTGAATCCATAGGCAATCAGCTCCTTTCACAAGGGTGGCATCTCGATACCATGAAGATTGTAATGCCCACAGGCAAAAAGACAGCAGGAAATGCCACACTGCATTTGCCTTTGCTGTTGGCTGAGCAAACTCTGTTGCAAACCAGCAAAATAAAACATGAGTTCACTTTAATGAGTTACCCTCCCCAATTATTCTGACAGACCAGAAATGCAGCACGAAGAACCTTCAGCAAAACTTATCTCCAAGAACAAATTTTCAAGCAACAAAGACTCAATTTTTTTTTCTTAAGTTGGCCTGATGGCAGACTGAAACCACTCAATATTTTTATAATTATATGCCCACACAGGGAAACTAAAGGTTCATTTGAATTACGCCTCATATGCCTTTAACTTAGAAAATAGTATCTTATGTCTTCCTCAGTTTAGAATTAGACCACTAAATGCAGCGGTGAGATTCTCATCAAAATAAGTCTTACAGAATTCCCTTGTTTTGGAATTTCTAAGGGAGAGTTTCGAAACTCTTCATATTAAAGATTAAAAACTTTTTTAAAATTTATTTAGGTAGGAGAAAGCACAGCCTCTCAATTTATAACAGCTGCCACAGACTTGGCAAAGTGAGTGTTTTGTATGGCCTAAGAATTATATACAAGGCATCTTATCAAAGATCAGCCTTATTTATTTCTGACAACACAAACATCCAGAAATCAAAGATTTCTTTTTCTTCCTTCTGCATATGTCAGTCTGTTGCCTTCTGTGTCAAAAGCATGAATGATCGGGACCTTCATTCTGCATGTGACATGAGGCAGCTGATATAGTCAGTGATGCAAAATGAACACAGAGCAAGATGGCAAATTGTCAGCTCCCAAATTGGGATTCTAGCAGGCCCTTCTAAAGAGCAAGGGTGTGAAATAGAGCTCTGGATTGGCAGGATTCAGTTTTAGATTCAGACTCAGGGTTGTGAACCTGAAGCAAAGCACATTACTTTTCTGGGTCACAGCTTCTTTGTGTACATAATAAAGTATATAAATTGGGCCTATTGTGCCTGCAGATGATAGAAACTCAATTCAAAATAAACTCAGTTTTTAAAATGTAAAGTATTATCTCACATAATCAAAATTTCTAGGGGTCAACGTCAGGAAAGGCTGAATCTAGGTGCTTAAGGAGTATAATACTAAACGGTCTCTCTTTATCCCTTCACTCAGTGTCCCTTGTATGAGCTTCATTGTCAGAGATGCCCTTTCTCCAGGGGAGACAAAAAAAGGTCTTTGGAAATTTATATTCCCCCGGTGCATGATAATAGTGGAAGGAGAGAACATGGTTCCCAATAGTTTCAGCCAAAGTCCTGGAGCTGACATTAATAAGCTTTCATTCACCCGATCTGAGCTCATGTCAACTCCTGAAATAATAACCATGACCAAGATGAGACACGGTCACTTTGGCTTGAATCTGAGTCACATGCCCATCAAACACAATTCAAAGGAGCAAGTCCCTTAGGTGCTGTTAGAAGAGACAATGAAGAAAAGAATGGTGGGGAAAAGAAAAAAAAAAAGGGGGTATCAACCACATGAAGAAAATGGATCAGAATATAGGAAAGTTCCCTCTCACACTCTACTAACCTAAAAATGGGTCCAGTAGAACTGTTCTAGTTTGGAAATACTCAAAAATAACAGAGAGCCAAAGTCCTACTATATAGCACAGGGAACTATATCCAATACTCCTGGGATAAACCATGATGAAAAATAGTAGTTAAAAAAGAATTTGTATATATGTATGACTGAGTCACTTTGCTGTACAGCAGAAATTGTCACAGCATTGTAAATCAACTCTAATAAAAAAGAAAAGCACAGCCAAAAATAATGGAGCCCCAAATTTTAACTTCATTACCTAGTAAGTCAGTTTTAATTTCTTTATATAAGTTAAATAAATTATTCCAGGCCAAATAACTATATAAATAAAACAATGTCCCCCAAATGGGATTGTTTTGAGTTGTATGATTGAAAAAAGGGCAATGGAATTTATCAAAATTTTCCCCCATAAATCTCCCTCCAGAGAAACAGGTGGTAGCCACTGAAGGGCAGTTGTTTGCCAAAGAAGAGTTCATTTGATTCATTGTGTTAAACAACCAGAAATAAAATTAAAGATACTAGTATATAAAAATCATTCATTTTCAAAAAGATTGGGTAAAACCTAGAAATATTCCAGGAATGATAAGCATCATTCTTGATAATTGTGCAAAAACTCATTGCAGTCTAGCTAGGAAGCAGGTGAACCTAATTTTAGTATGAAAAGTATGATGAGAGGAGTTAATGGAGACTATAAGCAGCTGAGGATATAATCTCTGCGTTATAGAAGGCAACAGAAGAGACACTAATATTGATACCAAGAGAAGAAAAAATAGCCCCAGAGGAAAGGATTTCATGAGTAGTATTTTAAGGGATGGTATTTAGGCTGGTTAATTTTATATGTCCACTTGACTGGGCTAAGACAGCGGATAAAACAGGATGTCTGCAGGTCTGTGTTTCTATAAGAGATCAGCGTTTGAATCTATAGAGTAAAGAAGAACCACCCTCACCAATGTGGGGAGGCATCACCCAACCCATGAAGGACTCAAAAAGGAACAAAAAGGCAGAGGAAGGGCCAGTTCTCACACTCTGTGAGCTAGAGTGTCCATCTTCTCCTGTCCCCGGACACTGGAGCTGCTGGTTGGTTTATTTAGGCCTTTGGACTCTGGGACTTAGACCAGCAGCACACAAAGTACCCCCTCCTTTCCTGGGCCTTCAGCCGCAGACTTAAGAGTTAGATCATCAGTCTTTTAGGCCTTCGATCTTGGACTGAATTACACCACCAACTTTCCGGGTTCTCCGGCTTGAAAATGGCAGGGTCACACTGTAGCCTGGCTCAGCCTTCATAACTGCATAAACCCAGTCCCCCCAAAAGTCACCTCCTATATACCTATAATCTGTTTTTGATCTATATCTCTATCTGTCTACATCATGCTGGTTCCTTTTCTCTGGAGAACCTGAATGCAGTGTTCAAATTTCATTTTCAATCGGTGGTTATATAAATGAAGTTTCCAGAAGCTTTTCTTTTAATTAGAAATTATTCCATGAAACCATATGTAGGCAGCATTAACTTTTTTCCTTCCCCTTACTAGTCTTAGTTCCTTTTCTTCCATTTACTGTGACTATTTCTAAAATATGAACATCAAGCTCATATTTTATGGAAGCATCACCTCTGTAGAATGCAAGACAGCTTGATAAGAGATAATAGCTAGAGTTTACAGAAGCAGAGAAGACTGGTCTTGAAATTTCTTTCAACAGTATTCATAACTATGTTATCTATGTATGAAATCCACTTTGTTGTGACAAAATAGCCACAAGTGCAACTATAGCCGAGGTTCATTTATTTGTGTGACAGAGTGTAACAGCAGATGAGAGGTTTTCTAAGGAGTGAGAGTGTCTCTCAGAAAACATTCAGGCCAAACATTTTCCCATTTATCACTCACATATCATCAAGTCCTATACAACATATGCAATAAAACGTATGTTTTTTTTTCTTTTTAGGGCTGCACCTGTGGTATATGGAAGATCCCAGGCTAAGGGTCGAACCAGAGCTGCAGCTGCCAGCTTACACCTCAGACACACTGAAACCAGTACTGGATCTGACCTGCATCTGTGACCTACACAGCAGCTTGCAGCAACACCGGATCCTTAACCCACCGAGCAAGGCCAGGTAGCCAACCCACATCCTCACAGACACTATGTCAGGTTCTTAACTCACTGAGCCACAGTGAGAACCCCAAAAGAATGGGGCTTTGAAGAGGGTTTTATTGTAGAGGACAATATTTTGTCTCATTCATACAGCTAGCATTTTGTGCATCTATATACATTTGTACGGTGGTAAGTAATAACAAAAATGCTTGAGCAATAAATTTATCTAGTAGGTTTCTGTACTTAAAAGGCTGAACTTGAAACAAGGTCAGAGACTGAGAACACTTCATAATTAGTAAATACTTGTGACCTACCTGATAAGAAATTGTGCCTAGCAGTATGAAATATAACACTACATGGCTATTAGTCAAGAAAGGCTAGATTTTGCTGAAGTAACCATATCCCAAATGTTATTGGCTTGAAAAAACAAGTGTGCATTTCTTACAGTACATATTCATCCTCAGTTTGTAGGGTGACTCTTTCATCACTGAGGGACCCAGTGTGATGAAGTCACCACTTTGAGTGTTACCCATCCAATAAGCCGTCCCAAAGGAAATGAACACACTGTAGAATTCCTTATAGGTAATTAAAAGCTCCTCCTGGAAGTGGCACATGTCACTTCTCCTCAAAACCCCTTTGTCAAAATTGGCTATATCGCCCTTATCCAAGTTATCAGGTTCTTATCAGTCAAAAGGACATCAAACAGGACGATTCTCTCCTGTGTGGTCGAGCATATCCAGGTGGAAAGCTGGATATACTCTGAGAGAAACATTGATGTTGGTCACAGAATTAAATTGCAGTAGAACAAAAGCTATGAAAACTAGGATCAAAGTAGTGACTATATTGTAGCTTGCATAAAAGTAGAGGATCACCTGAATTCTGGTAAGAAGGAACTGGAAGGGAACAGCAGACCACACAACTCTACATTATAAAATAGGACCTGTTTAACAGGCACTGTTCAGTTCCTTCTGTGGGGTCCATTCCACATTATTATGCCATCTTTACAAAATCTTGAGCAAGAAAGAAATGCCGTGGGGTAAGAGTAAGCAAATGCATCTGAATTCCTGAACTAACCTTTGTGCGTGAGATTAGAGAAAGTTAATAAGATCTTGAATAACATACGGTCCTACGTGTATGGGTTCACTCCCTTTCCAAGGCACGCATGAAGCCTATCACTGCTTCCCTTCTTGTTGTACAAATTATGAAATCAGTGTCAGATATGATTGAAACATCGTAAAAATGTATTTAGAGAACTTTATGGACTGAAATCTCAGATCTTCTGACTTGAAGGATTTCCCCGTAAAGCTGATTCAGCTTGCTGCCTCATCTGACCCACGGACGCCCTATCTCCAGACAGATGGTGAATGTGCCACTCTCAAGATCCATGGTCAAAACATTTTTGATCCGTTCATGGATCTTAATTTATGTAGCTTTAAAAACCTCACCTGTTTACTCCATCCTGGGCATATAGGAAAACTTCCCTATTAGCCACTCCCTCCTCTCACAGCCACATTTACTTTAACATTATTTTGCTCTTGGTATGATCCTTTGAATGGTGCCAGTTGTAGGACTCCTGACAGGTTGTTTTGTTCTATGAAGTGAGATGACTCTTATTGGGCCAAATTTATAGGAACCATTATGAAAAATAAAAAAAAATAGTAATTGTATGGGCTTTTTACATTTTACAGCAATAGATACAAAATGACAGAATGGCCCTTTTTGCTTCCTGACTCCCTGCTTGACTTAGGAGATCTTATTCCGTCTTCCCTGGACCTTGGAATGGGATTTAAACTGTTGGCTACCTTGATTCTAATGCCATCAGGTTCATGCTCAGACTAAGTTAAACCACCAGCCTTCCTGAGTGTCCACCTTGCAGGTGATAGGTAGGTCATGGGACTTTTCAGCTTGCACCATCACCTCCCGTTAGGATTGAAGACTACTTTTGCTTATTCGCTGAGTCCTTCTTATTGTGAGACTTCTTAAGACGTTTAAAAGAGTTAATCACTAAACATGTTCCAAGCAGAGCCTAGAGGGCCTCTGAACAAAATGGCAACAGAGGAGGTTCCTGAATTTCCCTCCTCCCATGGATGCACCGAACATATAGCCACACACGGAGTAATGCTGTCTAAGAGAGATCCAGAAACCAGCAGAGTGACTCCTACACTTTAGGTGACTGAGAAAATACTCAGCAACTATCAAAACTGGTAGGAAAGGCTGAGACACCCTCTTGCAATCAACCCTGCCCCCGACACAGTGCCATGCAACTGGGAGGGAAAACGCCATGTCCCAGCTTTTCCCTGAGCAGTGAAGGGTTTGCACCACACATCTAGTGCCCCTACTTTTAACACTGCCCCCCAAAGGACAGGACCCAAATTGCCCAGCTCTGAAAGTCAATGGAGCTTATTATATTCCACAAGTCCAACAAGCCCATAGAAAACAAAGACGCAATTGTTAAAAGGGACAGGAGCACTTCCCAAAGCTGTCACCTCAAAGGCTCACCCCAGGAACACACAAAAAATATCCATGTCCCAGCTCTTCCTTGGGAAGGTGTTTGACTGCTTCCTGAGCGTCCAGCTTCTAATCAGCATGCACTTTAGGGACTGTCTGTGATCATCCCCAGAACCTGTTTGGTTTTTGTTGTCGATTTTTTGGAATTTTTATATCCTGTATATTACTCTTTCATCAGCTATAGGAATTAAAGGTTTTAATTTTTATGAAATCCAGATTGTCTATTTTTTATTTTTATCTGTACCTTTGGTGTTATATATAAGAAATCATTGTCGAGTCCAGTGTCGTGAAGCTTTTGTCCTGGGCTTGTCCTTCTAAGCATTTTGTAGTTTTAGCTCTTATGTTTAGCTCTTTGATCTGCTGAAAATTCATTTTTGTGTATGGTATTAGATAGGATCCAACTTCATTCTTTTGCATGTCAGTATCAAGTTTTCTCAGAACTATTTGTTGAAAATTGTCTTTTCCCCATTAAACAGTCTCTTCTCAAAAATTGTTTGACCAACAACCCCACTGAAAAATGGGCAAAGGACCTAAGTAGACAGTTCTCCAAAGAAGAGATCCAAATGGCCAACAAACACATGAAAAAATGCTCAACATCACTGATGATTAGAGAAATGCAAATCAAAACTACTACGAGATACCACCTCGCACCAGTCAGAACGGCCATCATTAACAAGTCCACAAACAACAATTGCTGGAGGGGGTGTGGAGAAAAGGGAACCCTCCTGCACTGTTGGTGGGAATGTAACCTGGTACAACCACTATGGCAAACAGCATGGAGGTAACTTAGAAAACTATACACAGAACTACCATATGACCCAGCAATCCCACTCTTGGACATATATCCGGACAAAACTTTCCTTGAAAAAGACACCTGCACATGCATGTTCATTGCAGCACTATTCACAATAGCCAAGACATGGAAACAACCCAAATGTCCATCGACAGATGATTGGATTAGGAAGATGTGGTATATATACACAATGGAATACTACTCAGCCATAAAAAAGAATAAAATAATGTCATTTGCAGCAACATGGATGGAATTAGAGACCCTCATACTGAGTGAAGTAAGTCAGAA
>PVHT021183661.1:11053519-11112211 GCA_004024745.2 Catagonus wagneri
TGTCTGATATTAGTATACTCTTGTCTCTTTTGGTTATGATTTGTATGAAGTATTGTTTTTCATCCTCTCATTTTCAACCTATTTGTGTTTCTGGATCTAAAGTGAGTCTCTTATAGGCAGTCGATAGTTGGGTCATGATCCATTTTATCAATCTTTGTCTTTTGATTTTAAAGTTTTATCTATTTACATTTAAAGTAATTACTGATAAGGAAATATTTACTTCTGTCACTTTATTTTCTATATGCTTTATAGTTTTCCATCCGTCATTTCCTGCATTTTTTTCACGTTTAGCTGTTTTTTTGGCAGTGAAACATTTTAACTCTCATTTCCTTTGGTGTATATTCTATAGCTATTTTCTCTGTGGTTACCATGGAGATTACATTTAACATCCTAACATTATAACACCCTAATCTGAATTTATACCACCTAACTTTAACAACCTACGAAAACTCTGCTCCTATATAACTCTATCACTACTTTCAGAAAATTATATCATTATATGTTCAGAGTCTAAAAACAAACTAATACTTACATTTTAAGCATTAATCTCTATAATAAGTAGGGAACAAAATGTGAAGTTACGTACCAATGTTACAGTTACAATATTAGTCCAAAAGCTAAGTTTTAAATACAATAGCCTTTTAAATTATATATAAAACAAGAATTATAGTTACAAACTAAAGGTACAATAACATTAGCTTTTATAAATGCCTTTGAATTTAATTTCACTGAGCTTTTTATGTCTTCATACAGCTTTGAGTTACTGTCTAGTCTTTTCATTCAACCTATAGTACTCCTTTTAGTAGTTCTTGCAGGATAGGTCTAGTGATAATAAACATCCTCGGCTTCTGTTTATCTGCAAACATCTGAATTTTTCCCTTACTTTTGCAGGACTGTTTTGTAAAATCTAGTATTCTTGGTTGACAGATTTTTCTTTTATTATTCTGCATATATTGTCCCATTGCCTTCTGGTCTCCAAAGTTTCTGTTGAGAAATCTGCTAATTTTCTTTTGCAAATAATTTGCATGTGATGATACACTTCTCCCTTCTGGCTTTCAATATTCTCTTGGGCTTTTGACAGATTTTTTATATGTGCCTCAGTGTGGTTCTCCCTATTTTCATCCTATTTGAGGTTCATTAAGCTTTTTGATGTTTATATTCATGTCATGAATTCCACAAATACTTTTCCATGCCATTTAAAAATATTTTATGTAAATATATATCCATGCAAGAAAATATACAGTTGCTTTCATATGTGCTATTAAAATTAAAAATTAGTATAAAGGAGTTCCCATAGTGGCACAGCAGAAATGAATCCAACCAGCATCCACGAGGATGCTGGTTCAATCCCTGGCCTCCCTCTGTGGGTTGGGGATCTGGCATTGCCATGAGCTGTGGTGTAGGTCACAGACACAGCTTGAATCCAGTGTTGCTGGGACTGTGGTGTAGGCTGGTAGCTACAGCTCTGATTCAATCCCTAGCCTAGGAAATTCCATATGCCATGAGTGCAGCCCTCAAAAGCAAAAAAAAAAAAAAAAAAAAAAAAAATTAGTGTAAAAGAATACATAGCATGCTTTTCTAAATCCGCTATGTTTATTATGTTTATACTTTTTCTTTTCTGAGGTCTATTTTCATTGATGGTTTTCTCCCTTATAGTTTCTGTGTATTATTCAATCATAGGAATTTAATCACTGATTATTTTTCATTCCACTTGGCATTTAAGTTGTTCTCCTTTTTTCTTATAAAAAAAAAACCTTAAGAAATATACAAAATCACTTAAGTTTTATTGAATTGTAGTTAATTTACAAGGCTGAGATAATTTCTGCTGTATAAAAAGGTGACCCAGTCATATATATGCATATATCCATTCTCTCTCAGATTCTTTTCCCACATAGATTATCACAGAACACTGGACAAGAGTTCTCTGCACTACACAGCAGGTCCTCATTGGCCAATAATTCCATACACCTCAGTGTGCATATGCCAATCCTAAACCCCCAGTCCATTCCTCCCCACCAACCTGTCCCCTTCTGTAACCATAAGTTTTTCAAAGTCTAGGAGTCTGTTTCTGTTCTGCAAATAAGTTCATTTGTATCCCTTTTTCAGATTCACATGTAAGTGATTTCATATGATGTTTGTCTTTTACTAACTTCGCTTAGTATGATAATCCCTAGGTGCATCCATGTTGCTGCAAATGCCATTATTTCATTCTGTTTTATAGCTGAGTAATACTCCATTATGTGTATGTACTACATCTTCTTCATGCATTCCTCTGTTGATGGACATTTAGGTTGTTTCCATGTCTTGGCTATAGTAAATACTGCTGCAATGAATATTAGGGTACATGTATCTTTTCAAATTATGTTTTCCTCTGTATAGATGACCAAGACTGGGATTGCTCATGTGGTAGTTCTACATTTAGTTTTTGGAGGACCCACCATATGGTATTCCATAGTAGTTGCAGCAATGTATTTTCCAGCCAACAGTGTAAGAGGGTTTACCTTTTCTCCACGTCTTCTCCAGCGTATATTATTTGTACATTTTTTGGTGATGGCCACTCTGGATTGTATAAGGTGGCACCACATAGTTTTGATTTGCATTTTTCTAATAATTAGTGATACTGAACATCTTTTCATGTGTTTTTAAGCCATCTGTATGTCTTCTTTGGAGAAATGTCTATTTAGATCTTATGCCCATTTTTTGATTGGGTTGTTTGGGGTTTTTTGATATTAAACTACAGGAGGTGTTTGTATATTTTGGAGATTAATCCCTTGACAGTTGCTTAATTTGCAAATATTTTCTCCCATGCTGTGCATTGCCTTTTTATTTTGTTTGTGGTTTCCTTTGCTGTGCAAAAAACTTTTAAGTTTAATTAGGTCCCATTTGTTTATTTTTGTTTTTATAGGATGCAAAGATTTTACAATATTCTCAAATCAAACACTGTGATACACCACATTAACAAACTGAATAATAAAAACCATATGATTCTCTCAATACAGGCACAAAAAGCTATAGTCAAAATCCAACACCCAGTTATGACAAAAACCCTCCAGAAAGTGGGCATAGATGAAAACTACCTCAACATAATAAAGGCCATACATGACAAACCCACAACTATTCTCAATGGTGAAAAGCTGAAAGAATTTCAGGTATGATCAGGAACAAGATAAGGATGTCCATTCTCACCACTTCTATTCATCATAGTTTGGAAGTCCTAGCCATGGCAATCAGAGATGAAAAAGAAAAAAAAGGAATCTAAATTGGAAAGAAAGAAGTAAAATTATCACTGTTTGCAGATGACATGATACTGTACCTAGAAAATCCTAAAGACACTACCAGATAACTGTTACAGTTTATCGATGAATTTGGTAAAATTGCAAAACAAAAAATTAATACACAAAAATTGACTTCATTTCTATACACCAACAATGAAAGAGCAGTTAGGGAAACAATCCCATTTACCTTCACAACAAAATGAATAAAACGCCTCAGAATAAATCTAGCAAAAAAAATAGAAGACCTGTACTCTGAAAACTGTACAATGCTGATGAAAGATATCAAAGTTGACACAAACAGAAGGAAAGACATACCATGTTCCTGGACTGGAAGAATCGATATTGTCAAAATGCTGATACCACCTAGGTCAATCTACAGATTCAATGCAATCCCTATCAAATTACCAATGGAATTTTTCATAGAACTAGATCAAAATATCTTAAAATTTGTTTGGAAACACAAAAGACCCCAAATAGCCAAAGCAATCCTGAGAAAGAAAAATGTAGCTGGAGGAATCAGGCTCCCTGACTTTAGACTATACTACAAAGCTGCAATCAACAAAACAATATGGTATGCCACGAAAACACAAATATAGATCAGTGGAACAGAACAGAAAGCCCAGAAATAAACCCACACACCTATGGTCAATTAACCTACGACAAAGCAGGCAAGAATATACAGTAGAGAAAATACAGGCTTTTCAATAAGTGGTGCTGGGAAAACTGGATAGCTACCTGCAAAAGCTAGAACATTCTCTAATACCATACACAAAAATAAGCTCAAAATGTATTGAAAACACTGCATTATTTAAACACTGAGTCCATTATTCCCTCTTTATATGTACAAGGGTTTCCTAGAGTTCTTATAAGCAGAGCTGCTGGGTTGTAATATATCGACATTTTCCAAGTTTACAATATATGCCATCTTGAAACATACCAAAAATAAACTAGACAAAAAAAAAAAAAAAACAAAGATTTAAAATTAGAAGAAAATTAAGGAGAATATCTTTGGGAGGTTGTAATTAAACAAGATACCAAGTGTAAATATATTTAAAGGCTCCTTAACTTGAACATATTAAAACTAAAACCTTCTGTCCTCAGAAAAGGGTTATACACAAAATTAACAGTAAATCAAGAGACTGGGAGATGATATTTATAATATATTTAAAAGGAAGGATTCTAGTCAAAATTTATATAAAATAATTCTTTAAAGCCAATAAGTGAATACACGCTTAGTTTTTAAGGCCAGTATAGAAGATGAAAGATGAACTGAAAGACGAAATTGAAAATAAAGAGATTGAAAATAAAGAGATAAAAAGGTTTTCAGCCTCACTAATAATACAGGACATTCAAATTAAAATGATGAATGCTATTTTTTACCCATCAAGCTGACAATAACCAAAAAACTAATAATTAAACTAATAATTTCAATTGCTAGGGAAGATGCAGAGATACGAGAATTTTTACACCATACCGTGGAAGTATAAATCGATATATCCCCTTTAAAAAACAGTTTGGAGCAAGTTTCCTGGTGGTCCGGTGGTTAGGATTTGGTGCTTTCACACTGCAGCCCAGGTTTAGTGCCTGGCCTGGGAATTGAGAGTCCCCCATCAAACTGCTACACACAGCCAAAAAAAAGGGGAGGGTGAAATAAAACACATGTCAAAAGGTACATTTACAAAAACAATTGTATATATTTGAAATTGTACTTACCATAAAACCACAATATTTAAAGCAATGTGTTATTAGCCTAAGAATAAACAAATCACTGAAAATCAATTGTAAAGCTAGATATAGATGCCTATTTTTTTTATTTTTTCCCATTACTTAATGAATTTTATTACAATTACAGGTGTACAAAAATCATCACAACTCAATTTTATAGCATTTCCACCCCAATAGATGCCTATTTTTAGAAAAGTATATATTAATATAAAAGCAGCATTCTGAACATGTTAAAAAAAATAAATAAATAAAAGATGAGTGAATTCACTCTGGCCACTGTGGCTTCTTTGGAACAAGCTATATCCCTACCACACACCCCAGTAGTTCCAGGCAAGAGAAATTACTGATAATAACCTTCCTCCGCAGGGAAACCCACTTGAGGCTAACCTCACTGAAACACTGTAAATCAGTGGTACTCTAATTAAAAACCATTTTGAGGAGTTCCCGTTGTAGCTCAGGGGTAAAGAACCCAACCAGTATTCATAAAGATGCAAGTCTGATCTCTGGCCTCGCTCAGTGGGTTAAGGATCTGGTGAGCTCTGGTGTAGGTCACAGACGCAGCTCAGATATGGTGTTGCTGTGGCTGTGGTGCAGTTGCAGGCTCTGACTCCACCCTCGCCTGGAAACTTCCATATCCAGCAGGTGTGGCCCTAAAAAGCAAAAATAAAAAAATAAAAATGATATATTAAAAAAGTTACCAAACAACAACATAGTAACATAAATAAAAAGCTGTAGATTTACAGCATGATAAAACCACGCACACACAAAGAAATAGCACTGCATAATATTACATCAATTCCCTGATAAAGAAAGGTCTAACTGGGGACCCACAACTTTACTGGCATATGCGACACAGACTAGGACTGAAGAGAGAAGACTCAGTGTTGACGATCCCAGAGGAAGGATGCTTCCAGCAAAAGAGGGGATAGAGTTGACTTTACTGTGCTATTCATCCTGACGAAAGGCTCTGCTATGAAAAAAATTTTTTACTCAGGAACGACAAGCCACATGAGGCTTAAATCCATGTAGGACCAAGACACATTGTGGGATTTGGGGTGACTGAGGGTCAATATTCCTTGCTACATTTGTCAAACTTTCTTAAATTTATGAACTGCCTCACACTTTATGTCCTGTGTACTTTTGAGATGTGGAGTTAGTCTCCAGGTCTGTTATGGATTTTATCAGACTTTCTCTTGAGAGATTTTTCTCAGGTGGAAGTTCGAGGCAAGAGAATGATGCCAACTGAGATCAAAAAGATCCTGGCTGTTCAGAATTCCAGTGTTTCCTCCACACGGGTTGGACCTCGACTTGGCTGCTGGGGCAAACAGACTGAAAGAGCCAAGTGGCAGTTTACTAACGAACACGTCCAACTTAAAACTGAAGTAAATTAAGACCTACTATCTCTCCTCAGTAGCAGCTTAAAACTGAATGGTCCTTTCCTCTTTTTGTTATAATGAAGAAGATTATAAAATTTGCTATGTTCACACTTTGAACTCACTGTGAAGGTGACAATGCTTTCTCAGAAAAACTTTCTTAGCCATCATCACACACCCATCTCTAACCCAGGAAGGTAACCTTCTACTATAGTTGCACAGATCCTTTATGTGCCTAGTCTTTGCAACTTTAACATGCCATAATTGTCTGCTAGGTGTACCATCTCACTAGATCATAAATCCCTTAAAGGGTATTTCCCTTTTTTCTGGCTCTATCCTCTGCCCTTAGGATAATGCCTGGAATAGTGTTTAGCCATAAAATATCTACTGAACATAAACTAGTTAATAGAGCTGGCACTTATACACATTCTGTAGTCTTGAATATGCCTTTCTATGCTATTATTATTTAAAGGACAGAGACTGCTGATAAAGTTACATTGCACAAGACCTAATCAATGAGGAGTGCCTCCATCATTTCCTCTTAGATTCTATCTGTTTGGTGCCTAAAGAAGGGTAGAAGCAGTACCAGAACCAATGGAAGGAAGGATTGGGGGGGGGGACGATAGGAGAAATTAGAAGGTAACTTCTGTACTGATTCTGCCAAATACTGAACGGTCTATACATATTTGAGGTTCAAGTCACTGAGAAGGTGCTAATGACCTCTTGTATGAATCTCTCTCTCCTGGGAAGCTATTTGTCTTTCCTTCGCAGTGACTGTTTCTCCCAAGTCATTTTTCAATGTCTGCCGTGGTCATAGTAGCAATCGGTCAGCCCCGAAAATCTTTAGCAAGCATGCAGAATAGAAGGCTAAGCAAATTCATTTAGCCAACTATAAATGTTGAACTCATAGCAGTTAAAGACGTTTGAACCTGCACCTTGTCTTACACCCACATTATTTTGACACAGGAAGTGTGTGTGTGTGTGTGTGTGTGTGTGTGTGTGTGTGTGTGTGTGTACACTCTTTAATGCAGTATATTTCTCCCCATGGAGGTTCGACACAGTGTTTCTCTCCCCAAGAACTGCAAATATCTTCAAAGTTTTTTGGCTCTCAGCATTCTTATACATGAATAAAGAAAATCATATCATACATGAAACTGTGAAATAAGCAATCTATATTAAATGGCCCATGCTTCTCATCTTTTAGCTACTTTAGAGATTCCAACTTTCTTTACTTAGTGCTTGTAATACTCTAGGAATGATAGGACACAAAAGAAATGCATTAATAAAAGCTATAATAAAGTATCTGTAAGAGCACAGTTTACAAATCACTATTACCCATTATTCTCATTTATTATAATGCCTTTACCAAACTGTGAGGTTGTACTCCCACTGTATTAATAAGAAAACTAAGATCAAGACTGTTTCCTGGGGGTTAACAGTCAGCAAGTGTCAAATGTAGGGCTTAAACAAAAGCTTTTCATTCCTACTCAGCATCCTCCCACTTTCTAGGAAAACCCTTCGGTGTTTTAAGGCTCTAAGATTTGCCTCTTTCTTGTTTTTCTTTTTAGGGCTGCACCTGTGGCATACGGAAGTTCCCAGGCTGGGGGTCGAATTGGAGCTGCAGCTGCTGGCCTACGCCACAGCCACAGTAACACTAAATCCAAGCTGCATCTCTGACCTACACAGCTGCGTGCAGCAATGCCAGATCCTTAACACACTGAGCAAGGCAAAGGATCGAACCCTCATCCTCATAGATAATAGTCAGGTTCTTAACCTGCTGAGCCACAACTGGAGCTCCAGATTTACCTGTTTCATATTTAAGGACATATCAGTGTCATGAGTTGAATTATAGCCCTCAAAAAGATGCTGAAGCCCATCTCCCAGGACTCAGGTACGTGATCTTACTCAGAAATGAAGGTAAGATGAGGTCACTGGAGGGAGCGGAACCCTAATCCCACGTGACTGGTGTCCTAATAAAAGGGGGGAGATTTACAGATAGAGGGAGACAAGTACAGAAGCAGAATGGTATGAAGACACACGGCTAGTCCATCTGTGAGCCAAGGATACCTGAGGCTGTCAGATACAGCCTGCAAGGTCAGAGTCCTGCCACAGTCTTTCACAAGAAACTAAACCCATTCATGCCTTGATTTGGAGTTTCGGTCTTCACAACGGTAAGAAAACAATCTCTGGGTTGTTTTTTTTTGTTTTTTTGTTTTTTCTAAGGGCCGCACCTGTGGCATATGGAAGTTGCCAAGCTAGGGGTCAAATCGGAGCTGCAGCTGCCAGCCTGTACCACAGTAATGCCAGATCTGAAGCCCGTGTGTAGGCCGGCAGCTACAGCTCCGGTTGACCCCCTAGCCTGGGAACCTCCATATGCTGTGGGCACAGCCCTAAAAAAAGATTCTCCTTTGTTTCCCTTCTCTAGGCTCTTTACTGCAATTGCGTGTTTACACGTGTATACACGTACATAGGGACAGGATGGAACCTAGCTTTGCACAGTCAACCACAACCACCCTTAAACTTTTCCACTATGCTGCCACTTGGGTCGCACCTTTCAAGCAGTTTCTGACCCATTTTTCTTCCCTGTGCTTTGCCCTTGCTGAAAATTAGAGTTTTCTCTTAACCTAAACCCACATTCTGGACTCCTGACAGTTTTTACCAGTCTCCTCCCCAATGAGGTTAGATTAGATGAAATTCTATCTTAAAATGTAAAATATACCAAAATCTCTATGGCGCTCTCTCTTTTCTATTTAGTCACTGTTCTTGAACATCCGAATGCTATGCCCCACTCATCCTGAGTTAAGATTGCCTACATCATGCCCAAGCTCATCATGTAATAGCTACCACTTATGGAGAAGTTCTTATCATTACTATGATAGATGTATAATTCATGAACAGCTCACCACAATCCTAAGAAATAGGTACACTACTATTTAAACTTTCAGAGGAAGGAACTTAAACTGTCATCCAAATGGCTGATTTAAATATTGGTATTAGTGTTGAAAAAATCAATCACTCCAACGACTGGATTTAAAAAAAAAAATCCTTTTGGAGTCCCCGTCATGGCACAGCAGAAACAAATCTGACTAAGAACTATGAGGTTATGGGTTCAACCCCTGGCCTTACTCAGTGGGTTAAGGATCCTGTGTTGCTGTGAGCTGTGGGGTAGGTCACAGATGCGACTCGGATCCCGCTTTGCTGTGGTTGTGGCGTAGGCCAGCAGCTGTACCTCCTACTGGACCCCTAGCCTGGGAACCTCCACATGCCGCTAATGTGGCCTTAAAAAGCAAAAATAAATAAATAAATAAATCCTTTATAAGTCAAGGAGTTTCCAGGTCTTCACTCTCAACTAGATTGACAAGACAGAAGAACTTATCAGTTGACAGCTGTTCATAAAAAGTATTTTTGATGATTAATCATTATATGATTTTTGTCATGTATCTCCAAAGGATTTTAAAGTGAGTGATGTTTCTATCACAAAACTCCTTCCATTCCCACATACTTTTCAGTAAAAATATTTCTCAGACATCTATAAAAATGAAAAATAGGAATGGAATTGATGTTGATCCTTATCTCATTTAGCAATCACGTGAATACATGAATTAACTGGAAACTCAAGAAAGGTCCCATGCATCCCAGTGAAAGATGCCTCTCCCCCCAAAAAATAAATAAATAATGATGACCCTGGTGTGGATGCTGATCAAGAAATCAAAGAGCTAGACTAGCTTTCATTTACTGACAGGATCATTTGGGGAAACCCCAGTGCCAGACTTGGAAATCAGCATGAAAATCTGGAACTGAGAACACTCCATCTTTCAGGAAATTCTGCAAAACAACCACCTTAGCCAATAAGAGAAGCATTTGATCAAGTTAAAGTAACTGATAGACATAAGCACATTTATCTCAGAGGCTATCAACTTCAAGAAGGTCTAAATAGGTCAACAATGATCATTATTTCTCTCCCACTCAAGTTCAACAGGGAATAGAGTGGTAAAGAATTGCCTGATGCTCCCCCCGCCCTGAAAGCTTTCATGATATGAGTTGAAATGGTTTCCTCATATATACCAGTTCAGTGATACACCCTAATTTTCTACTCTAGCAACCGTATCAGGAGAAGAGATGACAGCAGCTTCATTTACACACTATTTATTTCCTATTAGAAGTTGCCCTGTTGGGAAAAACAACAATGTCAATATAGACTATCTGGGCAAGATCTTTTTTTGTCATGATTTGCCAAGTATAGCTTCCTTTCTTCTACTCTTGGTATTGTTAGGAAGAAAAACCAATCCATATCCTGGAAATACATGGGGGTTTTTGCATTGGGATAACCCATTTATTTCTAACTTGTAAGTATAAAAGCCAGAACATTCCTTAGCTGTCACCCAACAACCCAGTAACTTTCTCAAAATGTGTGCCCAGATAAGACCCAGAAGAAAACACCAAACGCACTATAATGTTCTCTTTATTTCACAATAATGCTGTTTTTATTTTCCAAATGGCCCATCACCTAAGTCGCTTGAGCTTCATTGTAAGCAGTTTCACAGCCCTGCATGGAGATGCTCCCAGACCGCTTAATTTCTAAGCCTTGCCTTCTCCTCTTTCCTCACCCTGGGCCATTCTAGAGTTCCAAATATTTTGTTCCTAAGAGGCTATAGAATTCTTTTTGGCATTGAGATAATCTCCAATTTTTATAAACAGCACAGCCAAAGCACTGCAACTTCCTACTCTTAAAACTCAGGAGCAGGGAAATGAAAATCAAAAGCACAATGAGGTACCCCTTCATACCTGTCAGAATGGCTATCATCAAAAAGAACATAACAATTGTTGCTGAGGACATGGAGAAAAAAGAACACCAGTACCCTGTTGGTGGAAAAGTAAGTTGGTACAACCACTATGGTAAACAGTATGGAGGTTCCACAAAAAATTAAAGATGGAGCTACCATATGATCTATCAATTTCACTCCTGGTTATTTACCCAAAGAAAATTACAACACTAATTAGTACGTATATACGCACCCCCATGTTCACAGCAGTATTATTTATAATAGCCAAGATTTGCAAGAAATCTGAGTGCCCACTGATAGGCAAATACATACAGAAAATGTAGCATACATCTGTAATGGAGTAACACTCAACTGTAAAAAAAAAAAAAAGAATGAAACCTTGCTCTTTGCAGCAACATGAATGGAGGAAAATAAGTCAGACAGAGAGAAACAAATACTGCATGTTTTCACTTATAAGCAGAATCTAAAAAAACCACTAACATAACAAAATAGAAAGACACATAGATACAGAAAACAAAAATATCAAATCACCATGTTGTACACCTGAAACTAATATTGTAAGTCAACTACGCTTCAGTACATTAAAAATAAAAACACAGGCAGTTTCCACAGAGCTCTGAAACTTAATTTCATATTAGTATACATGAATTATAGACCACTGAGTGATTTTCTAATCTTTAGGTAGACATGGTCACCCCTGGAGACTGTCATTAATTATCTGGGAAGTAGGTGAGGGATTTTTTCCCCTCTACACCTCCATCTCTTCTGAAATTCAAATAACCTGTTATATGCTCATAGAAGCCAGTTAACCCTATAAACGGTGGTTGCATGTTATTCTCCATTTATTTCTCTTTTGTTTTTGTCTAACTTCAGATAAGTCTTACATAAATAATATAAATATCCCAACTTTGACATAACTTCTTTGTGGAAATTTTCGCTTTACTGCCAACTCTTAAGAATCTGGTTTTATTCAGGAAGATGCCAATTCTAATCACCTCTATGTCTGTGGGACTAAAGGTCTTCCCTTCAGGGCTGAACACTGGTTAAGAACTCTAGCTGAGGAGTTCCTGTTGTGACTCAAAGGAAACGAATCCAACTAGTATCCATGAGGATGCAGGTTCCACCCCTGACCTTGCTCAGTGGGTTAGGGATTCAGCATTGCCATGAGCTCTGGTGTAGGTCGCAGACACAGCTCGGGCCCTGCATTGCTGTGGCTGTGGTGTAGGCTGGCAGCTGTAGCTCCGATTTGACCCCTAGCCTGTGAACATCCATATACTGCAGGTGCGGCCCTAAACAGCAACACACACACACAAAAAAAAAAAGAACTGTAACTGAGTTTCTAAGCTCATCTCTAAGAGCAACCACACACACCTCCAGATTGCTCAGCACCCAACTGTCTCTCAGACCTCAAAGGTTAGAAAGATGGACTCCCTGACTGATGACCTCGGAAATCTTCAAGTCACATCCACTGAAATTCCAAATCACATTATAAAAAAGTCCAGGGAAGGCTTTGCTTATAGTGATCCCTCGACATCAAAGCAAATCCATATTCTACTTTAGCAACCATGCAGGAGAGAAGGTCCCAGGTGGGTCCCTATTCACCTACTGCAGTTTCTGGAATTAGGGACCTGTCTTCCTATCTCTTTTACTGAGAGATGTTTAGGCAACAGTTTCTTCTGCTGATCACTAGGACAAAGGTGGCCACCTACTGAGGCATGAGAAAAGATGGAAATTTAAAAACAAAAATGTACCCTATTTCATTCAGGTTTAGATAGGCGTCTCAAATATTCTTTCAAAAATCAAAAATCTAGTATAGAAAAGCATTCTGTAACCAGAAAACAGAGATTACCTTGTCACAAAGCTTTGCCTAGTTCCTAAGAAATCTCCTGGCAATTCTCTATAGATCCAAAGAACTCCAAAAGATGCTTTTCTGAGACATATGGTTTGGTTTGCTCCACACCAGCCCCTCATCAGGGTAGTTATAACAGGAAAATAAAAAGACTTGCATTAAACATATTATTTGCTTCTGTCCTAACTTTAAAAAACTGAAGGACTGGTAAGGTACCTAACTACAGCATCATCCCTTTTTTTTTTTTTTTTTTTTAGTTAGCAGTCACACCTGCAGCACATGGAACTTGCCAGGCTAGGGGGTTGAATCAGAGCTGAAGTTAAGGCCTATGCCACAGCCACAGCCACACCAGAACCAAGCTGCATCTGAGGCCTATACCGCAGCTTACAGCAATGCCGCTGGATCCTTAACATGCTGAGTGAGGCCAGGGATCAAACCCATATCTTCTTACAGATAATGTCAGGTCCTTAACTCCCTGATCCACAACAGGAGCTCCGATTTTATCATTAATTGCACTCCTTACTCCTCTTGTGATAACAAGCAGTGAATCAAATATGGGAAGTGTCAAAAGATAGTGAATGGTTTTAAGAAGTTTTACAATTGCAATTTCTGAATAGGTTCAGGTGTCTTCAGAAGAGAAGTGCTCAAAAAGCTAGATCATCTATAGATCTTTAAGCACACAGATACATTGGGTAACCTAGAAAGAAAATAACAATTCCTCTCCCTCCTCCATCTCTTTCAAACTCTAGCGTGAGATTGATTGTGAGTTCTGAGTTCTCTTGCCTCCTCCTTCACGGAGAAAGCTAAACCCAGGCCATCACCATTTCTGCCCAGAGAAGGATTCCAACTTTCACCTCTAAGTTACTGGACAGCTTCTCTGAGTGGTACAGGCATACCTCTTCTGATTCTCCTTCCAGGTCAGGGATTCACCTGGGTCTCTTTTCAAGGCTCTTGAAAACTTAAAACTTGGGTCTCTTTTTCCCTGATAGCTACCTTGTTCTCAAGTCTTGAGCAAGCAGTTGCAATTGTGTGTCTACCCCTGGGTTACAATGTCAAAAACTGCCTAAGAATTCTGCACTCTTACGGAAGAGAGCAGCAACTGTCAGAAATCGCTTATTGGAAGTGTTGTTTTAACTAAATGCTCATCTGGGACTTCACAGTGTTCACTTGCCTCCTGGGGTTAGGAGCACACTCCACAAATACAGATTAAACTCAGGCCACAGAAGATCTTTGGCTCCATTATTCCCAGATATGTAACAAAAATGGAGCTTCTTCCACAGCATAGGTGCCTATCATAAGGGAAAAAAGAATTACTTTTCATTTTTTCAGGGCCCTCCTAGTGCCTGACTCTGAATTATAAACCAAAAAGAAAAAATGACCAAATCAAATAGCTGTCCCATGCATTCTAACCACTGAGGTGAAACAAGGATTAAGTATCATCTGTTGATTTTACTGTCAGGACACCCAGGAACATATTTTTGATTACAAAAATTGAGTTTAATAGTGGAAATGTTCTAGGTGAAATAAAGGCCAAATTCCCAACCTTCCAAAGAATACACCTTTAACTCTTCTAAAAACGTATTCTTTTCTATGAATAAGTACGTTCACAGTGTCTTGGTGTCTAGACAAGTTTTATTTACCGGCTCATGACAAATCATCTAGGGCAGGCCCGGAGTCCCCATAGGGCCACACTGACTCCCTGCGCTCTGAGTTGACTGGGGCAAGGGTTGGGGAGGGATGCTGTGGACCAGTGGGGACCAGGCCCAACCCCTCTGAACTAAACAGAGGCAGAACAATGGCCGCCTCCGCCAGGGCATGGAGGGTCCGGGTGAGAGGAGACGAACAGGCAGGGGATGTGTAGGGGCAGACACCTCACTCAGGCCGTGGCATAAACCCAGGATGCAGACATGGGCACAGACTGGTCAGGGCAGGCTTTTTCAGCACATGTTTATGAAACTCTTCTTTGCACACCAAAAAGTGAAAAATGCATTTTTTTTTTTCTTTTTCAGCCACCCCTCCACAGCATATGGAAGTTCCTGGGCCAGGGAATGAACCTGAACCGGAGCTGCAAGCCACACCGCAGCTGTGGCAATGCTGGATCCTTAACACACTGCATGGGACATGGGATCAAACAGGTGCCTCCATGGAAACAAGATGAGTCATTAATCCACTGCACCACAGCAGCAACTCCCACAAAAATGCATTTAAAAAATAACATTTTCTATGTACTCAATGCTCAACCTGCACACTAATTTTTCATTTTGATCAGACTGTGAACCATTGGAAATGAACTAGAGCACGCTGCTTAGAAGATGTATCTCAATACCAAGAGATGTTGTTCCCACCAAGTACCTGAAGATCAGTTTCCTGATAATTTGTCATGAAGATGGAGCAGAGCGCTCTGTTTATCCCTATGGTGACCATATTCAGATTTGAACAACTCCAGCCTTGACAAGAAGTATCTCACCATTAGCCAGTACAAAGTAGACTGCCTGAGATGTGGCAGCTTTTCAAAACCACACCACTCCTCCACATATACGAGACTTTTTTTATGTACATAAGGCTTCTGCGGCTGAGATAAGTTGACAATTTTAATTGGTTGTGTTATTCTTTTTGGTAAAAATGCACTTAAGATATTGAAGGGCACATCAATTATTTTAAAAGAACTTTAGCACTGCATTAAGATGTTAAAATATGTATTTAAGATAGCTGGCTTATAAGTAATTGTCAAACATTTCTTACTCAAAATGAAAGCTGGGAGATAAGAGGAAGACAAAAGGTAGACAAAGTACTGTGTGACAGACGCATTTAGTAAGGAAAACACTCAAGTGTGTTTCTTTGTTGCAACAGGTGGGCTGTTAGAAAGCGAAAGTTAGACTGAGGTAAGGTGACGATGTGGCTGGACTAGGGAGAGGCACCACAAGCCTAGATGATGCATTTAAGCTTTAAATCCTTATGCTAAAAAAGTAAAACTATGAAGAACCGAAATTAATGAAACAAGATAACTACAAAGCAAATACTTGATTATCTGGGGAAAAAAAAAACTACTTAGGCATATTTCTGAAGAGAAAACCATAATTTGACCAAATACATGTACTGCAATGTTCACTGCAGCACTACTTACAATATCCAAGACATGGAAACATAGATATCCATCCACAGAGGAATGGATCAACATGATGTGGTTTATATGCACAGTGGAATATTACTCAGCCATAAAAAAGAATGAAATCATGCCATTTGCAGCAACATGGATGGACCTAGAGATTATCATACTAAGTTAGTCAGACGGTGAAAAACAAACATCATATGACATCACTTACAGGTGGAATCTGAAAAAGGGATACAAATGAATTTATTTACAGAACAGAAACAGACTCGCAGACTCTCAAAAACTTGCGGTTACCAACCGGGACAGATCGGGGGTGGGGGTGGACTGGGGGTTTGGAACTGGCATATGCTCCCTGAGGTACATGGGATGATTGGTCCATGGGGACCTGCTGCAGAGCGCAGAGAAGTCTTCCCATATAGATGGCCACAGAATGTTGGTTAAAGAATCTGAGAGAGAACGGATGTGTGTGCATATGTAACTGGATCACTTGGTTGTACAGCAGAAACTATCACAATCCTGTAAATCAACTACAGCAATAAAGCTTTAAAAAATGAAAAAAGAGTAGAAAAAGAGTTAATAATGAGGCATGTAACAGTGAGAAAATACTATGAAGTGGAAGTAGCTAATTTAAGGGGAGCCTCATTCACATTTCCTACCATAAACATCCAAACTATAGATTTTTCGTAATGATGTAATTTGTCCTTATCTTTCTGCTTTGACAGGTATCGCAGGCAGGCCAGAATGACCACCAACCCTGTGAACACTCTACCCTCCTCCACACCGTAACTCCTGATCTAACTGAAGATGGATGCAAGATTAGGGAATTCAGTCAACCAGGAAGGAACGATGACTAGAACTTGTATGGCCTGTGGATTTACACACTTCAGTTCGAATACACTGGCACATGTGAGATGCCCCAGATCTCCTCTCCCCTAGGACCGCTAATTCAGTAGTCCTTTGACAGAAGGAAGTGAACTTTTCTCACTTAATTTGTTCCTGACACACTTGTGTTCATGATTATTGCTTCCTTTTAAGTGGATCTCAAACAACTTTTATGCAGAATCTCATTAAAGTTTTTCCCAGGGGCCTCATCAGCATCACTGGATCATATGCCAGGCTTCTACATTTCTTTTTTGGAAAACCACGACTACCCGGCTCCATCTTTACTTCTGATCTCTTTCTTGTTTTCTGCATAACCTTAAGATCATTAGCGTCGTTCAGGAATCCGTTCTATGGGTGTTCTTAAATTATTTGATATTCACCAGGATTGTTGAACTCTCTGGGGGCGGTCCTGTTCTACCCCACTTCTTTAATAATGCTAGTTGTGTGACCTTAAACCTGCAGTAAACTTTAATAGGAAAAAAAACAAAAGATTTGGAATTTGAGTGACATGGCCTCCATTCCATCATATGTTGATATTATACCCCCCCCAACAGTATGCCTGTAACTTGCTCTTTTTTCTTCTCTCCAAAATGAAAGTTCATTCCCCACTTTATCACCTTAATCCTATTCTTCCAAGTTCCCTTGGCTAAGCCAGGCCAATAACTTCCAGCCAGCATGGAGTCAAGGCATGAGCAGCGCTGCACTTGGCCAGGAGACGGCAGTGGAGGCTCAGGTGGTCCTGTGCTCTCCTATGGATCTGACCAAGGGAAAATGAGCCAGAACCTTCCGACTTCACTGACCACAAAGCTACAGGAAAACTGGGAATGCAGCAGGCATGGCCTGAGCAAGAGGACATCAGTGTTTCCACTGATTCATCGAGTATCTGATGAATAAACTGAAAAACATCCGTTTTACCACTTTAACCTTGTACACCTTTGTTACATTATTTTTTTGTTCTTTTTCCGTCTTTTACTGATTTAACCTCTGTGTAATTTTACTGGAGTATAGTTAATTTACAATGCGGTATCAGTTTTAGGTGTACAGCAAAGTGAATTAGTCTCAGATATGAATATATCCATTTTTTTCCATATAGGTTATTACAAATTTTGAGACTTTCCTGTGCTATACAGTACGTTCTCATGAATCATCTATTTTATACCATAGTGTGTATAAGTTATTCTCACCCTCCCAATTTTTCCTTCCCCTAATGGTTTTATCTATGGTCACCATCAACCATGGTTTTGAAATGTGTTTGTTTTTTTTAATAACTTCTGTATCATTTTTTTTTTATAGATTCCACATATAAGTGATATATCATACTTATCTTTTTCTGGCTTACTTCACTCAGTATGATAAATTTTTAGGTCCATCCACATTTCTGCAAGTAGCATTATTGCATTTTTCTGGCTGAATAATATTCTATTATATATATATGCAACACATCTTTATCCATTGCTTTGTTGATGTACATTTAGGTTGCTTCCATGTCTTGGCTGTTTAAATAGGGGTGCATATATCTTTTAGAATTAGAGTTTTCTCTGGATGGATATATGCCCAGGAGTGGGATTGCTGGATCATATGGTAGTTCTCTATTCAGTTTTTTAAGGAATTTCTTTACTTCTATCCATAGTGGTTGCCATCAGCTTACATTCCCACCAACAATGTAGAATGTTCTCTTTTTCCTACACCCTCTCCAGCATTTGTTTGTTCCAGTGTCTTTTAGATATATCATGTAGGCCGTCATCATCAATGATCCCTCCCAAAGGTTTCTGATCCAAGAGGCATGGAGTCAGCCCCAGGAATTTGCATTTGATCAAACACCGAAGTTGACTTATTCACATTAAAGGTTGAATTCCATATAGTTTAATTAATCTTAGTTTATCTTTTATGTTGTATTATTATTATTCTGTACAGTTTCTAACACTGGTAATCTCTATCTCCCATTAAAAATATTTTCCCCCTTCAGGCTTTCAGTGTCTGTCTTTCTCTCATTTCCAAGCCTAATTTAGCTACATACTAATTTTAGAGGCAACAGAATGTCAGAGAAGAAATATAATGACCACTGAAATACAAACCCTCCCCAAGCCTCAGTTTTCCTCAGTAATATGAAGATAAAACATAACATACCTGATATGAAAATTAAAGAGATGATACATGTTTATCACTTAGAGTAGTGATGGAATAACCGTAGAATCAATGTCTATTATAGTCCTTTTATTCTTTACGGTAACTAGATATAGATAATCCACATTCTTCCTTAGTGCCCGTCTCCAACAGTTCTACTTTGGAGAACAAGGACTTAGACCATCTTGCTTAGTTCAAATTCACAAAGCGGAGAGTAGAGTCCAAACCCTGTCTGAGAGAAGATACAGGTCTGAATGCAAAGGACAGCAAAATAAGGGAGTAGCAGATCCCACCTGTTGCAAAATACCAAACTCCAATAAAAGACAATGATTCGGGTGACCTGAAGATTTTGATAACACTTAAGAACTGCCTTAAGAAGTAAACATCAAATGATGTGATATTTTAACTCAAAAAGTTATTCTACCTAAAATTTGGGCCCAAATTGAATAGTGTCTGCAAAAATTGTTTCTAGAAATTACCATAGTTTGTTAACTACATGTGAAAATATATCAAAGAACAAAATCAAGATGAACTTGTTTTTAACAGGTATTAATTATTAAAATAACCAGCAAATGATCATTATTTGTCATGGAGCCAACCACTAAAGCAAGCAACCAATCAGAAGCTTATATCAATATTGTATATGACAAGTGAACCTAGTCCAAAATATATGAAATATAGACAGAGAAAAAGATCACAAATCAGAAGCCAAATTATCCAAAAGTTATTCTGAGTAGTTGGTATAGAGTAGTTCAAATGAAAGTTAAAAGGAATTATTAATTTAGCTCAAGAGCTAAAGCTATAGATAACTTTACCAAATACAATAATTCCCTTCATAATGCAGAAGTTTAATTGCAATGACTAAAAAGAGTGAATAAAAGCTCCTGATAACTGCAGAAGCAATTTTATTTCAGAGTTGGAATTATTTCTTCATATAACTCTTTCAGAGGGAAAGGTTATTAAAATCCCTCCACTTTAGTCTATTACAATGCAGTGAGGTGACATCACTTCTTGGAGTTCAGTTTCCTCATCTGTAAAGTGATTTTAAGTATTTAAGCATCACTAAACCAATAGAAAGCATATAAATTAGTAACTAGCCCATTGTAAATCTATGTTGGTTCTTCTGCCAGTCATTCCTTTACATCACGCAATGACCCATGTAATACAACATCCAAGTATAAAGGTCAGTGTTTATAATCCTGTTTTTCTCTAAAGTTTCTAAATAATATATGGTAGAAATGATTCATTTGTTTTATAGTTCTCAACACGGTATTGGAAAGAGTACAGGTAGGCATTAGCAAATACTGAATTTTTCTATGTAGAGATACCCAGTAATTTTCCCCTTGTCCTTTCATCATAGATATTGTGTATCTACTGAGTTCCTGTAGCTAGTTCAGGTGACCAGAACAAAACATAGGAAGATAAAAATTATGGACCTCATTAGGCATTTTTTTAAATGTTCATAGGTTGTAGAGAAAAGGGAACACTTGGAGTTCCCGTTGTGGCACAGCAGAAATGAATCCAACTAGGAACCACGAGATTGTGGGTTTGATCCCTGACCTCACTCAGTGTGCTAAGGATCCAGTGTTGCCACGAGCTGTGGTGTAGGTCACAGATGTGGCTTGGATCCCGCGTTGCTGTGACTGTGGCATAGGCTGGCAGCTGTAGCTCCAATTCAACCCCTAGCCTGAAAACCTCCAAATGCTGAGGGTGCAGCCCTAAAAAGGAAAAAAAAAAAAAAAAAGGAACACTTGTACATTATTGGTGTGGATATAAACTGATAAAGCCACTGCAGAAAAAGGGTATGGAAGTTCATCAAAAACTTACAAATATAATTGCCATATGATCTAGCAATCCCATTTCTAGAACTGAAATCAGGATCTTGAATATGTATCTGGGCTCCCATGTTTTTGCAGCAGTATTCACTATAGCTAAGATATATAAACAACCCAAATGTCCATGGAAAGATGAATGGATAAAGAAAATATGGTATATACCTACAGTGGAATACCATTCAGCTTGTAAAAGGAAGGAAATCGTGCTTTACCTCAGCTAGAAAAAGAAGAACAAACAAAACGCAAAGTTAGTAGAAGGGAAAAAAAAATATCAGCAGAATGAACAAAATAAAGACTTTAAAAAATAAAAGATCAATGATACTATGAGCTGATTCTTTGAAAAGATAAAAAGTGATAAACCTTGAGCCAGACTCAACAAGAAAAAAATAGAAATGAAATCAATAAAATAAGAAATGAAAAAAAGGAGAAGTTACAACTGACTCCACAGAAATACAAAGGATCTTAAGAGACTATTATAAACAATTATATGCCAATAGAATGGACATCCTAGGAGAAATGGACAAATTCCTAGAAATGGATAATCTCCCAAGACTGAATCAGGAAGAAATACAAATATAAGCAGGCCAATTACCAATAATGAAATTGAATTAATTTTTTAAAATTTTCCCAATAAACATAAGTCTAGGACCAGATGGTGTCACAGGTGAACGCTATCAAATATTTCGTGAAGAGTTAACACCTACCCTTCTCAAACTGTTAGAAAAAAATTGGAGAGTAAGGAACATTCCCAAACTCACTCTACAAAGCCAGCATTACTTTGATATCGAAAACAAAGATAGCACTAAAAATAAAATTACAGGCCAATTATCACTGTAGAGCATAGAAGCAAAAATTCCCAACCCAGTATTAGCAAACTGAATTTCCACAATATGTCAAAAGTATACACCATGATCAAATGGGATTTATTACAGGGATGAAGGATTTTTCAACATCCTTTGTGGACACACAGCATTAATAAATTGAAGAATAAAAACCATATGATCATCTCAATAGATGCAGAAAAAGCTCTTGAAAAAAATTCAACATCCATTTCTGATAAATACTCTCCTGAAAGTGGGCATAGAGAGAAGAACATACCTCAACATAATAAAGGCCATATATGAAAAGCCCACAGCTAATATCCTATTCAATCTCGAAAAGTTGAAAGCATTTCCTCTAAAATCAGGAACAAGACAAATATGTCCATTCTCACCACTGTTATTCAACATGGTACTAGAAATTTCAGCCACAGAAATCAGGCAAGAAGAACTAAAAGGACTCCAAATAGAAAGGAGGAAGTAAAACTGTTACTGTCTGCAGTTCATATGATACTATACATAGAAAATCCTAAGGATGACACCAAAAACTACCAGAGCTATCAATAAATTCTGTAAAGTTACAGGATACAAAATATACAGAAACCTGTTGCATTTTTATACACTAATAACCTATCAGAAAGAAAAATTACAGGAACAATCCCCTTTACCATCACATAGAAATAATTAAATACCTAGGAATAAACCTGCCTAAGGGAGTAAAGGACTTGTAGCCTGAAAACTATAAGACACTGATGAAAGAACTGAAGATGGCAAACAAACAGATGGCAAAATATACTGTGTTCATGAATCGGAAGAATGAATATTGTTAAAGTACTACTCAGGACAATCAAGATTCAACGCAATCCCTATCAAAATCCCAAGGCCATTTTTAACATAAATAGAACAACTAATTTTAAAATTTGTATGGAAACACAAAAGACCCTGAGGATAGTCAAAACAGTCTTGAGAAAGAACAGACCTGGAAAAATCACACTCCTTGACTTCAGACTATACTATGAAGCTACAGTTACCAAAACAGTCATAATACTGACACAAAAACAGACACAGAGATCAATGGAACAGAAGAGCACCCAGAAATAAACCCATACATTTATGGTCAACTAATCTATGGTAAAGAAGGCAGGAACATACAATAAAGAAAAGACAGTCTCTTCAATAAGTGGTACTGGGAAAACTGGAGAGCTATATGTAAAAGAATGAAATTAGAACATTCTATAAGACCATATATATAAAAATAAACTCAAAATGGGTTAAAGACCTAAATTTAAGACAGGAGATCACAAAGTTCCTAAAAGAAAACATAGGCAGAACCTCTGACAAAAATCATGTCAGTATTTGTCTTCTAGCCTTTTGTATGTGAATGCTTTTATATAAATAGTTTAGTTTGCTCTTTAAGTGAACTTTTTTTCTCTAATAACTTATCTAGAGTTAAACTAAGCCTGCAAATCTTTCAGTTTAGGTATAAATTTTCAGCTTTAGAAGTTCCACTTGGTTATCTTCCATATTTTCTATTTCTTATCAATATATTCATATTTTCCATTAAATTTCTGAATATTTTTATAGCAATGTTTTAAAGTCCTTGTGTGATAATTCCACCATACCTGTCATTTCTGGATCTGTTTCTATCAATTTATTCTCTATAAGTTACATTTTACTGATTCTTGGCATGTCTGGTAATTTTTTATTGCATGCTAGGAATTGTGGATCTTACATTATGAGCACCTGGACATTTTGTCTTTCTTTAAAGAGAGTTAAGTTTTTCTTTGAAAAATAGATTTCAGGTTGATATTTCTGAGCCTTATTTTAATGTTTTCAAGTCAGATACAGAAAGCACTGTAGGAGTAGTACAGTTATACTACAAAGAGGTGATCCTTCAGCTATGTCTACTGAGCATCCCAAGTTTTACAAAGTTTCTCCAGTCAATTGGTCAAATTCAAATACCTTCCAACTTGTGTAAATTCTGGGAATTAATTAGCATACATTACATTTTGGGGTTATTTTTCTGGTAATTACTCTTTGTGTAGAATATAATGAGACCACTATCTTTAGACTTTAAGTGTGTCCAAATCTGGCTCACACTCAAGATAATCAGAAGAGAAGCAGATTAGAGTACAACCCCAATTCAGTTGGCAGTAGTAATAATTGTAGGCTATTTGTAGTAACTCTTAAAATCACTCCACACTAGGTCTGGCCAGGTTAGAACTCTAATTTGGGAAGTCTTATTAATCATGCTTATGAAGTTCTAACTCTCTACAGGCCTCAAGGAGAAGGGTCTGTGGAATACAGAAGAGATTCTGCTTATGTTTTAAAGTTCCTAAGTCCTCTATGGAGACTAAATATACAAAGAATCCTAGGAGCCAGGATTCATCCATTTCAAGAAAACACAATGGTGCCAGGCTGCTCCATGGGCTACTTTTTTTATTCCAGTATGGTCCTTTTCTCTCCCTTGACCTTAAGAAAATTTAAAAGATCTTAAGTGAATTAGAAACCCTACTGGCATAAATTGAGAAATATTTGCTCTTTTTTATTGGTGTTTTAACACTGAATAGCAGTTTCACTTCTATTTCCCAGTAGAAAGTCCTGATCTAAGACAAGAAGACAGATCAAAAAGACAGAATTAGTCTAAGTTAGCAATTATTTTGGCTAATGTTATCAAAGAGGGAAGAATTATAAACTTTTTTTTGAGAATCTAATTTAGCTACAGAAAACACTGGACCATGAGTTTCCCCTTCTGCGTGCTACCCCTTTGGAGCCTTTTAAGAAATCAATTACCATCCTACAAATAGTTGCCCTTCTGGGTTCTTCCTAGTTGCCTCAAAATATATCTGTCCAGCATGGGAGCAAAAGAAATCAGAAAGGAACCCAGTGACAGAGCTAAGGACTTTACAGTTGCCCAGAACTGACATATACAGATGTTAGTTTTCATGATGACAAGTCAGCATCAAAGGAAAATAGGTCTAAATCTTCACCACTCTTACTAAAACTAGGATCATATATTCTACAGTTTTTGCTATAGGGAAAATTCCATAAGGGCAAATACCACTGGATCTTAGAGAACAGAACTTTTATCCCCAAATTTACCTTTTTCTACAACAGTGGGTCTTAACCTTGGGATGACATGGATAATTTGAAAGTATCATGAAAACATTATGCTGCTGTAGAAAAAGATCTATTAAGAACAAAATAATCTGCAGCAACATGGATGGAACTAGAGGCTCTCCTACTAAGTGAAGTTAAGTCAGGAAGAGAAAGACAAATACCATATGATATCACTTATATCTGGAGTCTAATATACAGCACAAATGAACCTTTCCACAGAAAAGACAATCAAGGACTTAGAGAACAGACTTGTGGTTGCCAATGGGGAGGGAGAGGGAGTGGGATGGATTGGGAACTTGGAGCTAATAGATGCAGACTACTGCCTTTGGAATGTATAAGCAATGAGATCCTGCTGTGTAGCACTGGGAACTATATCTAGTCACTTAAGATGGAGCATGATAATGTGAGAAAAAAGAATCTGGAGTTCCCATCATGGTGCAGCAGAAATGAATCCAACTAGGAACCATGAGGTTGTGGGTTCGATCCCCAGCCTTGCTCAGTGGGTTAAAGATCCGGCATTGCCTCCAGTTGTGGTGTAGGTCACAAAGGCAGCTTGGATCTGATGTTGCTGTGGCTGTGGTGTAGGCCAGCAGCTGTAGCTCCAATTAGACCCCTAGCCTGGGAACCTCCATATACCAAGGGTGCAGCCCTAAAAAGCAAAAAAAAAAAAAAAAAAAAAAAAGGAATCTATACATGTATGTGTAACTGGGTCACCATGCTGTACAGTAGAAAACTGACATAACACTGTAAACCAGCTATAATGACCAAAGTAAAAATCATTATATTTTAAAAAAAGGTCTATTCACATGCATGAAATATTGATATCCTTGGATTCCTCTCCCCTCTCTCCACAAGCAGCATCAAAGGAGCATGAGCTCTAGGGAACAAATAGCCCTAAAACTCTTGCTAATTAATGATCACAACTACCAAGAAGTAGAACAGTGTGAAATTGATTCCCTTTCAACATTCTGACCCAAGAAAGAACAAGTGGTCCTCTTAATAACTCAATCTTAGTTATAAAAGATCGAAGACTTAATGAAGGCTAAAGAAACTAAAAACAAAAATAAACAAAATTATAACCAAATAAGCTGATTTACCACACGTCTGCCTTCTAGGGATAGTGGTTCAATTGCTTCAGCTCTGCAAAGCCCAAACTCAACAAAAGGAGACTCAAAGAAAAAAAATGAGAATCAAAATTGTAAGCTTTATAGGCACAGAAAAGGAAATTTTCTGGGTTTGTAACCTTCTGGGGCTCTTTAAGTATTGTTCCTGAAAGGCATTCATATAACCTAATAACCAAAATGGAGTTTGTTGTTTACATAAATGCAAAATTTTTATTCTTCCTAAATCATCAGTTGGATCCTAGGAGACAAGATAGTGGAGTAGAAGGAATAGAGCCTCCTTTCACAAAAATGCCAAAATTGCAACTAACTGCTGAACAAACATCCACAGAAGACTAGAACCTATCAAAATTCTACTTGACAAAGAAGGGGAAGGATCAAGATGGTGAAGGAGTAAGATGTCACACTCACCTTCTCCCACAAACACATCAATAAAACACATCTAACGTGTAGAACGATTCACACAGAACGTCTACTGAGTGCTAGCAGAAGAACTTAAACCTCCAAAAAGGACAAAAAATACTCCACACAACTGGGTAGAACAAAAGAGAGAGAGAGAGAGAGAGAGAGAGGGAGAATGAGAAGGAATCAGGATGGGACTAGCACTCAGAGGGAGCTGTGAAAGAGAAAAGGAACCCACACCATGTGAAGCCACCTAACCAATGGGGACATCAGCTGAGATGGAGGGACCTCACCAAGAAAAGCACAGCAGCTGGACTGAGGGCAAAGCAGAGTGAGAGCCACATACATTATCTGCACCAATGTGCTGGACACCATAGCCTGAGACATTCAGGTGGGGGCTGGGCACTGAGACTCAGGTTCTGGAGGTCATTTACAGGGACGGGAGTAGGACTGGCTGTGTGGACACTAGGGAGTGGTGCGCCATGGGCTGGGGAGTGGAGCACCACAATGGAGGGAACCCAGGAGGAGGTGTGGGCTAAAAGGAGAAGCAAGGCACCACTTCTAGAGAGGGTGAGAGGAGGAGGGACAGACAACCATAGGAATCTCCCAGCACACATGAGGGTTCTCAGAGGGCAGAGAACCTCTGGCACAGGCTATGGGTGGCAAGAGGGCTTGGGCTACAGGAGACCAGGCATTTCTTGTTTGAGCAAAGGGCAGTGGGGGTATAAGCATGATGTGGTGCCTCTTGTATGATCTACAGGTGATGGGGACAAACCACAGCAGTCATCTCAGAAACCAGAGGGAGGTATAGTCTGCCACCACTAGGAGTCTGTGAACAGGCTCCACCTGCAGCCCCAGTCAACTCAAAGGTTGGGGAAAAAAGAACACTGCAACAGAACACCACTTGTTGTTGCTCTCACTCTCCTGGGAACACAATCACCCTGCTGCTGCCACCACCAAATACTCCAGGCAGTGCCCACACATGCTTGATCATTGATACTTTCCAGGACACTGCAACTAGGAGCAGCCTGTGCAGCACCTCCTGCTGGGGCTAAGCAGGACAGAGTGCTTCTTGCATGGTCTACAAGTGGCGGGGGCAAACCACCAGTTATCTTTGACTTCAGAGGTAGCTGTGGCCTCTCACCACTAGGGATCCATGAACAGGCACCACCTGCAGCCCCAGTCACCTCACAGGGCACCACAAAGGAAGGCATTGTGACCAAACACCACCTGTTGTTGCCCTAACTCCCCTGGGAACTCACCCTGCCACTGCCACTGCCACATGCTCTGGGCACTGCTTAAACATGCCTGAGGCTCATTACCACTTCCCAAGGCATGGCAATTAGGAGTATCCTGTGCAGCCTTGCTACAGGTCCTTGCTACTGTCATGAACCCAGCAACCATGCCCTAAATATTAGCCCTACCCATTGCCTCCTTCTCCCTGGAAATACACACACCACCCTGGGGATAACAGCATGCTCACACCAGAGAGGCAGCAAATATCCAAACTCCCACAACAAAAATAGTAACCTCCCATAAATACAAAGGGGTGCTCTTGCATAGAAATAGCCCTCCAATACTCACAGAAAAAGAAAAATATAAGCAAAATGAAGAAACTCAGGAACCATTTCCAGCTAGAAGAACAGAATAAGTCACTGAAGCAGCAAACAATGAAACAGACTTCTGCAGTCTAATACGCACTAAAGTTCAAAAGGTAGATAGTGAAAATACCGAAGGAATTAAAGGTGAATATGAAAGAATTAAGAGCAGATATAAACAGTAATGCTAATTACTTTACAAAGGAATTAGAAAATATAAGGAGGAACCAAGAAACAATTGGAAAGCTCATTTGCAGAGATGCAAATGGAGCTAAAGGCACTAAAGAGCAGAATGAATAATGTAGAGGAATGAATTAGTGACTTGGAAGTTAGAATAATGGAAATCACCCAATCAGGACAGCAGATAGAAAACCAAATTAAAAAAAAACATAAAAGCAATATAAAAGATCTATGGGATAATAAAAAGTAGGCATAACAGGAATTCCAGAAGGAGAAGAAAAAGAAAAGGGAACTGAAAATATATTTCAAGATATTATGTCTGAAAATTTTCCAAATCTAAAGGAAACAGATATCAAGATAGACAGAGAAAGCACAGAGAGCCCCCAACAAGTTGAACCCAAAAGGCCCACACCAAGACATATTATAATAAAAATGGCAAAGTTAAAGAGAGGATTCCAAAGGCAGCAAGAAAAACACAAAACATTAATTTTAAGGGAACACCCCCATAACACTTTCAACCAATTTCTCTACAGAAACACCGCAGGCCAGAAGAGAGTGGCAAGATATATTCAAAAGTTCTAAAAGGGAAAAAAAATTGCAGCCTAGAATACTCTAACCAGCAAGAATATCATTTAAAATAGGAGAAATAAAGACTTTCTCCAACAAACAAAAACTAAACGAGTACAGCAATACTAAACCCATTCTAAAAGAAATACTGAAAGGACTTCTCTAAATAAAAAAGAAGTAAGAAGAAATAGGATGGAGGAAATCACAATTGGAAAGCAGTAACTTAAAAAAGCCAGTATACAGATCTAGAAGAAAAAAAAAAAACCTACTGTAAAACTGTTGATAAACACAAGGAACAGCAAAAGGACAAACATGAAGATGTTAAAAAAAGGACTTCAAAATCATAGAATGTGGGGAAGGAAATTATGAAAATCTAGACTTTTTTAAAATAAGTGTTTGATCCTGTATGATCATCAGGCTAAAGAAAGCAGATATAGGAAGGGGTTAACATACTTAAAAAAAACAGGGAAATCACTAATTAAAACCAAGTATTACATTCGCAAAAACTAAAAAGTACAAAATACACAAGTATAAAATAAAAGGGAATCATCCAACCAAAAAAAAGAAAGGAAGAAAGGAAAAACATTGAATCAACTGGAAAATGCGGTTTAAAATGGCAAATATATTTTTATCAATAATTACCTTAAATGTTGATGGACTGAACGCTCTACTCAAAAGACACAGAGTGGAAGACTGGATAAAAATGCAAGCGCTTACAATATGTAGTCTACAGGAGACTCACCTTAGGGTAAACGACACATACAGTTGAGAAGTGAGGGGATGGAAAAAGATGTTATTTCATGCCAGTGGAAAAGCCAAGAAAGCAGGAGTTGCAATAGTCATATCAGACAAAATAGACTTTAAAATGAAGGCCATAAAGAAAGACAAAGAAGGACACTATTTAATGATGAAAAGATCTATTCTATAAGAGGATATTACAATCATCAATATATATGCCCCTAATATAGAAGAACCCAGATACATACAACAAATACCAACAGACATAAAAGGAGAAATTGATGGGACTATAATAATAGTAGGAGACTTTAACACCCCACTCACATCAATGGACAGATCCTCTAGACAGAAAATCAATAAGACCACAGAGATCTTAAATGACACAATAGAACGGTTAGACTTAATTGACATTTTCAGAGCATTACATCCAAAGAAGATGGAATATACATTCTTTTCAAGTGCACATGGACCATTCCCAAGCATCAATCACATACTGGGGCACCAAAACTAACCTCAACAAATTTAAGAGTATAGAAATTATTTCAAGTTTCTTCTCTGACCACAATGGCATGAAACTAGAAATCAAACACAGAAAAAGAAATGAGAAAAAAACTAACTACATGGAGACTAAACAACATGCTACTAAAAAAAAAAAAATGGGTCAATGAGGAAATCAAGAAGGAAATTAAAAAATACCTTGAGAAAAATTATAATGAAGAAACCACCATTCAAAATCTATGGGATCCCACAAAAGCAGTGCTTAGAGGGAAATTCATAGCAATACAGGCCTTCCTCAAAAAAAAAAAAATTTCAAATTGACAACTTAACCCACCACCTAAATGAATTAGAAAAAGAAAAACAAACAAAACCTAAAGTCAGCAGAAGGAAGGAAATCACAAAGATCAGAAAGGAAATCAAAAATAGATATTCAAAAAATAGAAAAAAAATCAATAAAACCAAGAGCTGGTTCTTTGAAAAGGTAAACAAAATTGACAAACCTCTGCCCAGACTCACAAAAAAGGGGAGAGAAAAAAAAAAGCCAAGAAAGAAATGAAAAAGGAGAAATCACCACAGATACTGAAGAAATACAAAAACCCTAAGAGTATACTATGAACAACTATATGCCAACAAATTCGACAACCTAGAAGAAATGAAAAACTTGCTGTAGATTTACAGCCTGCCAAAACTGAATCAAGAAGAAATAGATCAACTGAACAGACTGATCACTATAAACGAAATTGATTATGAAATTTAAAAACACTGCCTACAGATAAAAGTCCAGGACCAGATGACTTCACAAGCCAATTCTATCAAACATCTAAATAGGAACTTATACCCATCCTCCTAAAACTTTTCCAAAAGGTTGAAGAAGGAACACTCCCAAAGACATTCTATGAAGCCATCATCACCCTAATACCAAAATGAAAGATACCACCAAAAAAGAAAATTATAGGCCAGTATCTTTGATGAATATAGACATAAAAATTATTAACAAAATATTAGTCAACCGAATCCAACAACACAGAAAAAAGATCATACACCATGACCAAGTGGGATCCATCCCAGGTTCACAAGGATGGTTCAACATATGCAAGTCAATCATCATACACCACCTTAACAAAAGAAAAGTCAAAAACCACATGATCATCTCAGATGCAGAAAAAGCATTTGACAAAGTCCAACATCCATTCATGATAAAAACTCTTGCCAAAGTGGGTATAGAGGGAACATGCCTTAACGTATCAAACATATTAAAAGCCATTTATGACAAACCCACAGCCAATATAATACTCAACTGAGAAAAGATGAAAGCCTTCCCTCTATAATTTGATTTTAACCCTAGCCTGGGAAACTCCATATGCTGTAGGTGCAGCCCTAAAAAGACAAAAAAAAACAAAAATAAAATAAACCACAAGAAAAAAACTATAAAAACACAAACCATGGAAGCTAAAATGTTACTTGACAACCAATGGAACACTGAGTAAATCAAAGAGAAAATCAAAAAATACCTGTATAGAAATGACTATGAAAACATAATGATCCAAAACCAATGGGATACAGGAAAAGCAGTTCTAAGAGGAAATTTCATAGCAATAAAATCTTACATCAGTAAACAAGAAAAATCTCAAATAAACCACCTAACCTTACACCTAAAGCCACTAGACAAAGAAGAAAAAACAACACTCATAGTAGAAAGAATTATTAAGTTCAGAACAGAAATAAATGAAATAGGGAAGAAGAAAACAACAGAAATGATCAATGAAATTAAAGCTGGTTCTTTGAAAAGATAAACAAAATGTATTAACTTTTAGTCAGAAAAGTTTTTTCATCCCGAAAATAGGAAGAAGGCTCAAATCAATAAAATTAGAAATGAAAGAGAAGACATTACAACTGATACCACAGAAATACAAAGGATCATGAGAGACCACTATAAGCATCTATACAGCAATAAAATAGACAACTTAGAAGAAATGGACAAATTCTAAGAAAGGTACAATCTTCCAAGACTGAACCAAGAAAAAATAGAAATATAAATAAACCCATTTCAAATACTGAAATTGAAACTGTGATTTAAAAACTTCCCATAAACAAAAGTCCAGGACCAAATGGCTTCACAGGTAAATTCTATAAAACATTTAGAGAAGAGCTGACACCCATCCTTCTGAAATTCCCCCAAAATTGCCAAACAGACTGAGCTCATTCTATAAGGCCACCACCACCTTGATACCAAATCTATACAAAGATGCCACAAAAAAAGTAAAATTACAGGCCAGTATCTCTGATGGATATAGACACAAAAATCCTCATCAAAAATAATAGCAAACCAAGTCCAGTAATGCATTAAAGGGATTATACACCACAATCAAACGAGATTTCTGTCAGGGATGCAAGATTTGTCAATATCCACCAGTCAGGAGTTCCCAGTGTGGCACAGCAGAAATGAATCAGACTAGTATCCATGAGCATGTGAGTTCAATCCCTGGCTTCACTCAGTGGGCCAGAATCCAGTGTTGCTGTAAGCTATGGTGTAAGTTGCAAACAAGGCTCAGATCCCACAATGCTGTGGCTGTGGTGCAGGCTAGCAGCTGTAGCTCCAATTTGACCCCTAGCCTGGGAACTTCCATATGCCATGAGTGCGGCCCTAAAAAGCAATAAATAAATATATATATATCAATTAAATATTATATATAAATCAATTATATATTATATGTAAATCAATTATATATATATATAATCCACAAATCAATTAGTGTGATACACCCTATTAACAAAGTTAATAAAAAACATATGATCATCTCGATAGATGCATAAAAAGGTTTTGACACATTTATGATAAAAAAAAAAAAAGCTCTCCAGAAAGTGGGCATAGAGGGAGCATAATTCAACATAATAAAGGCAATATAATACAAACCCACAGCTACCATTATTCCCAAAGGTGAAAAGCTAAAAGAATTTCCACTAAGTTCAGGAAAAAGACAAGGATATCCACTTTCACCACTTTTATTTTAACATAGTTTTGGAAGTCCTACCATGGCACTCAATGGAGAAAAAGAAATGAAAGGAATCCAAATTGGAAAGAAAAAGTGAAACTGTCAGTGTTTGAAGATGACATGATACTACACACAGAAAATCCTAAATAACACAGCAAAAAACTACTATAGCTCATCAATTAATTTGCTAAAGTTGCAGGATACAAAGTTAATACATGGAAATCTCATGCATTTCTATACACTAACGACCTAAGATCAGAAAGGTAATTAACGAAACAATCCCATTTACTGTAACAAAAAAGGAAATAAAATACCTAGGACTAAATCTTCTTAAGGAAGCCAAAGGCCTGTACTCTGAAAACTATAAAACACTGTGGAAAAAAATCGAGGATGAAACAAATAGTTGGAAAGATATACCATGTTATTGGATTGGAAGAATCAAAATTGTCAAAATGACTATACTACCCAAGGTAATCTATATATTCAATGAAATCCTTATCAAATTATCAATGGTATTTTTCACAGAAATATAAACAAACAACTTTTAAATTTGTATGGAAACACAAAAGACCCCAAACAGCCAAAGCAATATGGAGAAAGAAAAATGGGAGTTATCGTGGCACAGTGGAAACGAATCCAACTAGGAACCATGAGGTTGCGGGATCGATCCCTGGCCTTGCTCACTGGGTTAAGGATCCCGTGTTGCCATGAGCTGTGGTGTAGGTTGCAGACCCTACGTTGTGGCTCAGATCCTACGTTGCTGTGGTTGTGGCATAGGCCGACAGCTGTAGCTCCAATTAGACCCCTAGCCTGGAAACCTCCACATGCCACAGGTGTAGCCTTAAAATGACAGAAGTCAAAAAAAAAAAGAAAGAAAGAAAGGAAGGAAGGAAGGAAGGAAGGAAGGAAAGGAAGGAAGGAAGAAAGAAAGGAAGAAAGAAAGGAAGAAAAGCAACAAAGAAAAATGAGCTGGAGCAATCAGGCTCCCTGACTTCAGACTATGCTACAAAGCCACAGCCATCAAAACTTATGATACTGACACTAAGACACAAATATAGATCAATGAAATAGGATAAAAGCCCTAGCAATAAACCCATGTACCTATGGTCAACTAATCTATGACAAAGGAGGCAAGAATATACAGTGGAGAAAGAACAGTCTCTTCAATAAGTGGTGCTGGGAAAACTGGACGGCTACATGTAAAAAAAAAAAAAAATGAAGTTAAAACACTCTCTAACATCATACACAAAAATAAATTCAAAATAGATGTAAGACTGGATACTATAGAACGCTTAGAGGAAAACAGGCAGAACACTATCACATAAATTACAGCAGTATCTTTGGTTCTACCTCTAGAGTAATGAAAATAAAAACAAAAATAAGTAAATGGGACATAATTAAACTTAAAAGCTTTTGCACAGCAAAGGAAAGCATAAAAAAATAAAACCCACAGAATGGGAGAAAGTGCTTTCAAATGATGTGATCAAAAAGGGATTAATATCCAAAATATACAAACATCTCATGCAGTGCAATATCAAAACAACAAACAACCCAATCAAAAAGATGGGCAGAAGATCTAAACAGACATTTCTCCAAAGAGACACATGGTCAACGAGCACATGCAAAGATGCTCAACATCACTAATTATTAGAGAAATTCAAGACAAAACTACAATGAGGTATCTCCTCATACCAACCTGACTGGCCATCATCAAAAAGTCTACCAACAATAAATGCTGAAGAGAGTGTGGAGAAAAGGGAATCCTCCTACACGGTTGGTGAGAATGGCAATTGGTACAACCACTACGGAGAACGGTGTGGAGTTTCCTCAGAAAAACTAGAAACAGAACTACCATATGATCCAGGACATCCAACTGGAGAAAATCATAATTCAAAAAGACATATGCACCCCAAATATTCATAGCAGCCCCATTTATAATAGCCAAGACATGTAAGCAAGCTAAATGTACATCACCAGAGGAATGCATAAAGAAGATTCAGTACATATACACAATGGAATATTACTCATCCATAAAAACAAAAGAAATATCATTTGCAGCAACGTGGATGGACTTAGAAATTTTCATACTAAACGAAGTTAGAAATACAAAGATCATATGAGAGCACTAGCATGTGGACTCTAATTTTTAAAATGATACCAAAAAACTTATAAAACAGAAACAGATTCAAGGTTGCCAAGGGGGAGGCGGAGGGAGTGGGATGGACTGGGAGTTTGGGCTTAAAGGGAAACTGTTACATTTAGAATGGATAGACAATGAGGTCTTACTGTATAACAGAGAAATATGTCCAATCACTTGTAACGGAACTTAATGAAAGATATGAGAAAGAGTGTGTTCAGATGTATGACTGAGTTTTTTGTACACCGGAAATTGACAATGTAAATCAACTACAATTAATTTTTTTAAAAAGAAAGAAAAGACTCAAAAGACTTTGAAACCAAAAATGGTTACCAACGAGGAGAGGTGGGGTGGAGAGAAATTAGGAATTTGGGATTAACATATACATATTACTATGTATAAAATAGATTAGAAACAAGGACATACTGTATAGCACAGGGAACTCTATTCAATGTTCTGTAATAACCTATGTGGGAAAAGAAACTGAAAAATATTGGATATACGTATAACAATTACTTTGCAGTACACATGAAACTAGCAGCACTGTAGATCAACTATTCTCCAATGAAAATAAAAATTAAATTACATTGAAAAATTAATAAAGAGTTGGAATATCTGGAATCTAATATACTGCACAAATTAACCTTTCCACAGAAAAGAAAATCATGGACTTGGAGAATAGGCTTGTGGTTGCCGAGGGGGAGGGAGTGGGATGCTCTGAAGTCTGGGGTTAATAGATGCAGACCATTGCCTTTGGAATGGATAGGCAATGAGATCCTGCTGTAAAGCACTGGGAACTATGTCTAGTCACTTGTGATGAATCTACACAGGTATGTGTAACCGGGTCACCACGCTGTACAGTAGAAAATTGACAGAATGCTGTAAACCAGCTGTAACGGAAAAAATAATCATTATACCAAAAAAAATAAAATAAAATCAACAGCTGGAAAGATAGGCCATGGATTTAGAGAAGAGGCAAATACTGGCCAGCAGATAAAAACACCAGAGTGTAACTGTAACAAGGAGTTCCCTGATCTTAAGATGACTGAGAAGGCGAAACTTGCCATGATATTTCTAGCACGTAGAGGACCTATTTGGGGGGGAGTTCCTGAGGGATCTATGGCCATATTGGGGAAAGCTATCTTTTTTGCATTTGATGAGTATCTGTATAATCTTGGCTCCCTTGTAGTAACAGAGGCTTGAAGGACAACAGACGGCATAGGCAAAGGAGGTGGCTTCTCTTGGTAACAGGGAAGTAACTGTGGTGTGAATGGGGCCGAAAATTAATGGGCATCCATCACTCAGATATCAAAGAGTGAAGGCAGGGTATCTAGAAAAGGGGTTTAGGAATCCCTTGTTTTACCTGATCCTTTTTCATCTATTTTCAGTTGTCAGAGGCCAAAATGTTTAAAGAGTGGTTTACTTACAGCAGAAATAGGCATGCTAAAGGACTGAAGCTCTGGTGTGCCTCTATGACAACACCAGACCCAAGAGAAAAGGAATCCAGCTCTACCTTGAAGAGTTTATTAGTCTCCTGGGTGTACAAATGGAAGGCAAGCGTGCCTGGAAGGCTGTGGGACTTATGAGCCCCAAAACAGGAGAAAATTGAGATGAGACAGCAATGAACAAAGCCATTTTGTATAGAAATTAGCTTCATCTTGTTTCAGTATTCTTTGCATCTAATTAAGAGTACTAAAGAACAGAGCAGATCAATTAGCAGGTGTGCATGAATTGAAGCAATCTGAATGGGGCCACCTGAGGGGTCACTGTATGTATAGAGAAGCATACAGGTCACAACCACTTAAGGTGACCTAATTCATCTGATGAGAACCAGTGCTTAGAAAGAAAAAAAGAGAGAGAGGAGGAAAAAAAAAAAAAAAGCTGATTACAAATGCAGGAGGTATTCAAATAGTAGAGAGATGAGAGTGCTCCAGGCTGTAGGCACTCTGTGAAGAAAAGCCCACGGCTAACCAAAGCACCAGGGAGCCAGCTCAAACACAAGTGTGTCAAGGTGACAGGGCCTTAATCTCATACTGTGGATTTTTTTCAGAGAGACGGGAATGCATAAAAACATCTGTTCTTTTGCTTAGTGTTACAAGAGTCCTTCCATCCTTCAAGCTTTCGGCTAGAAAGAAAACTTAAATAGAGAATCACAGACTTGGAAGGGCCCTTAGAGATGATGAAGTCAAACTTTCATTTTACAGTTGAAGAAACTGAATGAGGCCACAAGAGGTGGAATGATTTACCCAAGGTCACATACATGGTTGGTTCATAAGAGATCTGGAACTTAAGCCCTTAGGTCAGTTCTTCTACTCTGATGTTCTTTGCAAGACACTCTCATTTTGATCTATGCCACAAATTCACCAAACAACTGTAAAGGTGCAAACTTGCTAAATGCAGACACTGTACTGTCAGAGACAACATTTATGTAGACCCATTTTAGCCTGTCAACATCTAACTGGCTTAAGAACTAATTAAAAAAAATTAGTGGTACTGCAACCATATCCAAATCAGCCAGTTTACTTGCATATGACTTGTACTCCAAAACTGACATTTTTAAAGTTGTCCCAATAAAAGACTAACCATAGTAAAGATTATCAACCATGAAGGCAAATTTTGGCTTCTTGTGGTTCTCAAAATTGATCCCAAATGCTTCATAAAACATAAGCAGAACTCAAGAACACAGACATCTTAAACTTTACTCATAACAAGTGCTGTTAAAATCACACTGTATGTAAGCAGGAGAAATATATCTTCATTGATAGAAACTGCAACAACTAGAGTTTACTTTCCTCTATTAGAGTACAAATTGGCTAGGAAGGAGCAAAGTGCTATCTTGCTTTTGAGGTTCACCAAGGACGGTGATTGAATTGAAGAAATCATTCCATGAGAGGAATCAGAAGCATTGCAAAGTAGAGTGGGTAACCCATACAACTATATGCAACCATGCCAGCACCACTACCACACATACACACTGACTGAAAAGGTATTTGAATTTGACGAAGAGGTATAAAGAGCAAGGATAAAGGCTATTAGTACTCAGGGAGTTTATAAGAACTAATATCTAGACTCTGAAGAACTCTTACCATATAGAACACAGAATTAGGAGCTTGGTGAAGAATCAGAATGAACAGATGTCTATTTCAATGCACTCTACCCTTGACTCTCAGTATGATTATTCACATGGAGAAGTGAATGTAATACTCATATAATTACAGATACAACGGTAAAGGCAAAACAAATGGTATCACATACTCATTCATAGGGAAAGTGGTTACAAAGTTTTTTGTTCTGTTGCTCCTCCCACTCTCTCTCCAGTACCTTTCATCTGACTCCTGAGGATACCAGAGAGCCGGAAGGAGGAATAGCCCCATCTCCCTGTATGCGCTGAGGAACTGTGCTGCTACTGAATGGCAAAAATGGACCATCCAAGAGCAAGCTCACCTCCCACTCATTTATACATCTGGTGTCCGCTGTCACACTTTCGTTGACACTGATTTCTGGAGAGTCACTGGTGACCATCCAATTATCATATTTGATAGGTTCCCTTTAATAGGATCCTCCAAGCCATCTTTGATACCGTTTGGTATCACTGACCTCCTACTTAGTCTTGAAACTGTCTTCACTAGGGAGACACTAAGGTGATTGCCTATCTTTAGCTAATCTCTGCTTTTTGCCCACAACTCTTCCCCAGTCCCCATCTCTGTAGGCATTCCCCAAGAGTCTTTTTTCTATCTCCTTGTTCTCGCTCTCTTGCCCGTTTCTTTAGCTCTCTTCTCACAAATTTACCAGCAGTTCTTCCCATGCAATTATACCTTATGCTAGTCTAGAAGCTTTCAAAACGTATATAGTCTTTCCTTTGATACGCCCACAATTGTCATTCTTTATTTTACAGAGAAGGAAACAGAGATTCCTCCATGTGTCGTTAGCTACTTCCTATCTTTGAGCCCCTGGGCAGGTGAGTCTGTAAACTTAATCCTAGCTCTTGGGTCCAACGCTCTTTTCACCACACCATAAACATAATGCCTCCAAACACTAACAATGCCCCCTCTTCTTCACAACTCTTTACCCACTCATTAGGAAACTGTATCTCAATATCCTCGTAACTTGCCACATTCCCCAGATGCTTCCTCCTTTAACCTCAATTTTGGCCACACCCACAACATGTGGAAATTCCTGGGCCAGAGATCAAACCCAAAACATAGCAGTGACCCAAGTCACTACAGTTACAACACCAGATCCTTAATCCACTGCACCACAAGAGAACACCTCAATTTTTTTAATTGATACAAAATTGATGTATAACATTGTACTAGTTTCAGGTATATGACATAGTGATTAGGCATTTATATATATTGCAAAACTATCACCACAAAAAAGTCTAGTTAACATCCATCACCAGAGTAATGATGAGATGAGAATTTTTAGTATCTATTCTCCTAGTAGCTTTCAAATTCACAAAATATTATTAACCATAGTCATTATGTCATATGTTACATTCCCAGGATCTATTTTATAAATGCAAGTTTATATTTTTTGACCCCCTTCACCCATCTCATCTGCTCCCTACCTCTGGCAATCATTAATCTGTTCTTTGTACCTCAGTTCAGTTTTGTTTTTTAATTCCACATGTATGTGAGATAATGCAGAATTTGTCTTTCTCTGTCTGACTTACCTGTTTGGCATAATGACCTCAGGGTCCATTCATGCTGTTGCAAATAGCAAGATTTCTTTCTTTTAAAGGCTGAATAGTACTTCATTATACATATATGCCACATTTTCTTAATCCATTCATCCATCACTAGACATTCTATTTCTTATAATGCGATCAGTATATTCCTAGTTACATGTCCTTGAAAATATCTTTAATGTCTCTATTTGCTACCAATCAGTTGCTACATTCTAGAAATTGCATTTCTCAATGTCTCTTATGTCATCCACCAAACCCTTTCAATTCACAAAGCTTCTTTCTTTGTTCTGGTTCTTAAATTCACTTCCCTAAAAGTCTACCCTATTGTACTACTAAACTAAGGTGTATTAATACACGATTAGTGTGTCTTCCTTCTGTCTCTCCTTTAATTTACCCCTGCTCTGTTTCTAAAATAATCTTATTATGCTCTGTTCACATGCTTTCAATGCCTCTGCATTGCCTTTAGAATAAAGTCCAAATGCTCCAAGCCCTCTATCATTAAGGCCCCAGTTTATAAAGAACTTTATACACAGTTTTCTTACTAATCTCATGCACCCTAAGGCTTCTGAGACATCCTTGACTATTTGGTGCTCATATATTTTCTGATGGTAGGTGCTCAAAATATATTTATTAGGTTAAATTAAATCTCTTTGGAATGGATTTGTTTTATCTTACTGTTTGACAGTCAAGAGATTACAAACCCTTTCCTTTTACATCGCCATTCCCATTAGTTAGCATTCCTTTGGGTACATGTTCTAGAGCCCCGTTCTTCTCTGCTCTTAGACATCTGTATGTGCATATTTGCTTTCATTGCACAAATGAGTAACTCAAAAATTTGTAGACATCTGTTGTTGTACTTCAGCCAAGACACTATATTCCATGCCAACCCAAATTATTAAAATGATACAAAATTGGTGATACATCCATTTTCCATGAAAAAAATATCATAAATATGGAAAATGCATTGTAATAGTGTTTATTCTCACCCAGTATGTAAAATAAATTATTCTCCCTGCATAGTAGCTAAAGTTCAGTTCTAGAAAACTTTTGACTTCATAAATTTATAAGGAAAGCAGCAGAAATAATCTGTTAAATTTGCTGATTTCCGATGCATTCTAATAATTATAAAATAGAACTAGAAAAGCATAAACAGCCACATAATCTCTGAGTGAGATGCAAACTCTCTATGGTCTCTGAGACTGTTATCTAGATAGATGTGCTAAGAAATTCTTCAAGGTGATTAAAATATTAAGTTGTCAAAATAAAACCTCAATTTAGGCTTGCTATACCCTAAAATGTTAGTCTTGAAAAATAGCCTAATTAAACCATGTTGTAGCTTGTTGGCTGTGGCTTTCAGCAAATATCTCATGCTGGATGTCCTTTTTCTTTTTAAAGATACACAGTAGTGGGCGTTCTGTTCTTCCTAATGACTCTAAGAAAAATCTACCTTATGTAATGACAATATTAAGACTATACCCCCAAAATAGGAGAGAATTCACTTAAAGATGCAAAACAGCATTGTAAATGTGACACTGCCCAGGGCACCAAGCCTTGTGAAAGGTTCCTACCAATTGCTGCAGAATTGCATTCCTCTACCCTATTTAGGGGGACATTTCCACTGTCTCACTTAGCACGTTATTTCTGGGGACTGATCCACCCTATTACTTCTCCAAACAACTCCTCTGGGCCAAAACTGACACCTACAGCCCCAAGCTACCATGGTCTTCCCGTAGCGTGAGGCAGGCTAGTCACTGGCCCAGCTCTATGCTCATGGCATTTCTCCACTCCACTCCATTGGCTCTGCTCCCTTCTGTTTCCTTGTCCAGAGCCTTTTCAGTGAAAGAACATCGCCTACAAAAGTGAATTAGGAGGTTGGAATCATAGTCCTGACTCTTTCCCTAGCTGAGTGGCCTTCACCAATTCCCTTGACCTAACTTTGTCTTCCATTCCTTATATGCAATAGTTGGAATCATATTTCCCATGATTGCTGTGAGAATCTTGAGAGATAAGGTCCAATAAATCATTTGGAAAAGAGCTCAAGTACCCATGTCTTTCCCCCACCACCTTTCAGCCTTCAATTACCTATATTGGCATTATTCTGAACTTTAACCAAAAGAGGATACAAACTAAGTCACAGAGAGTGACATTCCTAATGGTACAAGAAAAAAAACATAATTCCAGTTTTCTCATCCCAGGTCCTAATACTTTCTTAGTATTTTCTTAAGAGACCATGAAGAGCCTCTTAATCCCTCTGCCACTGAGTCTTTTCAGAGAGAGAAAAGGTTTTGTGTTGAAAGTGGTCAAAGTCTATGGCAAATTAGAGGATAGATTCAGAGAGCAAAAGAATACATTTTGGCAATTGCCTCAAGAGAGGAAAGCAGGTTCCAAAAATTTTGTGTCGATACCAAATAAGACTTTAGGCTGTAAGGAAAGTAAAGGAACTATAAAAGAAGGAAAACGGATGTTGAAAGTTAACGTTAAAGAGCTGCCTCAGATTTAATCATCCACGCTTTGGGGAAACAACGACATATCCTACAAAAGGTCACAATATGGTCCTTTGCTAACATCACTTCTTTGCACCTCATCTCACACACCCTCTGCTGTATCTGACTTAACACCCCAGGGAACTCCACAGCCAGTCTGCTTTCTTTTCTGTTCTCACTACCTTTACAGAGCTCAGATCATCTGCCTGGAATTCCCTTCCACTGTGTTTGATTCCTTCTCTGATTACAGGAAAAATTATATAAAGCCTTTGGTCAAAGGAACGACTGTGTGTTTATACAACAGCAGTTACTCCCAGTTTGCCTCCCTTGAAACTGCAGCAGAGGGTCATAGTTAATGAGTACCTCCATTCCCTTATTGTGCTGGACACACTGCAGGACTTGCCTATAGAAGAAAATGGAACTGGTTAAGGTACTTTTGTCCAACATGCACATCCAAGGAGGAGAATAACCAGGGGAAGATTTATGTGAAGTGGCATAGTTACTGACCTAGGAGGATGAGTCCAAGGCAGTTCTCATTCCCTGTTCTCCTGTGCCTCGAGGTAACTGAAAGGAGCATCAAAAGCAATGCTGTGCGTAGGGGGATGGGTTTAGGGGACAGGAGAGCTTTGCCAGAGGGCACCTTGCTTGCTCACCACCCCAGGCTAAAGGCTTTATGAGCTCAGCACAGACATTCATTGGCCTCCCTGTCAGAGCTGAGGGAGAATAAGCTCTTTGTAGCAAGTCGCCCTTTCTGAGTTTGGCAAGATATAGATGCAGATATTTCTGTGGCCCAAGTAATACAGAAAGTCACTGAGCTTGAGTCATCCTGAAAGCTTACTGCTCAAGAGGACACCCAACTGAAAAGATGAGAAAAGGGTAATTTAAGTTCCCATAAGCCCTCTAAGTTCACTAGCGATAAGGGGAAGTATTTCAGATGGAAAATCGGAGTGAAGAAACCTCAGTCAGAACTGCTGGTGTCAAAATAGCTTACTCCTATACTTTCTGCAAAAGCACCTAACCGTGTGAACATAACACCAGGATCCTAGGTCAGAGCCTCTGCAAGTGAGCGGCTCTGAAGCTGAAGTACCATTAGCCTCTAGGTGAGTCCACTTTCATAGGTGGTTATATAATTGGTGTAGGAACGGAGGAGTCAAAAGATGACAGCTAGAAACTGCATAATATACAGCAGGAAACTGTCCATCGGTAAGGTCCAGAGGCTTCCAAAAAAACCATCAGGTTATCCCCTGAAAGAACAGGCGAGTATCTGCAAAGACAGCAGGCATTAATAGTCAAGAAACAAGCTGCACCAGCTAAATGAGAGGCATGTCTGCCCCTCACTGTCACTCCCTCTCCTTCCCAACCTTGAAGCAGCCAAAACAATTTCATGAATGGGAGAGGAGAGGAGGGCAGGAGATGGGGGAAGGGGGTGGGGTTTAGAACAGCGGGCAGGTCTGAGAGTAGGGTGAAGTAAGAGAGGCACCCAGTGAGCCAGATTTAAGGAGGAACCTAGCCTGGTCCAGGCTCTGAGACCATGCCCACCCCACCCCTTCAGGACCTAGGTCAGGTTTTAGCTGTGGTCAAGGGAGGATGTCCCCGGGAAAATGAGAAATTGGAATTCTGATTCATAGCACACCGGAGTATCTAATGAGGTTCTGATCATTTTTAACTGAAAGTGACAAAAAGCTGTGAAGTCTTCCCAATTTAGTCTGAGAAAAAAAGCAGATTAAGAGGACAATGGTGGAATTAAGCTATTTCCTGATTGTACCCTAATAAGCACTTCCTGTTCAATCAACTGGCTGTATTTAATGGAAGAAGCAATTCCTCTTGGTGCCTACCAGATTAAGAGCATAATCCTCAGTTCTGGCTATGGTGCATCAGGTTAAGAATCTGACATTGCTGCAGCTGGGGTGTAGGTTGCATCTGTCACTTGGGCTTGATCCCTGACCTGCGAACCTCCGTATGTTATGGGTGTGGACACCCCACCCCAAAAAAGGACCTAAACTACTGACATGCAGTAGTGTTTATCTTATCCTCTAACATCCTCTCTGGTCCAGCTGTCTCTGTCACCATGGTAATACATCTCATTAGGCCCTCTCAGTGCTCTCTGACTGGATCCCTGATGCTTCTTCCCCCACCTTGAATATCCTTCCCCCCTTTCTCTCCTCCATTTCTACCTTTAGAGCCAGGTGAGACATAAGATGCCACCTCCTCAGGAAAACTGATTTACAACCTCAGGCCCAACAAGGAGCTCCCTTCCTCTGAGCTCCATGTACTGTCTGGGGGCCTTTGTAAGGGCACAACACATTACAATATCTTTTATGTTCTAGTTCTGACTCCTTGCCCCCCCTCCCAGGCTGACTTCAGTGTGACTTAGCCAGGCTTATACTACAGTGTTTTTCATACATACCCTGATATATGGTTTGTTTCAATAGGTTACATGAAGGAATGCCTTCCTTGGCCCATGGAACACGGCTGTGAATTCTGTGTAAGGAGATTCCCTTTGCTTGGTGAATGCATTCATTTATTATTACCACTGAGCCAGCCATCCCCAAGGATGTTATAATCAAAGGTAAAGCCTGAAATAAACTCTTCCATTTGTGATTATTATACTGAGCCATTTCAGTTTAGAAGTTTTCCCAGTTAGGCACAGAAAACAAGCAATCTTCTCGGGAAAAATGTGAAATACTTAAATCGCCTTTGCCAAAGAGTTCTGGTGATGTATTATGAGGGGGAAAAATGCCCTTAGATTCATAGATTTCAGACTCCTAGCGAATAATAACTAAGTTAGTGACGAGGTACAACTTTCCCAGGGTCCATGTCCCTGAAGAAATTGTTCTTCCTTTCCTTCTCCCTGCAACACAGCCCACTCCTCAGAGGTATCGGGTCCTCATTTTAACTAAACCCAATTTACTTTTAATCAAAATATCCCAATCAGACAAAATGAGAAAGCATACTCTAAGATTCGCTTGAGGTGGAGATGCAGATGGTTAAAGATACTCTGACGGCTGTATAATTCCATTGATTTCAACACCCCGATACCTCCTATCTCTCTTGAATCCTAAAAGAGTGAGCTCATGTTGAACATTAGAAAAGCTCTGCCTTCATCAAGTTTCTGAGCGAATTTAACTGTAAATCAGATGAATTTGCATGACTCCTCATAGGAAGGTATCTTAAGAACAGGGCAATGTTCATAGCAAACATATTTTAACAGCATACCAGACCAGAAGAGCGTCATGTATTCTTTCTCAGAGTTTGAGCGTCATAACTATAAGGCCCTAACAACCCTCCAGATGCTACATTTTGACGCGCGTCAGTTGTCAGAACGATACAACACAAGCGACACGGCAATGAAGTGTGAGAGAGGCTTTGATGAGCGTCTTTAATGAGCATCATGGACAAAGAAAAAAGTTTTCTTGGGGTATGTTTTTCTCAACATTTTATGAGTCCCTTAATAAATGAAATTACATTTGAATTTGAGACTTTCCCTAAGTCACTGGGCTACTGTCTCCCCCAACACGGGAACCTAGGAGAGGCCAGCTTCTCTCTCTCTCAAGCAATGGAAAAGTACTAGGTAAGTGGGAGTGAAGAGGGCATGTGTGATGTTTTCAGTGATGACTGCTGGAGATACAAGAGTGTCGTCAGTCCTCAGTACTCTCCACTGTCAGGGGAGGTGACTAGCAAAGAGGGTTGGCAGAGGGTAGGACATGCCAGCAGGTGCTGCCAGCAGGTGCTGAATACAACCTGCTTGTGGCACCAAAGACAACTGTCTTTCCTCCCTTTTTAAAACCTAAATAATAGGGAGTTCCCTGGTAGCTCAGTGGGTTAAGGATCTGACATTATCACTGCTGTGGTTCTGGTTATTACTATGTCAAGTGTTCAGCCCCTGGCCCAGGAACTTCTGCATGCTGCAGGTATTAAAGAAAAAAAACCTAAATAATCACTCACAATATCTGCAGCAGAACTGCAGGATTCGGTTTCACAGAAAGAGCACTGCAAAAAGGACAGCACTATCGCGGTGCAGGCGCAGTCCCAGGGACGGCAGCCATAATACGTTATGTCCCTTCTACCCCCAACCCCAGCACCATTTCTCACTACAACCTCCACCTCACTGACCGCTTTTTTTATGTCCAAGTAAAGGCATCCTCGGATGCATTCCCTGATTTTTCAAAACTTATGTCCCTCCCCTGCTTCTGTAGCCTTCTCTGTCCCTCTTTATCTGGGGGCACTGCACCACCCAATAAACCCAGTTCTCTTTTCTGCCCCCTTCTCTGGACTATGAGCTACTCAAGGTCAAGAACTGCTTCTACTCAATTTTCTATCCCCCACCTCCAGCAGAGTGAATGACACCATGAGCAGTCCATCCACATTTGTTGAATTCATGAGTGAGAGAGTAAATGCATGCATAGGTATGAACCTAAATCTAGATATACTGGATTCCTGCAGTTTGCTTTTTCTGAGTGCTCCCTGCCCAACAGCTGACTCAGTACCTTCCAGTTTTCTCAACGTCTTTAACATTCCCCACAGATCTGGCTTATAACGCTCCAGTGGAGCTATTGGTTGCCCTTTGCTATTACAATGGGAAACATGAAGAACAGCCACACCAGGCCGCACTGGCATTCGGGTTGCTTCATACTGTGGGTCCCTAAGAGTCCAGTGACCAAGATCCACATCAGTGATTCGGGACTGTCTCTCCAGGTCACTGAATGAGGGGAATTTTCCATCAGGTCAGAGGAAGCAGTGGGCCGGGAATGGGTAGAATACGGTGAGTCCACCCTCAGAAATAAGAGATGAGAGCAGATATTCAAGAGAACGTCTGGGTATCTAGGTGCATAAGACAGAGGCAAGGCTGAGAGCTAAGGAAGCGCTAAGGTATCTGAAACCTCTGCGACTTGCTAAAGTATGTGACTTTTTGGTTTTTTACGTCTTACTGCTATGACAAGGTGTCAATAACCCAAAGGAAAACAATGCGGAAGGATGGCATCGCCTGCTCGGTCAGACCTCCCATTCACTGCCTGGCAGAGCCCCCTCCTCAACCGGCCTGCCTTAGTCCCCAAGGGGAGGGACTCCTGCCTGCCCGCTTTTACACAGCACTGCGGACCAGTGCAGTCCTCAGAATATCCTGATGCCATCATATACGTGCACTCTTTTTTTTTTTAATATTTTCCCTGTCTATTTTTGGATTTTACTTGTTTATTGTCTATTTAGGGCCACACCCACAGCATATAGAAGTTCTCAGGCTAGGGGCTGAATCAGAGCAGTAGCTGCTGGCCTACAACCACAGCAACACCAGATCCGAGCCACATCTGTGACTTACACCATTGCTCACAGCCACGCCTGATCCTTAACCCACTAAGCGAGGCCAGGGATTGAACCCACATCCTCATGGATGCTAGTTGGGTTAGTAACCACTGAGCTACCACAGGAAATCCCTGCACTCTCTTTCATCTCTTCCTGTCAGGTGTGGGGAAGATCTTGTAGCGCAATCATTTTACCTCATAACTGAGGGCATATGTGATTTATCATCTAAATTGAAATCATTTTTTTTCTCTTCTTACCACCATTTAAAAAACACATTTTTAATTGGAACTCTACATGTGTAACTCTGGTTATGACGGATTGATTCGAGTTCTATTTTAAAGCAACAGAAAACACTCCTCCTTTCCTTCACCTCATTCCCCAAGTACCAAAGTGATCTTTCACTCTACTTCACAGTATCATATGGCACAGGAAAGAAATGATTTTCCAGAACACTCAGACAAGGCAGCAGAAGATCCTATTTTGGAAAATGAGAGGCTGGTCGCACTGAAGCCCGGCTCCCAGTCACTGGCTCAGGAGTGGGGTGATTACGAGGAACACCGAACTGGATGTTCAGAGAGGCCAGGTCTCGAGAGGCAGGAAATGAGAGGGCACAGGAAACATGAAATGTGTGCCTTTGAGCTGATACATTAGCGAATCTCTGACTGTAGAGGTTCAGAGGCCGCCAAGCTGGAAAGAGCATTAGGCGGAAGGAAGTGCAGCCCCAATTACTGACTGACACAAGTTTCCAGGGCTGAGCCATGGCATTATTTCAAGGCACCTCAAGTGGGATTTGATTGCACATCCTCATGAAGTGCCGGAATAAATGATTCCCGTTTCCTGGTGGCCAGAGTGGTTACAGAGCTGACCAGTAATCTGCTGTCTCGGAGGTTTTAACATTTCAGAATTCAAATCAGCACCGCCTGGTGAGGCTGAAGTCCTACATCTGATGAGTCCTGTAATTAAAGACCCACGTCACCTTTAAGCAGCCACTTCAGGTCTGCTGCATCTTGGGCTCAATTTACTTCTTTTTACCTGAGGTGAAAAACCTAATTATATGCACAACAAATACTGTTATTTTTTTTCCCTCTTAGCAAAAGCCCTGTGTTAAGTGTCACCAATTAGTTAGCTAATCATAACTCTATGCATGGCACTGCTAATCCCTTAACGGCATCATCTGGGTCAAGAAGTTCACTTTCCCTTAGTGGCTAATGAATTTCTTTGCTTGGATTCATCAGGTATGGCCCCAGCAGCACATGAAGGGGCTACTTAAGCATGAACGTTGCCACCTGGATAGACTACACTCTGCCAGGTAGAAGCAAGGAAGCTTCAAGTTAGACAATTGATTTTGAATCCAGTAGATTGACTCTTTTACAAATTAGGCAACTCACCATTTGTGAGTTGCTATTTAATGGCTGGAAAGTTCCAGTTATTCAAGGAGATTAAACTCTAGAGAGGTGCTGTACAATATTGCGCTATAGCCAACAATGCTGTACTGTGCTCTTTAAGAAATTTAAGAGGGTGAGTCTCATGTCAAATGTCATCACAGATAAAACAAAATCAAGCAAGTATTTACTGAAAGCCTACCATGGACTCAGTGCTACCACTTACTAGTTAGATAACATGAGAAAAATTACTTTCCCTCACAAGCCTCATTTTCTCTAAACCTAAGACAGACATCATAGTATTTCAGGCACATGGTTGTTTTGTTAAGATCAAAAAAGACACTGTGCATGAGAAACAGTATGGAGGTTCCTCAGAAACTAAATATAGAACCACCATATGATCCACCAATCCCACTCCTGGGCAGATATCCAGACAAAACTATAATGCAAAAAGATACGTCATCCCTATGTTCATTGCAGCACTATTCACAACCACCAAGACGTGGAAACAACCTAAATGTCCATTGACAGATGAATGGATTCAGACAATGTGGTACATAGACACGATGGAGTATCAGCCATAAAAAAGAAATCATGTCATTTTCTGCAATATGGATACAACTAGAGATTAGCACACTAAGTGAAGTCAGAAAGAAAAAGACAAATACCATCATATATCTGGAATCTAAACTATGGCACAAGTGAACCTATCTACAAAACAGAAACAGATTCACAGAGAACAGCTTGTGGTTGCCAAGGAGGAGGGAGAGGGAGGGGAGGGAGTGGGATGGACTGGTAGTCTGGGGTTAGTAGATGCAAACTGCTGCATTTAGAATAGATAAGCAATGAGGTCCTGCTGTACAGCATAGGGAACTGGATCCAATCTCTTAGGACAGACCATGATGGAAGGCAATACAAGAAAAAAAAAACTGTATGTATATGTTTGGGTACTTTGCTGTACAGGAGAAATTGGCACAGCATTGTAAATCAGCTATACTTTAATGAAAGTAAATTTTTAAGAAAAGACACTACACGATCATTGTAACTAATATATCATCTTTAATGTATTTAGTGCTAGCTCTGTGATAAACACTGTACTAAACAGTCTACGCATGTTAGCATAATATTCAGTTCATAGAAGCTACTCAACAATATTCATTTATTTCTTCCTCTTCCTACAAGTTCTCTGAACAAATCACTTGCTAGACATTGACACCGTTGGTCTCAATTTTTCAGTAAAGCTTATACTGTTCTGTTGCTTTGAGACAAAAATCCAATTCACTATTAGCATGGGAGGTGAAAAGCTCATCAGGAAGATATAAATATGTTATAGTCATGTATATCAGAGGAGTTGGATGACTTCAAAATAATATTTCTAACTCCTTTTGCAGTCTGTTTATGAAATAAGCAGGTGATAGCAGTTCCCACTGTTAAGCTTGAAATCCATCAAATAAAAAGAATAAAAGGAGAAATGAGAAAAATATCTAACCCATCTTGCAGTTCATTTCTTTGCCATTTCTCATTTTTTTTACTGAGAATATCCTCAGGGTTAACATTTCTCAGCAGGCAATCCCTCTTTTCACACAATCAGCTTACTTGGGAGATCCTTTTCCCTTAAGTTCCTCTTGTTTCCCTTTATTTTTCTACATGTCACACTCCACAAAAGAACTCAAATACTCATTTGGAGCGTGGCTTGGCAAACTACAGCCCATAGGCCAAACCCAGCCTTTGCCTGCTCTTGCACAGTTTGTAAGTTAAGAAATTTTTTTTACATTTACAAATGGTTAAAAGTAAATCAAAAACAATAATAATATTCCATAACACAGAACACTATATACAAAACCCAAATTTCACTATCTCTAAATAATAGGTTATGTCACCAAGATGGTGACATAGGTTATTTCTGAATTCTCTCTCCATCACAAGAACAACTAGCAACTATCCATGGGATTCCCCTACATTGGCTGTGCGCCCCCCCCCCGGGGGGTCTCTGTGTAATCTGCAGAGCATGACCACTGGGAATCCGACTGGGATGGAGAAGGAAGGGACTTACAACAATGACAACTTGGCTCTTGACAGACCAATTTCCTACCTGCAATGTCCAAGTAGGAGTCCCAACCAGCAGCTTTGTTCATCTAAAGAGCCAAGATGACAGTTCAGACTTACCAGAGAACTCAGCAGGACGCAGGTCTGCCTGATTCAGGCCCTCAAAGAACTTTTATATCCCTAGAGCTTGATCTGGCCTTACCTATAAAGGGGAGCGGGTTGATAGGCTGGCTCACTCCTAAGTGTAGCTCCTGACCCCACCTGACCAAAAAGGATAGCCAGAACACCTGGAAGCTGCTGAACCAACAATGCTCAAGCCAAGATTACAGCTGGCAGACTGTCTAAACAGGAAGCCAGTGGCACCATTCATTCAGGGAACTTGGACAACAGGTTGGCTTGAGTTAAGAACACAAAGAGCATTTTCAGGCTTGAAGACCCGCCCTGCTTCACTCAGGCAGAGGTCAATTTATAATCCCGCCTACTGCCAAGCGTAGCTCCTGGATTCTCCCAGAAGTCCTGAAAGGCAGAAATCCTGACCAGCAACACCCTGGAAGCTGCTCGGAGTGGCTCTCCCACTTTGCCCAGGCAGAAGAGCTAATTCATTGACTATAGCAGACCCCTGTTAGCCTTAATGATACAGATGGACTGAGAATGAAGAGTGGAAAGAGGTATTTCAAATGAAGTGACCATCGAAAACAAAAAAGCAGAGGCATCTATACTTCTATCAGACAAAATAAGAGTACAAAATTATAAAAAGAGACAAAGAAATTTGTTATATAAAATTAAAGGAGTCAATCCATCCAGACATAATTGTAAACATTTATGCACTCAACATCAGGGCACATAAATATATAAAGCGAAGGCTAACAGAACTAAAAAGAGAAGTAAAGAGCAAAACAATAATGGTTGGGGATTTATTACCTCACAATCAGCAATAAGTAGATCATCCAGACCAAAAAAAAAAAAAAATCAATAAAGAAAAAGCAAATCTGAATGATACTATAGACCAAATGGACCTAAAAGACATATACAGACCATGTCATCTGACAACAGCAGAATACACATTCTTAAGTGCATATGGAACATTATCCAGAATAGAAATTCATAAAAAATTGAAATCATACAAAGTATATTCTCTGGCCACAATGGTATGCAACTAGAAATCAGTTAACAAGAGGAAAGCCAGAAAATTCACAAATGTGGAAATTAAACAATATTCTCATGAACAACCAATGATTCAAAGAAAAAATCACAAGGAGAAATAAAAATATTTTGAGACAAAGGAAAAGGGAAGAACATACCCAAATTATGAGATGCAGCAATAGCAGTTCTAAGAGGGAAGCTTTTAGCAACAAAAGCCTACATTAAAGAGTTCCCATTATAGCTCAATAGTAATGAACTCAACCAGTATCCACAAGTATGTGGGTTCTATCTCTGGCCTCATTCAGTGGGTTAAGGATCCAGTGTTGCCATGAGCTGTGGTTTAGATAGCAGACACAGCTCGGATCCTGTGCTGCTGTGGCATAGGCTGGTAGCTGCAGCTCCAATTCGAACCCTAGCCTGTGAACTTCCATGTGCCACAGATGCAGCCCAAAACACAAAAACGAACAAAAAAGAAACTAAAAAGACATTAAGAAGCTAAAAAGATCTCAAATAAACAACCTAATTCTATGCTTTAAGAAACTAGAAAAAGAAAATTAAACTAAGCCCAGATTTAATAGCAGGATAGGAATAATAAAGAGTATAGAACCAAAAGAGTGATTAGAAAAATAATAGAAAAGATTAACCAAACTAAAAGTTTCTTCTTTGGAAAGATGAACAAAATCAACAAACCTTTAGCTAGACTAACAAAGGGAAAAAGATGAAGGACACAAATTGGTAAAAGAATGAATGAAAAAGTAGACAATGCAACAGGTATTGAAAAAATATAAAGTATCATGAGAAGCGACTATGAAAAACTGTTTATCAACAAACTGGTCAACATAAAGAAATGGAAAAATTCTTAGAAACACACAACCTACCAAGAAGGAATTATGAACAACTAAAAGTATGAACAGGCCAATTATTAGTAAGGAGATGGAATTAGTAATCAAATGCTCCCAATCAAGAAAAGCTCAGAACCAGATGGCTTCACTGGTGAATTTAACCAAACACTTAAAGAATAACTAATGCCAATCCTTTTCAAACTCTCTCAAAAAAATCACATTCTAATACTCATTTTATGATGAAAGCATTACTCCAGTGCCAAAGTCAGAAAATAATACCACAAGAAAAGAAAACTCCAGGGCGATAGCCTTGATGAGTATAAATGTAAAAATACTCAATAAAATACCAGCAAAATGACTTCTGTCGCACATTAAAAGTATCATTTTCCAGGACCAATTGGGATTTACTCCTGAGATGCAATGATGGTTCAATATATGCCAATCAGTAAATGTGAAGCATTACATTAGTAGAATAAAAAGAAAAAAAATCCTATCGTTATCTTAACAGACACAGAAAAAGTATTTGACACAATTCAACATCTATTCATGATAAAAAAAAATAAACTCTTAAGTTAGGAAGAATTACCTCATGCATACAAACATAATAAAGGCCATATACAACAAGCCCACTACTAACTTCATACTCATGATGAAAGGTTGAAAGCATTTCCTTTAAGATTAAGAAGACAAGGGTGTCCACTTTCAGTGCTCCTATTCAACGTAGTACTGGAAGACTTCACCCAAGCAATCAGGCAAGAAAAGAAATAAAAGACTTCAGAATTGGAAAAGAAGTTGTCTCTATTTGCAGATGACATCATTTTATATAGAGAGAATCCTAAAGACTTTACAGAAAAAAAATGATTATGTCTAATAAATCAGTAAAATTGCAGGATACAAAATTAAAATATAAAATCCAGTAGCATTTCTATACACTAATAAAAATTGAAAAAAAAAACACAAATAAATGAACAGGTATTCTGTGTTCATGAATTGGAAGAATTAATATTGTTAAAATAGTCCACACTACCCTAAAGCTATCTATAGATTCAGTGCAATCCCTATCAAAATTCCAAAAGCATTTTTAACATAAGTAGAAAAAACAACATTAAAATTCACATGGAACCACAAAAGACCTCTAATAAACAAAGCAACCCTGAGAAAAAAAGTGGGAGACATCACACTTCATGACTTCTAGCTATATTATAAAACTATAGCAATCAAAAACATAGCACTGGCCTAAAAACAGACATATAGACAAATGAAACAGAAGAACCCAGAAATAAACCCACACATTCATATATATGGACAACTAATATTTGACAATTTGGTTGAGAAGTTTCGATGGAAAAAATACAGTCTCTTCAGTAAATGGTGCTGGGAAAATTGGATATACACATAAAAAAATGAAACAAACCTTCTTACACCACTCACAAAAATTAATTTGAAATGGATTAAAGACTTGGATATAAGAATGAAAACCATCAAACTAGAAAAAAACTTAGGAAAAAAGTTCATTAACATGGGATTTGGCAAGGATTTTTTGGATATGACACCTAAAGCAACAGTATCAAAAATAAACTAGTGGGGCTGCATCGAACTAAAAAGCTTCTGCATAGCAAAATGATCAGCAAAATGAAAAGACAACCTAGAAAGTGGGAAAAAATATTTGCAAACCATCTGTCTGATGAGGGGTTAATATCCAAAATATATAAGAGCTCAGATAATTCAATAGCAAAATAATGGTAATTATCATAATCCAATTGAAAATTGGACAGAAGAACTGAATAGAATTTTTTCGAAGATGATGTACAAAAAGGCCACCAGGTACATGAAGGTGCCCAGAATTACTAATCATAAGGGAAATAGTCAGTCAGACTCACAAATATCGTCTTGGGCTTTTCAGAATTACTTATCACAAAACAAGGGATAAAAAATATTGATGAGGATGTGGAGAAAGGGGAATATTTGTGAATTGTTTGTGGGAATGTAAATTGGTGCAGCCACTAAAGCAAACAGTACAGGCGTTTCTCAGAATTAAGAACAGAATTACCATATAATCAAACAATTCCACTTCTGGGAATATACCTGAAGGAAAGGAAAGTACCACGTCAAAGAGATTATTTGTACCACCATGGTTATTAAAGCATGATTTATATTTGCCAAGACATGGATAGCCTAAGTGTTCATTAATGGAGGAATGAATAAAGAAGTTTTAAGATAGACAGACACAGAATGAAATATCATTCAGCCATAAAAAAGAAGGAATCTTGACATTTACAACAACATGGATGGACCCTGAGGGCATTATGCCACACAAAGTAAGTTAAACAAAATAAATACTGTATGATTTACTTTTATGTGGAATTTAAGGAGAAAAACAAACTAGAAGCAAAAACCAAAATTTACAGAAAAATAAATCATATTTGTGATTACCAGAGGCAGGATATGGGGTAAGGGGAACTGGATGAAAGTGGTCAAAAAATAAAAGTACAAATACTAGTTATAAAATAGCTAGCTATAGGATAAAAAGTACTAGAGATGTAATGTACAACACAATGGCTATAGTTAACACTGTATGATGTATTTGAAAGTTATTAACAAAGTAGATCCTAAGACTTATCACAGGAAAAAAAAATTTTTCTTTTTTCTTTCGGAGGGATCCCTATGAGATGACGGAATTTACTAAACTTGTCCCATGTGGTTATTTTACAATACACGTAAGTCAAATCATTATGCTGTATACCTTAAACTTATACAGTGTTGTAAGTTTTATCTCGATGAAACCAGAAAGAAAAAGAAATAAAATTGCATTTCATTATACCACAAGTTATAAAATAAATGTCCAGGAGTCCATATTGATCTAAAAAAATCCATAAAGGCTTTGTATAAAACATCCATGTTTATTCATTTTCCTGTTCTCTATGACCATTTTGCCAACAACAGTAGAGTGGTTACAAGAGAAATCATTCAACTGTAGAGTTTAAAATATTTACTATCTTCTGACCCCAGATAACCCCTAGGTTAGAGTATAGGTTAAATTAACTGACATATGAGGGAGACCAAACATATGTAGATCACCTTGTTGAACAAAGGCAAAGGCAATGCTTTAAAAGCAAACACTTCAGGTCTGTGGGACACAGCCCTTTAACACAACTTAATTCGTTGAAACCTGCCAAGGAGGAGAGTTTGCCCTTTAGCAATAGATGGAGTTGTTGAGGAGGCAGTTTTCATTACTCAAGAGTTTTCTAAGAAATACTTCAATTTCAGGAGCAGAATGTGAAGGTCTCTGAGTTAGGACTGCCCGCAACCTGTCCCAGGCAGTTAAATCAAGTCCACATCAGTTCCTCTGAATTTCTCAGTATCCCTTTCAGTGTACCTAGGATCCTGGATGATTTGAGTGGACCGTGGGGACTGTGACTCTCTTTTTTATTCTGTATCATCAACTGAGTATCTGCTTAGGCTATTGGCTGCACAGTAACATTCAAACAACTACATATCAGTCAGAGGAGGAAGTACACAAGTATAAGGCAACAAAATTCCATTAGAAAATTTGGAACCCAGTCTGTATGTACTTTTCAGCCTCTGGGAATAAGGGAATAAGTTCCATGGTTAATGGTGGTTAATATTAAATAATCAAGTGGCCTTCCCTCTCAGTTCGTGATTAATGGTGGTTAATATTAAATAATCAAGTGGCCTTCCCTCTCAGTTCGTGATGGTTTCATCTAATCCTCAAGTACTTATGCAGGCACAGCACAGTATTATAGCCATTGTACACACTTTGCTGTGATTATCCAGGACTATTGTTACTTGTTATTTAGGTCCCTAATATTTGAGCTACTTCATTTGCTATCTGGGCCTTAGTCTTCTTGAACTGTGGGTCATACGTTGTAGTTTGGAAACTTTCAAACAATGTTTGGTTAGGATTACAGTTACCAACTAGTGATACTCAGTGTTTCAGACACATCCTGGCGAATTACTGTCAGGTTCTAAAACAGTCAGCACTAATTGGAGATGGTGGGGTACCTCTGAACATAAGGGAGAGCAATAATATAACAATACCACATGTATGTTTTGATGTGGTAAGCACAGGAGGGCCACCTGAACACACAGTTTAGACAGACAATACACACACACACACACACTGAGAATAGCATTCGGAAGGTATAAAAATGTGCTATTTATGATAAACAGTTCCTGTCAATTACTCTCTGGCCTTACTGGGTTTGACTACAGTAAAGGACAAACAAATTGGTGAATTAAACAGATCTTATAATGATCTCTAAATAACTACAAGAGGAATAACTGGACCATAGCTTGCATAATTCCATGTCCATTTTAACCCCTTCTGAATTTATTTTTTAAAGTTTTATTGAATTATAGTTGATTTACAATGTTGTAATAAGTTCTACCCAAAAAAATAATTCAGTTATTTGTACACACATCTAGAAATTTTGGAATTTCCCTAGGGCTCTATAAGATATTAATAACAGCGGTTAATTACTATATTTTATTCCTATACTGACTGTAAAATGGTATGTGCTGTACACATAGCTGTAAGAAACTAAAAAAATTGGGGCCAAATGTTCAACCTAGCATTGAAAAGATTGCTGTCAACTACTGAAACTGTTTGGAAGTGGTATAGTTAGGGAGTTTGAAGAATTGAGTGAAATAACTTGAGAGAAAAAGGGGCAGAAAAGTATGATCTATGACACCAAGTCTTAGACAGTCAAGATCATTCATTTTTTTATTCTGAAATAAAACCAAGATGACAAATTTTCAGTTAGTCTCAATACTAAAACTCTTGCTTTTTTGTTTTATTACAAGCTGGATATATTACTAACAATATTCATTGATTTGCAACCAAGTTTTTCTCTCCCTGAGTTATAACTTCAGAAGGAGTCTGAGCTTTTTAAAAAGCCAGGACATTTACAGTTTGCAGATGGCATTATACTATACATAGAAAATCCTCAAGATGCTACCAGAAAACTACTAGAACTCATCAATGAATCCAGGAAAGTTGCAGGATACAAAATTAATACACATAAATCTCTTGCATTCTTATACATTAACAATTAAAAAATCAGAAAAAGAAATTAAGGAAACAGGGGAGTTCCCATCATGGCTCAGCAGTTAATGAATCCAACTAGGAACCATGAGGTTGCGGGTTTGATCCCTGGCATCGCTCAGTGGGTTGAGGATCCGGCATTGCCGTGAGCTGTGGTGTAGGTCACAGACACAGCTTGGATCTGGCATTGCTGTGGCATCAGCCAGCGGCTACAACTCCGACTAGACCCCTAGCCTGGGAACCTCCATATGCCATGGGTGCAGCCCTGAAAGGACAAAAAAAAAAAAAAAAAAAAAAAAAGAGAAATTAAGGAAACAATCCCATTTACCATGGCATCAAAGAGAATAAAATACCTAGGAATAAATCTAAGGAGGCAAAAGACTTGTATTATGAAAACAATAAGACAGCGGCAAGGAAATCGAATATGACACAAACAAATGGAAAGATATACCATGTTCTTGGACTGGAAGAAGCAATATTGTCAAAATGACTATACTACCCAAGGCAATTTACAGATTCAATGCGATCCCTAGCAAATTGCCAATGGCATTTTTCACAGAACTAGATTTGTACTGAAACACAAAAGTCCCCTAACAGCCAAAGCCATCATGA
>PVHT021183661.1:11123308-11163944 GCA_004024745.2 Catagonus wagneri
AGGGCTCCTCTCTCTTTCAGTGATGATGGTCCTCAAGAGGAAGGACATTTCTGGGTTGTAGAAAATTTACAACTCAAGGGACAGAGAAAGAACTTGTAATTGCAAATTTTCTACAGTAGGGTCCTAGAGTCATTAAGAAATCCGTCTGAAGGTTAATGAGCTGAGAAAAATGTTAGGGCCTTCTTATATACTAATTTACTGCTTTGCTAATTTACTGCTTTGAGTCTTGTCCTTGGAACTGAAATTCCCATAGCTAGCAGCTGTTTAAGCTAATGAACTCTCATAGTACATCAATTCTAAGTCACACTTCCTCCCCCCTCCTCAGAATTTTATTTTTCCAAATATGGGCTGTAATTTATCATCATTGTTGGCCAGTGGTAGTGATGACAGATCAAATGGCCTAAATTGTCTATTTTCAAAACAACTCTGTTGAAACAATCATTTTATTGAAATGAGCCACCACATGTAAATTTGGTATTATTTGTGAAGTGAATACTTATTGTCAAAGTAATGACAGAAAAATAACCCATTTTCTTGCAAGGCAACAAACACATTCTTTAGATGAAGCTACAACCAAGAATTAGATGAAGCTGTGTTAGTTATTGATACATGTGCAAAAGGCATACACTTCCCAAGTGCCAAGCAATAAAGGCAAGAAAAATTACCAATACCACCAAAAAAAAACAAAACACAGAGACGCAAAGTTAAAAGAGGCTGATGTAACCAACTGCTAGCACTTTTTTCTCTTATATAGTAACATAATATGGTACACCTTAGAGTCAGTGGAGTCTTAGATTTAAGAAAATATGGTAGCATTGCCTAATTTGACTCAAACTATACGTGCAGACTGTTTCCCAAAAAAAAAAAAAAAAAAAAAAAACGATTATTCAATCTGTATACACTTCAAACAAAAGGGGTCTCAAGCAGTTGAAGGGAAGGGCCAATTCAGAGGAACATTTAAAGAAAAACACACCATTCAGTGATTTCCAAATGTTATTAATCCCTTATTAACCTTGCCCCTTTTATTTTAAAGAGGTTCTCTACCTGTCTGTCTGTCAGTGTGTCAGAAAAGGAAAAGCACCACTGCCCATGTACGCTGCCTTGATGTCAGCTCCAGTTATCAGCACGAGGGAGGCTTCTGTGCATTCTTTAAAACTCGGGATTCAAAAATGCCAATGCCATCTTTTCATGAAAAAGAACTACTTCATGTGGGTTTATAGTGAGTAAAATTCATTGATTCAGCAAAGGCACAAGCAGATAATGGCTTTCGTTTCTTTAACTTAATCCCAAAGGAGGGTGATAAAAAGCAAGCGGGATTTTCTTTTAAAAATGCCCCAATTCAAGCGCCAGTGAAACAATCCTTCGAGTGCCTGAAATGAGGGACCCTAAGGGAATCATTAGCAACTTGTCAGCGGCCGCCTTAAGTGAGAAATGGTTGGAAACTGTCAGTTGGAACAGCGCTGGAAACCCCCAGAGACTTTAGGAGGACCTTTGCCTCATGGCCTCTGGGGACTTCCTCAGTGTGGAAGGCTGATGTGGAGCCTGGAAGCCATGGCCAAGTCTGACCCCCGACAGGTTCCCCGCCAGTGGATCAGCTGGTCATCCAGTGGCTGCTGTGACTTTGTCTCACTTGCCCAGCAACGGCCTCTGAAGTTTTTAATACTTCCTTGAACTGAATCTACCTTGAGTGGGATCCATCCTGACACACTGGTGGAGGCCAGCCTTCTGTGATCTAATCTTACAACTCCAAGACACTTGCTCTCATCTTCACAGACAATCTCTGAACACAAATACAAAAATCAGTTTCGTGACAAGCGCACTCTATTTGGAGCCCAAACATGTGGGTTTAAGTCCTGGCTCTGTCATTAACCAACTCTATGAACCTGCTTAAACATCTCCACGTCTCAATTTCACCAAATAAAAACTGGGAAAGTCTGTGTTGAGAATCAGTGGGATACCACGGGCAATGTATTCATTAACAAGTCAAATGATGGTGTTAAAGGCTGAGAATCACGACAACAAAGGCTACCACTTCTTCCCTCAATGCAACCACAACACCAGCTCTAAAGAGGTTAAATGTGTGCAGTGCAGAGGATGCTCTTTATAATCAAAATCACATCATTTACAGTTAGTGTAATAGCCCACACCATCTCATGCTGGATTTCCTTAGAAAAGCTTTCAAAAATCATTAGAAAATGTCAAGCGACTTTAGTCAGCGACTTAGAGCCGTAAAGGAATAAACAGACAACAAAGAACTGCCACTTCACAGAGCGGAGGTGTGGAGACGGCTGTTGACGACATTGTGCTCCTGCTGAGATTATTTCAGAGTAATACTTAAATTGTTTGCTCGCCCATCTTACATCATTATTGAACAGTTTGAGGCCATGATTCCTGAGAGGCACTTAAAAACAAAAATGTCACATTGTCAAAATTCTTAATATAACATAGTCCCTTAAAGGTGTGTTTCTTTTCTTCTTGAGACACTGCTAGCATTTTAAGTATTGACACACTTCCAGTCTAGATGGGATGATTCCTGAATATCCTTTGGGACCCCTGAGACCCAGGCGTTATTTCTGTTCGCTCTCTGGGACACTCCTGGTCCCTACTAGAGGTCCACAGTGCTGACTCATTTTCTCCAAAGAGAATCACCGAATCACCGTAGTGACAGCAGAGGCACTGTGCCCTGACGATTCAGCACTGGTGATTCAGTGACATATGATACCTATGAAAGTGTTTTGGAAACTGCCAAGTTCTGCGTTAATAATGGCCAGCACTGGTTGGCACAGTCTGAGTGTTAGGCATTGTATCAAAGTGCCTTAGCGCATTACTTCATTCAAGTCCTCATATAGGATTTTCATAATAGTATGATCACAGTATAACACCCCAACAGCGCTACTATGCTAATCTTACAGGAAAGGCTGGTGAGGAACGAAGAACCTCAGCGTCTGCCCACAGGAAGAAGCCACTTATTAAAAGCAGAGATTATCACTCAGGTAGTCAGCCTCACAGCCCAAGATCTCAAAGCCTCTGTTCTAAGCACCACTGGATGCCTTTCACGATGGCGGTGTTAATGAAATTGTCTCCCTCAGCTGGACAATTCCTAGTCTCCATTGACTGGACAACCCTAATTACCCTCTGGGTTCCAGTTTAAATGTGACTTCTTGGAGGCTTTCCCCAATCCACCTGAGGAGGTAGACGCCTTTTTCATATACTCCTCCTTCACCGAATTTACACTGTAACTAATTCTTGGGTTACTCTCTTTAAACCTCCTGCTACATCTCGCTCCCAGACTTCAAGGTGGTGCTCCGACAGAATTCAGACAAAGAACAGCGACATTCAGAAGGCTCTTGCTACTTTAAAAACTCCCTGGCTGCCACTGCAGCATGAAAATCAGAGGCACCCAAAGGACCACAGCACAACCATTGTCCTCCTTCACAGAGAGGGGGGACTTCTTTCAGGGGTTCAGAAGGCCTCCTGTCACCTGTTTCAGCCTGCTTTTTCTCTACTAAACAAAAAGAGCCTACATAAAATCCAAGGATTTAACCTTCTTTCTATATATCCATAAGACCTCTTTGCCATTTGTAGCGCGCGGGGGCACGGGGAGACGTGAAAATTTCCTCTCAGCTCTGCAAAACCACTTCAAATCAATTAAAATCAGGAGAAAACTCACAGATCTGAAGACTGTATTCATTGCTGGTTGTAATTTACAGGTGTGAAAATCTTCTGTTCCGTGCACATGGAGCCAAGCCACCAGCACTGACAGCAGCCAGTTGAAAGTCAAAATTCAAAGAAAAACCTGAAACAGAAAAAAAACCATGATGTAGTACATGCTGTACTGAAATGTTATTTATCTAGATCTAAATTTAAGTGCATTCCCAGAAGTTTCCACTTTACAAAACAATGGGAAACTAGATAACGAAGTAGGACCATAGTAAAACTGGAAATATTTAGCCAGCATGAAACCACAAAGAAAAAAATACTTTTAAAGTTAATATTTTAAACAAACTTATATCCACATTCATGTAAGTTACTTTTTTCTTCAGTAAATACAATTAAGAAACATTACAAGATTATGAATGGCTAAAAACCATGGAAGGAAATAGTTTCTGAAATTGTTAATATATTTTATCCAATTCCTGTAACCAACTTTTTATTTTGAATATAAAGAGAGGAATAGTTTTTATAAATAGTATAGGAGAGCAGCTAATGTCTTAAGGAGACCACTCTTTAAAAAATATTGCTTTAAGGAGATGCTAGATCATTAGGCTACTTATGATGCCATTAGGTCTAAATTTAATCCCCCATGCATACATCTGAATACACACCCACAAGTATGTGTTACAGCATTTTTGAGGTTACTTTGAGTCTGTACCATTTTGAGTTTTTGAAGCACAGCACCAACATGACAGCAAAGTGGCTATTCCTTAGAGATATTCTGGCTTTACTGAAACTGGACATGTCAAACCTTGGAAGTTAATCAGATTATTCTACTGAAGCAGAGTTTGGGCTCAGACGAGCATCCCAGTGTCTAAGGTTTCAAGGTCCACCTATTTATCATCTAGCCTCATTTTTCATTCACGGTGGAATGCTTTAGCAATTCCCTGTAGTGGGGAGCAAGCAGTATCTTTAATTTTTTTTTTTAAGAAAGCAAAACTCCTTTCCAAGTAAAATTACAAATCCCCCTCACCAAGAGATGCATAAACTATTCAACTAAGCTAACTCATGTGCCAGTTCCTGAACTCGGCGATAGGAGTGCGAAACGCCTGGAGAACAATTTTTGTGGAAGGCGAGGATACAGAGAAGCACTGCAGACTTCAACTATTTTGTCACTGCTTGATTCATGTATTAAATGAGAAAAGAGGATGGATGGAGAAGAGAAAGAATGCAAGAAGGCGGAGGAAAGGAAAGCAAACAGGAAAAGAGCAAAGGCAATAGAAAAGGAATGAAATAAGGAAGAAAAGAGAAAGCAGGCGGGCAGACAGATACTTGGACGGAAAAGTAGGTAGAAATCTACTTGGTAAAAGCATGCTGGCAAGGGGAAAATATACTTACAATGTCATCTAACAGTTCTCTTTAAAAATCTAGAGTTATTGCTGAGTGACCTGAACTTAGTAGGTGTGTCCAGGGAGGAAGGTAAGAAAGGGAGAAAATGTGTGAAGAAGGAGAAAGGGAAGGCAAGCAAACAGACAGACACAGTATGGTGTAAGATAGGTAAATAAAGTGCTGTGATGATATGGATTTGGTGTGTGGGCACAAAAGCAAGCTTCGGGGAAGAAATGCCATTTTATCTGAGCATTTAAGCATGGGTAGAATTTAAACATTCCCGCAAGAAGATTATAGGACATAGCATAAAGTATGTCTCAGTTTCTCTAGAATGTAAGGTCTCTGAGGGGCATTGTCAGAGTTGAGGATAGAAAGGTGTAGCAGGCATGTCAGACCAAGCCATCTGACAGTGGGGGGCCCCTGGAGGGGTCTAGGTTGGAGAGGAGATCCTCGGATCTGTGCTTTAGGAATTCTGACTCGGTCAAGTGTAAAAAGCTGAACGTGAGGGGGAAACCTGAAACAGGAAGGCAACTTAATACAGGCCAAGTTATTCTGTTATTTCTTAGAGTAGTTCTATTTACCCTGGCAAATAGCCTACCAAACATTCTGAGTTTACTTGATTTAGACAAATGATGATGATGTTCAATTCTTCGAGGAATTTTTCATGAAACAAAGTCACCAAGATGAATCATTAGAATATACTGAAGACTACTCTAGCCTTTTCTATACATGCATTTATCTATGTCTGGCTGGCATGCAAATGAGAGCTTCTACTTTGTCAAAATCCAGGCAATTAAATCATAGACTTCCCAAAGAGTAGATTAAACCCCAGAGGGGTCACAGAGATCATGATGGTGTGGACCTCTTTAGTTCAAATGGAAAGGCAGGGGAATCCTGTTTTAAAAGGCTTTGTGGGGTGTTCCCATTGGGGCACAGCTGAAATGAATCTGGCTAGTATCCATGAGGATGTGGGTTTGACCCCTGGCCTCAGTGGGTTCAGGATCCAGAATTGCCATGAGCTGTCGCAGACTTGGCTCGGATCTGGCATTGCTGTGGCTGTGGTGTAGGCAGGCAGGCAGGTTCAGCTCTGATTAGACCCCTAGCCTGGGAATGTGCATATGCCACAGGTCCAGCCCTGAAAAGCTCAAAAAAAAAAAAGAAAAGAAAAGAAAAAGCTGTGATTTCCAAATTGACATGGTTAATAATAGAACGTGGGAGCCACATGGTGAACACTACTAAGTCCAGAACTAGGGCTTTTTACCCATCATTTAATTGTCATGCAAGGTGGATATTTTAATTAGGATTTTCCAGAGAAGACACAGAGCCTACACATATAAGGAATATATGCCTAAGAAGTCCACTTATGTGATAATGGAAGCTGAGAGGTCCCACAACCTGCCCTCTGCCAACTGGAAACCCAGGAAAGGCGAAGGTGTAGTTCAAGGGCCAAAGAGCTGGATAGCCCATGGGTTAATCCCAGTCCATGCCTGAAGCCCTGAGAACCAGGCATGCTGATAAGGGGAGTCCTAGTTCAAAGGCAGAAGATCCATCCATGGCTCAGCTCAAGCATCAGGTACAGAGAACTTTCCCCACCTCCTTCTATTTGGGTCCTCAGCAGGTCGGACAACGCCCACTCGCACTGGCGAGGACCCTCTGTTTACTCAGTTCGCCCATTCAAATGCTCCTCTCTCCCAAAACACCCTCACAGACACACTCAGAAATAAGGTTTATCCCGTGGCCCAGTCAAGCTGCTGCACAAAATAAACCACGAGGGTAGGTAATGTTCTACCTTATGACGACTTACTGAGATTTTAGCAAGGTTACACAGGCCACAATGAGTAGGCAGGTCCAAGCCTGCACTTTGTTTTTCCAAAACCCTCTTTACTGCTACTCATCTAGAAGCTCTTTTGTTTGCCTGGTAAATAGCCCCTTTGATACGTTAAAAGATTTTTCCCCTCATCCACTGAGCCAACCACGAGTCATTAAATGAACACACACTCAGACCTGTCCCTGCCTCCCCGTCCCTGCTCCCACATTCACCCCTCCCACCAGGTTTTGGCCCCACGGGCACCATCCTCCTCAGCTCCATTTCCTCATTCTGAGGGGCACGTTTGGCTGCTTCATCCTGCACATCCCTGGCCTGGGCCACCTCTGTCCTGTTCCAGCCCCATCACCTCCTCCCACTCCACCTTCACCACCTGACGCACTTGGCTACACTCATGGCTGGTGGCTTTGCTGTCACCCAGGCAGATATGACAGTATAGCCTTGTTACTTCAACCTTCTACCAACAAGGCTTCAGCAGGGGTAGGTGGCAGTGACAGAAGGTAAAGGCCCTGAAGGTAATGGTGGGGCAGCTGAGGGGCCATAAAGAGGACCAGGTTGTGGCTGCCACCACCTAGGAAGCTGCCAAGATGGAAGAGGCTACAGAGGAAAGGGTGAGATCCTACACTAAGCACTGAGAACACTCCCACTTCCATGGACAGACAACCTAGGGGACAAGAAATAAGGGAAATAACTAAAATCTCTAGCACACGATGTGCCGTGGGGCTGTTTTCACCTTGCTTTAGTGACGGGACCGCCTCCCAAAGCAGAGCGCAGAGTGCTTTTGTTATAAGTACACTGGGCAATAATTAAGCTAAATGAAGACGTGCAAACAACACTGAGAATTCACTATCAGAAGACCTGGACTACAAAAATCTTCAGGTTCTTCAGGTACCAGGAATATGATATCAAGACAAAGATCTTTGGATCCCCACAAAGAATTTAGGAGTTATAAAATGAAAATTTTTAATTTTTGTTTTCTCCATTATAGTCAGTTCAGTGTTCTGTCAGTTTTCGACTGTACAGCAAAGTGACCCAGTCACACATCAGATACATTCTTTTTCTTACATCATCCTCCATCATAAGTGACTAGATAGTTCCCTGTGCTATACAGCAGGATCTCATTGCTTATCCACTCCAAATGCAATAATTTGCATTAACCCCAAGCTCCCAGTCCATCCCACCCCCTCCCCATAAATGGAATTTTTTAAGAATGTAAAAGATCGGGTATTACATTCTGGGTTGGAACTTATCTTTTTCTTTCAATACTTCAGAGATATTGTTCCACTGCCTTCCATGTGCATTTTCATCATTTCTCTTTCACATACACACACCTCCACAAATAGCGCACGTGCGCACACACAATTGTATGTATCACAGGTCACTAGCCAGACAGGACACTCCCAGTAGACTTGTTTTACGGCTGGTGGTATAACTGTACTTACAACAGAATTGTTTCATTTTTAAGGAGAGGCAGAAGTGTTTTAAATTGCTTTTGATGCAGATATTAAGAAAGAACGCTTGTGAACAGAACAGCTGACTTCTGCTGAGTGTATTTTAAGCATCTCTGCAATTTGTTTTTATCATGCCTTGTATTCTACACAGAAAATGGATACTATCACTAGCTCTGCTTTCAGCTGAGAAAACTGAATCTGGGGGCAGTTTTCACTGGTCCATGACTGATCTGCTGAAGGTTAAGCAGGAACTAAGTCTAGATCCCTTCAGCTTTAAAGGCTAAGGTGCAACCCCCTCAAACACCCATGTGATATTTAGCATTTCCCAGGCCTATGGTTTTGTTTGTTCCAACGAAGATTTCTAACTGCACTTTTGTTTTCCCAAAACCCTAAATACTGTCTAAAGGGACAGTATTTGCACAGTTTGGCAAACCCGGGGGGATAAGAAATCAAGACAGAGGAGCTTACATTTTCTGTAACTGCCCCAAATATGGGCCACATTAAGAAAATGTGATTAGATAAACTCCTTATGGAGAGAAAATGCCTTCTACCAAAGAGAGCTCAAAAGTCTGTGTGGCTAATATCTGCGGGTCACACTCATTTTATTTAATATGGGTCACACATTTTACTTAATAAAGTCAATTTTAGAAAAATGTAGTCTTGAAAGGCTGTATTATAAAAAGCTATGCTGATTGATTTATTTGAACCAGAGATTCTCAGACACTATTGCTCTGTGTAATTTGATTTTTCACATGTTGTAAGGGAAGAGCAAAAGTATACCATGTCATACATCTCTAGTCCCTGTCCGCAGCCAGTTCACAAAGAAAATGAGAAAGCAAACCATGACTTACACAGAATAGGTTAACTGCTATCAAAAATGTATCAATAAAAATATGCAATTCATCAAACCCAGTAGAAGTGCATTTCTTGCTCAAGTAAGTTTTCCTGGGCACATAAATAGGTTGGCAGGAGTTCCCATGGTGGCTCAGCGGGTTAAGAACCTGACACACTATCCGTGAGGATGCAGGTTCAATATCTGACCTCACCCAATGGGTTAAGCATCTGGCATTGCTGCAAGCTGTAGCATAGGTCGCTGCTGCAGCTCACTTTCCATGCTGCTGTGGCTGTGGTGCAGGCAGTGCAGCTCCCATTCGACCCCTAACCCAGGGAAGTCCACATGCCACAGGTGTGGCGGGGAGGGAGGAGGAGGAAGGGGGAGACTGGACGAAACACAGGTTGGCAGGGCAATCCTCTGTGTAGACATTAAGGCATGTCAAAGTGGCTGACAGGCGCTCTGCTTTTTTCTAATTTAGTTTTGGGGAGTTGTCTTGTGGCACAGCAGGTTAAGGATCTGGCATTTTCACTGCACCAGCGTGGGTCACTACTGTGGCACAGGTTTGATCCCTGGCCTGGGAAGTTTCATACACCACAGGTGCAGTCAAATAAAAATTTTTTTATTTCATTTCAATTAAGCAAGGCTGTCTGTAGTGTAAGGATGGGAAGAAGGTCAGAAGCCGTCAGGGCTAGTGTAGCCAGGGGAGCCTTCTGGGCATACATCAGGACTATTCTCAGTCTTGAGGATTTCAAAGAACTGTCACATTGATTATCTAATCTGAGCCTTACAATGGCACAATGAAGTAGGGAAGACAAATATTATTGCCATTCTGATGCAAGACAAACTGAAGCACAAAAGAGGTCAGACGCTTGACCTAAGGTCCCACGGCCAATGAGGAATAGATGAGATTCTTGACCTGTGGGCTGTAATCTGGTAACGTTTCCCCTGTAGCTCACTGCTCCCCGGGCACTTATAGCCAGACTGAAGTTGTCCAAAGGGCAAGGAAATGAAGACCTGTCGAAAAAAAGTTATTTCTTCATTTTTTTAACCAGTGGTGGTATGTGATTTGTCTGACTGCTACAGAAATTTTTTAGCATTAGAGTGAAAAAATACACTCCTGCCAACCTTCATTGTGACAGCTGAGTGAGAGGAAAGACCTTTGAATATGGGTTAACAGGAGCCGGGGTAATTTAAACTTGGATCAATTAGTTTGCTGACATCCCGAGAGACCCTAGAACATAAGCAGAATTCTGGAGAGAAGACTAGTCTATTGGCTGATTGACTAGACCATACCATTCAGTTGTTCAGTCCCCTCTGAAACATGGAGGCTACAGAGACCTGTCCCTTGGTGGGTGACATGGCTCCCAGACTCTGAAGTTAGAGATCTGTTTGCCCGAGCTGTGGCTCGTGCAGTGGACCTCAACACCTTTCTGGCCTTCTACAATTAGAACCAAGCGTTCATCTCATTCTACTCCATCTTCCGATGAAAGGGTAACATTCTATAAAGACAGTGACCAGGGCACCCTTGGCCTGAGCTTTGAGTCACTTGGAAACACTTACCAGTAGTGTTCTCCATAAAGTGAAGTCAATAAGGACTTTCTATTAAAAGATCGTCCAAACCTTTAAAAGCCTCACCATGAGCACAAGCACCACAGAGCAGTGCAGCAGCATCTCAAGCCCAGACTGAAGGATTAACATTTTCCTGGCATTAATATAATTCAAGACCTTTCTTACACTGTGTCACATTTTTCAACAGGTAGTGCCAGAGCAACTGGCTATCCATGGGCCAAAAAATTTATTTGAACCAAATCTTTACACTTAATATATTTAAAAAAAGAAAAAAATCAACTCAAACTGGATCATAACTATACAATATAAAACTATGAAACAAAACAGAACAAAAAAAGCAAACTCTTTGGGTCTGGGGCTATGCTAAGAGTTCTTGGGCTTGACCCCAAGACTATGATCTATAAAAGGAGAAACTGATTAAACCTCATCAAAATGAAAAGGGTTTTTGTTTTGTTTTGTGAAAACCCCTACATAGAGCATGAAATGACAAATTAGAGAAAATATTTGCAAGCCCCATCCATGACCAAACACTAATAACTCAGATACATAAAGCACACTCAAGATTCAACAGAAATACAATTAGAAAATACGCAGGGAGTTCCCCTCATGGCTCAGTGGTTAACAAATCCGACTAAGAACCATGAGGTTGCGGGTTCGATCCCTGGCCTTGCTCAGTGGGTTAAGGATCCGGCATTGCCGTGAGCTGTGGTGAAGGTTGCAGACGCGGCTGGGACCCCGCGTTGCTGTGGCTGTGGCGAAGGCCGGCAGCTACAGCTCCTGTTAGACCTCTAGCCTGGGAACCTCCATACGCCGCGGGTGCGGCTCTACATAAAGGCAAAAAGACAAAAAAAAAATAAAATATATGCAAAAAACCTGAGGAGACATTCCACTGAAGATACACAGATGACAAGTACGCATGTGAAAAGATGTTCAACATTAGCCATTATTTAAATGCAAACTGATATCCCAATGAGGCCTCATTGCATGGGTGGTTCAGTGGTAGAATTCTCGCCTGCCAATGAGGCCTCACTATACATCTATCAGATCAGAATGGCCACAGTTAAAAGTAGTGACATGCCAATGCCAGCAAGGATGCAATACAAGTCTAAAATGGTAGACATTCTGGCAAAAAAAAAAAAAAAATGTGTTTTTGCGTTTCTATTTTTTTGGCTTTTTAGGGTTGCACCCATGGCATATGGAAGTCCCCAGTCTAGGAGTGGGATCAGAGCTGCAGCTTCCAGCCACAGCCACACCACCACCAGATCCAAGCCACATCCATGACCTATACCGCAGCTCATGGCAATGCCAGATCCTTAACCCACTGATTGGAGCCATGGATAGAGAACCTGTGTCCTCATGGGTACTAGTCTGCTTCATTACCACTGAGCCACAATGGGAACTTCCATTTGGTACTTTCTTAAAAACCAAAACTATTATATTACCCACCAAAGATACCCCTGAACATTTGTCCTAGAAAAGTAAAACTTATTTTCATACAAGAAGCCTGCACATGAATGTCTGTAGCAGCTCTATTTGGAATAGCACACAAGAGGAGTTATTCCAGATGTTCTTCAAGGGATGAATGGCAAGATAAACTGTCGAACAGACATACTATGGAATACTAGTCAGAAATAAAAAAGGAATGAACTATTCATACATATAAAAACTTGGATGAATCTTCAGGGATAAAAAAACAACTCCAAAAGGTTACACACCGATTCCATTTCTATGAAGGTTTTGAAGTGACAAAATTTTTAGCAACGGAAGACCAATTAATAGTTGCTAAAAGCTAGGTACTGTAGGAGGTACAAAATGGGAACAAAAGACAGTTGGCATGGCCATAAAAGAACAAGGAGATATCAGGAGATTGGATTAAGATGGCAGAATAGAAGGACTGGAGCTCAGCTTATCTCATAAAAACAACAAAATTACAACCAAATGCCGAACAACCTTCAACCAAATGGACTCAATACTTTCAAAAAGATATTATACTCCAGAAGACAAAGAGGAGACCACATCAAGAGGTAGGAGGGGTGATTACGTGATAGAAGCAACCCCACACCTCCCAGGTGGGAAGCCTCACAGACTGGAAAGTAACTGTATCACAGAGACTCACCTACAGGATAGAGTTCTGAGCCCCACATTCAATTGCCACACCGGGGGATCTGGCACAGGGAGAAAGAGCTCCCAGAGCAACTGGGATTGAAGGCCAGTGGGGCTTGTGTACAGGAGCTCCATAGACTCAGGAAACGGGGACCTCATTCTTGAAAGGCACACACACTTTCACGTGCACTGCGTCTCAGGGCAAAGCAAAGTCTCCATAGGAATCCAGGTCGAAACAGACTGCAATTATTGGAGGATCTCCTGGGAAAACAGGGGTGACTGTGGCTTGTTGTGGGGAAAGGGCATTGGAGGTGAAGCTCTCAGGAACATTCATCAGCCTGAATTTCTCTGGAGGTGGCCTTTTTTTTTTTTTTTGGAAAATCTGGCCCCTCCCATCAGTGCTAAGAAACCCCAGGCCAAATAATAATCCAGGAAGGATCTCAGCCCCACCCATCAGTAAACAGGCTGCCTAAAGACCCCTCAGGCACACAGCCAGCCTCTAATCTCATCCAGAGACAGAGCCCCACCCAATCAGAGGGATAGGAATCAACCCCACCTACCAGTGGGCAGGCACCAGTCCCTCCCATCGGGAAGCCTACAGTAAGCCCCCCCATGCCAACTTCAGCCACAGGGGAGGCAACCACAAGGCAAACACAAGAAGTAAGAGTTTACAACTTTATTGTCAGCAAAAAGGTCACCACACCAAAAACCTTTAAAAATGAAAAGACAGAAAACTGTAACTCAGATAAGGGAGAAAGAAAAAACCCCAGAAAAACAGCTCAGTGATGAGATTATCAGCCTCCCAGAAAGAGACTTTAGACTGTTGATGCTGAAGATGATGCAAGGCATTGGAAACAAACTGGAGGCAAAGACTGGTAATTTAAAGGATACACTAAGCAAAGAAATACAAGATGTTAAAGTTAAACAAGAGATGCAAAATACAATAACTGAAATTCATTAGAAGCAGCCAACAGTAGAATACAGGAGGCAGAAGAACAAATCAGCAAGGTAGAGGACAGATTAGTGGAAATCACTAATGCAGAAGAGAAAAGAGATAAAAGATTGAAAGAAAGTGACGAGAGTCTCAGAGAACTCTGGGATAATGCTAAATGCACCAACATCCATATTATAGGTGGTGCCACAGGGAGAAAGATGGAGACAGAAAAAATATTTGAAGAAATAGCCAAAACTTCCCTAGCATGGGAAACAAACCACTCACTCAAATCTAGGAACAACAACGAGTACCATATTAAAATAATCCCAAGGAGGAACACCCCAAGACACATATTAATCAAAATGATCAAAATTAAAGGCAGAGAAAAAATACTGAAAGCAGCTAGGAGAAAGAAACAAATAACATACAAGGGAACCCTGATAAGGTTATCAGCAGAGTTTTCAGCTGAAACTCTTCAGGTCAGAAAGAAGTGGCTTGATATACTTAACATGATGAAAGGAAAAGACCTCCAACCAAGATGACTTTACCCAGCAAGGCCCTCATTCAGATTTCAGTGAGAAATCAAAACCTTTACAGACAAGGCAAAAGCTAAGAGATTTTTTGCAACACTAAACCAGCTTTACAACAAATACTAAAGAACTTCTCTAGGCAGAAAAGAAAAGGCCACAACCAGAAACAAAAAAATCCACAAATGACAAGGCTCACCAGTAAAGGCATATATACAGTAAAGATATGAAATCATCCATGCACAATTCTGCTTCCAAACTCAGAAATCATGAGAAGAGAGTACAATGCAGGACACTGGAGACACATGTGCAATTAAGAAATCAACTTAAAACAATCTCATTTATATATAGATTCCCATATCAAAATTTCAGGATAACTGCAAACCAAAAATCTACAATGGATACCCAAATAAGTATGAAAAAAAATCAACTCAAATACAGCATTAAAGACCAGTCAAACCTCAGGAGGCAACAAAAGAATAAGGGAAGAAAAACAGCACATTAAAGATCAACAACCATTAATAAAATTGCAATAAAAACATACATATCAATAATTGCCTTAAATGTTAATGGTCTAAATGCCCCAAAAGACATATGCTAGCTGAATGGATACAAAAACAAGACCCATATATATGCTGTCTTCAAGACACCCACTTTATTTCTAGGGACACATACAAATTGAAAGAGAGAGGATGGAAGAAAATATTCTGTGCAAACGGAAATCAAAAAAAAAAAAGCTGGAGTAGCAATACTCAAGGCAAAATAGACCTTAAAATGAACATTAAGAGATAAGGAAGGGCACTATAATGATCAAAGGATCAATCCAAGGAGAAGATATCACAATTTTAAGTATCTATGTACTCACCATAGCAGTTGTCTTATATATTGTGGTGATCCAAACAACCTTAAAACACAAAATCGACAATAACACAATCATAGTGGGGACTTTAACACCCCACTCACAGCAATAGATAGATCATCCAGACAGAAAAACCATCCAGACAGAAAATCAATAAGGAAACACAGGGCCCGAAGCATTAGACCACATGGACTTATATTTATAGGACATTCCATCCAAAAGCAACAAAATACACATTCTTCTCAAGTGCACATGCAACATTCTCTTAATATTGATCACATCCTGGACTACAAATCAAGCCTTGGTAACTTTAGGAAAATTGAAATCTTATCAAGCATCTCTTCTGACCACAATGCTACAAGACTGGAAATCAACAAGAAAAACACAAACACATGGAGACAAAACAACATGCTACTAAACAACCAATGGATCACTGAACAAATCAGAGGAAATTAAATACCCAGAAGAAAATGACAACAGAGATATGACACTCCGAAACCTATGGGATGCAGCAAAAGCAGGTCTAAGAGGCAAGTTTATAGCAATACAAGCCTATATCAGGAAACAAAAAGCTCTAATAAACAACCTAACTTTACATCTAAATCAGCTAGAGAGGGAAGAACAGACCAGGCCTAAAGTTAGAAGAAACCATCAAGATCAGAGCAGAAATCAATGAAATAGAAAAGAAAACCACAGAAAAGATCAATGAAACTAAAAGCTGGTTCTTTGAAAAGATCGACAAAATTGATAAACACTTAGCCAGACTTACCAAGAAAAAAAAGAAATGAGAAAGGAGAAGTAAAATGGACATCACAGAAACACAAAGGATCGTAGGAGACTACTATATGCAACTATATGGCAACAAAATGGAAAACCTAAAGAAATGGACACATACTTAGAAAAGTACAATCTTCCAAGACTAAACCAGGATGAAATAGAAAATATGAATAGACCAATCACAAGCTCTGAAATTGAAACTGTGATTCAAAAACTTCCAACAAACAAAAGTCCAGGACCAGATGACTTCACAGGTGAATTCTATCAAACATTTAGAGAAGAGCTAACACCTATCCTTCTGAAACTTCCAAAAAAATTGCAGAGGAAGGGACACTCCCAGACTCATTCTATGAGGCAACCATCACCATGATCCAGACAAAGATAACACAAAAGAAGAAAATTATAGGCCCATTTCACTGGTGAACAGAGATGCAAAAATCCTCAACTAAATACTAGCCAACCGAATCCAACAATACATTAAAAGGATTGTACACCACAATCAAGTGGGATTTATCCCAGGGATGCAAGGATTCTTCAATATCCGCAAATCAATCAGTGTGATACACCACGTTAACAAACTGAAGAATAAAAACCATACGATCCTCTCAATAGATGCAGAAAAAGCCTTTGACAAAATCCAACACCCATTTCTGATAAAAACCCTGCAGAAAGTGGGCATAGGGGGAACCTACCTCAACAAAATAAAGGCCATCTATGACAAACCCAGAGCTAACATCATTCTCAATGGTGAAAAGCTGAAAGAATTCCCACTGAGATCAGGAACAAGACAAGGATGTCCACTCTCACCACTACTATTTAACATAGTTTTGAAGTCCTAGCCACAACAATCTGAAGAAATAAAAGGAATCCAAATTGGAAAGGAAGAAGTAAAACCACCACTATTTGCAGGTGACATGATACTATACCTAGAGAATCCTAAAGACTCTACCAGAAAACTGTTAGAGCTCATCCATGAATCTGGCGAAGTTGCAGGATACAAAATTAATACACAGAAATCAACTACATTTCTATATACTAACAATGAAAGATAAATTAGGGAAGCAATCCCGTTTACTATCACATCAAAAAGAATCAAGTACTTAGGAATAAACCTAACTAAAGAGACAAAAAACCTGTACTCTGAAAATTATAAGGCGCTGATGAAAGAAATCAAGGATGACATGAACAGATAGAAAGACATACCATGCTCTTGGATTGGAAGAGTCAGTATTATCAAAATGACTATACTACCCAAGGCAATCTACACATTCAATGCAATCCCTATCAAATTACCAATGACCTTTTTCACAGAACTAGAACAAAATATTTTAAAGTTTGTTTGGAAGCACAAAAGACCCAGAATAGCCAAAGACATCCTGAAAAAGAAAAATGGAGCTGGAGGAATCAGGCTCCTTGACTTCAGACTCTACTACAAAGCTACAGTCATCAAAACCGTATGGTACTGGCACAAAGACAGAAATATAGATCAGTGGAACAGCATAGAAAGCCCAGAATTAAACCCACACACCTACAGTCAACTAATTTATGACAAAGGAGGCAAGAACATACATTGGAGAAAAGACAGCCTCTTCAATAAGTGGTGCTGGGAAAACTGGACAGCCACACGTAAGAAAATGAAACTACAACACTTCCTAAACACCATACACAAAAATAAACTCAAAATAGATTAAAGACCTAGATATAAGAGCAGATACTATAAAACTCTTAGAGGAAAACATAGGCCAAACACTCTCTGACATAAATAACAGCAACATCTTCTCAGATCCACCTGTTAGAGTAATGACAGTAAAAACAACAATAAACAAATGGGACTTAAAAGTTTCTGCACAGCAAAGGAAACCCTAAACACAAAGACAACCCACAGAGTGGGAGAAAATATTTGCAATTGATTCAACTGACAAGGGATTAATCTCCAAAATTTACAAACACCTCCTACAGCTCAATACCAAAAAAAAAAAAACCAAACAACCCCATCAAAAAGTGGGCAGAAGATCTAAACAGATAATTCTCTAAAGAAGACAGACATACAGATGGCCAAAAAACACATGAAAAGATGTTCAACATCACTCGTTATTAGAGAAATGCAAATCAAAACCACTATGAGGTACCACCTTACTCCAGCCAGAATGGCCATCATCAAAAAGTCCACAAACAGTAAGTGCTGGAGAGGGTGTGGAGAAAAAGGAACCCTATTACACTGTTTGTGGGAATGCAAATTGGTGCAACCACTGTGGAAAACAGTATGGAGATTCCTTAGAAAACTAGAAATAGAATTACCCTTTGATCCAGCAATCCCACTCCTGGGCATCTATCCAGAGAAATCCATGACTCAAAAAGACACATGTACTCCAGTGTTCACTGCGGCACTCTATACCAATAGCCAAGACATGGAAACAATCTAAATGCCCATCGACAGAGGAGTGGATAGAGAAGATCTGGTACATACACACAATGGAATATTACTCAGCCATTAAAAGAAAGAAATAATAGCATTTATAGCAACATGCATGGACCTAGAAATTATCATGCGAAGTGAAAATCAGTCAAACAATGAGACTCCAACATCAAATGCTACCACTTACGTGTGGAATCTTAAAAAAGGACACAATGTATTTCTTTGCAGAACAGATACTGACTCACAGACTTTGGAAAACATGGTTTCCAAAAGAGACAAGTTGAGAGGTGGGGGGTGCACTGAGGGTTTGGGATGGAAATGCTATAAAATTTGGTTGTGATGATTTTTGTACACCTATAATTGTAATAAATTCATTAAGCAATTAAAAAAAAGAACAAGGAGAGATACTCACAGTGGTGGAATTATCCAACAGCCTGACTGTGGAGGTGGATACACAAACCTACACAGGTGATAACACTGCATAGAATTTAGACACAGAGACACAGAAACAACAGGACACACACAAATGAAAGTTAAACTGGGGGAATCTAAATAAGATCAGTAGATTGTATCAATGTGATTATCTTGGTTATGACATTATACTGTCCTATTTCCTAAATGTTACCATTGGGGGATACTGGGAAAGGTAGACGAGGGATCACTCCATTACTGCTTACAAGTGCATGTAAATCTGCAATTATTTTAACAGAAACTTCTATTGAAAACATGTTGTGCAATCCACTGCCAATTTTGCTTCTCCTTGCTTCTCTCGTTACCCTGTAATTTAAAGAACCTATCCAAGAAGTCAGAGGAGTATTTGCTGTCTCTAAGGGTCTTCTCTTAGATTCACAGCTTCTCCTCGGGTTCTTTAGTCATGTGACTACAGCATCTGCCAATTAGCAATTTACATGCTTCCAGGTGGACCCAAGTGCTTCAGCGATCTCAGCACCAAGGCTATCACATAAGACAAACATATCCTCCCCACTGCCCAGCATCCATACATCAAAGACGAGCTCCAGATTTACATACACTTCCATGTGGCAAACAGGTGATTATTTATAACACAGTCATAAAGGGGCCTATAAAAATCCTTTGAGCCTCCCCCCCAAAAAAAATGATGTGACCAGCAGATGGTCCAACCCTAAAATGGAGAATTAAAATGTTAATAAGCAGAAGAATTGTTTAGAGAACATAAAGGATCACAAGAAAAACCAATCTTCTCCTTCAGTGAGATAAGGACATTACTCACCTCAATTCCAGCAAACGTGTCAAGCGTAGGACAGGGGAGAAGTCGTATAACCCCTTCAGGGGAGACTCCCAAGCTGTCAGAGGAGAATCAGCTATTGCTCAGCTGCCCCACCCCCAGCGAACAGAAGACAATGACTAGTTGCTGTGTTCACAGGACCCTAAAGCTCAAGTTTACACGTAGAAATGAATTTGTAATCTGTTAGACTCCTACTTGGACTTTCTTATCAGCAAGATTCAGTAGCAGTAAGGGGGAGGAGGCTGGAGGTTTCATCCCAAAGCGAGTGCCCATGAAGCCTCAGAGCCCCCGCCTTGTCTTCACTAGCTCAACCCCAAGCATTACCGGCTGAGCCATGAGTGCCATCAGCCATCACATGACCTCCACTGCTACAGTCTCTTGAGAGTCTCCTCCACTGTCTCTGGGTTGCAACAGGTCAAGGACTAAGGACATTGGATTTCAAATAAAATTCCAAAACACCCCATCTGTAGGTTAAAGAGTACAGCTCAGCTAGTAGGCTTTCACAAAGGTCAGGACAATCATGAGCACCATTTATCTGAAACTATGAGGAATATAGAAGTCAGAGAATATGCCCAGCAAAGAGTTTAAGAGAGAAAGCTGTGCATAAACCAGAGAAAAGTCCAAGTGGTCAAAAAACAAGGAGCCCAAAAGAAACAGCTAGCACCACAGAATATCATCGAAGATCAAAGTGTAAGACAGATGAACAAGAAGCAACAGGCACGGCATAAAAGAAAGAGGGCCTTGAGCTCTTACCAGGAACAGACCTTCTAGGTGGAGCCATCTTGGTGCTTGCAGATGCACTATGGGTAGGAAGGCCAGCTGTTAATATAGGCTCAGAGATGAGAAGGCAACAGAGAAAACATGGGAATAATTAAAATCTATCTAAAACACATGTATGCTCAGGGTACTAAGTATACCTGTGTCTTCAGCTCAGCTAGTCACTGGCGGGTACCAGATTCAACAGTTTATAATCACTTAGAAACTTCAACCACAGTTTCTCCTAAGTTCCACCAGGAGTTCCTAGAAATAGCAAAGTCACAAGGCAGCAAAAAAGATTAAGAAAGTTTCAACATATACATACTCTCCAAATTCAGCGGCTTCTTATGAAGAGTCAATTATCTTCTCAAATCTGCTCTCAGGTTTGAGTGGGAGAGCAAATTCCCAGGAAGTCCCATGAACAGGGGAGTATACTGTGACCCTATTATATTGCAAAAGCGGGTAAACACAGAAAGTAATGACCTTTGACGGAGAAGTTTGGATATTAGAATAACAAGGCCAGCCACCAATAGGCTGTAGGTGAAATGTCTGGCAATCCTCAAATGAGCCGGCTGGCAGAGGAGGCAGGCTACAGGCTGTTCATGTCAGGAAGCATTTCTTCGAGAAAGATACAGGTAACTGAGGGAGTGGAAGAAGGCAGCATTAAAAGGTTCCCACATTTCTTTCTTTGGATCTTGGTGCAGGTAAATATCTTCAGGGCAGTCATGGGTGGCAAAGTATTTCTATTCCCTGCAGATGCAGATTTAACCAATTACAGAATAGATATTCCCCAAAGACAAGAAGGCTTATCAGAGAGAAATTCAAAGTGAGGATATAATTCCATCGAGCACTCAAAAAAAAAAAGAGTTACCTTCTTGTGCCTTTTGGGCAGGTTTGATTTTCCAAGGATATCACCCTGCTCAATGAGGAAATCCACAAATGGGGCCCGCGGCTGAGTCCCAGATAGCACAGCTGCAATGAATCAAGCACAGAGGGAAAGAGGTAAAGAAGTCAAGGGTTACCAATGCAAGGATGTAATAGCAGTAAGAGGTTTACAAAAGCCCACCTGGGTCACGTTAGGTGTTGCCGCCCAGATTTTAAGCCATGCTATCACCTAAAGAAAAGCACCATATGCATTATAAATGAGCTGATTCAATAATGGTATTACCTCTTTTCCCCTGAAGAAGCTGCTCAAGAACACAGGAAGGCAGCTGTCCCATTTTCTGGGTTTCTGCACATCTTCATATTTAAATTCCTCTGCCTGATGATTGTCAAGGTCCCTATTATCCTACTTCTTTCTACCCATACTTCTTTATCCTCATCCATAGATACCCTATATGAGTCAAGAAAACACAGAAATATTGTCTGGAAGTGCTTGCATATAAAAGGTTTCCTTTTTTAAATTTTATGTTATTGGAGTATAGTTGATTTACAATGCTGCGTTAGTTTCAGGTGTACAGTAAAGTAAATCAGTCATACATGTAAGTATATCCATTCTTTTTTCCCACAAAGGTTATTATAAACTATTAAGTAGATTTTCCTATGCTATACAGCGGGTTCTCATTAATCACCTATTTTATACAATTGTGTGTATATGTTATTCCCACCCTGCCAATTTTTCCCTCCCCCAACATTTTCACCTATGGTAACCATAAATTTGTTTTCTATGTCTTTGGGTCTATTTCTGCTTTGTAAATAAGTTCATTTGTGTCTTTTTTTTTTTTTTAGATTCCACATATAAGCAATATCATATGATATGTATCTTTCTCTCCCTGGCTTACTTCACTCAGTACAATGTCTAGGTCCATCCATGTTTCTGAAAATGGCATTATTTCATTCTTTCTTATGGCTGAGTAGTATTCCACTCTGTATATGTACCACATCTTCTACAGCACTATTTACAATAGCCAAGACATGGAAGCAACCTAAATGTCTTTTGACAGAGGAATGGACAGAAATGTTTCTTTTATAAAAGACAGTTCTCTTATGTGGTGTCAGACATCCCAGGGGAAAATAGGAGGGACCCTGGAAGATACAGTCAGCCACTAGGGTTAGTACTTACAAGCTGTTACACTTAGAATGGATAAGCAATGAAGTCCTACTGTATAGCAAAGAGAGCTATATCCACTATATTTTAATTATTTTTTTTTAATTAGCAGAGTCTATTATAATGATGCTTGTCAAAGACACCACATGATCCTTCAGAAAGAAGACCTGATAGAACCCTAAAATCATACATAGTTAAGTGAGCTGACCCCATCAAAGTGGAGTCCTGATGAGGGGCAACTCTCAAGATAGACTGTTACAAAAGAGCTACGCTGAGGAGGGAGGCAAATCTGGTGGAAACCTTCTGGAGGGTCAATACTAGCAACTGTAAGGTCAGAACAAGGTGTTCTGGAGACAAGAGGAAAACCCACAGGATTTTGTGGATGACATGGTGGGGATGGTTTTACACTGGTGTGACTCCTAAATTCAAAAACAAAATGATAGCCCCTGACTCCATAAATAATGTGCTACCAGGACCTCTTAACTGTCAGCTTTATTTGTAGAGTAATAAAAACAGCATTAAACTAGGAGCTAATGAGAACTAGATTTTCAGGTGGCCCAGAGTTCTGGAGCCAGCTCACACTAGCTCACACACACAAAAAAAAATCGAGTACATCTTTTCAATCCCACATTCTATAAAGTCAAGTAGCCATGCTAAAAATATACACACTACAGAAAATGATAAACTTTGCAAATCAAGGCTTCCTTTACTCCTCTCCTCAACCACCACTTCTTTCCCCAACCCTCCACAGACAGCTGCTTATTAAACATTTACCAGGACACCATTGGCCCTGACCTAGGTTTAAGTTTATCTGGCTTTAAAGTTAAATGAATTATGTCAAGTTTCCACCCTTCTAAGCATATAGGAGCCCAATTAATTACAAACTAAAGCAAGGTACCAGACATAGACATGATGAACTTTGTATTCTCCATACAAATTTTAAACATAAAGACAAATAGCTACAATGAATCAGTTATCTTTTAAACATGTTATTTCACTAATCACCAGAGTAGCTGCAGATTTGATAACTGTTAAATAGGGAGAAGAAAAGTGATATTTCCTTGATAAGAAAAAAGGCAGTATTTACAATAACTAACGCATCCTATGCACAGCCCTGGGACTCACATCCCACAACCGGCCTAGCGGACTCCCTGGGGGATTCCCAAAAACGGCCAAGCAACAGAACGCCAAAGACACTGTTTAAATTCAGCTTCCCAGATTTCTTCCTAGAACAACCTAATTAGAATCTCTCAGGACAAGCCTTGAAATATGAATGCATGGAAAACTTCCCTAGTGCTTCCAACGTAAGTGCTCATGTTACATTACAAAGAGTTCACCACATTCATTTCCTATTGGGATGAGCTTGATGGTCTTTTATTTCCTTCTAATACTGACATTCTATAATTTGGAAAGTCTTTTCAATCCACTCTGAATATACTACATTTGAAATATCATTTTTATTTCTGGAGACTCTAGGGGAAAAAAGAAAAGGCAACATTAAGAGCAGAGAGGTAGAGAGCTGAGGAATCTTCAAACTATACCTCAGGAGAAACAAAGCACCAGGAAAAAATATGTGTTTGCAAAAAACTGATCAAGAAAGCTCCCTAACTGGGACTCATGATTTATTTCACTTTTTTTTATTTCCCTTTCTGTTTGTTTTTAGGGCCATACCTGTAGCATATGGAGGTTCCCAGACTAGGGGTGGAATCAGAACTGCAGCTGCAGACCCACACCACAGCCACAGCAACACAGGATCTGAGTCCCATCTGACCTACACCACAGCTTGCAGCAATGCCAGGTCCTTAACCTACTGAGGGAGGGCAGGGATTGAACCTGAATCCTCACAGAGACGATATTGGGTCCTTACCCTACTGAGCCAAAACGGGAACTCTCTTATTTCACTTCTTGCTCCAGTTTTGGGAACTAACGCTTGGTAATCTTTACTATCACAGAAGAATATTCTTTATAACTAGAGTGACCTTGCAATTTATCATCCAAATTGATACATTTAGAGGATGAAAGAAGATGCTATTTGTAACTACCCTGGGACCATAGGCCTAGAGACACAGACTTGGGTTGCCTCAAGCAAACTTCTCTGAACAGTCGCCCTAATCATAGCAATCTTGTCTTCCAAGAACTTTTACCCATTTATCCTTTCTTCCTTCAAAGCCATAGACATCAGCCTGATTTCATTTGATATCCTTCAAAAATTAGAAAACAGCCATTCTGGGAGGGAGTGGGATGCACTGGGAGCTTGAGGTTAATAGATGCTAACTATTGCATTTGGAGTGGATAAGCAATGAGATCCTACTGTATAGCACAGGGAACTATATCTAGTCACTTGTGATGAAACATGATGGAGGATAATGCGAGAAAAAAGAATGTATTATACGTGTATGTGTGTATGTGAGAGAGAGAGACTGGGTCACTTTGCTGTACAGTAGAAAACTGACAGAACACTGTAAACCAACTGTAATGGAAAAAATAAAAATCATTTTGAAAAAAGAAAATAGCCATTCTGACCTCTCTGCTGCCTATTTAATCATTTCCTTACCCGGAATCTTAGCACGTAAAGCAGACTCAGATGTGGCTAGGAGGAGTGATGAGTCCAGACTCCACCTGCTGACTTTCTTCTGCCCGTTAGGATGGTGCTCACAGCACCTCCAATAAAATCCTAGGAACTGGTAGTTTGAAAGCTAAGCTGACGAGGTGAGCTCAAGACCTTTCCATATTAAGTTTTAGAATTCTTAGACAACTCTCAATTTTGGATTCAGGAGTAAGTATATACAAGGTTGTTACTGATTATAAAAAAATAACAATACAACTGACATCCAAATAACCACTAACAAGTTAAAGAGAACGTTAGCATCGTTTTCTTTTTCTTTTTTTTTTTCTTTTTACAGTGGCACCTGCGCCGTAAGGAAGTTCCTAGGATAAGTGTCAAATTGGAGCTGCAGCTGCTGCCCTATGCCACAGCCACAGCCACGCGGGACCCGAGCCGTATCTGTGATCTATGCCACAACTTGCAACAATGCCCGATCCTTAAGCCACTGGGTGAGGCCAGGGATAAAACCTGCACCCTCACAGACAGCATGTCGGGTTTTCAACCTGCGGAGCCACAACAGGAACTCTATTAGCATTATTCTTGAAAATCCCTTTTACAGAGTTTCCTGATGGCAGAGGGGCTTAGGGATCCGGCATTGTCCCTGCAGTGGCTTTGGGTCGCTGCTATGGCACAGGTTTGATCCCTGGCCCAGGAACTTCCACGTGCTATGGGCGCAACAAAAAAAGGTCCCTTTAACTCTTCCCCTTCCTGTCTCCCTCCTCTCTCCCAACCCCTCACCCAAGGTAATCACTCTCCCGAATCTGTGTGTACAATTCCTTTCACAATTTGCTGAGATATCTTGTACTCAGGGCCAGGAAACTCCGGGTGAGCAGGGGAACCCCCAGTCCCCCCACAGGGCAAGCAGCCCTCTGTCCTGCGTAGCTCATAATTGGCTGACACGGCTTTGAAGCAATTTTCATAGAACCATCAGAATCAATGGCTAAAGACCCCAGATTTGGCTATTTCCCAAGCTAATTTGATATGGTTAATGGAGAAATGCCAGTTCCAAGCAGCTGTGAAGAATGCTGAGCGTGTTTTGACTGAGGAGATGGGTGAATCTGGCACAGAACACTCACGAGCCAGGGACTGTCACAGTGTTTTATGCCCAGAAATTGACTTTGGCTGCCTTTTGAAAGAAACATGGGCTCATTTACATCAGAAAGCTAACTAAAAGCAGTTTACAAGAGAAGAAAATTGGAGAGAGATAGAGAGAGAGAGAGAGAGAGAGAGAGCATGCGCTAAGGCGTGGCCCAGCTCTTTCCATCATATTTTTTAAGATCCACAGTCTTAGTCCACGTGTTGCTTAAGCCTTGTTGGAGGAGAAGACAAATGTAACGAATAATTATGAGAAAGGCAGGATGTGACTGACCATCTTTATACCCAAGGGATAAACTGGGTACCACAGGCCCCTGGAGAATAGCGCAGTGCCACGTCCCCAGGGCGTAACTGTGAGGTAGAATGACTGAATACAAAAGACTCTTGCAAAGAGAAACATCAGTCTGGCTGGCATCAGACAAACCTTTGGAGAGGCAGCAATCTTTGAGCGGAGCCTCGAAGAGGAGGAAATAGAGAGTGAACGCATATTTAAACCAATAATGAAAACAACTGGCGTTCGCTGTGTGCCAGGCACTGCGGTAAGAACTCTACATGCATTATTTCCTCCTTCCAACCACCCGCTGAGGTGTAATTATGCCCATTTTATGGATGAGGAAACTGAGACTCAGAGATTAAGGAACTTGTCCCAGGTCACGCAACGATAGAGTAGCAGTCACAACTCAAACCCAGGATATGCAATGAAAGGAGGCTCTGCTGCCTGGGCAGAGAAACAGCAGGAGAGGAAGCCCAGCTGTGGGAGGAAACAGGCTGATTGTCAAGGAGTCAGCAAGGACTGGTCATTTTGAAGGGGTGACAGAGCATGGGTGTCTGGTCGAGTCATGCCTCTGCTGCTAAATCCTTGAATACCTGCCCCATCCCCTGTGCCTGGCACACAGAGATGATCGATATTGCTTGTTAAATTTAATTGGTGACGTAAGGCAAGGCCGCAACATGAGAAGCAATGACATAATTGGGATTCGCTGCCTATTATACCGCCTAGTTGACTAATATTTCGAAGTTTAACAGGGCATGAACAGGTTTATATGGGGGGAAAATGTCTTAAATACATCGATACAAGTTGGGAAAATAAAGGATAACAAGGATGAACATGTGAGTAGACTTTTGAGACGTGTGAAATCATCTTTAATTCATCTATTCATGCAACACACATTTCCTGGTTGGTCCCTTTGTATTAGTTCCGGTGGTGGGGCCCTGAGGATGTGGGCCCCCCTCCAAAAGGGCAAAACGGAAAGATACAGGCTTCCACTATGCTTTCTAACAAGGCAGAATTCAAGTCACCAACTGCACCATGTATGCAACAGTGAGCAGTTTTCAAGGCTCTACTGCCTGCTGGGTGCTCTTAGATGACAGGGTCTCATTCCTGTCCTCAAATGTTTCAAAAGGGAGGTGAACAGGCAAAGGAAGAATTGCTGCACAATGCAATGAGTGCCCCCTAAAGGGGGTTTATAACTGAAACAAATATCTGCACCAAAGAAGGATATAAAATCCTGATCTGGTCTGCATCTGCTGAATTTACTTGGAATAAGTTTAGAAGTTTTCTGTTAGTAGACTGAGTTCATCTCCCTGGACTCCAAGGACCAGATCAGATGACCTTTTAGAAAACCCTTGCAGCTCTAGGATTAGTTTCTGCCCTCCCCCAGCTGTTGAGAAATCAAGGCACAAAGGCCAGAAGAAAAAAAGCCAGAAGAAGACAGTAATATGAGAGTAACAGAACACAGGCAGAGTACTCAGACTGCATAGGCAGACGATAATACTCACTGAAGGTTCTGTCTTTTTTTTTTTTCTTTTGACAAGACACCAAAACAGAAAACATTCATTTATTCATAAGCAGGTTAAAGTGCCAACTGCACAATACTATGGTCATTGCTTTTACCTAACTGCTAAATTCCAGTACATCAGTGGCAGGCCACTGGAAGTCAGATCCCATTATCCAGAAACTGTAAATTCAAACAGTTATGTCCCATCAGTTAATTATAAAATATAAAATTCAAAAAACAAATCATAAAGTTCAGCTACATGTATTTAGAAGAACAATTCCAAAGGAAAGCAAATTGATCAAGAGGAGGAAGGATGATAACGGCAAGGACCATTGTTTCATTAAAATGCCTGGAGGAAGAGTCTGGTCCCAGCATATAACTTACTAGGTTGTGTGACATCACACAAATCACTTTCTCCTTCTGGGCCTCAGTTTCCTCATCTGTGAAATAAGGGGACTGGACAAAAATTCCCATCTTCATCCTGTGATATTATGAAAACTTAGCAATTTACAGTCATAGTCCAGGAATGGCAAATATTCTGGCCTTGACTGACACCTTCAGTGGATTGGTATTTATGAGTTGCTTGGGAGTGGAGAAAGATTCTGAGACCCAGTCCAGCTTCAAAGGGAAAGAGCCGAAGGTTTTAACACTGGATGGGACAAAGGGGATGAGGGGTACACGAGAGCCACTGTTGTTCTAGTTGAATCCTCACGTTTTTTTTTAAACCAGAAAACTTGGACCCTGAGTGGTTTAGGGACATGCAATGCTCACAGAACAAATCAGCAGATAACACAAACTCTAAGCTGAATTTTTATTACCTATTTTTTATAATGTTGGTAATTATTGTATCCACTTGAATCATGTATCCAAACAAAATTAGAGTCGCTTACAAAAGGTTGCATAATGCAGTAGGTCAATGAATATAGAAATAAGACAAGAAGAAACCTATTATTTCATTTATCATACTCAGGGCTGTCAAACTGATTTGTCCAGAGAACAGTTAATTTCCTATCGGTATGCTTCTCGGTGATGCCCCAGAGTCCTTAAGATCTTTCCCTAACTGCCCTTCCAAGCCTGTATTCCAGTTGCGCTGGTCCACGATTCCCCAGACACAGTACAGCAGATACCCATTAGGGAAGGTCTGATCACCATGCAAGTCATCTCCCCTTATCTAGGAACATCGAGATCTTTCCTGGGAAGCCACGTACGTGTGGCGTCCCCCTCCTGGCAGTGGTTCATGAAACTGACATAATGTAGGACAAGAAGATTCTCTTCAAGTTGGGAGTAGCCACAGTCCACTGTGTGAACGAAGGAGCAGAGCCAGCAGGTCTGCAGAGACATGAATGAAGCAGAAGGAGACTTCCCCGGGTTCCTGATTGCTTCCCAACCCTGATTCCAGTTTCTTCATGAAGCCCAGCTGCATGACTGTCTTTGAGTTTCCCCAAAACACCCCTGAATCCTTTCCGTAACTTCTGCCATCACTTAAGCTTACTCTAGGTAACCCATCTGCATGCCTTTCTGTGGCTTTTCCCTTCTACAGATGTTGCCTTCAAGTCCCTGCTCAAGAGAACTTCCTTCAGAAAGCTTTTCCTGGTTCCCCCAGAAGAAGTGATGCCTTCATCCTATGAATTCCTGCTGTACTGCATCTATATATTTCTTATGACATATCTGCCTGAGAGCACACGTTCGTGATTATACATCCTCTTTTTTACCATAATTTCTAAGCTTCTTGTAAAGATGCATACCTTATTCATTATTGTAATCTCCATACACCAAGTACAGCAGAAGTGTCAACTTCTATTTGCTCAAAGAAGAAAAAAAAAAAAGGATGAACAAATGTACGCCTTTTGTTTATTTTCTACTCTTGAGCAAATCCCTAAACCTCTCTCTTCCACAGAAGTGGAGATTTGATCAGCCAATTTACCCAGTTAATGTGAGCAATGTAGATAGACAAATAGGATAACTGTGACCCAGAAATCTACTCCAGGGCCAGAATTATGCCATTTGGTTGTCAATACTGATCACATTTAATTAGAAAATTGCCAGATCTCTGCTCTTCTTAGTGCTGTGTGGGCATCACCTGAAAGCAAAGGGATGACAAGCTGTTCTCAGCATCTGCAGTCTTTACATAATAAACATGTTTTCATTTGAGAAAATGTGTGCCTATTTCTGAGCAGGATCAGAGCCTTTTAGAAGTTCATCTCTTTTCCCCAGACCAACTTTCTTCAGTGGTTAGGATCAGGATTACAAGTGTATAATTCCTAGAGTTATTAAAGTCATGTTAATTTATTTTAATTCATATCATAGAAATAAGCATTCACAGAGTAGATTCGGAGTAGGGTTAAAAATAAAGATTAGGGCTTAAGAAACAATCACTCCAGAAATGGAATGGAGTCTTTTGAGATGTCCCGTGACTCTGTGAAGCGGGTTATTAACCTGTCAGGGACCTGTGTCTATTCCAAACACCTCTCTGGTCTTTCGTGACCCTATCAGAGCCCTTTCCAGATGAAAGCATAGCTGTAATCACTGTGTTTTACGCCATCCACTCAGTTTCTCAAATGGCAGGTTACTCGCAGAGTGTGACTTGCTATTTGATCTGTCTGTATCTGTGTCGATGCCCCATCAGAACTGGAAGAAGCCTATCGGTAATCATTAACAGAGGGTTAGAGCAACAACCTTTCAAGTGTTCGTTTTTCCAGTCTCCATAATTCAAGATGCAGCAGTAACCAAGCTGCTCATCTTGGGATGCAGGCTTAAACATGTGACATTTGCATGGATTTGCTGGTAAATAAACCTCAAGGGTGGAGCACTCAATTGTTATTATCACGAATAAACACCAAGGATTAAGATTCAATATCTATGGCATTTTCTTATCTGTGCTTAAATTTTGAAACTGTAAGAACTCACCTATGTTTTGAAAAGGCATATTGGAAAAGTATTTATTCACTGTCCCTAACACAAATAATTGATTGTCATATCTGCTCATTCGAAAGTCTCTTTTTACCTGGAAGGAACACGTTTTATTTTTTTTAACTAGCTAGAATAGAAAGCAGAAGGTGAAAAAAACCCACAAAAAAATTTTTTTTAAATCACCATACTACTGCCCTGGAAGAACCAAGGTTAAAATTTCTGTTTTTCAGTCTTTCAGACACTTTAATATGTGTAGATATGCATATGAGTGTGATTAAAATTTATATTTAAAATAAAATGATATGATACCACTTACAATTTTTTCACTTAATAATATAGCATCAATATTGCTCTGACCCAAATGTTGACAAATTTTTCTGTAAAGGGTCAGAAAGTAAATATTCTGGGATTTCTGGGTCAGATTGTCTTTGTCACAACTACTCAACTCTACTTTTACAGCAAGAGAGCAACTAGAGACAACATGTAACTAAGTGGATTTGACTATGTTGCAATAAGACTTTATTTGCAGAAACAAGTAGCAGACATTGTGTTCATGGAATAAAGACTCAACATAGCAAAGATCTCAATTCTCCCTAAATTGATATACAGGTTTAACATAACTGCTGTCATATTTCCAGCAAATTTTTTTTGCATTTATGGACAAGATAATTCTAAAACTTATATGAAAAGGCAAAGGAACTAGAAGAGCTAAAATACATTTCAGAGAAGACCACAGTGGGAGGAGTTACTCTGTCCAATTTTAAGATGTATTTTATGGCTACAGAAATCAAGACTGTGTGGTAGTACAAACCATATATCTGACAGAGAACTGGATGGATTAGATATTACCAGAGACCTATCAGAACAGCCAAAATAAAAAATAATGGCAATACCCAATGCTGGCAAGGATGCAGAGCTACTAGATCTCTTATGCATTGCTTGGGGTACTGTAAAATGATAGAGCCACTCATCAGTCACTTAAAAAGCTAAACATACACTTACTACCCAATCTAGCAACCACATTTCTAGGCATTTATCCCAGAGAAATGAGAACCTACATCCACCCCAAACCTATTCACAAGCGCTCATAGCAGTTTCACTTGTAATAGTCAAAAGGAGGAAACAACCACAATGTCCCCTTCAATAGGTAAATAGTTAAACAAGATCTGATAGGTCCAGGCTGCAGGTTAAGTATCCATCGTTGTCATTACAGCAGCCCGGGTCGCTGCTGTGGCACAGGTTCGCTCCCTTTCCTAGTAACTTCCCCATAGCATAGGCATGGCCAAAAAAAAAGATATAATAGATCTATACATGGAATATTACTCAGCCAAAAAGAAATGAACTAGTGATACACCTATAATTTAAATATTTCTCATGGACATAATGCGGGAGGGGGGGAATTTCAAAGGTAATATAAATTGTATGATTTTGTGTACATAACATTCCCAAAATAACAAAGTCACAGAGATGGAAAACAGATTAATGGTTGCCAAGGTCTAGAAATGGTAAGGAGAAAGGGTAGGTATGACTGTCAAAAAACAGCACAAGAGAGATCTTTGTGATGATGGAATAGTTCTATATCTGAATTGTGGTTGTAATTACAGAAATTCACACCCACATTCCACTAATGTCAGTTTCCCGGCCTGACACTGTAGTAGAGTTATGTAAGATGTAACCAGTGGAGGAAATTAGGTGACCGATACACAGGAGCTTTTTGTTCTATCTCTTCTTTCTATTCTCTCTTCCTGTGAATCCACAGTTGTTTTAAAATAAAAAGTTTTTTTAAAAAGCAGGTGAAAGACCAAAGTTTGACTATAGTTTGCTAACCCCTGATCTAGAAAATTAGATGTTTTGATAGTATTTATTAGATGTACAAGATGTCTTTCAGTATATACAATTTATTTAACCATTTCTCTGTTTCTAATTCTCTTTATAACACCAAGACCTAGAATATTTTATATCTCCTTATGCATTTATAGTTACTTCTCTAGAATAAATACGTAAAATCACAGAATCAAATGTACACATATCTTTGGGGGAGTTCCCATCGTGGCTCAGTGGTTAACGAATCCTACTAGGAACCATGAGGTTGCGGGTTCAATCCCTGGCCTTGCTCAGTGGGTTAAGGCATTGCCGTGAGCTGTGGTGTAGGCTGCAGATTCGGCTCGGATTCCTCATTGCTGTGGCTCTGGTGTAGGCCAGCAGCTGTAGCTCCAATTAGACCCCTAGCCTGGGAACCTCCACATGCCACACGTGTGGCTCTAAAATGACAAAAGAAAAAAAAAAAAAAAAGTACACATATCTTTAAACTCTTGGCATAATATTGCCAAATTACCTTCTAAAAATTTCACACCCATTTACACTCTTGTCAGCGCTGTATGAGAGTATGTACCCATACACTCACCAACAATGTATGTTATCTTAAAAAAAAAAACTGCATACTTGTCAAGATGAGTATCTGTGTTGTTCTTTGTTTTAGGTGTATTCTGCCTTTTACTTCTAGGTCTTTACCCATATTGGCCCATGACATATTCTGCCTCTTCCCTAGCTAATTAGTACTCAATCATCCCAAGTAAGATGCCACTTCCTACAGGAAGACCTCCTCCATATTTGGCTCGGACGAGGTAGCTTCTTATTGGCTTCCACAGCACCCTGTCCTTCTTTTCTCCATCACTTATACTCTGTGGTCACAGCTAGTTTCACTGTGCCTCTTCAATCTTTAGACCTTAATCTCTGTAGGGATATACTTATCTTGCCCCCTCTTTTATGCTCAGCAGCAACATGATGCCTGACAAATTACAGGTGTTCATTAAATACTTACTGAATCAAAGAATGAATTAAAAGATCATAAATGAGATGTTCTGTTTTTTGAGCATTCACAATATTGATTTTTTGCAGTTTATGTATATAGATATGGATATAAATATATAATGTATTTCTAGCACCATCCAGAAAAAAAGGGTCCTTTACTTATGAAAATAGATATCAGGTCAGCATGAAGCCTACTCCTATAGAGGGAGACAGAGTCATCAGATTATCATAGCTTGATGATGCTGGTCATGAAGACCATTCAAATGACTTTCACTGTACAATGCCCAAGCCACCTTTTAGTCATTATTTTGTTTTTAGGCATAGACTATAGACTACCTAGATGGAGAATACGCAAGCTTAAATATTCTCATCCTTGTGACAATTAGACTTTTTCACTTAACATTAATAAAGTGACATTCAATTTGTGCATCAGTTGCTTATGAACTGTTTCATCATACATTCCCCAAGCTCTATCATCTCCCTTACGAGGCAGCGACGACCTCCATGTGCCATCAGCCTCCAGGGGCTGGCTGCTTTACTGTTTGCTTTCCCACACTGCAATAGGCATGATGTTTAAATCTCTGTCCATTTTATCCCCAAGCGTTTTTATCTCACTGGACTTTTTGAAAATTCCAAACATCTCCTAAAACTCTTCATGGAGTCATCCACAAGCCTCTGTGCCTTTTCTGCCTTAGCCGAAATACGATCCTTGATTGTATTGGATCAGACCTAAACTAGGAGAGGTATCAGAATGTTCCTAGTCCTGCTCAGACCGTTCGGGCTCCTCTTTGGCAAGGGTTTTACAATCTGATAGAGTTCTTTATCACGACTCCCTCTTTTATTGATATGAACTTGTGCCTTGTGTTTAAAGGGTTATTGCATTTAACGCACAATTGAAGCAGTCAGGTTTACTGTAGGCAGATGGCTTTCAGAAAAGATCAGAAAGTTTGTTTAGTGGCTAAGATTTAAATATATGTAAAACAGAATTTCTTATCTGAGAATTATATTCTGGATCATGAACGTTATAAGCGGTTGCCAAGAGAGACTATGGAATTGTGAGCATCTGACCTGGAAATAAGCGGAAAGGCTAAAGGAGTAGGTGATATATTACAGAGGAAATATACCAGAACTGTAATCCCGTTACTAATGTACTGCAGGACTCTGCATTAGCCACTTAACCTCTCTGAGCCTCATTTCCTCACCCATAAACCAAGGGAAGTGGACCAGGAGAAGGAAAAATTCCCTTCCAGCTCAAAAGTTCTGTGATTCTATGGTACCGTGATTCTATGGTAGCCCCTAAACATCCAATCCCAACTAGTGAAATTTACCTTGGACATCTACAATGTATAATCGAAATAGGATCCCCTCCCTCGGACATTAATCAGTGATGTTCCTTCACCAGCCCAGACACTTGTCCCTGTCTTCCATGCCTCACAGTACAAGGACACCCTCACTGGACTCGACTCCCACTGCTCTCCATCTGCTCTCCCCCCATCACCAAGCTTTCTCTTCCCATCCCTTGCAAAGTCAGACCAGTTCTCTTTCTTATCTTCTCTGGACCAGCTCTCTAACCCTATCTAAACAAGGACCTACTATAGAGTACAGGGAAATCTACTCAATATTCTATGATAGCCTACACGGGAAAGGAATTGGAAAAAGAATGGATATGTGTATATGTATAACTGATTCATTTTGCTGTACACCTGAAGCTAACACAACATTGTAAGTCAACCACACTCCAATAAAATTATTAAAAAAAAAAAAACATACATGGAAGAAGGCCCAAGGCATTACTCAAAAAAGTCATTCCCAAATATCATCATCTATATCTTGATAAAAGCTCTTCTTTTGATTCTAACTTGAAGGAGGGACTCGGTTGAAGGAAAGGAGAAAGAAAGCTAGCCTCTGTTAAATACCTGCTGAGAGCCACACCTATACATGCCACATTCACTCCTTTATCTCTTGAAATACATACTATTTTTTTTTGGAAGTTGAAAAAATGAATGTCCAAGGAAATTAACTAAATTGCTGAGATCAAAAGGCAGTACTGGCAGAGCTGGGAGTATTGGAGGATTCCCAGTGCGGCTGATTTGAGAGGTTTCTCTCTCTCCCCCAAACCACACAGCTCCCTTATGTTCCATGAAGTCCCAGGGTTCTGGGATATAACCTCAGGGCCCTCTCAGAAAAGAGAACGGAAAGTAGACTCCGGCCTTGCCTTTGTTCTGAGGATGTCTAGAACGTGCCCAAAGATATGTGTTTTGTAATTGTTCCTACTTAATTTGAGGGAAAAATACCCCACTGATTCAGAAATGTTTGTATAGGACTCCTTAAAAACAAAAAAAAGCTGATCCTCTAATACAGAATATCACCTTTTTCTACTCATAGACACTTATTTTCATAGAAATTTCGAGTCACAGGCTCAGACTGAATAACCACTCTCACCAACCACCCATCCTCAGGTTCAGGCTCAGAAATCACGGGGTCAGGTAGGTGCTCAACAGTTGCTGTGCTGTGCCTCTCTTCTTGGCTCTAGCTAACCTCAGCTACACCAAAGATGACTGCAGGGTCCTATACCAGAATCCCATGACACCTGCGGTTGGTGAAAATCCAACAGCTTCTATAGATCTACAATTTTAATTTCACGGTTAATGTGCTCCGGGAGACATCAAATCGTGTAACCGCCTTTTTTTCTTCCTTTTTCAAAAAATTCTCCGGCACCTGCCACCTACCCCCTTCTTTTCTCTGAGCCAGCGGATTATAATGGGTGGAAATTAAGGTCGACACTGAGAGTGGATGGATACACTACAAGCGGCACGTGTGAGCAAATGGTAAATAACCAGATGTACTGCTGGCCAGTGTGTTTTGAAGTCTAACATTTGGCAACTTTGCAGTCGAAGGAGGGATAACAACCTCTGAAGTTAGCTACAGGCCTTAGAAGCATCCAGCATCAGAAAGGTCAACGTGTGATCAACAGGTAAGGTAGAAGCTGAAAGAAACAGCAGCAGGAGAAAGAGATAAGAAGCAAAAAGCATCAAACAAGCAGCCTCAGACTTGAGAGACGGCCTCTGGGTGTTTGCTGGGCTGGGAATTTGTGACACTGAGTTTGAGTATTTCTGACCCTTTTATAATTGTGTCATTCATCAAAAAAAGCCACACTGGAAATGGAGAGCTAGATCGAGTGATTTTCCTGCTGACTGCAAGGTACTTAACAATTTGACCAGGGTCAGTAGGGGGTCAGAGATGAAGGCCTCCCATTTCCTATATGGGACTACTTTCCACAGGTGGACGATGGGCCATAGTCACCGTCTCAATCCCTGCAGCCGTTGCAATGGCAGTGGACCACGGAAGGCACATGCCCACCCCAGATGTTTAAGAAGCTCGAAGGCTTCTCTCACCCCTTAGATATTTACTCCGAAGACCAGGGCCCCTACAGGGATATGACATGATCTCCCAGATACGGAACTAGATTAAATAAGATCACATATAAAGACCGCCTCAAAGTGATGCCTAATACATATTCTCTAAAGGTGAACACCTTCTCTGCATTAAATTCATTTTTGCATACAGTAAGCTTGAGATGCCTAAAGGACTGTTACATGGAGACGTCAGTATTCAGTGGGACACTACTGAAGGTAGGGTTCAAGTTCAAAAAATGAGGAGGTTTATGAAAATGAGAAGCGGCAGACGTGGAAATGAGTCCCTGGTGATGGCATATTAAGGGCCAGAATATCCTTTTCTGAGAAGTGAGCATCACCTTGTATAACCTTGTCACTTATATTTTGATCACTGGTTGGTCAGTGACACAACTTAAAAACTATGCTTATTCTATGCATTTCACAATGGAATAAATAGCTAAAAATTTAAGTCACTGGGCCCAAGGATAGGAAATTTCTTTTCCTTTTTTTAAAAAAATTTTTAATGCACAAACCTGCAATATACGGAAGTTCCTGGACTAGGGGTCAAATCACATGCCTACACCACAGCCACCAAGGCCAGATCCAAGCCACATCTGCAACCACACCGAAGCTTGTGGCAACACCAGATCCTTAACCCACTGAGCGAGGCCAGGGATCAAACCTGCATCCTCACAAAGACAAACCTCTAAGCCACAATGGGAACTCCTGGGAAAGGAGATTCCTTGAATGGCTTCACTGGTAACTATCTGTGTGCCTTCCCACACACGCCAGACCTAAAATCCACCTCAGTGTCAACCATCCTGCACCAACCAAAGTGCTAGTGATTCAGGTCATGACCTCTTTTTCTTGCAAAGAAGACATTTTAGATTTCAATTATGAGCTCCCCTGCTTGACCCTGCTGGCTTTACAACCATAAAATGATCCCTCTCCAAGTTTCATATTTTTCCTTTTAGAAAGAGCAAGTGAGATTCAATTGGTAGGAACATGTGATGAAAAACACTGGAATGAAAACTGAAACTGCCTCAAACACCAGCTGCCAAAAGAAAAAACCTGGTTAACGATCTAACTTTTAAATATATTGTGTGCTCTCTAGCAAAGAAAATAGCAGCAGAGAAACAGGCAACATAAATGTGTCATAATGTCCACCCACTGAAAAAACACTGCATTCTAATGGGGTGGAAGTGGGAGAAATAAGAGAAAGAAAAATACAAGTAATGTTATTTAAATTCCTACTGTGTGCTGGGTGCCTTGATATGTTTTTTAAATATCATTTCATTTTTTTTCTCTAGCCTCCTCTGGACAACATTTGCAGTTTGAATGGAATTTAAATCTGTTTCAATTTGAGCTCTGGGACTTCTTAGTAGCCCACAAGGAAAGCCTTTTTATCATTTCTCTAAAAAATAAAAAGAGAAATTCTGTTCAAGATGGTGTGTCAGGAGTCCCCAAGACTACCCCTTGTTTAGAGATTCACTAGAAGGATTTATGGAACTCATATAGTTGTACTCATGGCTGAGATTTATTATAGCAAAGCAGTGGGAATAAACAGCCAGATCATAAGGGGAAAATAAGCAGAGTCTGGAGGAATCCATATGTAGGGTTTTCTTGTGCACCTTCCCTCCCATGACAGATCATACAAAGCAACTTCTTCCGCCAGGAACAAAAATACAATATGTGTTGTCATGCCTCTGAGCAAGGAAGCCCATTAGAGCCTCTGTGCCCAAGGTTTTGGTTGGGGAGGGGAGGGCTGGTCACATAGGCACTCCCTGCCCAGCAGACTCCCAGAAGGAACAAAGAATTTAGCAAAAATCACAGGTGAATTCTATCAAACATTTAGAGAAGAGCTAATGCCTATCCTTCTGAAACTCTTCCAAAAAATTGCAGAAGAGGGGACACTCCCAAACTCATTCTATGAGGCAACCATCACCCTCATACGAAAACCAGACAAAGATACCACAAAAAAAGAAAATTACAGGCCAATCTCACTGATGAACATAGATGCAAAAAGTCTCAACAAAATACTAGCCAACCAAATCCAACAATACATTAAAAGGATTGTACACCACGATCAAGTGGGATTTATCCCAAGGATGCAAGGATTCTTCAATATCCGCAAGTCAATCAGTGTGATACACCACGTTAACAAACTGAAGAATAAAAACCATATGATCCTCTCCATAGATGCAGAAAAAGCCTTTGACAAAATCCAACACCCATTTCTGATAAAAACCCTTCAGAAAGTGGGCATAGGGGGAACCTATCTCAACATAATCAAGGCCATCTATGACAAACCCAGAGCTCACATCATTCTCAATGGTGAAAAGCTGAAAGAATTCCCACTGAGATCAGGAACAAGACAGGGATGTCCACTCTCACCACTACTATTCAGCATAGTTCTGGAAGTCCTAGCTACAGCAATCAGAGAAGAAAAAGAAATAAAAGGAATCCAAATTGGGAAAGAAGAAGTAAAACTATCACTTTTTGCAGACGACATGATACTATACCTAGAGAATCCTAAAGACTCTACCAGAAAACAGAGCTCATGAATGAATTTGGCAAAGTTGCAGGATACAAAACTAATACACAGAAATCAACTGCATCTCTATATACCAACAGTGAAACATCAGAAGAGAAATTAGAGAAGCAATCCTGTTTATCATCGCATCAAAAAGAATCAAATACTTAGGAATAAACCTGCCTAAAGAGACAAAAGACCCGTACTCTGAAAATTATAAGGCGCTGATGAAAGAAATCAAGGATGACTTAAACAGGTGGAAAGACATACCATGCTCTTGGATTGGAAGAGTCAATATTATCAAAATGACTATACTACCCAAGGCAATCTACACATTCAATGCAATCCCTATCAAATTACCAATGACATTTTTCAAAGAACTACAACAAATTAGTTTAAAGTTTGTCTGGAAACACAAAAAACCCAGAATAGCAAAAGATATCCTGAAAAAGAAAAATGGAGCTGGAGGAATCAGGCTCCCTGACTTCAGACTCCACTACAAAGCTACAGTCATCAAAACCGCATGGTACTGGCAGAAAGACAGAAATATAGATCAGTGGAACACTATAGAAAGCCCAGAATTAAATCCACGCATCTATAGTCAACTAATCTATGACAAAGGAGGCAAGAATATACATTGGACAAAAGACAGCCTCTTCAATAAGTGGTGTTGGGAAAACTGGACAGCTACATGTAAAAAACTGAAACTAGAACACTTCCTAACACCATGCACAAAAATAAACTCAAAATGGATTAAAGATCTAGATATAAGACCTGATACTATAAAACTCTTAGAGGAAAACATGGGCCAAACACTCTCTGACATAAATGATAGCAACATCTTCTCAGATCCATGTGTCAGAGTAAGGACAATAAAGAGAGAAATAAACAAATGGGACTTAAATAAACTTCAAAGTTTCTGCACAGCTAAGGAAACCCTAAACAAAACGAAAAGACAACCCACAGAATGGGAGAAAATATTCGCAAATGATTCAACTGACAAGGGATTAATCTCCAAAATTTACAAACAGCTCCTACAGCTCAACACCAAAGAAACAAACAACCCCATCCAAAAATGGGCAGAGGATCTAGGCAGACAGTTC
>PVHT021183661.1:11164944-11253821 GCA_004024745.2 Catagonus wagneri
TATTACACTGTTGGTGGGAATGCAAATTGGTGCAGCCACTGTGGAAAACAGTATGGAGATTCCTCAGAAAACTCAAAATAGAATTACCATTTGATCCAGCAATCCCACTCCTGGGCATCTATCCAGCAGACACCATGACCCGAAAAGACACCTGTACTCCATTGTTCATTGCAGCACTCTATGCAATAGCCAGGTCATGAAAACAACCTAAATGCCCATCAACAGAGGAGTGGATAGGGAAGATATGGTACATACACACAATGGAATGTTACTCAGCCATTAAAAGGAACGAATTACCAACATTTACAGCAACATGGATGGACTTAGAAATTATCATGCGAAGTGAAACCAGTCAGACAATTAGACAGCAACACCCAATGCTACCGCTTACATGTGGAAACTAAAAAGACACAATGAACCTCTTTGCCGAACAGACAATGACTCACAGACTTTGGAAAACCTTGGTTTTTCAAATAAGACAATCTGGGGGGTGAGGAGGATGCACTGTGGATTTGGGATACAAAATCTGTAAAATTGGTTTGTGATGATTTACGTACACCTATAATTGAAATAAAATCCATTAAGGAAGTGAATAAAAAAAGAATTTAGCAGAAATCGTATTTGCACAATCTAGGCACACTGAACCAACCTTATCAGTTAGATGCTGACTACCCAGAATGCTCTGACAGCAGAGCTCCCAGCTGACAGCCAAGGGCCCTGCTCCAGGCAGGCCTCTCTGAAGACAACAGTCTTAGGGAAGCTACAGCGATTCTTTTCTGTACCAGCGGTGTAGGAAGGGAATGCTTTCATGTATGTTTGTACCCACTGCCGCCACGCCCTACCAAACACAGAGCGATGACAGCAAAATGTGAAAAGTCAAGTATGAAAGAAAGACCTGGACTCAAAGAATAATCTCTGTGGATCAGAAACAGAACCACAATGTAGACCAATCACTGCTACTGAAGCAAAGTACGTAACTAGAAGAAACCCTGAAGAAGGCAACGGTATTTGACTAAACTAGGGCATGCAGTCAGAAATTTGTTTATGGAATATTAGATCTATACTGGAAATGTGTCCATTTGCCTTGCGGCTGGAAAAGTGGGTACAACTCCAGCTGAAAATGCTGGTTAGAATGGTCCCATTTGCTCAGACTGAACCTAAGCAGAATTAAAGTATAACTTTTAAACTGAACGAAATGAACCAGATCTACACAGTTTCAGAATCATTTAAGTTTAGTTCTCAAAAGGTACCAAATGTCATACAAGTAGCTCTGAATGCAGCCCTGGCCAATAGAATTTTCTGTGATAATGGAAATGTATACACAGTGGCTACTGGCTATGTGTGGTTCTTGAGCAGCAGGCATGTGGATAGTGCAACTGGGGAACTGAATTTTAACTTTATTTCATTTAAATTACTTTAAATTTCAATACTTACAGGTTGTTAGTGACTTATCTGTTCAAACACATTTTCTAATGAGTTCACTGCCTTGATTTTACTCGAATCACAAGAGCGTCCTTCAAAATGTGTTGACAGAGCTGTTGATTTTCAGAAGCCACAAGCACACGCACGCAACGTGTGTGTGTGTGTGTGTGCGTGTGTGTCTCTTTGGGCAGTGTCAGCAGCGCCATGTATCAATACACACACCTAAGTACCAGAAATAGAAATTCCAGAACTACTTTCAATCATCCTAGCCTAGTTCATCTATCGTCTCTTCATACTTGTAACTTCACTCCATGGAAATCAATAGCCACACTTAATCTGTTTAAGTGGACAGGCCAAGTATATCTCCTCGACTATTAAACTTCTCAATATCTCACTGAATAAATCAGTCAAGAAAGAAAGAAAGAAAGAAAGAAAGAAGGAAAGAAAGAAAGAAAGAAAGAAAGGAAGGAAGGAAGGAAGGAAGGAAGGAAGGAAGGAAGGAAGGAAGGAAAGGGAAGGGAAGGAAAGAAAAGAAAAGAAGAGGAGGAGGTAGGTGTGGCAAACGGTACCATCGAGCCGAACTGATTTTATATATGAATAATAGGTCAAGTTATAGTTTTACTTATTGCTTTAGCTTTAAAGGAACATTTTCCACTTGTCTGTAAGAATTTATACTGCTGGGAAACTAAAGATTCACCAGGACACCATCTGAATTCTAAAACTAAAGTAGCACTGACATGTTGAATCACTGGACTAGGTTAGGAAGAGTAAGCCTCTGAGTAACACTCATCTGTTAATTTTGTAACGTGATCTGCATGTCTCTGGCATGCAAGGCTCTGTGCTAAGTACAACAGACTAAATGAAGATAAATCTTTGGCCTCTAACCATTCTGATCAAGATCTTTATCCGGACTGGATAAACCTTTAAAGAGAACTGTCAATACTGCATATTTTCCGCCTAAATTTTCCAAACAGTTTGCTTTTACATATAATTTTGCTTATGACTATCATCAGAGGATTATGATCAAAAGTTATTAGTGGGAGTTCCCATCGTGGTTCAGCGATTAACGAATCTGACTAGGAACCATGAGGACGTAGGTTCGATTCCTAGCCTCATTCCGTGGGTTAAGGATCCGACGTTGCCATGAGCTGCGGTGTAGGTCACAGACACAGCTCGGATCCTGCTTTGCTGTGGCTATGGCATAGGCCAGCAGCTATAGCTCCAATTGGGAACATCCATATGCCTCAGGTGCTGCCCTAAAAAGGAAAAAAAGAAAAAAAAAGAAACTTATTAGTGACAGAACACCATAATATTCACCCTTCTATCTAAAAAGTGAATACAGACTAAATGCAATATGGTATCCTGGAACAGAAACAAGACATTAGTGGAAAAACTGAAAAAGTCCGACTGAAGTCTGAAGTCCTGTCAATTGCAATTAACGTCTTAGTTTTGACAAATGTACCACAGCAAAGTTAACATTAGAGAACACTGAGCAAAGAAGGCATAGGAATTCTCTGTACTATTGTCTTAGTCTGTTCAGGCTGCTATAACAAAAATACCATAGATGGAGAAGCCTAAACAACAGAAATTTATTTCTCCCAATTCTGGAGGCTGGGAAGTCTGGGACTGAGATGCCAGGAGATTCCTTGTCCGGTGAGGGCCTGCTTCCTGAGTCAGGGAGGGTCACCTTTTCACTGTCCTCACTTGGTGGAAGAGCAGAGGTGGATCTCACATAAGCGTCCTGATCCCATCAGCCTGATGTCCCCCCAAACACCGTCACACTGGGGGTTAGGTTTTAACATATACATGTCGAGTTGCCACAAATACCGTCTGAAGCAGCTCCCTTTGAAATGTTTCCGTAAATGCAGAATTATCCAAAAATTGAAAGTTTATTAAAAATAGGGAAGGATGAGCAGGAATATCTAAAGCCCCTTAGAGGAGTTCCCATGGTGGCTCAGCAGTAACGAACCCAACCAGTGTCCACGAGGACGCGGGTTTGATCCCCAGCCTCGCTCAGTGGATTAAGCTTCTGGCACTGCTGTGAACTGTGGTGTAGATTGCAGACGCGGTTCAGATCTGGCTTGCTACGGCTGTGGCCTAGGCTGGCAGCTATAGCTCCATTTGGACGCCTAGCCTGGGAACCTCCATGTGCCACAGGTGCAGCCCCAAAAACCAAAAAAAGAAAAAAAATTAATTTTTTTTAAAAGGCATAAAAGTGTACAGAAAAGGGGGGAAGGTTCCCTCCTAGATCGTATTCCCAGAATGTGGCCAGCGGTGCCTAAATCAACCATTTTGAGGGGACAGGAGACCCATGCCCCCTTTCTAATTCTTCTTTCTGTGTGGTCCAGTCTGCACATATTTGCACAAGCCTGATTCATGAACTATGCCATGGAAGTGCCATCATACTTTACTTTTTAAATTTTCCTTTTAGAACATTTCAACACAATTCTCTGATAGGAAAAAAAAATCGATTAGCTATCTTTTGAAAGATGATAATTAAAGGAAGTGGAGGAGGGGCAGCCGAATAGAACCTAGACTCAACAATGGCAAACCCAAATCTGAACGTCTCCATCAGTCAATGTTTCAATTCGAAAACCAGCCCTTTTTTTTTTTTTTTTTTTGTCTTTTTACGGCCACACCCATGGCAAATGGAGGTTCACAGGCTAGGGGTCAAGTTGGAACTGCAGCTGCTGGCCCTCACCACAGTCACAGCAAGGCGGGATCCGAGCTACATCTGTGACCTACAGCACAGCCACAGCAATGCCAGATCCTTAACCCACTGAGCAAGGCCAGGGATCGAACCCATGTCCTCATGGATACTAGCCAGGTTTGTTAACCACTGAGCCACAATGGGAACTCCTAAAACCAGCCTTTAAATTGTCACCTTAATTTTGATGTAGGATTCGTGCAAATAAACATTTGAAGTATAACTACTTAGATTTGCTTCTTCAAAAAGCGTGAACATAAATCAAAAACGGAAACTAGCTCCTGACTAATTTTAAGTGCCTAGATGTATTTCTGTAAGCTACTATTATAATTATGGGCAGGAAAGATCCAATAAGTTTTGCATACATAAACTTAGAGGTTAGGATGATGTCACTTTAAAGACAGAAAACCTCAAATTTTGGAAAACGTCTGTAGAGAGCATCCGATTTCTTCAGACATTAATCTGTGCACTTAATGAGGAGCAGTGCTCGCCTTCACAATTTCAGAGGCAGCTGGAGGTTTTTACACATTGGTACAGACAAGCCTATGCAAGACCTTCTCACATTGTGAACAGGTTTTTAAATAATGTGTGAAAATTCTCCGGCTGTAATATACTTAGTACTCTCACATGACAAAATAAGAGAAGAAAAATCAATTCCCAGCTTGAGAATGAAAGGGTGGTCCTGCGGGGGCAATATACCAATTGAATGAACAATTTCAAATTCGAGCAAAAGACTTTTTGGGAGAATAGATTTATATCCTCGGTGAACATACGGGGCTCAGAGTTTCTTCAAATAGTTTTACAGGCAAAAATCACTACATTTCTTTGGAGCAGAGGGGGAAAAAAAAGGAAAGAAAAGCAGTTACAGGCAAAGCTGTGCCTGAATCTTTTATACTCCCTTGCCCCTATGGCTTTCCATGGCTCCTGTGACCATTATTTTTCTCCATCCACCCCAAAGCAGGAAGGCGTCACCATTTTCTTGATGATCCCATAACAATAAAGCATTTTCCACCCGCCCTGGATACTTTTCAAAGGGGAGCAGAGGTTCTTTCCCAACATGGTGAGAAAAACCCCACCGCAGCTTATAGTACCTCTCATTACAATTAAAACCACTTAACAAAATACAGAAAACAGCTACCTGAGGACTCTAAAAAGTAAATAAAAGACGGTGCGTTGTGGAGGAAAGTCTGACCTTAGAGAGGAAAACTATGTGGTGGTTAAGCAGTAATTTGGGTAACTAAAACTTCAATAGAATCATTCTATTTCTGGCCAGAGGACTGGGGCAACAGATTGGAGAAGGTGGGGGAATTCGAGAGAGGGGAGAGCTAAACTGGGAGATTAACTCTTATTCTGAAGGTAAATCTCGGGCTCGCCCCTGGGCCTGCATGGCTGATGGAGACCCAAGCAGGAGGGCTGAGGCCTCAGAACGAAGCCAAGATTCCAACCGCAACTCAAACCACAGAACATCCAAGAGGCGCATGTTCAGGAGAGACCCGAAGCAGCACAGCAAAGAACTGAGATTGGAAACTCTGCCCTCAGAAGGTGAAAGAAGACTTGTGATTTGAAAAGAAAAGATTGATAATCTGTTAAAAGACAACAATAATCACACAATCAACATTTTCTCCAATAAGAAACATTACCAGGGATAAAGAAGTACATTACAAGTGATAAAAGGGTCAATTCTCCAAGAGTGCATAATGATCTGAAGTATTTCTGCACCTATCAGTAGAGCTTCAAAAAAACAGGAAGCAAAAACTGACAGAAGAGAAACCGAAAAACCCACAGTTTTATTTGGAGACTTCAGCACTCCTTTCTCAGCAATCCATAGAACAAGTCGACAGAAAATCAGTAAGGATACAGAAGACCTGAACAAGATACTCAACTAATTTGATGTAATTGACATTTATAGGACACTACCAGCAACAGCAGAACATGTATTATTTTCAAGCCCACATGAAACTTTCACCAAATTAGATTATATCCTGGTCCTAAAACAAAACAACATATCTAAGAGAATTGACATCTTACAAATAGGTTCTCTAAGATTTAAACGAGGAATCAATAAAAGAGAGATACCTGGAAAAATCCCCAAACATTTGAAAATCAAATGACCCACTTCTAACAAAAGCAAAGTTACAAGGGAAATTAGAGAATCTTTTTAATTGAATGAAAGGTAAAATACAACATAAAAATTTGTGCGATACAGTTGAAACAGTGCATCAAGTGAAATGTATAATATTAAATACTTCTAAGAGTAAAGATCTCAAATCAATTATTTAAGATTTCTCCTTAAGAAATGAGAACATTGCAACAAATTAAATTCAGAGCAAGTAGACAAAAGTAAATAATTATAATAGAGTAGAAACCAATTAAATCAGAAAGGGAGAAGTATAGTACTCAATACAACCAAAGGCAGGCTTTCGAAAAATGTTACTAAAATTGATAGGCCTTTACCCAGAAATAAAGACACAAATTACCGATATTAGGAGTAAAAGTGAATACATCACAAAGACCCCCACTACAGATGTTAAAAGGATGATAAAATATTACAAATAGCTTTATGTGCACAAATTTAACAATTTAGATGAAACGGGCAAATTCCTTGAAAGATATAAACTACTAGAGCTCATTCAAGAAAAAGTAATAACAATCAGACTAGTCCTGTATTTATTAAAGAAAATGAATTCATACTTAAAAACTGCAACACAAAAAATCCCAAGTTAAATGGCTTCCCTAATAAAGTATTCAGTCATTTAAAGAAAAAATAATATGCCAAGAGGAGGAGGGGGCCCTTACAGGGGGTGGCTGTGTCTTTTGAGCTTGGGCTTTCTGAGAAAAGTTGGATTACTAATTTCCTGGGATCCTTTAGGACAAGGTGTCCATACGCCTCCCCTAGACACCCTGGCTTCACTTCCTACCACCTCATTTCTGCCCCCACCAGCCCCTCCAGTTCGCTTAATCAAGTGAGATTTATCCCAGGAATGCAAGGTTGGTTTAACATTTGAAAATTAATATAATTCACCATTTCAATGGCCTAAGGAATAAGACAAATTAAACATAATCAAACTAGGTAGATTTAAAAAGTAGTGGCAATAACTGCAGAACTAACTTATTGCAGACCTCTCCACTAATTTATAGAACGTACTAAATACAGTCTCAAAAAACACATTCAATTCTTTATTTAAAATCTCATTGGCTTTGGGGGATAAATAAATGATTAAAGAATTCATCTTACAATTCTCATAGACAAATTCTCTTGTTACTTAGCAGTATTATCTTATTTCTCATTTTTCTCCCCATATTTCCCTTTCTCGTTCCTTGCCCTGAAATGAAAAATCGGAAATGAGGGAGCATTTACATTACGGTGATCACTTTCTGAACTGAATTTAGTGCTTTCAGGGGCACCATTCTGCATGTCTGACCTTCAGCTTAAAAATACTAGTATCTTTTTTAGATTCCACATATAAGTAATATCATATGGTATCTGTCTTTCTCTAATTTTATATTTAGAATAGAAAAGCAATGAGGTCCTACTATACAGCACAGGGAACTATATCAAGTCTCTTGTGATAGACCATGATGAGTGATAATATGAGAAAAGGATTGTATATATATGTATGACTAGGTCACTGTGCTGTACAGCACAAATTAACACATTGTAAATCAACTATACTTCAATTTTTTTAAATTTTTTTAGAACACCAGTGTGTCAGAGTTCCCGTCATGGCGCAGCAGAAACAAATCCAACTAGGAACCATGAGGTTGCGGGTTCAAGCCCTGGCCTCGTGCATTGAGTTAAGGATCTGTCATTGCCATGAGCTGTGGTGTAGGTCACAGACACAGCTCGGATCCTGCGTTGCTGTGGCTGTGGTGTAGGCCGGCAGCTGTAGCTCTGATTCAACCCCTAGCCTGGGAACCTCCATATGCTGCACGCACAGCCCTAAAAAAAGCAAAAAAAAAAAAAATCAAATTGTGGAGTTCCCATCATGGCACAGCAGAAACGAATCTGACCAGGAACCATGAAGTTGCGGGTTCAATCCCTAGCCTCGCTCAGTGGGTTAAGGATATGCCATTGCTGTGAGCTGTGGTGTAGGTCACAGACGAGGCTCAGATTTGGCGTTGCTGTGGCTGTGGTGTAGGCCAGCAACTGTAGCTCTGATTTGACCCCTAGCCTGGGAACCTCCAATATGCTGTGAGTGCGGCCCTAAAAAGAAAAAAAAAATACTAGTGTGTCTCTAACCTTTAAGTGAAGGCACTTCAGATGCAAGAATTTCACTATTCAAGTGTTCCCTTTGGGGAAAAAACAAGAAAAGGCTTGAGATTGTCTAGTTTTTGTGAGTTGTGTTGTCATGCCGTGATCCTAAGTCTCGGTCCTGTGGATGCTGGCTGCACTGAGCTCTGCTGTGGTCCTCACCAGATCTGAGTGGGCTGGCACAGCATGGCCTCCGTGACAGTACCCACAACGTGTAGCTCAGGGCCATGCGCACTAACCAGCCCAGCTGTGCCCAAAACCCAGGATGTGAAGAACTACCTTTGATTCGCAATGTCATTTCTCACTTTCCTTTTCCCCACAGACCACAGTATTTTGCTTTTTTTTTCTGTCTTTTTAGGACCACACCCACAGCATGTGGAGGTTCCCAGGCTAGGAGTCGAATTGGAGCTGTGGCTGCCAGCCTACACCACAGCCACAGCAACGCGGCATCCGAGCTGCGTCTATGACCTACACCACAGCTCACGGCAACGCCAGATCCTTAACCCACTGAGCAAGGCCAGGGATCGAACTGGCATCCTCATGGATGCTAGTCAGATTCATTTCCACTGAGCCATGACGGGAACTCCTATTTTGCATTTTTAAATCAGGAGATATTTGGAAATTTTATTTTCACAGTGGGCTGACTTAAATCAGACTTTTCAACAAATTTTAGATTTAGGACATCAAGATCTGATGACTCTTGATCAATGAATGTTCCAAAATTCTCTGAAAAAAAAAATGAACATGTTTATCTGAATGACATTTATCCATATTACAGATGAACCATTCACCAGCTTCTAGAGTCAATAAGGTTTCTACGGAAATACCACAGACATATAGTGACACCTTAAATTCCTAGAAAATTGTTTCCTTCTAAAATTTTACTATTTGAGGTTTTGAGATTACGTGAAATAGACTATGTCGAACCTAATCATCTCTCCTCACATACACGGACCCCTCCCCTGCCCCAGCTCACTTGGAAACTTACTTATACTCTGGGTCTTCTTTGGGGAACACTTTCCTGACATCATTCCCTCTTCCCGCTAGACCTTGTAAGACATCACTGGCGCGTGTCCAATGCAGGTGCTCCCATTTGACACTAAATTCCCCAGAGGGCAGCAAATATGTGTGTTTACTCTTATTTTCACTCTCTCGCACAGCGACTGGTATATAGAAGGAAACCATAAATATACCTGAATGGATGAAAAACGAAGTGTGTGCTACTGCCACCAAGGAAAAACTACCCCCAAATTACATTTAGGAGGAAGTCAAAAAAACCCAAGAAGATGGAAATATTGATCACCTCCCTTGAGGGGACATCAATTTTTTTACATAGGAGAAAAACATGGGGGGGGGGTATTTTCAACCTAAATTGATAAAAAAAACAGGTTATGGAATGTTATCTATCCATTGATGAATTACATGACTAGATATCCATGATACATTTTTAACTCAAAATGCATAAATTACATAATATTTACATGTGATTGGATTCTATTTCTTATTTAAAAAATATGAACGCCCACAGACATATATAAGGGGAGCTTAGAGTTTTCCACTTTCTACTACATATTTTTCTAGTATAAAATTTTTAACAATTTTTAAGTCAGAAAATAAAAAACTGAAAACCCTTGCCATTCTGTTTTAGTTATTCTGCTAAGTGCTCTTGTAGCAAGAATTCCAGTATCGTAGTACATACACCAACAGAATAAAATACTAAACTTTGCTGTAATGACATACATTTGTTCCCTTAAAAATTTTTATATAATGTTGGCATGTATACAGAAAAGAGTACAAATCATGACTCTTCAGCTGAAGTTTCTGAGCGAGAGATTGCACTGTAATTTTCCTTCTTTCCTATATCCTTATTTAACACTCCAAACATTCTTCTGCCTCAATTGTACCTTCTCCTTCTGGAATTTCTATTTCATGTATGTAAATTTTTTTCCCCTAGAACAACACGTCTCTTTTGCTTTTCCCCTGTATTTTCCATCTTTTTTCCTTCGAGAGCTTCAGTTGGGTTTCTATTGCTGTCTCTTCACCATTCCTGTATTCTCTTGTGTCCAGCCTTTTGTTTAAAAATCTACTACCGACTTTTTAAATTATTATATTTTTTCAATTTTAAAATTCCTATTTAATTCTTTGTTCATATTCCAGTCCTTTGGTTAGATCCCCCATGGTGTCCATGGGTTTTGCTTATGCTTCCTTCTATTTGAGGGGCCTATTAGTCATAGTGATTTTAAAGCCCTTATTCTGCTAATTCCAAGATCTGAATTACTTGTTAAACTCTTTTTTTAATTTTATATTTTAAATGACAGTCTTGTATCTTGGCATGCCTCGTAATATTTTATTCAGTATCAGGTATTAACTGTACCAAAAAATATATATATTTATACTATATATACGTGTAGTCCAATATATTATTTTCCTCCAGGAAAGTTTTACCCTTTCCTCTGAGACTGAACTGAATCAGAACTGGGCAACACTCTCCCAAGATTCCATTTACCTCTAGTTCACCTCTGCTCCTAGGTGTAAGCCTCCAGGGTTTCATACTTGAGATTGGTGCACCTGGTGGGCCCTAAATCTGTCTCCATCAGTACCTTGTAGCTGATGAAATACGCTGCTTTGTTTTGCAAAGAACTTCTGCTTAGTTTTATGGCTTCCTATTCCTTGCAGCTTCAGAATTCAATAGATACCTTGAAAAAAAAAATCAGGTTCTCTTCTCCAAACCACGCTTCTCCCTGGGTTCTTGGCCCTCAAAGCCTCCAATTACATCTCTCCAGCCCCATAGGACCTCCCAAAAAGGCTCTTCGTTACTCTGACCTTGAACACAGTCCCTTTACCTAGGAAAACCATAGATTCTCACAGCCTCTTGCCCTGTACCTAGTCACCAACACCCCCAGGATTAACATCGCTGAAGTTCAGCTCACCTCTCAGCAATCACCCTTTCTTTACAATGGTGGCCCATACTGAGCTGCTTCCTTTAACGGCTCTCTTAGGTCTTTAAATAGATTTTTTTTTAATTCAACATTATTCACTGTTCTCAGTAATGGCAATAGTCTGAAATGAGTTACTCCACCACAACTATAAGCAAAAATCTCTTGTGGATTTTTTTCACCATACCTTTAATTCATTGTTACAAAGACAAAAGTATAGGACTTTTTTTTAAAAATTAAAACAATTAATAGGAGTTCACGTCATGGTTCAGCAGAAAACAAAACCAACTGGTATCCATGAGGATGAAGATTCAATCCCTGGCCTCACTCACTGGGTTAAGGATTTGGCATTGCCATGAGCTGTGGCATAGGTTGTAGATGCATGGTCAGATCCTGTGTTGCTGTGGCTGTGGTGTAGGCTGGGAACTTCCATGTGCTGCAGGTGCAGCCCTAAAAAAAAAAAAAAAAATTAATAACGAATGTATAAATCTAGTGAAAAATGAGGTGTGAAAACCTACATTTCTACCTATCTGAAAGATGTTGTTTATATATTTTTTCATTACTTAAATTGCATCAAGTGTGTTCCGTATATTTACTGAAACTATCTGCAAGGTGACAGTTACTCTGGACCAACCGAAGGAATCTTATGCAGTTCTTTTTCTTTCCTACTGCATTAAGAAGTGTAAATTTTCTTAATTTTCTACCTTTTGGATGAATTCCAATAGAGTCTTTTATATTTGCTTTCTCTTGGCTTCCTAAGCTCTAATTTTATGATATTTTATTCACTGATTTCATTATATCCATTATTTAGTTAGAATTTTGAACAGTCACCACTGAAATTACATCAATGTCCCTTTTTTTTCACTTTAAGAGAAAAAGAATAATTGATTATTTAAGGAATAAACTAATGAAATACCACATGTACCATTACAAGTCCATAAAAAATAATTAGGTATTTCTTCAGGTACTTATTACATTAGCAGGTACTTACTTTGAAGTACATGGTATGATTCTGTTTACACGCTTTATGCTGTGCAATAAACACAAATGCAGTCGATTTAAATTCTTCAGTAGCAATTTAATGCAGAAATTGAGCTTAAAGAGAACTTTATAAATAATAATGTCACTTCCTCTTTAGCATTGCCTTTCAAAGGAAAAAAAACATTTTTTGCTTATAATCATTTGTACACAAATAACAGTTTAAACATTAAGAGTTGACCTACACTGCTGGTTAATAATTAACCTCAAACTCATGCAAAACTCTTCAAAACATAATTAGATTGATATGCTGAAAAGACTGTGAGTTCTCTATTCACATAGAAGCTAATTATTTTTCTTCATTGCCTTTTAATATGCATGAGCTTAAAGAGAAATACCTGGAAAACACTTTCATGAAGGAAACAAAGCACCAGCTCTTAGCCTTATATGCCTACACATTTACAGAACCAGAAACACCAACATAATCTGATTTTTAACTGATCTCCCTGCTTAAGAAATGAAAGGAAAACTCTCAGGGAACTCCTAAAACCATCCTCACCCTTCACTTCCCCTACCCCCCCAACCCCTGCCACCACACATACAAAACTTGGAAGCAGTAGCAGCTAAAACTTTATAAGGAGCTGGTTAAAAGCATGACACACAAGTGTTTTCTTCAACTACTGGAAGCAATGAAGAAAATTAGGTTTTTTCAAGTAATACTTCTCTCTACTTTTGTATTTCCCCAGGTCTTTAGGAAGACAGAAATTTTTTTTCAGAAAGGCTATGAGAAGATACAGTTTTAAAGCATCTGGTGCTTTTTTTCACTCAAGTGTGAGTCTTGGTTGGAGGATCACATTGTTCTTCATTCATTCAACCAAAGAATTCTAGTGTTAGAAGGGACCTCATGAGAGCTCCTGCCATGGCTCAGTGGTAACGAACCCAACTAGAATCCCTAAGGATGTGGGTCCAATCCCTGGCCTCACTCAGTGGGTTGGGGATCCAGTGTTGCTGTGAGCTGTGGTGTAGGTCACAGAGGTGGCTTGGATCCCACATTGCTGTGACGTAGGCCAATTCAACCTCTAGCCTGGGAACTTACATATGCCTCGGGTGTGGCCCTAAAAAGCAAAAGAAAAAAGGGACCTTAGAGGTCATCCACTTCAAATACCCACCTGGGGCTGAAACAGTCTCCCCAGCTTGTTCCATGGGTTATTCTCCTGTTGCTAGGTACATTTCTTTCTTTTTTTTTTTTTAGGGCTGCACTCGCAGCATATGGAGGTCCCCAGGCTAAGGGTCAAATCAGAGCTGTAGCTTCTGGCCTACATCATAGCTCATGGCAATGCCAGATCCTTAACTCACTGAGCAAGGCCAGGGATGGAACCTGCGTTCTCATGGATGCTAGTCAGATTCCCCAACCTATGAGCCACAACGGGAACTCCTGTTGGGTACTTCTAGTGAATAGAAACTGCTGCATCCCAAAGCAGTTTAGGCCATCCTTAGATCATAAGCTGAAATCTCCCTGGAGCTTTCACTCACTGGTCCTCATTAAAACCCTCCCAATGATATAAAATAAGTCTAACCTTCCTCCCTCATGTATAAGATTTTAGATATTTGAAGACCTCCATGCTGTTGAACTTGAGGTTTCTTGTCTCGAAATGGTCCCCAACCCTTATAGTTTTGAGTTTTTCCCCAAATAAATATTTATTCAGTGTCACTGAAGTATCAAGTACTCTGTTAGGTGCAGAAGCATATCTAAGTAATTTTCTTAATATACCTCCTCCTAAAGGACGTTGAGAAAGCCTTTTTAGAGGATAATAAGGCTTAATGAGCGAATAGTAGTCATTCACTCATGCACATGTTCAACGAGACAGGAAAGCACCTATTACATGCCAGACTCTGCACAAGGTACTAAGAATTCAGAAATAAAATTTATAAAAAGCATTTGTTGGACAAATAAATGAGTGAATCAATGGGTGGATAAGATAAAGCACATGCTGGAGTTCCCATCGTGGCTCAGCAGTTAATGAATCTGACTAGCATCCATGAGGACACAGGTTCAAGCCCTGACCTCACTCAGCGGGTTAAGGATCTGGTGTTGCCGTGAGCTGTGGTGTAGGTGGCAGACGTGCCTCGGACCCCACAATGCTATGGCTGTGGTGTAGGCTGGCAACTGCAGCTCTAATTCGACCTCTAGCCTGGGAACTTCCATATGCTGTATGTGTACCCCTAAAAAATCAATCAATCAATCAATCAATAAATAAATAAATAAAAAAGCAAAAAAAAAGCAAGATAAAGCACATGTCCTCAGACACTCACAGTCTAGTGAACATCAATTCAATTTATTTCTTAATACCTTCTACACTTTCTAAAATATTCTGAACTATCATCCAATGGCCTATAAGATTTCACATTTAAATCATTAGGTATATTTATGTTTTATGAGTTGAAAGTATTTCCATGGCACAGCTGAGGAAAAGAAATGCTCAGACTGATTTAATCCTTTGGTAACCAGTTTTCCAAGTGTAGGCTACCAATATATCTTCAAAAAAGATTAAAATGCTACTTGTTACACCATATTTGAAATACAGTACTCAGCCTCTCTCAGAAATTTGACCTCCCATGAACAGTACATGTGTGTTTGCACAGGTGTCACACAGTGAGTCTACAAATACACCAAGTCATAACCTAAATATGCCCACTGAGATTTTTTCAAGAAATAAAAAACTAGTGATAGAAACAAAATCCAAGACTCTTGATGCCTCATCCATCAATTAACACATAATATTTCAGCATTCTCTTTACTTCTAGTATCCTAGGAAGACTTGAAATTAGTATGGATTGTTTTGTATTTGGGGAAAATACGCAAGTAGTTGGTACTTTATCTTAGGGTTATTTGGAGTTTTGAAAGTGAAATTTTGTCAACTATCATGTCGGGCTAAATAACTCCTTGAGAAGCAGTGTGCCAAGCAGTTAATATAGAGAATTTAATTTGTTTGCTTCTTCTGAGTTTTGCCATTGAGCTTTCTGTGGGAAAGCTTTCCCTAAAAACACACTTTACTGGCTCTAATTAAGAATGCATCCAGTAGTGTTCTCTCAGGCTTTGGATGCCTGCTGGCTTAATTTTTAAGCTTCTCCATTCTCGATAAAAGTGCTGAATTGAATTTAAAAGTCTATTCCTACAGAATTACCCCTTAGTGTGCACACCACTCACACTTCTGCAGAAAAGATTAAAATACTATTTACTACACATAGCAGATATTGTTTTTTTAAAATGAATTGAAAATGAGTCTATAGTTGAGCAAAAAGTTTTAAATGAAAGGTTGTTTCAAGCATACGGTTTTTATTTTTTGGTTTACTTTTACCCTGAACCAAGATCGAAGTTATTAACGGAGCTACAGAATGGAAGAAAGTGTCTCTTAAAAGTCAGCAAACAGATGCATATTCTTTATTTTCAAAGGCTGGAAAAGTTATAGTTATTTCTTTATAACCAAGGGTATATATGATTAACCTCAGGATTTTTCTCATTAGGGAGACCTGGTTACGTTCCCTTTGATTATTCATCAATGGGTTAATTTTTCTTCACACATTCTTCTTACTGATTCCCTTGATGAAGAGACAAGTCTTCGGCAATGTCAGTGACTGGTCCTAAATGGACTGTTTTTGTTCTCATTTTGAGAAAAAGACTGAATATCGTGCTGACTGATTACATTCTTCCCATAATAGAGGCAGAAATTTTGTACGCCAATTTGTTTATTTGACTATTCTTCACACATGTTGTATCCCACTATGTGCCAGGCACCATGGTAAACTATGAGGATATAAGGAGCTAACAGTCCAATGGAAGAAAACTGATAGATAAAAAGAACTGACAAGACAGTGAGGCAGGGTGCCATGAAGAGGTGAAAAGCACACTCAGTGAGATACAAATGATCCAACTAACTCTGCTTGGGAGAATCATATTAGACTTGGAGAAGCAGATATTTCTTGCCAGAAATCTGAGAGGTGAAAACGAAGGTCGGGTGGGTGTGGCAGTGGGGAATTGTCTAGACTTCAGAGACAGACAGGTGCACAGAGGTGCAGACATACGAAAAGAGAGAAATGATAGAAAGTTCAGTGTAAGTTTTCATTAAATGTAATACTTTTCTCTTTCAGGTAAATTGAAATACCTGGAGTGATTATGGCAATCCCCATAGGAGCACAAAGTGATCTTATGTCTACAAAAATCTATGATGTGGAGAATAAGCAGTAGTGAGGAAAAAGTGACAGAAGGAAGAACATTGAGGAAATTATTGCAGTAGTCTAGGAGAGAAATGATATGGCAGTGCTGATAGCTAGAAGAGGTCAGTTTCAGGATGTGATCTGAAGCTAGATATAACAGGATTTACGGACAAAGCATAAGGATATGGCTCGTGAAGGGTAGAGAGGAATTAAACATTCTCCATGGGTTGGGCAACTGAGGGAACACAGTGCCATTTCCTAAAGGAAGGAGGAATGCAGGAGGTGTATGTACATATGCACCCGTGTTGAGGTGGAAGAAAACCAAAGATGCCATTTGGCTACGGTGAGTTTCAAACGCATTTGGGGGAGCTGTCATTAGGCAGTTGTCCGTAAGAGTGTAGTGATCAGTGGAGAATCTAGATGAGATGAGCTGGAGTTAGTTTAATCAGAGAAATATGAGGGTGGAGAACTGAACCCAAGGCTTGTTAACATTCGAAGTTCAAAAAATGAAGAAGATATATAGTTTATGCTCAGTATCTGTAGGGAATTGGTTCCAGGCTCCCATAAACACCAAAATCTGAGAATGCTTAAGCCCCTTAGATAAAATTACATGGTATTTGCATATAACCTACTCAAATCCTCCTGTATACTTTAAAGCATCTCTAGGTTACTTATAACACTTAATACAATATAAATGCTCTGTAAATGATTGTAAAATACGATGTTAATACTCTGTAAATAGTTGCTAGCAAATTTAAGGCTTGCTCTTTAGAACTTTCTGGAATGTTTTTCAAATATTTAGATCTATGATTGATTGAATCTTTGGATGTGGAACACCCAAATATGGAGGGTCAACTGTATATACTATGGAATATTATTCGGCCATAAACAAGAAGAAAATCTTGCCATTTGCAACAACGTTGATGAATCCTGAAGGCATTATGCTAAATGAAATAAGCCAGAGAGAGAAAGACAAATACTGTATGATCTTACTTATATGTGGAATCTAAAAATGTTGAATTCATAGAAACAGATAGATGGGTGATTGCCAGGACCTCAAGGGTGGAAAAAATGGGGAGAAGCTGGTCACAAGATACAAACTTTCATCCATAAGATGAATAAGTTCTGAGAATTTAATATACAGCACCATGACAATAGTTAATAATAGTGCACTGTATGCTTGATCTTTGGTAAGAGAATAGATCTTAAATATACTAACCCCCACACTCACACACAAGTGATAACTATGTGAGGTGATGGGTGTGTTCATTGACCTTACTGTGGTAATCACTTTACAATATATGCATATATGAGATCATCACATTGTATACCTTAAACTTACACAATGTTATTTGTCAATTATAACTCAATAAAGTGGGAGAGAGAATGAAGGAGGAGGCAGCAAAACTGACTGATCAGGGAAAGCCAGCGAGTTAGGTTCAGTGGTGATTCTGAACCTAAGTAAAGGAAATATTGTAAAGATAAGGGCATAATAAACTATGTCAAATTTTTCTAAGAAGCTCAGCAAGAACTACCAGTTCCTGTGAAGAGGGAGAAGTCATCTCTGAGTCTGGCAACATGGAGATCCTTGGCAGTCTTGGAAAAAATCAGTATTAGTAATTGGTAAAGTAGAGGGAATGAAAGCATGATTGGAAAGGCTACAAGACCCAGAGAAGCAGGGACATAAGGACATAAATGCGACATTTTGCTTTAAACGGGGACAGAAAAATAGAGTGACAGGTAGGGGAAGTATTAAATCAAGTCTGGCAGCTTTATTTTAGAATGAAAAAAGATCTATTTTAACATTCTTTCTTATGTAATTAAGATGAGAAATATGCCAACTGATAGAAAAAATCCAGTGGTAAGGAGGCACATTTTTTTTTCATGTGAACCATTTGCCATATTCATTTAGTTCTAAGGAAAAAGCCAATAATTTACATTCTATACTCATACATTTAAAGTATGTACACATGCAAACACATAACACTGGGGTAAATACACACAATCACAAGGTAGAGAGGTCTATGCATCTTACAAGCATGTATTGCTGCTCACTTAATTTCTATTTCATAGCATAGAGGACTATTTAAAATCTAACGTGATGCAAATATGTATGGTAAACTCTGTTGTTTCCAATTTCTCTTAGCTCTTTTCTTCCACTAGTCAAGAGACTCATCTTTTGACAATAACCGCAAAGAGGTAATGAGTATTGTGGAAAAGCAATAATAAACTTCAAGAAAACGGGTCAATAATACCATAATACTAATTTCATGTCTTACAAAATACTGAATACAACATGAACTGAAACCAGTGAAGTATTTGATTTTTTTATTTATTGCTGGTCAGTGATACACTCACTTTTTCTAGAACTAGAAAAAAACAACTCAAAGCTATCATATTTTTGAGGAACAAAAATTTTAAACATTTTTTATATCCATGTGAATATTTTCACACACATAAAAAGCTTGGTCCTATAACTTAACAGCCAGTATCTATAACACTGGTGTCACTTCCATATTATTTTAAAGAGGAAAATAGATTCAAATTAATCCAAATTTACTCCCTGAGGTAAGACATGTAAAGCAAGAGAAAGTTGCAGAAAGTAACATACCTTATGAATGACATCTAGATTTAGATCTGTTTCTCAACTTTCTCAGATAATTTTTGCTATTGGGGGAAGAGATAGCAAGGCCAGTTAATAAGTGGATACATGACTGAATAATTTTCTGAATATAAAAACACATTTAAAGAAATCATATTCAGCTTTATGATATTTTGCAGATGTACAGAAATGTTACACAGTCATGAGTCATTTTCTTGATCATTAAGGAGGCACATTCTGAACGCAGAAAAGAAGAATCATTGTAAGAGTCACTTCCATGAGTACATGGGGAAGGACTCAGTGCTGAGTACAGAGGTCGGCCTTAGCGACAGCAGGAACAGTCCATCCAACCAATCAGCCAGAGGACTGGATAGATGAGCGAAATGAATGATAAAATCCCCAAAAGTACTAACATAAGTAGTGGTGAAGAGGAAGAAAACACCAAATCCTCTATGAATGAGAAGGGTGACCAAGAAGTTGAGGGATGACAATAACAAGGAAAGTGAGTAGAGAGTATAGTCTTATGGGTTCCTTTTTTTTTTAGGGCTGCACCCACACATATGAAATTCCCAGTGTGGGGGGGTCGAACTGGAGCTGTAGATGCCAGCCACAGCTACAGCAACACGGATCTGAGCTGTGTCCATGATCTACACCACAGCTCATGGCAACACCAATCCTTAACCCACTGAGCCAGGGATTGAACTCGTGTCCTCATAGATATCAGTTGGGCTCATTACCACTGAGCCATGACAGGAACTCCCCGATGGGTTCTTTAAAGGAGATATTGAGAAAGAAAGGAGGGAAAATGTATTCTGAAAAGAAATAATAGGAGCTTACATTGTGGCTCAGCGGTAACAAACCTGACTAGTATCCATGAGGACACACTTCAACCTCTGGCCTCACTCAGTGGCTTAAGGATCTGCCAGTTGCCGGAAGCTGCAGTGTAGTCACAGACAAGGCTCAGATCCCGCATTGCTGTGGCTGTGGTGCAGGCCAGCAGCGGCAGCTCAAATCCAACCCCTAGCCTAGGAACTTCCACACGCCCCAGCCCTGAACACACACACACACATACACACACATACATACAAAAAATAACAAGCAGTAAGTCCACTCCACTCTCTTCCATACCCAGTACATTTTCATATGATACCAAAAGGTATTACCAGTTGAGAAGGAAGTACCTTTGGGGTGAGCCAGGTTCAGTTAGAACAGGTGGAAGAGAACATTCTTAGAAGAGCTGAGAACACGGGCAGAGGACATTCTGAGAGGTCCAGAGAGCAGGTGGAAAGGTTTAATGGACAGGGAATGGCGTGAGGTAGAGTCTCATTAGGAAAATTAGAACCCTGAATGTGTGTTACATTTAAACAGTAGGAGATGGGGGAGACATATATATATATATAATGGAAGACTACTCAGCCATGAAAAAGAATGACATTTTGCCATTTGCAACAACATGGACAGACTTGGAGGGTATTATACTTAGGGAACTAAGTCAGGCAGAGAAATACAAATGCCATATGCTATCACAAATATGTGGAATCTAAAATATTCAACAAACTAGCGAATATAACAAAAAGAAAGAAACAGACTCACAGACATAGAGAACAAATGAACGGTTCCTAGTGGGAAGAGGGAAGTGAGTAGGGGCAACTTAAGGGTAGGGAAGTAAGAGGTACAAACTACTAGATATAAAATCAGCTACAAGGATATAACATACAACACAGGAAATATAGCCAATATTTTATAAAAATTATAAATAGAATATAACATTTAAAAATTGTGAATCAGTATATTGTGTACCTTATATAATGGAGTATATCAGCTGCACTATACATCAATTAAAAAAAATAATAATAGGCATTCCCACTGTGGATCAGTGGGTTAAGAATGCAACATAGTGTCTATGAGGATGAGAATTTGATTCCTGGCCTCACTCAGCGGGTTAAGGATCCAGCGTCGCTGCAAGCTATAGTGTAGGTCACAGATGCAGCTGGGATCTGGTGTTGCTGTGGCTGTGGTGTAGGCTGGCAGCTGCAGCTCCGATCAGACCCCTAGCCTGGGAACTTCCACAGGCCGCAGGTGTGGTCATAAAAAGAAAAAATAGGAGTTCCCTTCGTGGCTCAGTGGTTAACGAATCCAACTAAGAACCATGAGGGTGCAGGTTCGATCCCTGGCCTTGCTCAGTGCGTTAAGGATCCGGTGTTGCCGTGAGCTGTGATGAAGGCTGCAGACGCGGCTCGGATCCTGTGTTGCTGTGGCTGTGGCGAAGGCCGGCGGCTACAGCTCCTGTTAGACCCCTAGCCTGGGAACCTCCATATGCCGCGGGTGCGGCTCTACATAAAGGCAAAAAGACAAAAAAAAAAAAAAAAAAAAAAAAAAAAAAAAAAAAAAAGAAAGAAAAAAATAATAATAGATGCCATGAGAGTCTTGAGCTTTTGATTTTGTATGAGGCAAACAGGAATATAAAACATAATAGGATTAGGTCTGATAGAATGTTGGTTCCATTAGGGTCCTTTCAGGATCCGTCTCACAGTTGGTGAACTAGAAGATGGTGCCATGGGATGGCAGCACGGGGTGCACTGATCAGATTTCCCTGCTCAAGAGAACCCTCTTTTAGCTCACAGCCACTGCTGCCCCGCATTAGTTACCCCTTACAGTGTTCACAACCAAGGCCACACGCTTGGTGGGTTACTCCTAGCCAGACCGAACAAGGGGGAAGTACTGGACAAAGACCATTCCTGCCAGACGCAGGACTCTTCCTCCTCTGGGCCTCCACACTGGCCTCGTCAAGCCGTCTTAGGTCAAGATGGTCTTAGGGCCGCCCTACCTATTTTGGGCCGCCCTAGGCTCCAATTTTCCCTTCACTCCCTCTTTTCTCACAGATGTCAAACCTGTGTCTTGGTCTGAGGTCCCCCTGGCCTGTATTTGCCTCCCTTTCTGTTTGTATCTTTCACAGATGTTTCCCAGAATAAATCTTTTATGCTTATAGCTGTCTTGTCATCTGCTTCTAAGAAGACAGGAACTGACACACCTGGTAAGGAGGCTATGGAGCTCAGTAAAGTGTGCTGGATTTTACAGGGAATTCACGGAGCTCTGAAGGCTTCTTCAATGTCATGGACATGTTACGATCAGGGATGGACTGGTTTACCAGGAATAACAGAACTGTGTGGATTTTCCTTAAATCCTGCTGGAGGCGGTACTGCAGTCTGGATAATGGAAAAGCTTTTCTATCACACTGTACTTGAGTTTCCTCCTTGTATGATAAGTTAAGAATGCTACAAAACTGCAAGCAAGAGAGTCAGCGATCTGTATTGAGGGTTTACTCTGTATCAAGTTCTGGGCTAAAGCCTTTGCCATTCCTTCAGGATACTTTTCCAAGGTTCATGGGGCACCATCTGGAGTCAAAATCTGGGCTAATGCTTGTTTAAAAAAAAAAAAAATCATTTACAGCCTGCCTTGCTTATAGCAGCCCCCTGTCTGTCCTAAAGCAAACACGTTCACAAGCTGCCATGTAACATAAATTCTCCTTGCTATCTTGCTGACTGGTTGCTTCCTGCCTCTCCCAGCTGCATCTCAATTTTCCTCCTTAAAGAGAGCTAATAAAGGGTCTCTTTCTTGCCACCGCATGTTGCGAATGCTTCAAAACAGATAACATACCCCCAGGATACCGGAACACTTGAAAATCGGTGCCTTCATGAAAGGAGTTTCTTGTGTTGTCCACTTTAGGGGTTCCTGCCTAACAGGTATTTCTACTGCTTTCCCAGTAGTCAGCCCCGCCTGAGTGAAGGCAAGACAACATTAGCCCCTGACTCATGAGAAACAGAGCTGTGGGTTTCGGGTTCCTCTGAACTCTTATATGACTTATTTGACTGGTTTATTGCCCTTTTTCCGGGATGACGGCTGTTTAAAAATCTCCAACCTCTATACCCTTTTGTTGTTTCCCTTAGCAAGAGCCCTAATTAGGAACAAAATGTATCTTTGCATCATAAACACATCTGAGAAGTTAACCCTAGCCCCTGGCCCCAGCTCAGTGCTAACCAAATCAGCAGTTTGATGTTGCCCATAAAGATAGCTGGAGAACGGGGGGGGGGGCGGAGTCGAGGCAGTGACCCGCAAGTGGAGAAGCCAGCAGGACCGGGCATTATGGAAGTCTGCAAACTAAGCAAACAGCAGGGGAAAACCAAAAGGGAGAAAGCGAGAATGAATGTGTGGGAAACCAGCCCAGCCAGGTCACAAAACTGGTAAGGGGATACAGCTCTAGGTAGCTAAAATTAAAAATGATTAGCTAGAATTGTCTAATTAGACCATTTCATTTCCTGAAATTAAATATAAAATCCACTAAGTGCTTACTGTTCTAACTCCTGTGTGTGTACACTGTGGTATTATTCAAAAGTTTTAATAAACGCACCTCTAAACACTTAGCAGCCATTTTCTCTGGGCTTTAGCCATAAAGTGGCTGGAGCTGGGGAGCTGATACTGTCCTTTGACCTAGATGTGGCACTCCTGGGAAGCGAGCCAGAGCATATGAGTGAGGCAGGTATTCGCATCCTACGAACTCTGATTAACAAAGGATTTTCAAACAATGGAAATTTTTTCCAGAAATTCTACAATACCAACAAAAGAAAATATTATGAAGATTACTTGCATTTTGGAACCAGTTTCCTTGTGTTCCATGACTTTAAATCAGTCTCTTCCTGTTGTCTTCTGCAATTCAATAGATGGTAAGCAACATTAAGAAAAATGCTAGTTTCGTCCATGATAGGCATAGCAGAACTAGCCCAATGATTGTTAATCCTCATCCCCTACCTAAGAGCCCCCTAAAGGAAAACTAGAAATTTCAGAAGGTGATAGAAGAGAATTAGTAGGAGATTTTTCTAAGGGGAAAAGTGAAATGGATTTTTTTTTCCCTCCTCTATTTGGGAAGGAGAGTGTGCCTCCCCCTCAAGAATTAATAGAGAAGGGTCCAAAAGAGGTGTGAAAGGAGGCTGGCATTACTCACTTCGCCTGGATGTTTGCTGAGCTGCAGACACTTATAGAACTAAGCCAGTGTACCCACCCAAGTGAAGGGGGATAAAGGAGTTTTCAGGAGAGTTTGACATGTATCCACTGAAATTTCACATACACAATCCTAAACACTGAATCTGCCTCTTATCTGGAAAATTCTCAAGGTAGGGGTCTGGCTGGACCAGCCTAATGCCAAAACAAAGACAGACTGCTCAGGAAGGGTGCGTGAATTTCCTGAGACCCAAGTGGTGGCCTTGGAAGATACATGGGCCACCTTGTAAGTACTCTGTCCAGCAGTACAAGACCTAGGGTTCACCAGCAGCAGAAGTAGATACAGGAGATTAGCTAGAAAGTGCATTGTCCTTACTGGGTGGAGTTTGGTGGTCTAGTCAGCCTCCAAAGAATCCATCAATGACCAAGACCAAAAAGCCAGCATGCAGACATCTTTTATGGAAAACATCAAGAGTTAGAAGAATTGTGCAAGCAATAATAAGGACAAAGCAAAAGACCTTGGTCTTTTTTTCTCTAGTCTTCTTTCTCCTTCCTCCAAATCTACAACATTTAGAAAGAAGAATATACAAGAGAAACCAAAGAACATGGGAGAGTAAGGGAGAATAGCCATACCATGCGCCCCATTCCAAGTCCCCAAGCCACCACTCCACTCAAGCTTGCTAGAAGAGAGGAGAGAAAGCTGAACTGGATGTGAGATTGAACTTGTGTTACTGAGGGATACATTCCAAGACCCCCAGTGGAAGCCTGAAACGGCAGATAGTACCCAACCCTATATATACTATGATTTTGTTTCCTATAATATACATGCTAATGGTAGAGTTTAATTTATTAATTAGGCATATTAAGAGAATATCCAAATTGCCAACATCACTACTCTTGTGCTTTGGAGCCATTATTAATGAAAATAAGAGTTGAACGCAAGCACTGGGGTACCACAACAGTCAGTCTGACAACTGAGATGGTTACTAAGTGGCTGATGGGCAGGATGCCCTGGACAAAAGGACGATTCACATCCTGGGCAGGATGGACCAGGAGAGAGGGAGGTTCGTCACACTCCTCCAATGTCACACAACTTAAAACTCATGAATTATTCATTTCTGGAATTTCCCATTTAATATTTTCAGATGGTGGTCAACCACAGGTAACTGAAGCCACAGACAGCAAAAACTGCAGGTAAGGGAGAACTACTGTATTTGCTAACTGACAGTCCCTGGAGGGCTGTAAAATGTAGGCCAGACACAAAGGTGGGCAAGTTAGCAGTGCTCTTGCCTTTTTAAAGTCATGATTAAGGAAGTAAATGTTTTCCATGGGTGCGTCCCCACTGAGTTCTTCTCATTTTTACATCAGTAACACAAAGCATTGTGTGTTTTAACAATTTTCAAGAAAGAATGCTACCTAGGCTAGGTGTTCCATCCTTTTGTAAATTCATGTTCCTTGTAGCCATCAGAAGATCCACTGTTTAATACCAAAGCAAGGAGATTTAGTCTTATGATATCAAAAAGACAGAGCTCCAAGAAGCATTTGGAATACAAGTAAAATATCCTAGAACTAGTGCCTCCCTCCGCAAAATGTGTTACACAGAAACCTGTAAGATGCACCTTCATAACAAAAAAAAAAAAAAGGATATGCAATCATGTAAGTTTAAGAAACCTGTACTTGTTATCTTCTTAGAAATTCACAACTCATTAGCATGTTCAAAAGTTTGAGAAATGCTTTAACTTTTTTAATTGCTAATGTTTAACCCAACACAATCAATACACCCTCTGATACTCAATCTTAATTCCATGCCAAGATCCAACGCGCATCTGCGGAGTAAATCTTTGGGCGAGGTGTCTTTGTCTATGAGCTGTCTCTGCACAGCAGGGCAGTGGGAAACACACTGTTTTCTTCCCTTTGGTTTTTGTGGATGGTGAGTGAAGTTCATAGGAGAGTGAGAAGGAAAGAAGATAATGAAAAGGACAGAACAGAAACTGGAAAGGATAAGAGATGGCAGGGTATTTTAAACGAGGTGGAAGGTACCTGGCACTGTTTCCTGAAGGCCAGGAGAGCACCTCAAAAGGTAAACATGCAACTAAAACTGTGACCTCAAAGGAGAGACTTCTGGCCCAGCCCAACCACTCACAAGGCCTGATTCACCAAAATGATTTTGGCTAAAAAGACAGTTGACCCATCGGTTGGAGTATGGAAGATGAGTGGAAGGCGAAGCTGCAAACATATTCCAGGCAAATGCAGACACTGTGTAGGTCTGGATATGGTGTTGGGAAGGGAGAAGGATCTTAAAACTTTGCAGAAGAAAAATATTCTTAGTTTTCTCTCTGGGGAAGATAATCACTGGCATTGGTTGCAGGTAGTATGTAAAGTAAGAATCTAAAATAGAACCAAGGAAGGAAACAGAAAATGCTCCAGGGTGGGTTGAAAAACGGCCTTGCCAAGCTCCACAGAGCATCGGTATATCAAATGAGCATTCAAGGTCCAGGTCTGTCAATTCCACTCCCTTCAGATGGAATGGGTTCTTAAAAAATGCATCTGTGCTATATTTAAATGAAGGAAACCTATCAGCCTCTCTTGAGAATTTACAGATGGAATGCAGCTGAGGGTTTTTTTTAGTGGAGATGACAAATAGTAGGCTTTGTCATTTGAGATATGCCATTACCTAAATCTGACTGAAGGGAAAGTGAATTTGCATCGATTAATTGACAACGCTTAAAGTCTGTTGTAATTTCCCCCAAACCACAGTCCAGTCTGCCATATTACAAACGAGCTTCCTTTAGGGTCTCCAGAGCGGCTATGTTCCTTTCTCCTCTCCTCTCAGAGTGAGCCCGGACAGAGCTTGTCTCGATGGGATGGGGACACGGTTAATCTGCTTCAGGGATGAGGATTTTAAGAACACAGATGGTTTTCACTGAGCACTTTACATGCGCCAAAGATAGTCCTTAGGATTTGGTGCCATTACTTGAACTTTAGGTGAAGACAGACACTAATCCCCAGTTGACAAGAGGATAAACTCGGCAACATGAAGGAATAAAAAAGCCAGAGAAGAACTAAGAAAAGGAAACCAGAGAAGCACACATTGAACTATAGATGCTTAATTCTAGAAAGTACCACGGAAAGTATTTAGATCAGTGGTTCTCAGGAGGGGCAAGTTTGCACCACCCCTGACCCCAACCCTGGCTAGAACACTGGGCAAAAACTGGAGACGTTTTTCTTTGTCACAACCAGGCAAAAGGGAGGAGCTGTTGGTGTTTGGCAGGGATAGGCTAAGGAGGCTGCTAAGCATCCTAACAATATACAAGTCAAAGTCCACAACAAAGAATTATCTGGCTACAAATATCAATAATGCTAGGGTTGAAAAAGCCCAATGTAAGTGAATTCTTTTACGTTACATAGGAAAACACTGAGATCTAAAGAGGCTAAAGTCTCACATACCAGTTTAGAGCTTGGGCTCCATCTAAGGCTGCTGGAGTTGATATAATGAAATTCTATAAACTAACAAAGTCATTTCTCACAGTTCTGGAGGCTGGGAAGTGCAAGATCAAGGTGCCTGGACATTCAGTGTCTGGTAGAAGCTGCTTCCTTGTTTATACATAGCCATCTTTTCACTGTGTCCTCACAAAACCAAGGGAGCGTTCTCAGGGCTCTTTTATGAGGACACTAACCCCCTTCCAGGGCTTCACCTTCAAGACCTAATCACCCCCAAAGGCCCCACCTCCAAACACTTTCACACTGGAGATTAGCTTTCATTTGACATAAGAGTTTCATGGAGGATACATTCAGCTTATCTATCACATTCAGGCTCTGGAATCAGACCTTCTGGAGTTATATCTGTATGACCTTGGCAAGTCCCTTAGCTTCTCCAAGTTTCCTCTTTTGCATCTGTAAGTGGAAATCATAAAGGTAAGCATTTCATTGGGTTGTTATACTCACTAAAATGTCCTGCGTAAACGGGTAGCAGCAAGGCCGGCGACACTGGCCAACCCCAGGCAGCAGGAGACTCACCCATGGGCTAGTCTTCATGTCCAGCCCAGACCCACCACATCATTATAGAACTTGGGAGAGCGCCACCCACAGAAGAGACTCGCAGACACCCACACCTTGGGGTTTAGTCTGACCTTATTTTCAAGAATCAGAACAAAATACTGCCAAGCCTGCTGACCTGAGTGACACGCAAGCCCAGTATGAGATCCTAGCTAGACCAGCAGGGACAAGAGACATGGTGGGAGAGGAAAGGTTACAAAAGATGACTGGAAGGAAAGTGAACAGACAGGCAACAAACAGAAGACCTAGAAGCACAACAGAGGACAATCCACCAGCTGCACCGGGCGGAGGTTTAGTTCAAGGCAGGGAGTGAGGGCAAAAACGACCAGGTATGTGGCCCACTTCTCATGGACTTGGCAGAGCCCTAAAGAGAAGGGAAGGGCCTCTGTGTGCAGAGAGACAAAGCTGGAGAAGCCATGTAAACAGACACTCTCTCCATGGATCAAAGCCCTGTTTAATCATCTTTCCTGGAGAAAAAAAAAAAAAAAAATCACTGAGGCCCCCTGGTGGGTGTGCTAAAGCAAATATCTGAGCAACTAACTATTCAAAAGAATACGTTTGCTTTGATCCCACAATGAGGCTGGAAGCTGCATTTTTCTGGTTACACTGAGTCTTATCCACTCGCCGGTCCATGCCAAACCACATTCCTTCTCTATTAGAATAGAAGCCATTTTTTATTATTCTAGGCAGCTTTTCCCAAAGTTATTTTTTTTTTTTCCTAACTAGTGCTCAGTTTGAGCAGAACACTTTCTGATATAAACTCTGAAAGGAATGTCAGGCCTCTGCAGCTGATAACCCTAGGCTTCTTTCTCTCTGTGAAGCAACGATAAGCACAGCAATTTGAGCCAAGAGAACTCCTTGCCAATAATGCCAAAGATGTGGTGAGTTATTCAGGCAGGGGAGTCTACCCAGGGGGAAAAAAAAAACACTCTAATAAAAATAAATCTAAATAAAATAATAAAAATCTCTACAAGAAACTTCAGCAGGTATTTAACGTGGCTCTTGCGGTGAAGTTTATCTTATCAAGGCAATCACGGACCAATGAATAACTAACGTGTGTGTTCCTATATCCTTTTCTTTTGAATTATCGACAGTTGTTTAGAATGCCTTTTTTTTTTTTTTTTTTTGCAGAAGGCGGATAGGGGCTGTGCTGGAAAAGTGATGGCCCGGCCTTTGCAGTATAACTGACTTTTTAGAAGAAAGCTAAGCTATAAGGCAAGAGAACAGCACAAACAATCACTGGTTGAAATCTCTCTCCCTACATGAATAAGAGATGAAGGAAGATCAGTAAGTAATTCTATCAAGATGTCATCCCTGAAGCATGCCAACTCTGGTCCCTTCCGGAGTTCTGATTCCCAGGTAGAGATTCGAATAAGAAGAATCAAGCAAGTAGCTTTGATTTTAGGTATTTACAAGTAGCATCAGCTAACACTCACATGGCATAAACAATGGGCTGGATACCCATTAAGCACCTCACTCATACCACTGCATTTAATTCCCACAATAGGTAGTATACCACCCCTTTTTTTGTCTTTTTAGGGCCACACCCTCAGCACATGGAGGCTCCCAGGCTAGGGGCTGAATCCGAGCTACAGCTGCTGCCCTACTCCACAGCCAAAGCAACCCGGGATCTGAGGTGCAATCTACACCACAGCTCACAGCAATGCCAGATCCTTAACCCACTGAGTAAAGCCAGGGATTGAACCTGTGTCCTCATGGATGCTAGTCAGATTCAATTCTATTGAGCGGCAATGTGAACTCCAGTATCTCCTTTTTAAAGAAAAGGAAGCTGGAGCACAAAGAGGTTAAGCAACATGCTTCAAGTTAATACTGCTAGTAAGAAATCAGGGATGACTTAAGAGCTATTCACAAATATTTCTGTCCTCCTTGGAGGCCCATGATAGAGTTGTACATGGGTAGAACCTCTAAAAGCCAGTGTTGGATCCACCATGTTCCCTTTGCCCTGGCTTGGTTATCACTGAGTAGGTGATGGGATGGAGCCTCCATCAGCCCAGGTTTTCAGAGCTATAATTATAGGCCTCCTGCCAACCTGAGTGGAACATTTAAGCAGGAGCAAAACACACACCTTTGGCGTGTCAAGTCTCTGCACATTTGAGGGTGGTCTGTTAACAGAGCACACTCCAGCTTAGCCAGATGGATACAGTAGGGTCACTGGTATCTGAGCCCAGGTGGTCCATCAGAGTCCATGCTCTAAACCAGTACGTGCTAACGTCTCCCAAGTCTGAGGTATTGCCTCCACCCGTTTGGAGCTTATAATGTGTTGGGGAAATGGATACACACTACGGAAGCAGCCAAATGAGAGGGATAAGGAGCACCTGATGGATTTAGAAAATAGCACAGAGCAAGTAAATGGGAAATTCTGAGGATGATCAATGTAGCCAGATGTTTCAGTTCAAGCCCATGGGGCTGGAAGGATGAAAAACCCATTCAAATGTTAACTAGAGTCAGCAGAGGTGGTGTCAGGTTTTTAAGTATCTTGGATTCTAAAGCAGGAAGATAAGAACAACTGATGCAAACTATTCCATTTAGAATGGATAAGCAACGAGGTCCTACTGTACTTCACAGGGAACTATATCCAACTATATACTCTTGGGATGGAACATGATGAAAGATAGTATGAGGAAAAGAATGTATACATACGCATGACTGGGTCACTATGCTGTACAGCAGAATTTGACACAACACTGTACATCAACTATACTCTAATAAAAATAAAGTATAAAAAAAAAGAACTGAGCCTCCTGTGAGCTAAAAGCAGACCTGAAAACTCAATAATTCTGGTTGTCTTCTCAGAGACTGCATGTACTCTCTTTTTCTTTTAGCTTTTCTCCTCCTACTTCTTAACTGTACTCCTCTGCCTGGTCCCACACGATCGTCAGTCTCAAAGACCAGATCCATCTCTACCACCATCAGAAAGGCTCGGTGTCACCGCGTTCAGGCTACTGAGAGTCAGAATCTGCTTGGCTCAACTGGTTTCTCTGTGGCCGGGGAAAAAGCCCTGGTTCCATCACCCGGCAGGGAGAGGAGACGGTGGTTTGCAGGGCAAACTCAGACGATCCCTTCAGCAGAAGCGGGAGGAGAGAACAAGTCCAAAGACAAAGGTGTGTGGTTAGTGAAGGAGCTAGGGAATGATTTCATGAAAGAGGTGAGGCTTTGATTTCGATAAGCACAGAGATGTGTGGCCAGGCCACTGCAGGAGGAAACGCGGCCTGTGGACATGGGCAAACACTCCTGCTGATTTGCAGGCAACGAAGACACACTCCTAGAGGGTGGCTAGAGAAGGAAGGCTTAGGTTGCTTGGGGTGGGAGGTTAGAAAAGTGAGATGAGTCATGGACAGATATTCATAAGCGACCTTCACCTTTACCGAAAGTTTCTTTTATACATCAGTGCTTCACAGCCCAGCAACTGCTCTGCTGATTGTTTCAAAGTCTGGGGGTGACGGCCAGGTCAAAGGGCGATGTCTCTTCTCTGAACTATGCCATTTCTTTCCTTTGGACATTTCTTAATCACTTCCAATTAACTCATGTTGCATAGAAATTAATAAACATTTCTCATACCCTCTACAAGCTTGTGAGCCACCCCGAGGGAAGAGTCTGTGTTACATACCTATTCGTAGCGCCTAGCTCAGTTCCCTTCATACACCAAAGCCTCATAAATGTTTGTAGAAGAAGAATGATTAAATATATATAAACCTTGCTTCAGGAAGAACAAAGAGCAACACTGACTTACTTACGTGGCAACATGACAAAGGCTTAGAGTTCTTTGAAAAGCAAACAACCTATAACATCTTAGATCTTCGGCAGAGGAGAAGTTCTGAATTTCTATCATGACTCCCCAGGGGTCTTCCTTTGCTCATTAACTAATCTGGAAGCGGTGATGGGGCTCCCTCCTCACTCCCCACAATTAACAAGCCACTTTTTCAAATAATGTGCTATGTTTTAAATATCTGACTCAAGTTTATAACATAATACGGTGGCCTGTTATTAGACGATGAGGTCATATGTAGATACATCTGGCGGGACGCACTCAGATTTAGTAGAACCAGAGACTTGCCAGCCCTGACCTGAATCTCCAAGTTCTGTCTCATCTTAGACAAGTTACTCTACTTTATGGAGTAAAAAACTGGATATAATAATACATCGTATGTTTGGTATGAAGATTATATAAACAAACACGTGTAAAGTGCTTAGCCCACTGACACATAGTGTTAAGAAATCCTAGACCTGTTCCTGGGCTCCCCTTCTCTCTGACGAAGATTCCCTTTTGCTAAGCCGAGTGACGTCATGCACGTACCTGTGTGCCACGTGGCTCTGCAGACAGATGGACTGGCTGCCGTTCAGACTGCTAAACAGGATACCTGGTGCTAAACTGTGCAGCCGCTCGGGCCTCGATGGCCTTTGATCTCTCCGGAGTGCTTCATATTCCCTGGCCAGCGACTGTGCCGCCTCGTTGCTTTGGAATAACTGAAGGTCAGAGCAGGGCTCCCACACTATTGCAAAGTGACAGGCTATCTCCGGCATTGCAATTTGGCTCATTCCCTGTTATGACAATGATGGTAACAAGAACTGAAAACAGCACAACACAAATCCATTCTTTAGACCAAAACTGTAATAAAAATGGGAAATTTTAAAGGAGCTGTTATCCCCAGAGCAGGCGTCTCATTATAAATGCGTGGATATCTATTTTTCTTTATTTTCTTATTTTATATAATCTTGTGTTCCGGTCTTCGTGCTGGCAGTCGGTCAAAGCTGTTTGGGCAGTCAGGACCACAGTCATGCTCAACTAGTAACAAGGCTGTAAAATTTGAATAGACCACGGCAACAAATGCTAAAGATAGTTTCCTTTGCAGAATTAACTCTCCTACATTATACTCTTTGTCATATTAAGGAATAATAACCCTCAAACCAAGATCCCAGTGAATAAAATTTGCATCTCGTGAGAAAGACATTCTGTTAAAGCTATAATTCTCAAAGAGGAACCAACTCGCACACCCCATGCACCGTGGACATTTGGCAATATCTGGAGATATTTTTCATTGTCACAATTGGGATGGGGGTGCCACTGGCATCTAGTGCAGAGGACAGGAATGCTGATCAACATCCTACACTATGCAGGCTAGGAACCCCAAGAAAGAAGTATCCCACCCAAAAACATCAACAGTGATGAGACAGAAACTTCTGTCCACTCAAACTTCTTGCTTTGCTTAAGTCCAATACCTTAACATATAATTATTAAATGTTTTTTCATCTTATTTCCTTGGGACTTATTAGAGCACTTTCTTTTATTTTTATTTGTTTATTTATTTATTTTGGTGGCCTTGCAGTATATGGAGTTCCCAGGCCAGAGATCAGATCTGATTAGTGGTTGCGACCTATGCCACAGCTATGGCAATGCTGGATTCTTAAACTGCTGTGCTAGACCAGGGATCAAACATGCATCTCAGCAGTCCCAAGACACCTCTGATCTTGTTGCACCACAGTGGGAACTCTGAGCACATTTTTTTAAAAGAAGACATAAAAAGAAAATTTATAAAATAGGAACTAAAAAGTTAAACCTCAAACTTTTTAGAAGTCGCTATGAGCCAATGTAAGTAAGCATTATAACTATACTCAGTATTTTGTAGTAACTTATAAGGGAAAGGAATCTGAAAAAGAATAAGAAGATAGATATGTATAACTGAATCACTTTCCTATACACCTGAAACTAACACAACACTGTAAATCAACTATACTTCAATTTTAAGAATTACAGATACAGAATAAACTAAATAAATAAAGCAATAACCCCTGAGGAGAAGGGAACAACACTATACTAGTCACCTTTTTCATTAACATACTAATAATTCCTAACACTTATATTCCACTTTGTTTTGTTTTTTGGTTTGGGGGATTTTTTTTTTTTTTTTTTTTTTGCTTTTTTTAGGGCTGCACCTGTAGCATACAGATGTTCCCAGGCTAGGGGTGGAATCAGAGCTGCAGCTGCTGGCCTACGCCACAGCCACAGCAACATGGGATCCGAGCTACATTTGTGAACTACACCATAGGTCACGGCAACACCAGATCCTTAACCCACTGAGTGAGGCCAGGGATCAGACCTGCATCCTCATGGATACTAGTCGGGTTTATAACCCGCTGAGCCACAACAGGAACTCCCTATTCCACTTCATAGAGAATACTCAGTTACCTCACCTGGTTGTCACAAAAGCCCTGTGGGGTACACACTGTTGTCTACAACTTAAAAGGGACAGAGTAAGATTCAGAGGGGCTAAGTACTTGTTCAGTGAAACGTGGGTAATAAGAACAGCTTGGGAGAATGGAAAAAACAAACATCTGGGACCAGAATTCTGATCTCCCTTAGGTCTTCCACTGGGCAGTCATGTGTCACCGCTAACCCTCAGCTTTCCCAGCTGTATAATGGGAGTGATGACAGGTAGTTCAGGGGGTAACCTTCAGGACTGAGTGAGGCCTGGATGTCAAAGAAAGCCTTTCATGTAATGTGGAATAGGGTGAGCACCAGAGCCTGAGCCAGATATGCCAATTTCAAATCCACTGTTATTTCCTCCATCCCACAAGGGCCCACCATGTGTTTATAACTCTCCAGGCATCTGAGGTCACTGATTTCAGCAGCAAATGCGTGCAGCATGCATAAGGAAAAAGAAAAAAAAGAAACACCTTAAAATCACTGAGAACTCCTTTACTTTCAACTATATTGTTCAAAATTGCCAGGAGATTTCTTTCTCAACCAGGACAAGAGAAGCAGAAACTTTCCATTTTCCATGATTGAAAGCTGGGGGGGGGGGGGATGAAAGCATCTCAAAACAGTCTAAAGCAAAAAGGGACATGATCATCATCACTGAAATGAAGAGAACGTGTTTTGATTTGCCTCAAGGAATCTCCGTCCAAGACAGAGTATCTTTCTCAAGCATTCAGCAAGTCTTTGGGGGCCTCAATCAAAAAGAAGAGAAAATTAAAAAGAAACATTGACTCAGTAATTCCAATTCTACTTCTGGGAATTATTCTGAAGGGAAAAAATACATATATACATATACATATATTTTTACGTCTAATATAAAAATTGTAGTATCATCAATCCAGTTCTTAAAGTTATGAAACCATTTACAAAGATGAAAAATTGAAACCAAACAAAATATCCAACAAAAGGAGAGTGGTTACCAGACATTAAAAATTATGGATCTCAAGGATAGTTATAACAATACGATGAATGCCTGCTATAAGAGTAATCAGGAAAAAAAAAGCAGAAACAAAATTACGGATACAAAATAAACTCAATTTTGTTTTTTTGAAAGCCTAAATAAACCGGTAGGAAACAGTCTAAAATGTTATAGTGGTATTACGAATAATTTTTCTTTCTTATTTTTATTTTACCAGCTTTATAAAGTGAGCCTATATCAATGTTATACTAAAGAGAGAAATAAATATAATGATGAATTTAAGAGCACTTAAAAAAAAAGGAAATTATGTTGGAAGCATACATAGATTTTTGAGTGGAGAATTTGCTACTGCAAATAAAATAGTTCAGTAAGGCAGGGGAAAGAATAACTTGATCGTTACACCATGACAAAGCCCTTAAGACCAAATTCCTCTCAGCCCATCAATTTCACATTGATTTCATCTTGATACGTAACATGCCCCTCAGTTCCACAATAAAAGAAACCATGCAATATCCATGGTGACTTCTAGGGGACACATATACACATGTTGATCGAAGATTAATTTCTCAGCAAGGTGGCTCATCATCAATATCCTGCCTTTGGTGTGACATAGGTCAGATGACCTTAATGATTATTAAAGAAACTGGCTCTGGGTTTCCAGAGATCATGAGTTACTCTGAAGTAAAAGCAGAGAGGATGCTCTGGATTGATAATATACTTTATTATGGAGCATCACAATCCAAGTAAGAGACTGTCTGATGGTCCCAAATACCACTGAGACATCTGAAGTGTGGTGACAGCTGATTCTAAATATAGGAAAATCTTTCTGGATAGCAGTGTACTACCTGTTGGCTTGACCTATGTCTCAAGAAATATCGACTTTTCGCCCTTTGACTTTTCCTTTGCACAAAATGACCCAACAAAATTTTCAATAGCTTATGACCTTTGAAGGACACGGATTAAAGAGATTATTTAATCAAATGATACTCAGGGTTCCATATAGAGTTGAGCATGTAAACAGCTCTGAGCTGAAAGTTCAATTTAAAAAGAATATAGGTTCACAGGAAACATGAAGACCACCATGACAAGAGCAGACTTTAACAAAACTGATTAAGTCACCTCTTAATCAATTTAATGAGAACATTTAATGGGTCCAAAATACCTAACCCCTGCCATGGCTGTATAAAAGACTACTTTGGGCAGTCACAACTACCTCACTTTCTGACAACTACTTCTCTGTCCAAAAAGGTCATTTCTAGAATATGTCAACTTACCTTCGTCCAGTTCTGCCCAGTTTCTTCAACCAAAGATGGACATTCAACCAAAGTGAAGTCAATCAGATACTCTCATAAATTTGGAAATGAGGTTACAAAGGTTAAAAAGCAGCCTGTCAGTTGCTGCAAGTCGCCTTAGAACTGAAAGATGTGAATACAGTCATCTGCCAGGTGCATGAAAAATCCAGAAAAGCTGAACCGAAGTAAATATGGAGAGAAGAGAGGTGTGAGGTTGGAGAAGGCCCGACACAAAGACCCCTCTTCCCTGTGCAAGTTCTGAACCAAGTGGGAGACACAGAATATACATGGAAATCAAAATACCCCCTTTATTTGTGATCCAGTTTAGCGATCATAACCTTAGATATATGGCAAAGTTGGCTTCCCGGTTCACGACCTCAGAGTAGGCAGACCTGCCCTGCCTACTGTCACAGTTAATACTGGACCACCAAGCTTTTCCCTATTGACACCTTTCAGGCATCTTAAAACATAATGGCTGAAGGAGCAGAGCAAAATGCATGTTCTGGGCAAGCAGACAGGTCCCCCCAAAAAAGGAGGAAGATCAGCCGAATATGCCCAGTCTATTCTTCCAAATTTACCAATCAGATGTTACCTTTCCCCAAGGCCTTAGGAGTGAGTGAGGGGTGGAAAATAGCCAGAAGTCCTACACTAACAGAAGTCTTTCCACGTGGGAACACACTGGTTGCGGAAAAGTGATGACACATAACATGATGATAGTTGCAACTAAGCATGGATTGGATTCCAGCTGGGTTTCCCTGGGATTCCATGAGACACCCTATGAGAAGAATACTAGGGTATCTCATGGAATCCCAGGGACTCTTTTGCTTAGATTAACTGGATTTCTATTACCTAAAATCAAAATCATCCAAAGATAATAGTTTGTGCTCAGCACACGTGCCATGCTGGTCTGCGCAAGGATAATGTCAATGCTAGCATAGCTGCAGAGTGAATTCTGTTCGTTCTACCTTTTGTTTTCATTTTCAAGGTGAGAGGATAAGACTTGCAGAGATAATCTCTACATGGCTCCAATGTCACTTGCTTTGGGCTTTATCTGAAACATAAAGTAATTCTGACTCTCAGAAAAACTCACTTTTGGCCCATTGTTGTGTTACATTGGACAGGACCAGATGCAGAAAAGAGTGGGTAAGACAGAAACCTGGGTGTCACAGCTCCAATGGGGACCTGCAGGGGACGTTGGTGAGCCATCCCCTTGCTCCTTCAGGATGGAGACTTTTATTCCTCAGCTGCTGGTATTGTAGGCATCTGATAGCTCACAGCTGCTTTCCCCAAGGATATGCCCCTCTTCAGGAGGACACTGCTCAATAACCAATGACAGCTGGGGAAGGGGCAAGGAGATCTGCCCCACCCCCTTGCCTCAATTCCAGATTTTTTTTTTTTGTCTTTTTAGGGCAGTACCCACAGCAGATGGAGGTTCCCAGGCTAGGTGTCAAATTGGAGCTGTAGCTGCCAGTCTTTGCCACAGCAACGTGGGATCTGAGACGCATCTGCAACCTACACCACAGCTCATGGCAAGGTAGGATCCTTAACCCACTGAGTGAGGTCAGGGATCTAACCTGCATTCTCATGGATACTAGTCAGGTTCATTAACCACTGTCAGGAACTCCTATTCCAGATATTTCTGAAGAGCCATCCCAGTCTCAGATCCCCCACCCCCACAATATAATGAGGCCCCTTTCGTGACTGCTTCAATCTCTCCTTTGCTTTATCTTACTTTTCTCACTCCCTTTCAGATTTGTTCCTAAGACCACTCCCAGTCAATGTCCTGAATGTAAATCTCTGCCTCAGAGTCTGTTCCCTGGGGGACTCAATCTGTCCAGATGTCAGAGGTATCTGACAATATCTAGGACAGCATAGACCTACAGAACTTTCTGCAAGTGATGGAATATTTCATAGCTGTGCTATGCTGTCAAATACGGTAGTGACTAACCGCATGGGGCTAAAGTGTTACTGAGAAAATAAATTCTTAACTTGATTTAATTAATTTAAGTCATAAACATCTATATCTGGTTAGTGGCTACCATACTGGATAGTACAGATCCAGAATGTCAGAGTGAAAGCTAGAAATTCGGTGGCATGCCATGGTCATATCAAAAGTCTGTGGAAAAGAAGCCTAATGTGATTAAAAAAAAAAGGATAACTAGGTGTTGGGAACATAAGAGGCAAAGATTCAGGTTTTCAGGACAGATAATAATAACTACTGAGCACAGGCACTAGGTAATATACTCTCATTTTTCAAATGATGAAAATGTGGCTCAGAACTTGAACAAGGTCATACAAGTAGGAAAACCAGAATCCGAAAATGACTCGTTTACACTCTTTACACACTTTTTAAAGTGCTCAAAATGCAATTTTTGAGAACAAGAGCAGCAAACCCAGCCCATTAGGGAGCAACATATAGCTACACAAATCCTTCAGCCCTAAGCCTTCTTACCTCAGTGATTCTTACTGTGAATAATTACGTAAGAGGAATTGTGTAGGTGGAGCTATAGTCATCCAAAGAGTCCCACCTATCACCTGTTGAATACTGACCGCGTGCTGGGTGCCTAAAGATGCTGATAATGAGATAAATAAGAGATTAAGACAGTGACTGTACATGATGGTAAAGTGTGTCTAGGATGGTGGCCTTCCTGCTAACTGTCCCCACTACAGAGCCCTGAGGCATAGTCACTGCTCCAGCACACTGCAGGCTGATGCAAACACTGCTGAGGCTGTGGTTTTAAATTCCCATACTCTCTCATCCATTATTTCTCTTATCCTAGCTGCCCACTTTGCCCCTTCACACAGAAGGGACCACTGAGGAGGGAGGAGGCAAGTGTTCACAGAAGCAGCTCCAGGGCACACCATTTGCATTATATTCGATGTGACTGGCACCCCTGACACTATAATGAGTGGCCCTGCATGAACCTTTCTTCCTACATGATTTTCCCAGGACCCACTCCGGTTCCTGTTTAACTTCTTCAAGAGAGAAGGGTAACGAAGACTCTGGGGCTTATCTCAGCAAATTAGCAGCACAGAAAGTATAATCAAAATACAGCTGTCCTTTAAGCTTAAAGCAACCCAAAAAGAGAAAGTGGAAATAAGACGTTTTAAGTGCTTAACTCTCCCAAGGGAAGAGCCCTTAGGCCCTTAGCATCATAGCTCTGAGCTCCCTCTACCGGTGATTATGGACCAGCTATAAACACAGTAGTCTGGATCCTCAAGGAACTCACAGCCAAGGGAAGACTACGCAGCAATAAAGGATTGCTCTACAGTGATAACTTCTATGGGAAAGGGGTGTACAGATGCTAGGCACAAGAAGGGACCAGTCAGAGCTCCCCAGGTGCTTTTGGGTTATAGCCCTGTTCTCACTATGTTGACAGAGTTAAGATGTGAGAGCTACTGAACAACGGCTAGACCACATACACAATCCATGGAGTGTTTGTGAGATGCTCCCAGCCATCAAACTCAGTGCAGGGAATCAGCACGAGATACCAGCTTGATCTGCGAGGGTTTTTTTTTTTTTTTTTCTGTTCTGAGCCATCTATCCACCAAGGGAAGGGAAAATGAGGTGCAGGTTTTTGGGTTTCCGTGCCACACCCGAGTCCATGCTGGAGGCCTATACTCTCCTTTTCCCCAGCAGATTAAGGATATGTGCAGAAGAAAAGATGGCCAAAAAGGTACCACAAACCTCCTTAAAGCCATTAACCATGAACTCAGGCAATTCCAAAGCTGACCTTAGAGGACCTGATCAAGGCTAAATTTTCCAGATCTTCTATATCCATGATTCATGAGAAAAATACCTGAATACAGATTCCTGAAGGCAACGATGGTTCTATTCATCACTGCTGTTAGTGCCTAGCATCCCAGGTACCCAGTAGGTGCTATGTATTAGTCCTCCTTCTCCATATGGCATTTCAGTAATTTCAACAAACACTTATAGAGTGCCTATGTGCCCAACATGCTTCCAAGGACTGCGGGAAATAATAAGACACACTGGTCCTTTGCTTGCCATTGGCTTACAAATGGATTGAATTGCTGAGTGAGTAGTTCAATGGGATCAGCCTCAGAACGACAAATAAACTCTCAATAGAAGCCTTCAATCAACTTAATCAAAAAACTGATTTGAGATATAGCCAAAGGATATTACCCAGGCATATGCCTTGAGTTTTGTAAGCACTGTCTTAAAACACCTATGTTGACTGACTTCTTCCTGTAACCACCCCCACCCTGGCTCCTTTCTCAGCAATAAAGTCCAGGACGAAGACTTCTATCTCTGGCCATAGAATCTAGAGAAACACAGGTCTACATAGGGCTTGAACTGACATCTTTCACTAACATTACCAGCTGTACCCACACATTGCAGATGTGCCAAAATGGATTGGCTATCATGTTGACACAGCTTTACTGTATGCTCTTCAATATAACATAGAATTGCCTTCCGAACTGAAGGCAGTCAGCATTGAATTGGACAGCCTACCTTCTGCATTTCCTGATTTTGTGAGTGTATTTCTAGATTAACATTACAGAGGTTATAGAGTTTGTTTTTCCCCCCTGGGCGCTTTGGTCTACAAATCATGCTATTTATATTTGTTTGCCCCTCATTGTCCAAAGGAAACTGTCCTTGTCACTGGAAAATAAGATGAGTGGTCATACAATGGCAGGACATAGGCAATCACAAATAGTCAGGGCAACAAAAACTAGCAACAAGATGAATGTACTGGAAGCAAGCGTAACAAAAGAAGTGGCAGTGAGCACGGGCCATTGCTTCAGCCACACAGCCGGTGCCTCTGTGCATAAATGCTCAGCAGGCTTCAGAGGGAGAGCTGGAAATAAATTTATACCCAAGGCAGAAGAGACTGTCCAATCAACTTGAGGCCAGCAGAAGAAGAGGTGAGAGAGACACGGAGGTGACTGGCAGGGGCGACACGGCCTTTGCTGCACCACGTCCCAGTCTGCCTAGTCTCCTCAAGGTACATGGCTCTCTTGACCATGGGCTGGTGTGGAAGGACTCTGGCTGGCCTGTCCCCTGTGCCTCCCATGTCCTAGACTCAATGCAGGGATCGCATATGAAATAGACGTGCGAAGACTCGGGACTCAGGGATATACATGACACACAACGGCAATGGTTCTTATGTCGTTGTCATTAGTTCACCTACCAGGGAGGCGAAAAGAGGGGTCCCCACGCTGCGCCCCCTTCAATTGCAGCTACCAAAATTTAACTTGTTTTGAAGCTGGAGCAACTTTGATGTCTCCTTAACACAGGCAGGCACTTCATTAAAGCACCATGGTGCCTACCCGCTATGTTTTCCCCGGGGTGAGCTGGATGAGATCCAAGCCAGGATACCAGACACACACAGGCAAAATTATACCGCTGGCGAAGTCAACCTCATTATCTTCCCAAGACACAGTTTCACCCGCTGGAGCTAATTGTTGTGTTTGTGCAGGGAGGGGAGTTGCTTCATCAGAGATGTTTCCCAGAGACGTGTGTTAGTCTGGACTCTGTGGGCTACCGTCCCTGTCAGGGGCTCGCAGTCTCACCGGGCACCCCAGGGTGACATCCTGCTGGAAGGGCGCTTCCTCCAACTCGCGTGAAGGCGACAGAACACATTCTGTGTCAGTGAAGGGAAAATTTTTTGTTCCCACCGAAGAGGTCATGCAAAACTGATTCCTTTGGGAACTATTTTGTCCCACTGGAATCAGGATTATTTTGCTTAAAGCCAAGAAAAATCATTGAGAAGTGGAGGGTGGGTAGAGAAAAAATGCTTTAAAGTCATAGACAGGCTCTTTAAGCTGTTTAGTTTTCATATGAAGAACTGAGTCTCTTCAAAAATGTATGATTCCACGCAGCAGTCCCCAGTTCATTCATTAATTCCTTCAATACATATTTATTTTCTATGTGCTCATCAGGGTGCTAGGCCCTAGAGATATGGTAATAAACAAGACAATTATGGCTCCTCTCCTTTTATAGCCTAACACGTTAAACATGTAATAAAAATGCAACTTTTTTTTTAATAAAAGACTATGTGCAGGGAGCAATGCACACATATGGATGAGAGGCCTAACCTGTTTGGTGGAATGTGGTGGCCTTCCCCCCCAAAAAAATGAATTACCAGGCACCTGGGCCATGCTGTGGTATTCAACAACCCACATTCTCAAGGAATTAAAACAACAAAAGTTTATCTCTGGCTAACCCAAGACGTCCACTGCATCTTGCTAACCAGGGGCCTCTGCTAATCATGGCGGCGCAGGGGCCCAGGCGACTGGACAACCATCACCTCCAATGGGAGTAAATGCAAGCCGCAGGCATAAAGACAGCTCTGAGGGGAGTTCCCGTCCTGGCGCATGGGAAATGAATCTGACTAGGAACCAGGAGATTGTGGGTTTGATTCCCGGCCTTACTCAGGGGGGTCAAGGAGCCAGAGTTGCCATGAGCTGTGGTGTAGGTCACAGACACGGCCTGGATCTGGTGTTGCTGTCGCTGTGGCTGTGGCCAGCAGGCATCCGTAACTCCAATTAGACCCCTAGCCTGGAAACTTCCATATGCAGCAGCTGCAGCCCTAAAAAGCAAAAAAAAAAAAAAAAGAGAGAGAAAGTGCTCTGAGGGCCTGGCGCAGACCCACCTGTATAGCACACATCACTCAGCTCACTTCTCATTGGCCGAGATGAATCACGTGGCCCCACCCACCGAGGACACACAGTCCTCCCAGCAGCTGGGTAGTGACTTCCACAGCTAGTCAGGGCTCAGCCCAATCAGGAAAGCAGGGTACTAGCCAGTCTCACGAAGTGGAAGGGGAGGTCAGGGGCTGGAGGAAAAGAATTCCAGACATCTTCCCAGGCAGTAACACCTATGAAGGCCGCCTAATTTTTTTCCTGGAGTGCATGCACTTCTCTTCTGGAGAGACAATTAACTGTAATGTCGGCCTACTGACTAGACGGCAGGTTCCCACATCCATACACCCCAGCACTGCGCCAGGCCCAAAATAGGTGCCCAATGATGATTTGGAAATAAGGAGAGCAAGACTGCCTTACTGGATCAGGTATAAGAGATCAGATTAGATATACCCCAAATTCCTGGTCCCGTCATAACCACCTCTGGGACAGAATAGGACCTGCTTGAAGAATGTGCTGATCTGCCTCCATCCCACGGCCTCTCAGAGAAGACCGATCCCTTCTCCCTTCTTTCTCCAACACCTTTCCCCTCACTGTCAGTTCACAGGACCTGCAGCACCTTTTTCCTGCCTGTGTTAGTCTCTTATCCTACCTGGGGTAGCGTCGCACCTCATTTATCTGTACACAGGTGCAGAGACTAGTGCCTGGCACGTGGTAAGGGTTCGGGAAACATTTACTGAGTAACCAAACGGGTCTGAATTAAAAAGTATCAGCAGAAGAGTGGTTGACCAGCAACGGGAGCGTAGGAGAATTAGGGAAGTTAGATGCTGTCTGAGGGAGGTCGACAGAGTGAAACAAACGCCCTGGTTCAGTGACAGGTATGTCTCCCTGGAGAGGTGGACGCTGCAAGTTGCAGCCGGGTTTGAAACGAATTTAAACCGCCCTAGTAACTTCCTCCACTCTAATGTTCCCACATGACATTCAGGACAGAACCTGCTGTCAGCTTACATGTACGTTCATTCTGGGCTCTCCAACATGCGGCTGCTTTTTCCTGTTGGCCTAGGCCCTGCTGCTGTGCCAGAAGCCGGTCCGGCTTTCACCACGATAGCATCCACCTTGCATTTGCATAACACCGGAACGTTATAAAATGATTTCATGTTTCTTACTTCACCATCCAGAAAGGCAACTTTGGTGACATCGACACTTAAAGAATGATGCGTGGTCATTATCCATCAGAGGAAGAGAAAACACAGGGTGCTCTTTTCCCACCTCTCTTTCAGGTTTGATTTTGCAGAGCAGCTGAGATGCTATTCAGTCCCCTCTCTCTCCCAGCTCCACCGGTCTCAGTATCTGCTGGAAACAGCAGGGCTCCAGGCAAATATCCAGGCTTATGACCACAGAAATCTGAACAGAATGCCAATTTCCACGCATTAGAGGTGAACCTGGCTACTCCAGTTCTCAGGAATGTTACATCCTGCCAGGAGACCTGCCCCCACGGCCGCAAAAAGCAGCCTGTGTGTCACCACAGTTGCTCAAGGAAGGACCTGTGAGCTGCAATTTTTCACACCATTAACGCACTGCTTACACCAAGGCGCACAGCGGGCCACCCTGGGGTTGCATTAGGGGCTTCAGGGAGAAGCCTGGAGACCTCTCATCAAGGAGAAAGTGAAAGGTGATTACTAGGACTCTACCTGACAATTCTTCAGGGAACCACCACTATTTATGGGATTATCAGAGCCACAGTTCTGAGTGTAATGGGGCCCCTGGCAAATGGAGGGTTTTTTGCATTACTGCACTAGTAGGACATCAGCCTAGGCTTCCATGCCTTTCCAGGTGACCCATGCATAATCACGTCCTGTGCAGAAGCCTCAAAAATCCATAACTCACCCTGCAACCTACACTCGCAAGTTTCTGGAAATACTAGTCACTGGAGAACCCTATATGCCTTAAATTTCTATCATGAGCCCTATGATATTTTTAGCGGTTAAGAGCATTGCTTTCCAGTTATAATGTCTCTTTCCAGGTCACTCTCGGCTCCTCCACTTTCCCATTGTAACTTCAGACAAGATACCTTCTCAAAGCCTCAGACTCCTTAGCTTTAAAACAGGGATAACGGGAGTTCTCACCGTGGCTCTGCAGTAACAAACCCGACTAGTATCCATGAGGATGTGGGTTCAATCCCTGGCCTTGCTCAGTGAGTTAAGGATATGGCGTTACCTGAACTGTGGTGTAGGTCGCAGATGCGGCTCAGATCCCGCGTTGCTGTGGCTGTGGCGTAGGCTGGCAGCTGCAGCTCTGATTTGACCCCTAGTCTGAGAACTTCTGTATGCTGCAGGTGTGCCCCCCCCAAAAAAAGACTAAAATACGATAAAATAAAACAGGGATAATAACAGCAGCTACTCATGGTGAAGATTAAATGAAAAAAATGAATGTACAGTGGCAGGTACAATAAATTATATCTACTTTTACCTGTTTTTTTTTAATAGGATCCATGCTAGGGTTTCATAAAACAGCAGAAAGATTTAACAGGTAGACATTACAGGGAAAGAGACCTCAGTAAGTGTTCCCTTGTCAGGAGTCAAGCACTCCCCTGGGAGACGAGGAGGACCTACCACGGAAGAGACAGCAAGCTCCAGGCAGATACACTGTCTGTCACTGGGTGTGCTTGCACGTGGGCCGCGCAACCACTTCATGAGAACAGGAGCCAGCAGAGCGCATCTTCCTCCCCAGGAAAGCAGAACCAGCCCACGGGCTACTAAAGGGGACGGAGCGCGCTGGTCAAATTTTAAAGGCTGAATAATCAACTCGCACCCACTTGAATCGATGCAAAGTTGCGTGTGGGTCCCTTCATTCTGATAGGTGTCTATACTAATAAAGAAGGATAAAGAGCGGAGGGGGAGGGGAGAACAGCAGGAAAATGACATAACTGCCTATTCCAAATGGCTTGAAAATCCTACCCGAAGACACGTACATCATAATTAAGGCCTCTGCGTTCCATTTAAGAAAATGCTAGAACAGCTCCATTGCCCCGCTCCGTGGTACTCTCAGAATTTTTTTTCTTGCTATTGGCATGACTATTTTGCTGAGAAGTATTCATCATCAGTGGCGGCTCTTCAGCATCACGATGTGGAAGGGAAACCACCTCAGCTCCTGGAGCTTCCTTTTCCATTTATATCAACACTTGAAAGAAGAGGTGGGCACAGAAGATGGGGGGTGGCGGGGGGCAGGGGCGCTGTGTGAACAGGCGAGACACAATCCAGCCCTACAGTGAGCAGCACTTCAAGCTGGCTAAACCCTTTCCATCTGACGGCTTCCCGGTGCCCTCCCTGGAGAACACAGAGGAGCTGGGGAGTGGGCGCTGCTGGCTGAGGAGGCGGCGAGGCAAGCTGACAGCCGCAGCCGAGCATGCGGTTGGTGGGTGAGAACGCGCCAGGGGAAGAAAACTGGCACAGGAAGGAGAGACTGAAAAAGGCCCACAAGTCACATTCTGAGAAGGCAGCCCACCCCCTTGGCACGCTGCAATACGCTCTGATGTCTCCTTAGTGCTATTCATCCACCGCCTCGGTCCTCACGCTTGCACACGCATGGCGTTCACCTGGAAAGCTTGTTAAAATTCAGACCCTGATACAGAAGGTCTGGGGTGGAGCCTGAGAGACTGCGTCTCTGATTAGCTCCCACCCAAGTGGTGCTGACACCAAGTCACCAGAGAGCACAATTTCAATAGCTGTGGACTGAATCAAGGGTGGCAAACTCCCGCCTGGGGGCCAGATCTGGCCAGTTGCCCGCTGTGTAAATAACGTGTGGTCCAAACACAGGCATGCCCCAGTCATTTAGGTATTGTCCAGAGTTAGTCTTGCACCACAATGGCAGAGCCAAGGTGTCGTGACCGAGAACTTAGGGCCCATAAAGTCTAAAAGATATTTACCGTCTGGCCCTTTACAGGAAGACAGTTGTCCAAGAAGAAGAAGACTTTCGTCCAAGAGGATCCTGCTATTGAAACTAAGAAAAAAAGATGAAATGGGGTTGTGTTGGGCTGAAAGAACCTGTATTATGAATTTCAGCAAATAAAAGTTCTCACTTTGACACCCAAAATCTCCCATGTTGATGGAGACTTAGAGGAGGTTCATTGTCTGTAAAGAAAATTGAAAGAGAAAAAAATTCCAGAATTACACAAGTCTAGAGGAAACACCCTGGTCAGTCTATACAACTGAAAAGCAAGACAAGTAAAATCTTGCATGTCATCTGAAGCCAATCAACAATGAAGTTCGGAAACACACACGCTTGTGAAGCCATCTTAGTTCAGTTGAAAATGACCTGCTTCTGCTCCTTGCTGCTTCATCGGGGGTTTGGGGGCGGGGTGCCATTTTTACTGAAGTATAGCTGTCTTACAATATTTTAATTTCAGGTGTAAACCACAGTTCATCATGGGTTTTTTTAGCTGCTCAGAGAGTTCCTTTTCTTTAATGGGGAAATGGTAACAACAATCCGGCCTTAATTTCAGGTGACACAGCATCTTTTCAAAATTAATTTCACTTGCAATATAACATATGCTCTTGGAGTTTCCACTGTGGTTCAGCAGTAACAAAACCAACTAGTATTCATGATGCTGTGGGTTCAATTCCCAGCCTTGCTCAGTGGTTAAGGATCCGGCTTTGCCACGAACCGTGGTATAGGTCACAGATACGGCTCAGATCTGGCATTGCTGTGAATGTGGCATAGGCCAGCAGTTGCAGCTCCAATTCGACCCCTAGCTTGGGAACCTCCATATGCCATAGGTTCAGCCCTAAAAAATGCAAAACAAAACAGACAAACAAAAAAATGTGCTCTTCCCATTAATCATCCTTACAGGTAAACGAATTCAGTTTGATGCAAGGAAGCAATGATGTAAAGTCTTCTCTCAATGAGTTCACAGTCAGACAGTCATGGAAATAAACATCAACGTGGTGTGAGAAATGCTAATCGAAGGGTAGAAGGGACCAGGTATATGGCTCAGAGAGAAGCCTGGGCTGCAGGGGCTGCCATTTCAGAATTCACCTTATGGATCTTTATTTTTTGTTGTTGTTGTTCTTGCTTTTTTGTATTTTGGCTGTACTCATGGCATTCGGAAGTTCCCAGGCCAGGGATTGAACCCATGCCAGGGCAGTGACCCGAGCCACAGCAGTGACTACACTGGATTCTTAACCTCTAAGCTGCTAAGGAACTCCACTTTACAGATCTTTAAATTGAGGGAGGAGCTTATATTCCCTCCCTTATTGAGGGAGGGAATGAAAGACAGTTACCACAAAAATGGTAACGGAACCAAAATCTGAAAGGAAAAAAAAAAAGTCAACTGTAGCATTACACAGAGAATGTTCTTATGAGGTAGAAATTCTCCTCGTGTTGGAAATAAGAAAATTAAAGCTCAGAAATAGTAGAGATTAATTACTGAAGGTAGAATTCATACCGAAGTCTTTTAATTCCAAACATTGGTTCTTTCTACTACTACATTAGCTTTTCAAAGAAGATTTCCCCCCCAAGGGTAATGTTGAATTATAATGACAGTTATGATGATAAAGAAGACTAACATTTATACATGTTTTCTAGAAAGCCCAGAAATAAACCCAGACTCCTACAGTCAATTAATCTTTGACAAAGGAGCCAAGAATACAAAATGGGGAAAAAAGCCTCTTCAGCAAGTAGTGCTAGGAAAATTGGACAGCCGCATGTAAATCAATAAAACTAGAACACGCCCTCACGCCATGCACAAAAATAAACTCAAAATGGCTTAAAGACTTAAACATAAGACACGATACCATAAAACTCCTAGAAGAGATCATAAGCAAAACATTCTCTTACATAAATCGTACAAACATTTTATTAGGTCAGGCTCCCAAAGCGATCGAAATAAAAGCAAAAATAAACCAGTGGGACCTAATCAAACTTATAAGCTATTGCACAGGAAAGGAAAACACAAGCAAAACGAAAAGACAACCTACAGAAAGGGAGAAAGTATTTGCAAATGATGTAACCGACGAGGGCTTAGACTCCAAAATCCATGTTTTCTATGTGCCAAACTCCATCTTTCAAAGAACTAGCACCAATAGATGTTATATAGAATAGATTCTTGAATGTTACATACAAACAGATTTTAGTGCAATGTATTAAAATCTTTCAAATCTTCGGAACTGTCCAGGAAAAAAAAAATAGGCTGTATCAAATAATGAGAGGAGCTCTTGCTCTATAAGGGAAAAGTGTCTACACTGATGCCACAAGAGGTTCTGCAGCAGAGATCGCTTTGTGTTAGCTGAGAAGTCAGAATGTTTGACTTCCTTTTTTTTTTTTTTTTTGCCTCATCTAGGGCAGCACCCGCGGCATATGGAGGTTCCCAGGCTAGGGGTCTAACAGGAGCTGTAGCCACCGGCCTTCGCCACAGCCACAGCAACGCAGGATCCGAGCCGCGTCTGCGACCTACACCACAGCTCACGGCAACGCCGGATCCTTAACCCACTGAGCAAGGCCAGGGATCGAACCCTCAACCTCATGGTTCCTAGTCGGATTCGTTTACCACTGAGCCACAACAGGAACTCCTGTATGACTTCTTGAATCCCCTCCACCTTCCCATTTCTTCCCAAAAGGTCAAGGCCTTTCCCAAGGCCACGTAGTTATTCAGTGGCTCAACCAAAGCTAGAACCTACATCTCCCAGTTCTCTCCCCTCTACTTTCCTCTCCAACGGGACCATTGATGTCCGGTGTACATGATGGGATGCTTGATGGAGCATGTGGCATTGTATTCCCAGAAGTGGACTGGAGGTCAGGACAGACAAGAGTATGTATACTCATAATTCTCAGTAGAACCCGTGAGGGCCTTGTTGAGCTTCATTTGAGCAACTGGGCAATTTCCTCATTCTCTTGATCATTAAGATAACATTCTCTGGTTACTATTTTGATCCAGTTAGAACTGTTCTTGAGTCTTATTTCAGTTACCATTCAAAGAGCATGCATTTTGCTTAGGCCATATTTCACGGCTCTTTCCTTTTTTTTTCTAATTCCAATACCATTAAACACAGCTTCCTCTATCACAGTAATTTAGCTATGGAATATGTATGAGGAAGCTGAGTGAATACAAAAACAAGATACAGTGAAACCCCAGGGAATAACGTGGTCTTTTATTTTACAGCATATTGTAATGTTTTACAATATCATGGATACAGTCACATGTTTTCTGTACGGAATCACCTGTTAACTCAAAGCACAACCCAATGTAATTCAAGAAGCACTTACTATACACCCCAGCTCTGAGCCTAGTTCCCCACCAGGCATGTGAGTAAAAGAAGAGTATAAAATAATGAGCTTGGTACTATAATCTCAGGGGGTTTTACACTCAGGGGGATTTGCAAGCGTGCAACCCAGTGCTAGAGAAAAAAATGCAGCATCGTCTAAAACAAAGGGCCGAAAGATATAGAATAGATAATGAGGACCACAGGAGGGGATATAACACCGAATGTGGTTTTTGGGGGGTTTTTTTTGTCTTTTTAGAGTCACACCCATGGCATATGGAGGTTCCCAGGCTAGGGGTCTAACAGGAGCTGATGCTGCCAGCCTTCGCCACAACCACAGCAATGCCAGATCTGAGCCGCGTCTGCAACCTATACCACAGCTCACGGCAACGCTGGACAGTTAACCCACTGAGTGATGCCAGGGATCGAACCTGCAACCTCATGGTTCCTAGTCGGATTCATTTCCACTGCACCACAACAGGAACTCCCCCGAAATGGGGTTTTAATAACATTACTTTTCATGTTTCCGCCACGTTACCGATTGCTTAGACTACCCCTGATAATCGATTAATTTCTTCTCTCTTGACAGCCACCCATAGGTGCCTCTGTTGTCATGCCACATAATTGGGACACAAGAACCATGTCCGTTTGAATGAGATTAGCTGATCGACTGGCTACGTTATGATTTCAATCCTCGTTCCCTGTCATGCTTCTATAATGCAAAACCTAATGATTTTTTTCTTTTTTTCTTTAACTGGCGTTGTCTCCAGAGGTGGTGCATCTGATTCAGTCTCTAAAGTAAGGTAAACAGTGTGGTTTGGAGGTCAGCACAGCAGGTTAGAAAGCAATAGAAGCAACTGTGCAGCCAAATAAAGTGCTTAAGATTCTTCTGAAACTGACTTTAGTTTTTAGTTACCAGAAAAAAAAAAAGGAAAAAAGAAAAAAGAAATCAAAGGTACCGGTAGTCCTCACCTATGTGCTAAATATAGATTTTCATAAGCTAGTCAACCAGCTCTAAGAGCTGGTTTATCTTGAGGTTAACCTCCGATGAGAAATCCATGTTTTAATTAATTTCAGTCAAGTTAAGAGGTGGCTGATGCGCTCCTTTTCTTTTTGTTTAATTAGGACCATATTACAAAGAGGTCATACATTTATTTACTTAGCAAACATTTGTTTAATTATCGTAAGCCCCCTTTTTTTTTAACTAAAGCAAAATTCACTAGCAAATTCCAAGTTGCATTAACTTTCTTAATTTTAAACATTTACCTAATTCCCAGTGATGCCACCCTTGCCTTGAGTATTTGAAGAAATTTACTTCAAAATTATTTGCCACTCGTGACCACTTTCTATTTAGTGACAACGCCAGACCGGTGCCTTTGGAACGCTAAGTGACTCTGACATAATGAAGCAACATTATAGATTACTTTAATCTTTAGGCTGGAAAACTTTCACCAACTAAGCTGAAAGGACTATTTTTTCCCCAACTAAGGGCTTTGTCCTTAAATTGGTGATTTAATCCTCCTCACGTCATACACGGGGATTTTTTATTGTAGTTGTTATTCCTCAAGATCAGGGGCTCTCAGCCTTGCCGGTGCTTTGGAATCACCTGAAAACTTTAAAAGCTACTGACATCTCATGTTCACTCCTAAAGAGACTGATTTAATCGGTTTGGGGTCAGCCCAGATTTAAGCACCCTACGCGTTTCCAACCTGCAGCCAGGACTGAGAACTAGCATTCTACATTATGATGCAGCAACCCCCGTGGCTACTGAGTAAAGGTCAGAACCCCTCACGTGGCTGTCAGCCTCCCCAGAGGTCTGGGCCCTGCTTCTGTCTCGCCCCCTCTTCCCAGTCCCTCAGCAACGCCCTCTCCTTCATTCAGTTCTCAGGCTGCTCTTGGACAAGCGTCAAGTTCCTCTGCAGGCCACTCCGGCCCCGCCTCTTCAGTTTCGGTTGAAGTGTCACTCCTTAAGGACATTTTGACCTCACCCCGTGACTCTCATCCTGAAACAGGTTTCGCAGCCATACCTGACACCTCGCTCGTCCATCACGGAAACCGCAGGGGCACCGTGAACCGGAACCTTGTCTGTCGCCTTCACTGCTCTGCCTCCAGGACCTAGCACGGTGTCCGGTGTGTAACAGGAGCTCAGTAATTCTTTGTTACTGACTCAGGCAGGGTCCCGTCGGGAACAAGAAACCACACCAGGAATCTAGACAGGAAAAAAAAAAAAAAACTTTACACCAAAAAAAAAAAATCGTAACTAGTGAAAAGTGACTGACTGCTAAATGCGTTAAAGAGGACTCACAGCAAATGCTGGGAGCGGTTACACCCCTAGGTGAGAGAGAGAAAGAAACGAAAAGTATGGAAGAGCACCAGCTCACTCCCAAGGCTGAGACGCTGACCTTGCTGAAGATGTACGACTTCAGGCTGCTAAAGAGCAGGAGGCTTGGCTGGGTGTCCCGGGCCAGAGCTAATCTGCAGGGGGGCACGTGGTGGCGCAATGGTGAAAGTTACTGGGGTGCCACGGGGTGAAGCTGGCCTGCTGGACGCTGCCCGCCCACGGGGTGCCGACAGATTGTAGCTAGTCTGCAGGAAGACTTGGACTGAGGTGCTGCAGAATCTCACTGGAAATTAAAAGCCACTGGGCACCCACTAACCTGCCAGCAGCTGGGCAGCTCAAAGAAGAAAAGTGCAGAGGAAATGTCTTACTTTGCTCTGCCTGCAATGTCTCTCTAGCGCCCTCTATTGACAAACCCTAACAGCGAACCAGCTCTCAAAGGGCAAGTGTTTTATAAGGGTTCACCCCAAATCACAAAGAGCAGCAGATAAGGAGCAGCGAGTCAATCATCTGATAACCAGCACTGTTACTTATAAACAGATAAATACCTAGAAATATAAATACATAAATATCTCCAGTAAAAACAAAGAAAATATGAAACCTTTCACAAATGGAAGAAGCAACAGTATGCCCTAAAGGAAAGATGAAAGCTTGAGATTCACTTGCTCCTATTACATGTCTTATTACTCCTTTCTTTGCTGTTCACAATTCAAAGCCTCCAGCATACCGGTGATTGCCATTTCACCTACCCCTTTTAGAGCTGTTACCTCTCTCTCCATAAATCTGAAAAGTCGTGTAACTTGGACAAAGGCAAATCTTAGATTAGAAATCTGGTGGCTTTGTTAATCTGCGAGATGATCATTAAATCCCTTCAATCCCACTTTTCAGGAGATTCCGGTGGCTATTCGCAAGCAGTGAGAAAGTATAAACCAGAGAAAATAAATTAATCAGGATATTGCTTGTCACACTTTCATTTCATTAAGGATGTCTGAGTGCCAAATGAAAGCTTTGATGCAAAAATTAGAGCACAGAATTGCAAGATTCTTTTGATCCTGCATCAGGGCTCGTAACTTCTGTGGAACATCAACTGTGGCAAAGAATCATTAGTCTTCTGCTGTGTTTAAACTTCTGCTTTATTTAATAAGCAAACAGTGAAAATAAAATGCACATAACAGGAAGATGCTCTTTAGCTGGTGTCAGGGACTGAATAAATAACCATCAATTCCAGTCTCTGCTTTCTATCCAGTCAAGTACTTGACTCAGAAGCAAGTGAATTTCTGAAAGCAATTAAATTTGCCTAAACATACTCATGCACTTCAGGGGGTACAATTTGTGGCACACCCCTTTTGGAAACCTTTCCAAGGAACAATTAAATAGTATGCATAAATAAGGGAATAATCTGATACATAGAGAAAGCTTTATTCTAAAGATACTGGCCTCACAATATTTATAAGCTGCCCTCATCCCAGCAAAGAAACCAAATGACCAACAAGAGGAGAAATGTGGTACCATCTCATGATAGTCACACAGGCATTAAGAGTGTTACGCAGGAGTTCCCGTCATGGCTCAGGGGCTGTGACCTAAACCACAGCTCATGGCAGTGCCAGATTCTTAGGCTAAGGATCGAACCCGCATCCTCATGGATACTAGCTGGTCACAGACACGGCTCAGGTCTCACGTTGCTGTGGCTGTGGCACAGGCCACTGGCTACAGCTCTGATTGGACCCCTAGCCAGGGAACCTCCATATGCTGCTGGTGCGGTCCTAAAAAGACAAAAAGAGAGAGAGAGAATGTTATGCAAAACACTTAGAAACAACACAAAGAAATGATAATTTTATAATAATCTTGTGTTAAATGACAAAAAGTGGAGACAAAATCATGTCCCACTGCAACTTAAAAGCACATGGCAGAAAGCCTGGAAGGCTAGGGTAATTTTCTAGAAAGAGGCACTAGATTAAAAAAAAAAAAAAGAAATTAAATTAAAAATGTAGGCTGCCAGACTGCTCTCCAAAAAAGTGTGCACCACATTTACTTTTGCACTGACACTGCACTTTCCATATTCTCTATGTGTTCAAAAGTGTACACAGATAATGTCTATAGTGGCAGGAATCGCTTTTAGGTTTTGCCTTAAAACTTTTTGGGTCCAGTTTTAGAGACAGCACCAGTATTTAGATAAACTAATAAAGACAGTATTATTGTCTACTTCATCTATAGCTCCCCTGTTTCCTGAGAGTAAAAGATCATGCTTGGGATGTCAAGCTGTTTATAATTCATCCAATCACCATATTTAGTTGAGTGAATATACGTACAAATTGCTAAATGAGCAGCTGCAGGGGACACAAAATATATCGGAGCCTAATTCAACCCTTAAATAATTTAACAGGCTCATACACATTAATAACTATGAAACTAAGTCGGTCGGCATCACCATGGAGGTAAGGAGCCCACAGGTGTTCACTGCGATTTCTAAAGTGTCTAGACAGGTGGTGGCCACTCTCAGGACCCTGGAAAATCTCTTGCTAGAAACGCCAAGAAAATCACAGCCGAGATTTCTATGTTGTCACCTTGCTTTTTCAAAATGATATTTCTCCTTTAAGGACACTCAAAGTCTGGAATGCTTTCCATTGCCCACCTTACAATCCTAGGCTTCGTAGGATTATCTTTACTGAGTAGCAATTAGACTCCAGACAGGATGCTTGATTCCAGGACTATAAACATTAAATTTCAAGATAAGGTTTTTAAAAAACGTTCCTAACCTTGAGGTGTTTACACATACACTCTGGTGAAAGAAACATTCAAATAATCAGAAAATTGAAATTCAGTCCTAGTAAATTATCTAGAGGTGGAAGAGATGAATCATATGGTACATGTCTGTTAAAATTTTTGAGAAACATCCAAACTGTACTCTTACAGCTGGGTAGGGTTATCTGTTTTGACTTAAATTTTCTCTAATGCTGAGCATCTTTTCATGTGCTTTTCCAGGTGCTTATCTGACATCTCCGTATCGTATTTTATCAAGTGTTTGCTTAATCTCATTTCTTTACTGGTTTGTTTTCCTGTTACTGGGTTTTAAGGGTTCTTTCTATATTCTGGATGAAAGTCTTTTTTCAGATCTATGTTTTGTAATTATCTTCTCGTCTCTGACTTGTCTTACCATTCTTTTAACTTGTACATGAATGTTCACGGCAACTTCATTTGTAAGAGAATAGAAACACACAAATGTGCAGTAATAGGTGATTGGATAAACAAATTGTGGCATATCCATACAATGGAATATTCACCAAAAAAAATAATAAAACACTGACAGATGCAACACTGAAGAGTGTCAAAATAATTATGCTGTGTGAAAGAAGTCAAATTTTAAAAAAATATTCCACAGGAGCTCCCATCGTGGCGCAGCGGAAATGAATCCGACTAGAAACCATGACGTTGCGCGTTCGATCCCTGGCCTTGCTCAGTGGGTTAAGGATCTGGCGTTGCCATGAACTGTGGTGTAGGTTGCAGATGCAGCTCAGATGCCGTGTTGCTGGGGCTGTGATGTAGGTTGGCAGCTGTAGCTCTGATTGAATCCCTAGCGTGGGAACCTTTATATGCCACGGGTGTGGCCCTAAAAAGCAAATAAATTATATATATATATATATATATATAATTCCACAGCAAATCATTCTACTTATATAAAACTCTCAAAAATTCAAAGGAATCCACAGTGACAGAAGGCAGATCAGTGGTTGCTTGAGACCAGGGGTGGGTGTGAGGCAAGGAGGGTTTTCAGGAACGTAAGCCCCCTCAGAGTTCACGTCACCAACAATGATGATGCCGAGGAACCAGGATGTTACAAGCACCATGGCTGGTGCACCCAGGGGAGTACCAACTCCAGGAGGCCCAGCCTTCCAACCACACGAGCCAAGGAAGGACGTCCCAGGCTAGGATGTTAGTAGCATGGCGGGTTCTGCTTATCAAGTTGCTGATGTGATGCTTACTTTAATGGCAAGAGCTAAATAAGTCAACTCCAATACACTCTTTGCTGAGATACAATGTCAGGAGTGGGGAAAGAGGAGACTGGATCGGTCCCAGCCATGCCTTTGATGTGACTCCGCCACTCCGCTCAGGGCATTTCGGGCACCTTGCAAGAGTCGCTAGCCAATACAGAACAAAGGATGCCACCAAGCCCGATTCCAAAATCTAGAGCCCACATGCACCTTCCCTGGAGACAGAGCAGCAAAGTGCTTCTGATGCAAACTCTGCCACTCAGAGGACGCAACTATGAATTTTCCAGGGCCTCAATTTTCTGCGCTGTAAATGCAGCTACAGAGACCTTATAACATCAAGTATTTATTCAATAGAAGGCACAGAGCCCTGGAGGGGACGGTGGGGGGAATGTGCCAAGGCTTGGTTGAACCCCCTGAGAAAGCGGTGGTGTGACCCGGCCGGTAAACAGACGGCACGCTCCTGGGATGCTGGAAGGGGCATCGGTTGAACCAGGTTAGTTCACATCACACCCTGTCCCTTCTTATTTTTAAAGAAACAGAGAGTCCTCATCACTGTTTGCTGTGTCCTCATTCCGACCCAAACATAGATTTCCTCGGGTTCTTTGACTGTGGAAGCAATTTTAAACTCTGTCAGCAGCGGCCTTATTAACCCAGATGGTGTTAATTCGCACAGTTCCGTCCTGAGCTCCAGTGTTTCCTTTGCATTAAACAGGGGCTGACTCCTTATTCCAAGTCTTTCCACGGTCCCGATCTGCGTGGTATGCAGATGAGCTCGTGGAGACGAACTGAGATCCCTCAGGAAGCGGAATAATGTAGCTGAAAGAAGCCCGCAGCCCACACATCTGCCTGCATCCAGAGGGTCAGAGCCCATTAAGGAACGCAAGATTCACACTGTGTTTCGATATTGCTGTGCTTCCACACTGCTTCCCGGTAAATACAGCTCCTGACAGTCACCTGTAATTGATTACTGGCCTTGTCCAGCAGCTTCTATTGTTTTTATCTATAATGAAACTGAGAACTCGATTCTCAGCAACCTCCCAGGTCTCTTAGAGGCAATTTCATAAAATTCAAGTTTTTCTCCTATGAAAACTTTTTCTCCCAAAGCGCAGGCATCTGAATCACACCCAGCGTGGAGACGGACTGGGAGGTACTGGGTGGGCTACATGAGTTCTGACTGCTTGATGAGGGAGGGAAGATAAACTACCATTTCTTGAGCACTTACTAGACACAAGTCCCTGTCCTGGGAACTATACATACATGTAGTCTGTGTATACACACAAACACACACACACACACACACACACACACATGCATATATATGTAGTATGTATATATACACATATGTGTGGTATATATATACGTATTTTTTACACATGGTTTTCTCTGGTTTCACACTTGCTATCAAGTGGATTCTCCAGGAAGCAGACTCTAAGATGAAAATAAGGAGTTCTCGTTGTGGCACAGTGGAAATGAATCCAACTAGTATCCATGAGGATAGAGATTCATTCTCTGGCCTTGCTCAGTGGGTTAAGGATCCAGTGTTGCCATGAGCAGTGGTGTAGGTCACAGACACAGCTCGGATCTGGCGTTGCTGTGGCTGTGGGGTAGGTCCACAGCTGCAGCTCTGATTCGCCCCTTAGCCTGGGAACTTGCACAGGCCATGGGTGTGGCCCTAAAAAGCAAAAAGAAGGAAGTAAAGAAGAAAGGAAGAGAGGGAGGGAGGGAGGAAGGGAAGGAAAGGAAGGAAGAGGGAGGGAGGGAGGAAGGAGAGGAAGAAAGAGGGAGGGAGGTAGGAAGGAAGGAAACCAGAGTGCAGGAAGTTCCGTGTGCTGCCGAGCCTGTGGCTGCAGGGGACTGGAGGGCCAGTGTGCTATGCATCTTATATAAGGAACGTGAGCGTCCCTGGATTTTGGTATACGTGTGTGTATATAAAGCCTTGTCGGAGTTCCCGTAGTGGCTCAGTGGTTAACGAATCCGACTAAGAACCTTGAGGTTGCGGGTTCGATCCCTGGCCTCGCTCAGTGGGTTAAGGATCCGGCGTTGCCGTGAGCTGTGGTGTAGGTCGCAGACGCGGCTCGGATCCCACGTTGCTGTGGCTGTGGCGAAGGCCGGCAGCTACAGCTCCTGTTAGACCCCTAGCCTGGGAACCTCCATATGCCGTGGGTGCGGCCCTAAAATGACAAAAAAACAAACAAACAAAAAACCTTGTCCATTTTTATTTTCACAGCCAACCTCGGAGAAAGGCGCTGCCAGCAGCATCCTGCAGCACAATGAAAGCCATTACCTCTCTCTGAGCCAGTGAGAAAGAGTCAAGTCGGGGTCATACTTAGATCTCTGCTCTGCCTCTTACTCGCCACAGGACCTAAGGCCGAGAGTCCGTTTCCTCCAGGCTACCACAGAAAAGTGCAAGGGGCACTGCAGTAGGATTAGTTTGGCTAACGAATGCGGAAGCACACTGTCAGGCCCACGTGTCCCTTTCTCAGCGATCTCTCTAGAACTCACAGGCTGTGAACGTGTGCACACAGTGCATGTGAGTTGGAAACCACTGTGCAGAAAATTCTCATCCGGGACTGACCTGGGCAGGTCTTTCTTGGGGTCACTTTTCATTCTCTGAAAGCGTCTGCTTCGGAACACGTTTCTCTCCTGGATTTTTATCTTCTTTCCCTGCCCTTTTCTCTCTCCTCATCTCTCTTCTACTCTCCTCCTCTCGTCACCAAATGCTTCCTCCTTCCAGACAAACATGCTTTGGGGACAAAGCAGCCCCCAGTTGGAGACTCTCTGTCCCCAAGTATCTTGGTGACCTCCGCAGTCCAGAGCCAGAAGGCCCTCCTGCCACCCTCACAGCCACGAGAGGCAGAAGGGCCTTCTGGAAGGCTGGGCCACCGTTACTACGTAGACTTACTGTCAAAATGCTCAGTAGTGGTTTTGTTTCTCCGAAACCGCTTCATCGCACGTGTGTAACAGCCCATTTAAGACTGGAGCCTACTGATGAGACGAGGCGTCATCCTCCACGACCCCTCCCGGCCCGTTCCAAGACCATGAAGACCTGAGTGGTACTGATGCCCCGAAGCGGCCGCTAATCACACACGTGACTTCATCTGGCTCCACTCAATTACTGCCAGCACCTTGTTTCTCCGACAATCGACGTGCAATTTTCCATGCCTGTTTTCCTTTCTTGGTCTTTGTCTACTTATTGGCTGGAAAATCAATGTATGCACTCTATTCTTGCACCTCATGAATCTGAGAAAATTGAGGGAACTAACATTTCTGTGGCACGATTCCCTGAAAAGCTGCAGGGTCCAGCTGCAGTGCCAGCACGTCGCTTACCACGGTCTTGTTTCCCTTTCTCTGGGGTGGGCGCACACACGGAGCGGCTTCTGGGTGTCGGGCACTGGGCCAGGTCATTTTCTCAGCCATCTGAGAGGCTGATAACATTACCCTTATTCTCCAGACGAGGAAAGTGAGACTAAGCTGCCTTGTCGAAAACAAATATAAATTGAATTGGAATGAAATATTTTCCTAGGAGCAGATATATAAGGCATTATGGTGGAAAGATCATGGGCCTCAGAACAGATAATCCCGAGTTTAAATTCCAAGCACCCGTCCACTGAATACTTGAGGAAAGTTGCTTCACCTGAAACTGAAGACTCAGTTTTCTCAGCTCCAGAGTGGGAACAATAAATCCTACTACACAGGGGGTACTATGGGAGTCATCCGGGAATAAGCAAGCTAGTAGAGTCTGGACCATAATAAAAATCTCTGCAAGTGTGTATTACCTCCCCGCTTGCTTGCTTGCTTTCCTTTTGTCTTTTTAGGGCTGCACCCATAGCATATGGCGGTTCCCAGGCTAGGAGTCCAAATGGAGTTGTAGCCACCAGCCTATGCCATAGCCACAGCAACATCAGATCCGAGCTACACCTGCAACCCACACCACAGCTCGTGGCAATGCCGAATCCTTAACCCACTGAGCAAGGCCAGGGATGGAAACTGCATCTCATGGATACTAGTCAGATTCATTTCCACTGAACCACAGCGGGAACTCTTACCTCCCCTTTTTTATGACTGACACGAGCACACATAAAGAATATGAGAATGTAGATATATAGATATAGATACTGTTAGACATTTTGGCAATGTTATCATATAACCCAGCCAGCTGGCCTTCCAGAGAAATGCTCATGGCTGTGTGGTAACCAATTTTTAAAATATGTATTTATTATCCAGGCACCCTCTAGGGCCATTACAGTCTCATAGAAATCTATCTCAGTTCACAGATCATTGGCCCAAGTAATCATTAAAAGCTAATAAGAGTGTGTTTTGTCAATTCTGTTGTCACGCATGAGTACTACATCTTTGCACTGCAAATCTTCTTGCAACGTTTTTGCTTTTTTTTTCCCCTAACTCATTACATATTTCTGCAGTGGATTTTTAACTTCCTTCTGTGGTATTCTGTTTGTCTGTTTGCTCGCTTAAGAGCAAGAGTGGGTCAACTCTGATAACCCATCTCCCCTGCGCAGACGCTGCTCATCTGCACGAGCCGGCCCCACAGCCCACGTGCCCTGTGCTCAAGCATTCCCCCTGGGCTGGGTCTGTAGTCCCGGGCAAACTCACACCCTTGCAAATAAGGGCTTAAAATAGGAATGCTGACACCACCTCTACTCCAACAGCACAAACGCAGGGCTGTAATTTTCTATGCTACTTAATCGTCTGATACAAAACCCTCTGTGGCTCAAGGGAATTCTTCATCCAGTCCAGAGGAGGGGGGAAAAAAATCCTCTCGGGATGTAATAAGTTAACCAACCAAATTAGCATGTAGTCGGGTTTTGTGGCTCTTATCAACCACATTAACCCCAGGGCTCTCCAAGGCTAATATCTTTAGTTGTGCTGCTGTTTGCTTGCTGTCTCCAGACCGCTAACCTTTATTTCTCTGCTGGGGAATGGACAGCTCTGTTCTTTGCAAATCTCCCTCTGATTTCTGTTCTTTTTGGTGGCGCTAAGCCCTTGGTTTCCAAGGTCAAATGAGCTAAGCCCCTTCCAGAGGAGCTTACTTCTGACTGACACGATAAGGGGCTACTCTTTTTAGCAAACGCTTGCATGGGCGTCGTTAAAAACCCCTCTTCGTCATTTGAAAGGCAACTTTCTTCTCCAAGCCATTTTGTGGGCCTCAGAAAAGACGGAGCAGCAGCGCCACCTGCTGGTTTTTCCGCATCGTTTTTACAGCAGTGTGGGCTTTATCTGCTTTAGCATTAGAGAATGAAGTCCGCTCACTTTGGAACTCTCACCTACATGAAGGCCAAGACTGGAATACCTTTCACAGCCTCCCCTCCCTTTTTTTTTTTTTAGCTCCCTTTCCAGTGAGATGCTTTATCTTTAAGGCCTGAGTTTTGAGATGGAGGGGGAAGTGGGAAAGTCATAATTGGAAACATATGAAATGCTTCTTGTCAATTCCTGATGGCATCTTCTTCCAGGCTCCTGTGGCGTTTCTGTTCAACTTGATGTGTGTCATGTTGGCTGATCTGGGCATATCTGCATAGTTAACACCGTGGCATATGGGCAGCTTCTGCTTCTGTCTCAGGGTGGGAAGATAATGGTTTAATAAGTAATTTTTACCTCGTGCAGGTAAATACAAACATAGTATCATGACAAAAATGCTTCAGAATAGGAAATGCATGTGACACATGCACTAAGCCACATGGATGGCTTAGTGATCATCTGGGCCACTTGGCTGGGGCTGCCTAGGGGGCCAAGATCACAAATCTAAACCCAAGGGCACGTTTAGAAAAGCTCTGTTCCATAGGGAGAAAGAACTGACAGTTAAAGATGTAAGATGCCTTCATGTAAACCTGCTGTCCCATTTATCCCACCCACTAAGCAATGAGGTAGGCATCACCACCTCCATTTACAGCCATGGAAACCGAGGTTCCAGAGATTAAGCCCTTGTCCGAGGTTGCAAGCCAGCAAGTGCTGATCCTGAAATATAGATCCCTATCTGTCTGGATTCAAACCTTGTGTTTGCAACAGCACAAATATGCCCTTGTGCCCATTGGGCTATCTTGAAAACTGGTCCCTAATCACAGAGGAGTCGCATCAGGAGGGTTAAAGCATGTTTCAATGAGGGTCCCTGTAGAATATGACACAGGTAGTAGGCAAAGAAGCCAGAATACAAAGGATGGGGGTCAAGAAAACAAGATGCCACTCAAGGTATGGCAGAAAGTAGGACTCCCGCAGTCCACAGCATTGGGAGACTCAAGGCAATTTAATTCTGATCACAAAAGTTACAGGAACCCCAATAACATCTGAGTTACATGGGGCTGAGATGACACAATTTTGTCAGGTTCTGCAGGCTCCATCCCCCAGTGGGCAGTGGTTGATGGCTGTTTGATTATCTGCCCTCATGAGGCTTCCCAGAGATTCTAGAGACCGTTCCACAAAACTACATTCAAAAAGATACGAGCACCCCTATGTTCACAGCAGCACTATTTACAACAGCCAAGACATGGAAACCACCTAAATATTCATCGACAGTTGAATGTATTAAGAAGATGTGGTACATACACACAATGGAAGACTAATCAGCCATAAAAAAAGAGTGAAATATTGCCACTGGCAGCAACATGGATGCAGCTAGTGATTCTCATACTAAATGAAATAAGTCAGAAAGAGAAAGAAAAATACCATATGATATCACTTACATGTGGAATCCAAAATATGGCACAAATGAACCAGTTGGGATGGACTGGGAGTTTGGGGGTGGTAGATGTAAACTATTGCATTTAGAATGGGTAAGCAATGAGGTCCTACTGTACAGCACAGGGAACGATACCCAATCTCTTGGGACAGACCATGACAGAAGATAATATAAGAAAAGATAATATACACACATATATATACACACATACATATATACACACATATATATATATGACACATACACATATATGATTTGGTCGCTTTGCTGTAAAGCAGAAATTGACACAACATTGTGAATCAAGTATAATTTTTTAAAAAGTTATCTACAAAGAGAAGAAAGTACCAACTTGCTCCTCTCTCCTGCCCAGAGGTCTGATGGATCTGGTCTAGGACAGGGACCACCACGGGGTTGGCAGAAACAATGGCTGGGTTTCCCTCTAGTGCTTTCTACTGAACCTGACCCTTTGGTAGTTGCTAGAACATGAAATACTTTATCAAATCTCTAAGAGCTGCTCATGCTGGTCCTTTTGTACGTATATTTAAGCAGGAAAGTGTGGAACAGGGAGGCTTGGACACTAATGACCTCTGACAGCTAAACTAATTGCAGCTGAGGCTGCTGCAGCCAAGGAAAGCTTTTCAAACTGCGGAAAATACTTACTGTGTTATATATAGTAAGCAGGGGAGCCCGATGTGTAGCACTGGCAACCAGAATTTTTAAAATCTAACAAAATCTCAAGGGAGATTCTTTTCCAAGAACAAAATAAGATCCGGATCTTTTCCCACTCACCCAGTGTGGACTTGTGCATTTGTGTCAGACGAGTCATTAACAAGTAGAAATTGATGGGAGTTCCCACTGTGGCTCAGCAAAAACAAGCCGACCGGTATCCATGATGATGCGGGTTTGATCCCTGGCCTCGCTCAATGGTTTAAGGATCCAGTATCGTCATGAGCTGCAGTATAAGTCACAGACACAGCTCAGACCTGGTGTTGCTGTGGCTGTGGTGTAGGCTGGCAGCTGCTAGCTCCAATATGACCCCTAGCCTAGGAACTTCCATATGCTGCAGGTACAGCCCTAATAAGAAAAAAAAAGTAGAAAGTGATATTAGGTGTCTAATGGCCTCTGGCAACATTTCAGATGTGAGATATTAAGAGCCTGAGTTAGGGTGCTGCAACAGGAAAGAAAAAAAAAAAAGGGTGTATATCAAAAATGTTACGAAGGAAAACAACTTTGTGAGTGACCATCTGTAGAATTCTGGAAGGACAAAGGAGAAAATATGACTTCGTATTTCTTAGCCTGGGAGCTAAGAATGAAGAGCAGAAGTATAGAGGGAAGGGGGACTGGTTTGCACAGAGGGGACAATAAACATGCTTTGTCATTGCTGAGGTTCCCAGCTGAGGCAGGTGGGGCCAGTGGAAATGGCCAGCACTCAGATGGAAGAAGGGATGGAAGTTGGGGAGGAAAGCAGGGGACAGAGTTATGGGTTTGGGAAGCGTCCCTGTGGGTCAGTTGAAGTCAGTGGGCGGGTAAGCCCTCCAGGGCCAGGAGGGGAGCTCATACGCTCTGCAGCAGAGTTAGCTTCCTTGAAGAATTCACTCTTTCCTCCTCCGCAAAAAAAGGGTTGTCGTCAAAGGGCATGGTGAGGCCTAGGAGATGTTCACTCCACTTTACGCGGAGATAGTTGTGGATTTCTAAGGCGCCTGTTCAGGGGACGGAGATGATCAGATCAAAACTGCAGGAGGACCAAGGGAAAAAAATCTTTAAATGTAGAGCCCTGGGCAAGTTTTTCATCTTCCATCCAAAAAAAAAAAAAAAATGGGCGGGGGGCTTTAAAAGAAGCTAAAAACTTCACTTAGTGCTCCTGTTTTTGAACTAACCTAAAGAAAGTTAAGTGTTTAGAATGTTAAAAGGAAGTTCCTTGTTCTTTAAGCAAATGGACCTTTCTGGAACCCTACAGTCAGCTCTATTTGACCTACAAAAAAAGGAGGATAAGTGAAAAAGCACAGCAAAGATGAAAATGAAGAAGGTCAAGCATTATAGAAGCAAAGTTTAGTGCCGAGTGTTTCAAAAGCTTCTGATAATATAAATTCAGAGCATTTGCTTTTGAAGTTATGGGTAAAAAAAAAACATATATCTAAAAAACAACATGGGGAGTTCCCGTAGTGGCTCACTGGTTAACGAATCTGACTAGGAACCATGAGGTTGCAGGTTCGATCCCTGGCCTCGCCCAGTGGGTTAAGGATCCGGCGTTGCCGTGAGCTGTGGTGTAGGTTGCAGACGCGGCTCGGATCCCGTGTTGCTGTGGCTGTGGCAAAGGCTGGCAGCTACAGCTCCTGTTAGACCCCTAGCCTGGGAACCTCCATATGCCACGGGTGCAGCCCTAGATAAGGCAAAAAGACAAAAAATAAAAATAAAAATAAAAACAACATGTGCAACAGTAATTCCATCACCGTGCGGATCGGTGTTCTCACAATGAACCAAATGCATATCTATTTATGTGTAACTACCCTTCCCTAATTTTTCTTTTTTCCTTAAAAAAATGGTCTTGCACCCCTATATTATGTTCCAGTCATATTTCTCTCCATATGGATCTCCTGAATCAGAATCTTTGGGTTGTTTCTTCAAAATAGGGATCCTTGTAGACCAGACAGAGCTACTCATTACGTTTTCAACAAGCGAGTCATGGGAACCCTTTACACATTCAAGTTTCAGGAACGTCATACGAAAAAACCCTCATCTTCCAGAAACTCAGAGCCCCCAATATTTAAAGGGAAATTCAGATTCCCCTAGTCCTTTAGCTCCAACTGGAATAAATATCAGCTACTAAACAAAGTTACCGAAACAGAGTATCTCAATAGGTTAGTTTCTTAGAGTGGGTATAATCTTAGGTCTAGAAAAATTTTCTAGGTCTTCGGTTTGTCAGAGTAAACCCTATTATGGGATGGAGTCTGCCAACAAAATTCTAGCAATAACTGATATTCTGTCCACTAAACACATCTGCACACATACACACACTTGGAAGTTTCCTAAACGATGGCGATGCTGGTAGTTGGTGGTGGGATGTGCGTGTAGATATTTCCGTTGCTGGTTTTAACAGAGTACAACATTTATAATTTTATCTTTCTACAAGTTTTTACCGGGAAAATGGCCCAAAGAAGAGAATCTGGAGTAAGGGACACAGAAAAAAAAAAAAAAAGGAAGGTGGATAAACAGTTAAACTAAATATCCATCGGAATTAGACATTTTCAACCCTGTATAGAAAAAAAAAAAGTGCCAAACAGCCCTCTTACCTTGGCCACATACACATACCAGGTAGATGTGCTGAGAAATATCTATTTCCATTAATTTCTAAGCTAACAAAGCTCAGGGCCCTTTTATATGTTCCTTAAGCCAAGACTTTTTCCAAATAAGGTAGCTCTTCACAAAACTATTCCTCCTCCTACATCTATGTTCCCAGTGTCAGCAAGCCACGGAGGCAGCTATTTTCCAGAACTGTCACTGTATTCCGTAACAAAGCACGCTTCCCCTAGCTGAGCTGAACACTAGAATTGCTCTCAAACTAAAGTTTGCAGAGACTCCAGGCACTTTTTTACCTTTAGCTGTGGGGTCTGACTTGAGCGACTTTCTTTCCTCCTCCTGACTGAAGCTCATGTTAAGCCTAAAGAATAGTAACTGCAATCCCAGTTCTCCTTCGAGGACTCTGGAAATGATAAAAACGGCATCACTTGATTCTTAGGGTAATAATCTATACGTCCCAGAGGCATCTGGGCACCGAGAAAACCCAGTGGCCATGCAGCAAACAGTTGAGTGGGTCAGCAGTAGACACCCTGGGCTCTCTCACCAAAGGACTGCAGGAAACATTATATCCAGGTTGCATTATAAAGGAATACTATTATGCTATTTATAATATAATGGTAACAGTGATACCATTTACCATTATAAAGTAACCAGAGCTGGAAACTTGAGTCTTTTTTTTTTGCCTTTTTGTCGTTTTAGGGCCACACTCGTGGCATGTGGAGGTTCCCGGGCTAGAGGTCTAATCGGAGCTGTAGCCGCCGGCCTACACCACAGCCACAGCAATGCAGAATCCGAGCTGCGTCTGCGACCTACACCACAGCTCACGGCAACGCCAGATGGTTAACCCACTGAGCAAGGCCAGGAATCGAACCTACAACCTCATGGTTCCCAGTTGGATTCGTTAACCGCTGCACCGCGATGGGAACTCCTGGAAACTTGAGTCTCTTAACCCAGGTCCAATCATGTGAGCCAAACTGCCCTAGAGGCTTTATAGTCCCTCTTGTGCTTTCCACCGAAGCTGACCCCGGGCTAGTTCCTAGAACATAAAATACTTTATCAAATCTCTAAGAGCTGCTCTTGCTGGTCCCTTTGTATGTATATTTAATTCTATGACAAAAACTTAGTCCCTAGTGATGTACCAGGCACTGTGCTAAGTAAGCATCAGGGATTTAAATGACAGAATGTATCCACAATAACTCACAAGTAGTAGGGAAACTAGGAATCTCGGTGCCATCCTCCAGGGCTCAGCTCAGATATCACTCAACCTGAGAAGTCCTCGTTGACCTAAAACGCCTAGGGTGGGCAGAATTCCATGCTGACCTCCAAGATCCCACTCCCTGGTGTACATACCTTGGATAAACCCTTTTCCTTGAGTGAGGGCGGGACACCTTCCCAGACCATGAATATTATGGCATCTCACTCTTGTGATTAGATTATTCTGATCTGGCAAAGGTGAAGGGATACTGCAGATGGAATTAAGGTCCCAAATGAGTTGACTATGACTTAATTTTTTTAAAGTTATCTTAGGTGGGCCTGGCTTAATCAGATGCAAGCCCACAGAACAGAGGGACTGGGCCCTTTGTGAAGGGAAAGAATCTTCTTCTGGTCTTGAAGAAACAAGCTACCATGCTGTGAGAGGGTCGTACAGCAAGGAGCTGTGAGTTACCACGAGTTGCAGAAAGCAGCTCCTGGCTGACAACCAGCAAGGGAACAGAATTTAATCCCATAACTGCAAAACACTAAGCTTTGGATGAGCATGTGAACTTGAAAGAGGACCCTGAGCTCCAAAAAGGAACACAGCCCATCCTATACTTTGACTGCAGCCTTGGGAGACCCTGAGCAGAGGATCTAGCTATACTGTGCCAAGACTCTGGACCCACAAAAAAACATGAGACAACAAATGTGTGTCACTTTAATCCACCAGGTTTGTGGTAACTTGTCACACAAAAATAGAAAACCAGTACAAAGCTCAATTCCAGCCTAAAAGTATGTTACAAACAAAGAATAAAAATGAAGGAAGGAGTTCCCACCATGGCTCAGTGTTAGCAAATCCAGCTAGTATCCATGAGGATGCAGGTTTGATCCCTGGCCTTGCTCAGTGGGTTAAGGATCCAGTGTTGCCATGAGGTGTGGCGCAGGTCACAGACCTGGCCTGGATCCTGCATTGCTATGGCTGTGGCACAGTCTGATAGCTGCAAGTCAGATTCAACACCTAGCCTGGGAACTTCCATATGCCACAAGTGCAGCCCCAAGAAGAAAGAGAAAAGAAAAAGAAAAGGAAGCTGTGGCCATGGTGCTAGAGAAAACAACACACACGGCGGAGGACATGCCCACCAGCTTCCAGGAGACCTCAGTTCTGCTCCTGGCACTCCACTAACTCCACGTATTGTGTTGGACAGATCACTTTATCCTGTTGGGTCCTACCCAGTTAACTCACACATAAAACGGGGGCATTGAACTAGATAAACTCTGAGACCGCTCCAATCTTCAAAATTCTTCAAGTCTATGAACTATGCCCCCCACAGCCTGGGCTGCTAACCTTCCATCCACACCACACCACACCAAATGAGCTGCCATGAGTCCCCAAGAAACTGGCACTCACGAAGGACAAGTTTAGGAAGAATAAAGGAGACCTGCTATCTTTCCTCCTTTCCTGAATGTCTTCACAGTCGCATGAAGAGTAAGGCAGAGATACCTCCAAATTGATATCGCCTACACTCAGATCACAAAACTACACTCAACATCCAGACACAGGTCTTATAACCCTCTTTAGGTCTCTGTGCATCTCTTTCAGAATCAAGAGCATCTGATCACAACCTCCTTGCAATTATCACTTTTATGCCTGGAATCATACGATCGCTACCATTTATTGAACAACTGATATGAAGACACTATCTCAGATCTTTATATATAATACCTGTCAATGAAGGTCACAGAGATACTAAATGGGGTGAGAATTCTAACCCAGGCCCATGACAGGATAAAGCTTGTGCTTTTCCTTCTGTATGATACTTACACCGGTGTCCTGGCACTTACTCATACCCCATCTGCTCAAGAAACATTTTATGACCACTCATTCATATGTCACACCGTAGAACGACTGATCATCTTAGTTTGCCCAGGACCGAGAGGTTTCCCAGGATGCCAGACTTTCAGGGCTAAAGGGGGGGAAATTCCAGGCAACCTGGGATGAGTCAGCCGCTCTAACAACGATGCGGGACTGGAGCCCGGGGGACATGTGGAGACACCAAGTGCAAACTTTCTCTGAGAGTCACTTTTCTTAGATACAATCCCACATGGGGGGCCCAGGTTGAGTCTGTCCATGCAACCTCTTAAAAGAACCATACTTGAGACTTTAAATTACAGACTCATCTGTCTGCTATGAAGTCTCCCAAAACCGAGGTACCAGGCTTTCTTAGTCATCTGCCAGCCTGTGGTTATTCAATCTACTACCCAGCCTGAAACACCAAAGGGAATGAAGCTGAACCATTCTCCCAGCAGCCGCTGTTGCTCTTTGACCTGTCTGATAGCTAAATCCCATGAGTGTAGCCAAAGAAAATAAAGAATGGCAGATTGGGGTTCAAAATATCATCATGGCACACTGGAAACAAACCCGACTAGTACCCATGAGGATGCAGATTCAATCCCTGGCCTCGTTCAGTGGGTCAAGGATCCGGCATTGCCATAAACTGTGGTGCAGGGCACAGAGGTGGCTCAGATCTGGCATTGCTGTGGCTGTGGTGTAGGCCGTCAGCTTTAGCTCTGATTTGACCCCTAGCCTGGGAACTTCCATATACTACAGGTGCAGCCCTAAAAAAGGACCAAAAAAAATCACTTTTATGATTGCTAAAAGTCAGATGGAATGGAGCTTAATGAGAATGCCATACAGACTGGAAAGTGAAAGAGAACAAGGCCGATTTGCGCACACCTCCCAACAGAAGTAGAGAAGACCTCCTCCTGGAGGAACAGTGGAAAACTCTTCTCTGCAGCCCAGCTTCCGAAGAAGGAGAGTAAGGATCTGGGGGGTAGGGAGAGCACCTGGTTTACTCTTCCCAAACTCGGCAGTCAGACAAGTCACTCCTTACCCCCCACATCGGGATGAACAAAGGGACTGAGGGGTGGGCAGGAGTCAGACTGACTGATCTCCCTCCCTTTGAAGAAAACCTTACATCTGTACCACGTCCAGAGCTCCAGCTTAGAAGTGCCTTTGCTCCACTGAGGCAGGAAGACTAATTAGGATTTTCTGTATGTACCAGAGGAGGAAAAAAAAAACAAAGGTGCGGGTGACCTGGGTGGTAAAAGCTGTAAGCGCCTAGGATGGAAAACGAGGAAAGGGGATGGGATGGTGAGTACTCGGGGCGGCAGGCTCCTCGGATGGAGGAGACCTCAGGCGGGACGAGAGGGATGAGAAAAATTGAGAAAGCAAGAAGAAGAAGAGATGATATCCCTTTGCGTTTTTGGTTTTTGTTTGTTTGTTTGTTTTTACTACCCCACTGCATATGGAGTTTCTGGGTCAGGGATTAGACCTGAGCCAGGGATCAAACCTGCGTCCTGGCACTGCTGAGACACCACCAACCCCATTGTGCCACAGCAGGAACTCCAGGATGATACTCTTTTGTTTGTTTGTTTTTTGTTTGGTTGGGTTTTTTGTGGGTGTTTTGTTTTGTTTTAGGGCCGTACCTGTGGTATATGGAAGCTTCCGGGCTAGGGGTCAAATCAGAGCCACAGCTGCAAGCCTGCATCACAGCCACAGCAATGCAGGATCTGAGCCACATCTGCAACCTACACCACAGCTCATGGCAATACTGGACCCTTAACTCACTGAGCAGAGCCAGGGATAGAACCCACATCCTCATGGACACTAGTCAGATCCATTTCCACTGCGTCACAACGAGAACCTCCAAGATGATATTCTTGATAAAGGAAAAAAAGCCAAGCAGAGTGGAGGAGAGCCGTCTGAAGGAGAGTCTGGACTCAGGAGGCGCAGAGTTAGAGGAGTACGGAAAGGGAAGCCTTCCGCCACTCTAAGCAGCTAAGCGCTTAACACTGGACACAACAGGAAACTTTAGAGGTTCCTTGGCCAAAAGAAAGGGGCTTACACTGCTGTGAATGCATTTGGAAACCAAAATTCCAGTCACTTAAAAGGACTGGTTAAATATATAATCATGCGTTCTACCATGTGTAGAGTTTTCATATCTACACAAATCAAAATTGTGGCTCTACTATGTATAAAAAGCAAAAAATAAAATTGCTGGGGAAAAATTTATCATGAGACATTTCTATTTTCCAAGGAAATTGAAATTTCCAGCAGGGCCAAGCTTTCAGACTCGCTTTGGTGAGCAGTGCATGGCCATCACTGGCACTTGGCAGGTGCTGCTTGACGAAGGTCCCTCTGGCATGTTCAGAGGCTCCGATGGGGAGAAGCAGGGGCAGAGAGAGAACCTGGACATGACAGGAAGCTTCAGAGGTTCCTTAGCCAGAAGAAGTGGGCTTACGCTGCTGTGAATGTATTTGGAAACCAAAGAGCACTGCATCTGCAAAGACCGTCAAAGATGCTCCCTGGGCATCTCTGAAAATCCTCAGGAGATGCTTGAGGGTTGGCCAAAATCTCTCAGGCACAATTTACAGGGCCAAAATTTCCGAGAAAATCCTGACACATGAAGAATTTTTTTAATTCTACCTTCTTTAGTCATTCCTATGGGAGTTTTTCAAGTTGGAGTTTTGCCACCTCTCCCTCTAGCTGAGGCAACGTTGCGAGAGAGAAAAATTAGTTCTCAGAAGCCTCAGTTGCTCCTGTCATCCTGCCGCCTGTCCCCTTCCCTTTCAGAGTACAGAATCGTCTCACCTTTTGCCCAATTTTTCCCCTCCCTAACCTGCTTCAGCTCCTGGAAGGCTGGGGAGAGGAAGACTTCTATAAAGAGCTTTCCAGAACTGAGCCATCGCCCAAGGACAATGAGGTCCTGACCCCGCCTCCATCACTTTCCGTCATACACATGTCTTGCATGCACCTGTTCCTTCCAGGCCAGTCTGGCTGTGACACCCAGAGGCTGTCACTTCTCTCTTCCGCCCCACGGCAGAAACCTGCCTCCGACAAGGAAAGCGCATCTCGCAGGAGCTGCAAGAGGCTCCGGCCCCTCCGCTTTGATCTTCCCCTCACAGTCTGCATGAACGCCTGAGGATACCTCTGCCCCGCAGGCCTTCAGGGCTGCTCTGAGCAAGAGAGTCTCCGCCTTGTCTTTTAGAAGCGAGATCACAGCCGACGGGGAGAGACGGGGACAACGCGCTCTGCGCATGCGCTCGCACTCCAGGCTGCCGTAGAGCCCCCACCCCCACCGCCCCACCGAGGCCAGCCTCATCCTTTCACTCAAGCCACAAAGCTGGCAAGGCACTCAGCGAGATGGGCCATAAAATAGATCCTCCTTCAACACCTTTGGACACTAGAATCTCAATATCAGGAGGGACCTTCGAGGCCATCAGCCCAAAATTCTTACCTGTAATATAAAGCATCCTTCCATCTGCCCATCGGAGCACTGGAATAGAAGCAGCCCATCTCCCCCCGCTGACAACTCCAGCTCTTTGACATTATGTTCTAACAGCGAAGCAAAATCTAGACAGCAGACTAGAGACAAACCCCTAGTCTCCTTGGAAAGTCCTTCCGTTGTTTCAAAGTTTCACTCTTGACTGTTCTCACCGGCAGCATCAACACTCGTAGGTCGATTCACCCACTCCTCACTAGGAACAATTTCTAGGCTCTTTCTCTTCCCTGAGTTGCAATGATGGGGACATGCTCTGGTGTCTCGGGGTCCCCTGAGAAATATGGCAACCAGGTGTGCAGATGATGCTCCAGAAGTGGGGTACACGATCACCCCAGTGCACGGTGGGGCTTCGGCTGTGCCAGAGCTGCTGCTGGGCTTCTCTGCTTGTGGCCAAGAGAGGCAGGGCTGTGCACTGGGGCAGATAACAGGGGCTCTGGAGCCAGACTGGCCAGGTTCTGATAACAACTTGGCCATGTCCTACCTCGGTGATCTTGAACAACTTCTAGAACCTTTCTAGTCCCGATGCATCATTTGCAAAATTGGGATAATAACGCCTTCCTTAACCAGGTTATTGTGAAATTATATGAGGTACCACAGGTAAAAAGCATTGCACAAATTAAGAGAGCAATTACTGGGAGCTATCATTATTGTTGTACTACACAAGTGTCCATGGGCCAGATTGGACTGAGGGGGAAGAAAAGGTCTATACTGCTTTCTATGGTTTGCAACTGGTCTCTTCTTTCCTACAGCCATCTGGGTTGAAAGCTGTTCTCCCTGTTCCCCTGCTGGTGAGAAGGGAAAATAAACATAATTCTCCTGGTGTGTCAGATTTATATCCTTAGGAGAACTCACTTCCTGCCAGGGACTGGTCTGCTTCTCTGCAAGCTAGAGACCTTCTCTGTCTATGCCAGCATCCCAGCTGCATTCCCAAGGAGGAGTGGGGTTCAGACACGATGCAGAGCATAGTGGGACCAGCCCTCAATGTTTCACCTTCTGCTGCTCCCTATCCTCATGGTGCCCACATGTCCTACTCATAGATGAGGTCCCATCACAGCCTATCCCACTGGTACCAGTGGAATTTCCACTTCTCGCCTTTAGTCACTTAGTATCCCTGGTTCACGAGTCTCTGCTAACCAGCAAAATATCAGAAGTGATGCCAGAAATTGCTTCCTGAAATTGGTGGACATCACTGAGTCAATGGGAAACATCACGGTCAGATGTGCGCCTTGTCCGAAGTGACCTATTCCCTGAGACTTTGGGCTTCCCTGAATTGGGGGCAAGATGCAGAAGGTCCAGGAAATATAAGGAAATCCTCCAGGTCCTTTCTATCTACTTAACAATCATCTATCTATCATCTAGCTAGCTAGCTAACTAGTCATCCCAACAGAAAATCGCCACTCGGCCTGGCAGTCACTGGGGAAGAAGTGGGTGCTGGAAAGAGAGGTCCCTGGTTGTCTTCAGGACCAACCTCGTTTTCCCTCTGGGTCTCCTTCTGTCAAATCTGGACGTTGTGGGGCTGCTGTGATTGGTGCGATGTCGCCAGTAGGCAAACATGTTACGTAAACCAGACTCTCTACTTACACATCACCGTGTAGCTACTTCCCTCTTGTTTCCGTCTTGCCTGCAGTAAATGTGAGCTGCACCCCAGACGTGGATCTCACCTGATTCGTTAAGGAAAGGGACATCTGTGCCACATCCCTGGTCTCACCCCCTGGTGAAGGTGGTCATAATCCTAAAAGGGTTTTGTCACCAAAGACTTGGGTGTTGCTTAGAAATAAGAGCCCTTCCTCCCGGCTGTTTCTGCTTTCCCTTCTCATCTCTCCTCCAACTCAGGTGAACTTTAGGCTGGGAAAGAGCAATAATATTAACTCATTCCACAGTTTTGGGTTTCTTAAGAATAAACTATTTTTGTCCCTGGGGGAGAGTGATCCCCAAGATTTCCTTCCTTCACCCTGGAACAAGCTCCTCGATGCCCTTGCCGTGCACTGCCTTGTACTTCAGGGTCAGGCCTTTGTACTTCCCACCAGGTTCTGCTAAGCCTGCTAGCAACACCCTTGGGCTCTGGCTTCCCTGCGCTCTGTCCCAGGCATACAGTACGCTGCCCAGCCCGCACAGCGGGCTGACGCCAGAGGGTCCACATTGCCTTCCAGGGAAAGTCCACGTGCTTTCTCAAGACACGGGAGACCTTCTGTGCAAAGCTCCAGGAGCTGCTCTCTTCTCCTAAACGTGTTCTGCTTTCTCTCTCCTGCTGTCAAAATCACCTTCCTAGAGGCTGCCATTCGACCATGCCAACAGCCAACTCAGTCCTGCCCTAACCAAAAAAAGCCCAGGCTCTAGGGGCTCTCACCAAGTCTGCAACTCACCTTTTCATGATGTTTTTCCGTGGCCTAACTCGGGATATGGGAGTCCAGCCACACGTGGCCTGTGTTTCCTGGCTCCCACTCCCCATTTCCCACAGAAGGTCCACCCTGCTCCCCTGCATTCTCTCTGGCCTCCTGCCTATAGCTGATCTTGGTCTAGTCTGCCATTGTCTCCAACAGAAGAACAAATGGGTGCAAGGCTAAGAATAAAAAAAAGGAAAGAAAAAAAATGAAGACAGAATAATAATAATAATAAAAGGTTTTCCTTTTAAAAGACAAAGAAGACCAGATCCTATGTCTAAAATGTTTCTTTTTTTTTTTTTAATTTTCTTTTTAGGGCTGAACCGATGACATACAGAAGTTCCCAGGCCAGGGATCGAACTGGAGCTGCTATTGCCAACCTACGCCACAGCCACAGCAATGCCAGATTTGAGCTGAGTCTGTGACCTCTGCACAGCTTGTGGCAATGCCAGGTCCTTAACCCACGGAGCGAGGCCAGGGATCAAACTCGCATCCTCGCGGATACTAGTTGGGCTTATCATAACCTGCTGAGCCACAAGGGGAGCTCCTGAAATGTCTCTTACTCTGAAGACCAGTATACATTACCTAGGGTCCCAAAAGAACCCCAGGCCCTAGGAATTCAGATGAAGAGAGGAAGTCTTCAGGGTTGGAAAGCAGACTGCTGGGACCACAATCTGGCTGCACTGTGAGACATGGGGGTTTGCTTTTTAGGATCATTTCCATTTTCCCTGAACCTGAACAATCAGTATTTCAGTACCTTATGTGCCCACAGAGGCCTTGAGTCCACAGCGCCCTCAACCCCATTCACCAGGCTCTCAGTTTCTCCCGTGCCCCCCAACCCAGACTGCCTGCCTGCCTCCCAGAACCCCGCTGTGCTTCACCCCAGGCAACACAGATCTTCACAGTCTCATTCTGTCCAAAACCCTGGTCAAAGCTCAGCCCGGTACATGAGCCTCTGCCAGTCTTCACTAAGCCATGTTTTGGGGGGCCTCGCCCACAACATATGGAAGTTCCCAGGCCAGTGATCAAACCCTCGTGACAGCAGTGACCCAAACCGGATCCCTAACCCACTGCACCACAAGAGAACCCTGAGTAAGCCATATTTTTAATCAGAAAACACAACTAGAGATGCCAGCCCCTACTGGTGGCTGTCAGGCTGGCACCAGAGCTGGCAGAGGCAAGCAGATGGTGGGCGAGGGATTGGGGACTGGCTTGCCTGAGACCTAAGGCAGTAAGAGAATGGGCTTTTTGTTTTGTCTTACTAAACTTTGCTTTTTTGTTTGTTTGTTTGTTTGTTTTTTAAGTAAAAATACTGGAGCTCCCGGGTGGCTCGGGGGTTAGGGATCCGGCATTGTCACTGCTTGGCTCAGGTCTGATCCCTGGCCCTGGAACCTCTGCATGCCACAGGCAGAACCAAATTAATTCATTAACAGTTTAAAAAAGCTGTTAAATAAAGAAGTGATGATATTAAACTAAATTGTCTCTAATTACCCCTCCTCTTTGCTCCCCTAATGGGCACACGCATTAAAGCACATAAAGGGGAAGGAATGCATTTAGGTGAACGCGCACTTACATACGTGCAGGCTGTATACAAAGATCTCTGACCCAGGGACCCTGGAGGTGCAGACTGAAGATGTAAGGCCCTGAGAGCATACACTGCGCCCTCAAGAAATACGATAATCACAGCAGCCCTCCTCCACTATGCCACCCGCCCTGCTCTCCTGGGTTCTTACCACACCCTCTTCCTACAAAGGGGTCACTTCAGCCTGCCCCACTTACACCTGTTTGAATGAAAGGGACCAGAGCAGCTTCTCTCACTTCCTCTTCTAGGTGCTTCCTTTTTTTTTTTTGTCTTTTTAGGGCCACACCCACAGTATATGGAGGTTCCCAAGCCAGGGGTCGAATTGGAGCTACAGCCACTGGCCTACACCACAGCCACAGCAACACGGGATCTGAGCCACATCTGTGACCTATACCACAGCTCACGGCAACACTGGATCCTTAACCCACTGAGCAAGGCTACGGATTGAACCTGTGACCTCATGGATACTAGCCAGGGTCATTAACCACTGAGCCAGGATGGGAACTCCCTAGATGCTTCCACTTTTACACCTCCTTGCTGGACGGGGACCCAGCCCTTCTTAGGATCCTTAAGGCCTAATCTTGCTCTTGAGCTGGCATATTCTTTTGGCTCAGGGGTACATCTGACCATGATCCTCCACAACTGGGATAACTGGAATTTGTAAAATCTCCACAAGAACCCCCATTCACATCAAGCCAGGGATAGCCTTCAGTCTCCGTGCATTGCCAAGGACATCCAAGATCAAACACTGCAACCTCATGCACGACACCATCCCCAGATATTCAGCAGACCTGGTATTTTCAGCAGTGTCTCCGAGAACAGTAACAACTTGTTCTGATGGAAAATTGCTCCTTGACCCACAGTTGGCGTCTTTCTGCTGCAATTGCATTTAAACACAAATACTTCCTTGGCTTTTCAAGAGATTTGTTTTTAACTCTCTGGAATTCCCCCCAATAACCGACCCTAGCCTTTTGCAAAAGAAAAGAGCAAAGACTTACTGAACAGAGTAAGCAAAATCTCCATTAGGTTGCCTTTATCAGGAAGTAAGCATCACTAAAAGCTTTATTCACATATTCAATCTCCACCTCCCCCTTAGTATTGTCTCCAAAAATTCTTCAGTTGCACAGATTTTATAGTAAAGAACATTAAAAATAAAAAGAACATAATCTACATTCCTATTACCCTCACAAAGTTTCTGTTTTCATTTTTCTAATCCTTGCCTATACATGAAAATAAACGCTACCCAGTTGGTTATTGCTCTGATAACTGTATTTGTAAATTTTCTACCACTTTGTTACAAATATTTTTTCCACTATCACTGCCAAGTCTTCAATTATAACTCCTAATGGTTACACAACAGTCCATTGATTTGATGAGCTTAACTTATATCATGCTTCCCTAATACTGGACTTTCAGGCAATTTTCAGATTTTCCCCAAGACAGACAATGCTGTGACGAATACCACAGTGCATAAGGCTTTGTCCCTTTATCGGATTATTTCTTTAAGAGCAATTTCCAGGAGAGAAATCCCTGTATCAAAGCATAAACCTTTCACGGCTCTTAAAATATTTTGTGCCATCCCTTTCCAGTCAGGCAATATTCTTGTCCCCTGCCATTTACACGCACAGAGCGGGGGAATGTCTGAGTGTGAACTCTTAAAACAGATGAAAAAAATGATTTCTCCAAGAAAGTAACCAAAGGTTCATACCCCAGCCCCATACCAAGAAGGCAGTTCAATCAGTTTCCTTCTGTTTCCTTTGTATCCTTACTGAGCCACGTGACACCCTTCAAGCACTACACTTCCTGCACACTCCCTCCATGAGCCATTATCAGGAAGATGACACCCACCTGCTCTTGCCACAGCTGGACAACGCTGACCTGCAGCCCGAGGGCAGTTTTTTCTAAATCTGCATCTTTGCCATCCTGACCTTTCATGCTACAAGTTCTTACTTTCTGCTAGTGTTAGATTTTTCTCCTTCCAGGTCCACACCTAGCTGCTCTTCCCAGTTGCCCTAACAGCCCCATCTCTTCATGGAGCCCCTGTTGTCCTGAAATAGAACCACTACCTTTCTAGCTTCTCCAGCTTCTTCAAGTCCTAGGGCCTCCCCCATCACCGTTATTTCATAGTTTTAACACCTCGGGAGAAAAAAAAAAAAAAGAGCTGTTTCCAAAGGAAACCAAGGAGAAGACAAAGTATTTTTCAAACTCTCAATAAAAGCATGAAGCAAGAAAGGTCTGAGAAGAGAAATAACAAGCAGATATCCTCCTGAGTCCCCAGCTGGGAAAAAGAAATACGTTGCCTTCCTTCAACAAAACTATTTAGTTTGAAGATTAGGTCTCTGTTTAATAAATGCAAGTTCATGCAGCTGAGGAATTCTAAGGTAGTGATGTCTGCCAGATGCCAGAAACCCCAGAAATGGACATCCCTGGATAACTGGCTGAAAGCAGCAAGGTCCACAAATATCCCAGATGATGGACACTCAGAAAATCAAAAGCTTAGTGGTACAGGAAGAAGAGGTTTGGCACAAGTCAGTGCTCAGGCAGTACTCGGGTTGAGCAGACTTCTAGATGATTCTGTATCACTGAACAACACAGTGCCTAACCTTCAAACCTCTGGACTACAGCTACCCAGGCTTCTTCAAAAAAGACAAACAAATAGGGTTTTTATTATGTTGAGGTAGATACCCTCTAAGCCCACTCCCTGGAGAGTTTTTATCAGAAATGGGAGTTGAATTTTGTCAAAAGCCTTTTCTGCACCCACTGATATGATCATATGGTTCTTATTCTTCAGTTTGTTGACGGGGTGTATCACATTGATAGATTTGAGGATACTGAAGAATCCCTGCATCCCTGGGATAAATCCCGCCTGATCATGGCGTATGATCCTTTTAATATATTATTTGGATTCAGTTTGCTAGTATTTTGTTGAGGACTTTTGCATCTACGTTCATCAGTGATATTGGTCTGTGATTTTCGTTTTCGTGGTTTCCTTGCCTGGTTCTGGTTTCAGGGAGATTGTGGCCTCATAGAGTGAGCCTGGGAGTGTTCCATCCTCCACTATTTTTTGAAAGAATTTCATAAGAATAAGTGTTAACTCTTCTCTGAATGTTTGACAGAATTCACCTGTGTAGCCATCGGGTCTTGGACATTTCTTTTTTGGAAGGTTTTTAATCACATTTTCAATTTCGATACTTGTGATCAGTCGGTTCATATTTTCAGTTTCTTCTTGGTTCAGTCTTGGTAGATTGTACCTTTGCAAGAATCTGTCCATTTCTTTTAGGCTGTCCATTTTATTGGCATAAAGTTGCTTATAGTAATCTCTTATAATCCTCTATATTTCTGTGGAGTCAGGTGTAATTTCTCCTTTTTCATTTTTAATTTCATTGATTTGAGCACTCTTCCTTTTTTCTTGATGAGTCCAGCTAAAGATTCATCAATTTTGTTGATCTTTTCAAAGAACCAACTTTTGGTTTCATTGATCTTCTCTACTGTTTTCCTTGTCTCCATTTCATTTATTTCTGCTCTGATCTTCATGATTTCCTTCCTTCTGCTAATTTGGGGCTTTGTCTGTTCTTCCTTCTCTAATTGTTTTAGGTGTAAGGTTAGGTTGTTTATTTGAGCTTTTTCTTCTTTCTTAAGATAAGCTTATGTTGCTATAAATTTTCCTCTCAGAACTGGAATCTAAAATATGGAACCTGTCTAAAAAACAGAAACAGATCATGGCCAAGGAGAGCAGACTTGGGGTTCCCCAGGGGGAAAGGGGAGGGAGTGGGATGGATGGGCATTTTGAGGGGTTTTGGGGAACAAACTGTTATATTTGGAACGGATGGGCAGTGAGCCCTACTGCACAGCACAGGGAAATATGTGTAGTTGGATCGCCTTGCTATACAACAGAACTTGAAGAAAACTTGTAAATCAACTACACTTTAATTAATAGTAATTTTAAAAAGAAAAACAAAAACCCGATGGTTATCTGTCTGTTCACTTTTTCTTTTCAATCTATCCATGTCAAAAATAATCTCATCTTCTTTCGTAGGATTTGACTGGGCTGTGGATAAAACACACAGAAATTCATGTGCCAGAGCTTAAGAACAGAATGAGAAGATGCAGACAAGGATTTACAATAGAAGGCAACTCCCACTTAGGCATTTACCACTCTCCTCCAACACTGAGCTCATAGTCATTACTCACTGGATGAAGATACAAGATCAAAGCCAAATCTCTGCCCTCTCTGAGCGTGGAGTTCATCTCCCCTGATGCTACAGACAGACAGCCGTCTCGACCTCTTTAACTGAAAGTCTACGGAATCTCCTCTTAAAGTCTAGAAAACTGCAGCACTATGTGAGGAATTTCAGAAACGTGGAAGTCAGTTTGGTAGAGAAAGGGAAGTGAGGAGCGCAAGAAGGAAGGGGCTGGGGGCAGGAGCAGTACTACTCCCTACTGTGGATCAAGCATTTCCCCTTCATTTTCTCACTAAAAGGAAGGTGTTATTTTTACCCTCAGCAGATAAGAAAAACAAAACAGAAAGGATAAGTGAGCTGTTTAAACCATGCAAAATACGTGGCAGGGCCACATATGCACTTGGACCCGGTGTCTCTCCTCCTCCCACACAGCTGGATTCACATACCGCTGAAGTCGATTCGTGAGGCAACTGAGGAAATTCTAGAACATAAGCTCCACGGAAGAACAGAAGCATCAGAAGAGAAGGGGCTACACATATGCTCAGTAAATGTTAGCTACTTTTATTCGCTCAGTATGTGCATTTAGTCAATAAACAAATTTGGATTCCCAATTAGTTTCACTCCTTTGTAATAAGAGCCACTGTTTATTTTGTGCTTACTTGGCATCAGGTACCATGGTCAGTGCTTGAAATGATTGATCTCATTTAATTTCCACAACATTTCTCTGAGGTAAAATTATTATCGCTACTTTACAAAGGAGGAAACCGGAGGATCAGAAAGAGGGAAACCTTGACTGAGGGCAGAAAATCAACATACGATTAGGATTAGGTTTCAAACACAGAGTGGGGAGACAGCCTGAACTTCCTCATATGAAGTGGTTCTCACAAGCAAGTTCCCTGGTAGAAGGTCTGAGACACAGTGAGAACAGAAACAGACTTTCCAGGCATGCAGACCACCTGGCACAGCCTGGGGCCGGGGGGGTCGTTACTGGCTGCAGTGCAAACCCAGCTTCTCTGGGTCCCTCTGGCGCACTTCAAAGGCAGCGTAGGCTCAGAGAGTGTGCAGCCCCCACAGGCAGAGATGAATGGGAATTTCCCAAATCGGAAAGGAGAGCAGGATGATTTCAAAAGCAAGATGTTCTCCTAGAAGTTTTTAGATCCAGGTAGAAAGTAAACCCTTTATCTCACAGATAAGTCCTGATGACAAATTGAAATCACATTAGAGTAAGCACAGTTCAGGCACACACAGTCAGGAGGCCACTAAGGATCTGGCCCCAGACATGTCCTTGTACCACCGAAAACTTGAACTTTCTTGGAACCATACCAGATCCAAGGACACCACCGGCTATATTTAGGACAACATCTGACAGCTGCAACCTAGAGTCTCAAGGTCTTGTCCTGAAACTATGCAACTATTTCGGACCCCACCAGACCTTACTTAATAAGCACCCTTACTTCGCACCAGCTCCATTTATAATTCTTTTTTCTTTCTTTATGGCTGCACCTGCAGCATATGGAAGTTCCCAGGCCAGGGGTCAAATTGGAGCTGCAACTGCTGGCCTACACCAGAGCAACACCAGATCCTAGCTGAGTCTGCGACCTACACTGCAGCTCACTGCAACACCAGATCCTTAATCCACCGAGCGAGGCCAGGGACTGAACTCGAATCCTCACGGAGACTAGTCGGGTTCTTAACCCAGTGAGCCACAACAAGAACTCCTCCAATTGTAATTCTTGATAAAAACTCATGTAACTAACTGTAACTTGCGTTTTTTTGCCTCTGTAAGTCTCCCCCACTTTGTATCAGGGAGGAAAACGTCACGGCTTAGTGCCACTTGCCCTCCAACTCTAAAGTCACATCATCACAAGGAACAATTCAAGAGCTTCTCTTTTTTTTTTGTCCATGACTGCAGCACGTGGACGTTCCTCGGCCAGGGATCAAACACATGCCACAGCAGTGACCTGAGCCACTGCAGCCACAATACCAGATCCTTAACCCACAAGGGAACTTCCAAGTGCTTCTTGAACCTGTGTCTCCTGGGCTGCAGTCCTAACAAACCCCAAATAAACGCATTTTTATTTCAATCGGGTCTCCATTTCTGAAATGCTGGTTTAGCAGTCTCATTGGCCAGACGATTTCAGAACAGATGCCCTTAAAGATGTAAGAATACCAAGTTCCCGGAAAAGCAGCCAGGAAGTGAGAAATACTTCCATTCGGGGCAGGAGGCGGAGGGGCACTGGAGGCGAGGCCTTCCGCCTTCGCAGCGGGAAAGGGACCATTCATCTGTACCTGCCCTGTGGTCTGCACGTCGAAGACAAACACCTGCCTCCCCCTACCAACACCCGAGCCAGGAGAACAACAAAGAAGTTTCAAAACAGACAAGATGTAGAGTAAAAATGCAGTGCTACTAGGGCCCCACTAAAGGGTTTGCTGGAATCACTGCGAGCAGAGCAGCCCCCGGCCAGCCCAGCCCGGGCAGGGAAACTGCACTGAGGGAGGCATGCGATGGCAGCGTCGCGGTCATCCGGCAAGTGTGAGGAGCTGGAAAAGCATATTAGAGAAAGGACAGAGAGCAATGTCACAGACCTGCCTCTGACAGGTGGTGCCCTTGGGGAAAAGTGACCAGCTAGAGCAGAAAGGAGAAAATGTTATGGCTTAGTGCCCCTTGCCCTCCAACCCCAAGTCACATCATCACAAGGAACCATACAAATGCGTGACGTTCAGTACAGTTGTTCTTCTACTTCAAAAGCAAGCTGAGGCTCCTGACTAAGATATATAGATATATGTGCTAAAAACTGTAGCATGCCGTGACATTTAAATTTATTAGCTGACAAACATTGTGTTGTACCATCTGCTGTTCTGTGCTACACTTCCTGTAACTAAAGATGCACAGACCCTAGAGAATAAGCATTAGGTAAAATAGATTCATTTTATATAATTGAACATAATTGTGCATGTAATGTTTTAACGTAATATTACTCAACAGCTGTGCAAATAATAGAAGGGTTATTCCCCATAGACCATCTGCTGGCAATGAGATAGGAAGGCGGCACTCTAGCCGACCAGTGAACCCACACCCTCACCGGGACGGCACGACGGCTTGCTTTAGAAAAAATAAGTGCAGCTTAAAAGCAGCAAGGGAAGCAGAGTTCCAGAGAACTCAAAAGCAATGGCGCAACCTTATTCCCTGACTCCCAGCGCAGCGAGAGGACAGTGCCCTTGCATTTTGTCACCCTTAGCTCCTGTCATCCTCTATTGTCCCCAAGGTTAACTTTGTCTGCATGGCCTCTCTTCCATCTCCATAATTTTTATGATGCTTTCAATATTCTCTTTTACAACCACATCCTGACTAACCGCAAGGAGACACATACCCCCTGGCTTTACAGTCTGTTTGAAAATAATACAGCAAGTGAGCTCTAGAAACAGAATCTCCAAATCTCTAAATGACTCATTTGCCTTCCCATTAAACTTTTTCAAGTATCTTCATGTAAATCATAAATTTTCTCCATTATATGGGAAGAATTTATTATTCCCATTTTAGAAATGACAAAACTGAGGCTTGGTACCTAAATCAATCAACAAATGTTTACTTAGAACCCAGTATGGGTCACATTCTTATAAGACATTTGCCTACAATGGAACAAGTACGTAATGGAAAAGCTAAGGATTAAGATGTAACACGGGTTTTTTGGATGCAAACGTTACACTAGGAACGGATGGGCAATGGGTCCCTACTGTACAGCACAGGGAAATGTGTGTGATTGGGTCACTTTGCTGTACAGCGAAACTTGGCAAAACATTGTAAATCGACTATACTTTAATAATTAAAACAATTAATTAAATATTTAAAAAAAAAGATGTAATGCTTTGTTCTTCACATTAGTTCCTTCAGTGGTTCACTGCTAAATGGCTTTGGACAAGCTGCTTAATAGGCCTGTGACTCATGGTCAACATTTATGGGAGAGAAACAAAAAATCCAATTATTAAAATGTTACCTACATGTAACTCTTTTGATCAGATATAAAAATGTTTTAACAAGTGACCACAATTTTTTGCCTATAAACATCCAGTCAATGTAGTCCATTTCAGCCCTTGATTGTTCTATTCATTCTATCCCACCCTTTCTTATAAAGCTTGTCACCATTTCTTTAGAAACCTGCTTGGCTATACTGGCCAATTTGAGTCTGTAGAATAAGATGAGAAGTATATTTTTGCCAATGTACTATGCTCAGAAGTGTCTACCTGCAGGCTAACTACTGTAAATTGCCTCAACATTCACTGTACTATACATTTCACAGTGTTCTGCCTATAACATTAAAGTTTGTTCTCTTGGAAATATTATAAAGAGATTTAACTATACATAAATATTAATAGGTACAATAAAATAAGAATAGCATAAAAGTATTTCAGTACCTAAAATTAAATGTGTTGAAGCCTAAGGAGAGTCTTTTACTCTTCCTTTTATAAATGATTTTAAACTCACATAAGACAACGGAACTATAAACATGAAAACAACAAGTACAAAAATATTCTTACTACAATATATTAAGGAGAGGAGTTAGTGGCTTAGAAAGCCCCAAGTTGACCCCCCAGAAAGGTATCATAATCTAGAACTGAAACAAGTCATCACAGTTGCTCAAATACCATTCTCCACCACAATGTAATGGCTTTTTTACTAACACTCAGACAAATATAATAATCTCAAACTACTTAAAGGTTGGGAGAAGGTTATGAGGAAAGAGTTACTGAAGCCAATAAATATCAAACTTGGAGTTGACATTTGGTCTCAAATCCCCAGTGTTTGCAAGAATTTCGGCACAGGTGGCAAGTACAATCACCATATGTTCAAACCAGAGACATCTGCAGAATCAGAACCAAGAGATTGTCAACTTAAATGCATGTTCTTTTTGGTAAGGAGGGTAGCGATTTTAAAGTGTAGTGAGAATAATTCAGCTTAATCCCAACTCACTTGAAAAATTTAAGATTAACCCAGTCTGTCAAGTGGAGTTCTGTTCATTGAGTTTCTTTGCTAAGCACATTCCAAAAGGATCTATCTCTGATGTTCCATTTTCCTTTCATGAACTGGGAAGTGGAAGCTGGGTTACAGTTCCATAGAGACTCTACCATTATCTGAAAACTACGAAAATCCAGAAAGAATGTAACTCTTCCAAGGCAGTTTTCATCTTCACATCCACTTGGAAATAAATATACTGGCTTAAAAAGTAAAGTTTCAACCCCCTTGTCTGATCAGGTTCAGGAGACTCTACCTCAGAAACAAGTAGCAAATTCCATCAACTTTTAGAAATGTCCAAAATCTGACCACCTCTCTCCACCTCCAACACTTATGCACCGACCCAGGCTACATATATAGATACAAAAGTGTCCTTATTTTTGCTCTCCCCATTTTCATTACCTCTTCTTATAATTCACTTTTTTTTTAATTTTTCTTTTTCTTTTTTTTTTCAGTTTGGAGCAGAGAAAGTTTTATTGGGGGGGGAACACCCACAACATGTGGAAGTTTCCAGGCCAGGGATCAAACTCACACCATAGTCTCAAGACTGTGCCACAGCTGTGGCAATGCCAGATTCTTAACCTGTCAATTCACTCTTTATATAGTGCCAGAATGATCCTAGTTATACTTTCGGAGGAGGGTGCCCACCCATGAACCTCTTTATCACAGTTTATTGGCCCTTTATCCAAGTGGGGTCATTCTGTATCCTGGAATCTTGATTGGGATTCAGAGCTCCAAGGCATTCTCTGTGGATCACTTGATATAAGATCTATATATTTGGGAGCTACGGAAGTGTCTTCTGCCATATGCACAAAAGAGGAGAAAAAAAAAAGTCAACCTTTGGGGGGAAAATGCAGCAGATGCTCAGAGAAAAATGGAAACAAAAGTTTGTGCCGAGAGAGAGAAGGAGAGAGAGAGAAAGAGATAAAGAATGAACCAGCACCTCGGTTCCTGCTGATTTGTCAATTGCTGATGATTTCAGGCACTTATGGGGGCCTAAAGTTCCATAGAATACCTCTATATCCTTATAATAAATGCTCATTACTTACCAACGCTGACCTCAAACCCACCACCAGAGACGCATGGGCAATGGTCTTTAGACGTCCCATCATTAAGAAAGATCTAATCCTTACAGTAAATGATTTATTCCATGTCACTTCCAGTTACTCTGCTTCAGATTGGATTAAGATGGCGGAATAGAAGGACTAGAGCTCAACTTCTCTCCCAAAAAACAACAAAACTACAAGCAAATGCGGAGCAACCTTCAACCAAATGGACTGTAAACTTCCAAAAAAGATACTCTGCTCCAGAAGACACAGCGGAGACTGTATCAAGAGGTAGGAGGGGCGATTACGCGATAGAAGCAACCCCATACCTCCCAGGTGGGAAGCCCCACAGACTGGAAAGTAACTGCATCACAGAGACTCAGCTACAGGACTGAGAGTTCTGAGCCTCACGTCAAAACCCCACGCCTGGGGATCGGGCACAGGGAGAAAGAGCCCGTGGAGCATCTGGCATTGAAGGCTGGAGGGGCTTGTGTGCAGGAGCTCCACAGGACTGGGGGAAACAGAGACCCCACTCTGGAAAGGCACACACAGACTTTCACGTGCACCGGGTCCCAGGGCAAAGCAGTCTCCAGAGCAATCTGGGTGGAACCTGACTGCAATTCCTGGAGGATCTCCTGGGAAAACAGGGGTGACTGTGCCTTGTTGTGGGGTAAGGGCATTGGAGGTGAAGCTCGCGGGGACATTCAGCAGCCTGCATTTCTCTGGAGGGGGCCATTTCTGGGAAAAATCTGGTTCATCCCATCAGCACTGAGAAGCCCCAGGCCAAACAACAATTCAGGTGGGATCTCAGCCCCACCCATCAGTAAACAGGCTGCCTAAAGACCCCTCAGGCACACAGCCAGCCTCTAATCTCACCCAGAGACAAAGCCCCATCCATCAGAGGGAGAGGAATCAACCCCACCTACCAGTGAGCAGGTATCAATCCCTCCCATCAGGAAGCCTACAGCAAGCCCCCTCCATACCAACTTTAGCCACAGGGGAGGCAAACACCTGAACTAAGAGAGGCTACAATTCTATTGTCGACACAAAGGTCACCGCACCAAAAACCTACAAAAATGAAAAGACAGAAAACTCTAACTCAGATAAGGGAGAAATAGAAAAGCCCAGAAAAACAGCTCAGTGATGAGGAGATTATCAGCCTCCCAGAAAGAGACTTTAGACTGTTGATGCTGAAGATGATGCAAGGCATTGGAAATAGACTGGAGGCAAAGATTGATCATTTACAGGAAACACTGAGCGGAGAAATACAAGCTGTAAAAATTAAACAAGAAGAGATGCAAAATACAATCACTGA
>PVHT021183661.1:11254821-11298693 GCA_004024745.2 Catagonus wagneri
AAAACAATGAAACTAGAACACTTCCTAACACCATGCACAAAAATAAACTCAAAATGGATTAAAGATCTGGATATAAGACCTGATACTATAAAACTCTTAGAGGAAAACATAGGCCAAACACTCTCTGACATAAATGATAGCAACATCTTCTCAGATCCATGTGTCAGAGTAAGGACAATAAAGAGAGAAATAAACCAGTTACTCTGCTTCTCTGATACAACACTGATACATAAAAGGCCTGCAATTAGACCCCCTATTTCCTGCACTTCCTAGCTAAATGACCTCAAGGAAGTCACTTCTCTAAGCTTCAGTTTTGTCATCTGTAAAATGGGGACAACAATTTCCACCTTATAGGCCTCTTTGAGTATTGAAGGAAGAGCTATACGTAAAGTACCTTTATCCCCATCATCGTTATTATTATTTAAGGAAGCCTATATTACAGATCTAGTATGTGTTACAAGCTGAGCTGATTCATGAGAAATTTTAACTGCTGATATGTTCTTCTGGAGGACGTACTAGAAAATAGAATTTAGGAGATAATTTTTTTGCTTAAGCCTAATTCAGAGTCAGCTCTATGCCGGCAAGAGGTGATACAACATTCTAACACAGCACCTTTTTGTACCTAACGGTAATTATGCTAGACATAATGACTTGCAGCCTGTTTTATTTAAATACTTATTTTTGCTTATTTGCCCTTAATTTTTCTCCTATTGGGACAGCACCGTGGCATCTGAACCAAAGGAGGACAATACAATAACCACAAAAAAGTGTTGATAAAACACTCTTGAGTCTAAAGCCACAGCAGCTTTAGACTGTGTTTAGAGGGTTCAGCCAAAGGGCAACGTTCAGCCCAGGATATGGGCTAACGGGTGGTCAAAACTTCGGTGTCAGTGCCAGATGGACCAGTAGGCTCAGACATCACCTTTAAGGAAGTCAGCCACACATCCTGTGTTGCTGCAGCCTGTGAGGCAGTGTCTGTGAAGTCCCTTTTTGAAGAAAGCGTTAACTCTGCTAGGGCAGCGACTCCACTGAGGATGCCCTCTATTTTTAAACTCATGAATTGCGCTTTCCTAACCTGACAAATGGCTCAGCGTTTGATGACACATGGAGGCAGGACGATTCCACAGGAACCTTCAGAGAGACAAGACTGTCTGCTCTTATTAGATGTGATGGCTACGCAAGACGTATGCTGCTGATCTATAAAACCCACGGGGACAAGAAAACTTTAAATTGGGTTAAGGTGACTTCGGGCAGAATTTGAGATGCCAGTTGCTTCAGAAATGCAATTGGGCCAACATTGCCCCCAAAGTCCCCTCCAGGGAAAGAAGAGGGGCAAATGCTCGAACCACAGACACAGAAGAACATCACATCCAAAGACCATGCAGCAGACAGTACCCAAAGTGAGGAGAAGGGTCAGGAAGAGATGGAAGACCAAGTATGAAGAGAGCCCAAAAGGGGCGTGAGAGTCACTCTAGGGTCAAGCCACTTCAGACCAAACCCCAAGGGGTGAGCATAACAAACCACTGCTATGGAGACAGGAACAAAGAACTGGGGTGCGTGGGGGGTGTTTCTTTCATTTAATAAACAGGTCCTGGACAAGTCACGCACCAAGTGCAGCCTTGTTTACACCAACAAGATTAAGACTCGAATGTGTAAGTGTGTCTCAGAGGGATCCAAAATACAAGTCAAAGTTTTGCTCAAACAAGGAACTCTGAATCTGTTCTGGCATGAAATCAGTTGAGTTTCTAGAGTTTTGTGCCATGTAGCATGAAAAGGGCTAATTTAGACCGGAAAGCACAAGGGAAAGTTTTATAAATGTACCATTTCTGTAAGAACTTAGTCTGGTCCTCATTATCATCATTATTACTAAACAAATAACCTATATTATAAATTTCCTATGTATTACAGGTTGAACTTATTAATGAGAAGTCTTAACTGCTGGTATGTTTTTCTGGAAGACATATTAGAAAAAAGAATTTAGGTGCCACTGTGTTTGTTTTACCCTAATGCAGAATCACCCATATTCTAGAAAGAGTGACACAACATCCAGCATGGCCTCTTTTTAACACTTGCAAAGTGTTACTGGCTGACTTTAGGCAGACCTGCATCCCTGAGGATGTCTAATGCTAGTGGATACTTTAGTTGGAGAAGCTTGTTCCTAGCTACCTTCTCTGCAATTCACATCAGCCAGTCACAGTGTTGACTGAGGTCTCTCTGTACCTCGGTAATGGGGGCCCCCGTGAGCAGTCAGCTCTGCATGTTCTCAACTTGCCTCCAATGAGCCATGCGTCCAAGCCTGAAGTGTGTGACCTCGACCCTGCTCAGACTAGAGCTGTTTCAGAACACTCTCATAAAACTTCAGTGTTAAAAACACACATCAAATGGAGACAGCAGTGCAGCGTGATTAGGAGCTAAAGCATCGCTCTATCACCTACGACAACATGTCTAAAGCGAAGTAAACAGACCTCCCACTTCCTTGGCGCAGTCTTGAAAGGACTCCATTTTCCTTGCAAGGTTTTCCTCCTAAATGTCGACTCTTAACAAAAATAAAGTTTATGTTTACATAGTTAAAATATGATCATTGACTTTAAAAAAAGTGTTTCTCTACCCTAAAACAACTGTTATTAATGATTTCATGTATTTCTCTGAAATATGTTACTACCTATTCTGCTGTATTTGTTTACCACGGTTGTTACTGTTTTCCATGGATATGTTTAGAACCTGGCTTTATTTCACTTAACCTTAGATCAAAAGCAATTGACCCTGTTTTACGTAACCTTCATATGCATTATTTTTTCAAATCCTGCATAGTGTTCTACTACTGTTATCCACTTAGAGAACTCCAAAAGTCACTGTAAAGAGGGTCTTCTCTCCCTCCCCCTCACTTCCCTCTCTTCTAACAACTCACATTATTCTGCAGAGAAAGCACCTCTGTTGTGAGCATCTGGGATGAATGAGTTGAAGCTCAGACTTAAGACTAAAGAGCTCTGTGATTAAAAACATAAAAGTTTGGAGTTCCTGACATGGCACAGCAGAAACAAATCTGACTAGGAACGATGAGGTTGCGGGTTCGATCCCTGTCCTTGCTCAGTGGGTTAAGGATCCGGCATTGCCATAAGCTGTGGTGAAGGTCATAGACGTGGCTCGGACCTGGCGTGGCTGTGGCATAGGCAGGCAGCTGTAGCTCCAATTCATTCCCTAGCCTGGGAACCTCCACATGCCTCAGGTGTGGCCCTAAAAGGAAAAAAAAAAGGGGAAAGTTTTACCATGGATGGACTTAAAATAAAGATTGTCACACTAAGTGAAGTAATTCAGACAGAGGAAGACAAATATCATATGATATCACTTATATGTGGAATCTAAAAAATGATACAAAGAAACCTATTTACAAAACAGAAACAGATTCGTAGACTTCAAAAACAAACTTATGGTTACAAAAGAGGAAAAGTGGGGGAGAGGATAAATTAGGAATTTGGGATTAACATATACACACTGCTATATGTAGAACTGATAATCAACAAGGACCTACTCCTTGGCACAGGGAACTCTATTCAATATTCTATAATCACCTATATGGGAAAAGAATCTGAAAAAGCATGTATATGCATAACTGAATCACTTTGCTGTACACCTGAGACTAACACAACGTTGTAGGTCAACCATATTCAAATACAAAATAAAAATTTTAAAATTTTAAAAATCAATCTAAAAACATTTTTTAAGAAAAAACATAAAGGCTTTTCAAACTTTTTATGATGTTGAGGAAATAAACACGATTAGCTCCAGTATTAAATGTTTCCTTTAGGCGTCACAGTGAAGCAACAGATGTCATTTACACCCCAAAGTTGGCAACATACTTTGAAGGGACACAAAGATAATTCTCTTTCTGAAGTTTATCATTATTACTTTAAGACAGAATAATTCTCTCCTGAATAAACTATACTTTGTTTTTAGCCATCAAACATGCACCTTACTCCACTTGGTTCTATCTTATTTGTATAGATGTTTCCTCCACAGATAATAATGACCTAGAGCAGAGTCATTCAGTCATCTGTAGAAGTTTAGAGCACTGATTATACTGGTTTTAGGAGTAAAAAGTGGTGTCTGGTCAGAGTAAGCAACCAATGAATTTTTAAATAAGTTGTCAGTAAACAAATGTTCATTGGATGCTCACTGGGTGTCTACTCTACAACAGGTTCCAGGTTAGGTACCAGAATTAAATAACATTTTATTCGCTCTCGAGGAAAATATAGACTTGGCTCTTGCCAAATGTAAGGAAAAATACCTCAAAGCTTTATCTAACTTAGTAGTCGTGTCTAATAGAGTCAATAAATCAAGGTATTTTGGTAAAATATCTTAAGCAAAATTCAGACTACGGAGGCGCTATTAAACAGCAAGCCATAAAATAACTGTAAAGCTGTTTATGAACTATCTTGAAAGTAATTTCAGGATAGGAGCTACAGGAACGGTAGCTGCCAGGATCTTATACACCAGTTCCTTATAAATGGGAGTCACCTCAGCGATCTGAGCAGCCTCCCACAAAGAAGAAAAGTAACTTGTATTTAAAGTTCCATAATATCCACTTAAAGGTGACCTGACATGGAACTTGCCACCTTTCTTAACATCTAACTTCTCTACTGTGACACAGTAAATTCTACCAGCTAATCTCAAATTGCCTTACAGGTTGTAACAATAGACGGTCTTTCAGCTCTCAAGGCCAGGTCTAGTCAAAGTCCCACTGGCCCCTACCCTTGACTATAAAGAATGTTTAGAGGGTATCTAAGACACACCCCAAGCCCTAAGGATTTAGTTAGCCATTTCTGAGTTAAGACGAAGGTGTTTCAGTGGTATACGAGCCAGTGCAGTGGGTCTGATGGCTAATAAACCGTTTTGATGTTCTTCAGGACGGTAGCAGAATGGCACTCTAGCAAAGAGGTGACCTCTCCACAGGGGCAGGCGTTCTGGCCAAAGTGAGTATCAGTGGCTCCTCCTCCATCTCTCTAACTATAAGAAGGGATGAGGATAAAGTCCTCTGGGGTCATCTATCTATAGCCACCATTTCCAAGGCTCTCTAGGTGGAAAAATATCTGCCGACATTCAGATGGCTTACAGCCAGCAGTCCTTTCCAGCTAATTATTCTGTTTCCTCCAGATTCAACAAGATATACTGTTCAATTAGACACCCTATGAACTGGGGCTTCATTTTGTTTATAATCATGGAAGAAAAATTGAAAATACCCATTGGAGAAATTACCTAGGATAAATACACTATGATCTTGCTGTGATACAAGGCAAAACACTGGGACCCGCCACCTATTCAAACTTGCATGTGAAAGCAGACACAGGACAGTTTTCTGAGGAAGATCTTCATCCTGATCACAGCGGCTTTGAGGCCAGCTTCAAAACTACAGGATGTGCACACCCATTCAAGTGCGTTAACTTAGAGTCCTATTTTGGGGGGAGGGTTTATTTTTCCTACAGGATCTCGATGCTGTCTGCTGCACTGATTATCCAAGCACAGGGATCTGCCCTCCATAGTAATCACCATAACCCAGGGGCTTGGTAGCACTGATGACCTTGAACTAGGCTCTTCCATTCTCCCAAAATCTCAGCTGCTCAAATTCGTGTTTGCGGAAGATGCTGAAATACCTTCACGTATCCATCACTCCCAATATTCTAAAATTTGTCCTCCAGTCAACAGTTCTCTTATTAAAAAGCATCTCAGAGTTCTTTCCTAAATAAATCAAAGACGGGAAAGGAAGATTGAATGGAGGCTGCCACTGCTAATTATGGACATCTGGTGACTTTAACCTCCAGGGACCACTCCAGGCTAATCTGGCATTACACAAACCCCAATTAACTGGTGGGTAAGCAGTAAAAACAAAAATGTACACTTCAAAATCTCCTCCCACACCATGATCAGATTTTATAGTAGCATAACTTGGTATGTTTATGTGATTTATCTAAGTTTCACATTCACCATCTGCTAAATGGTCTCTGATGAGAATTAGAGGAGTGAGCAACAAGTGTCACACTTCTTACCTCTGTGCTATGTCTACGCCGGCCCCAAGCCGCCATCTCTGGATTCGATGATCTGTAATCAAAACACATTATTTTTCTTAACAGTTTTCAATTATATATTAATGTGTTTATTTGTTTGTTACCTACAGTCAAATTAGATTTTGAGCCCTGGGAGGGCATGCATCATGTCCACGTGACTAATTACTATAGACTCAGTGCCTATAATGTCCTCAATGATACTCAAATGACTGAAAAACTGAATCAAAAAATGAATAGGTGGAGCTCCCGTCGTGGCTCAGTGGTCAACGAATCCGACTAGAAACCATGAGCTTACGGGTTCGATCCCTGGCCTCGCTCAGTGGGTTAAGGATCCAGCGTTGCCGTGATCTGTGGTGTAGGTCTCAGACACAGCTCGGACCCCATGTTGCTGTGGCTGTGGCAAACGCCGGCAGCTACAGCTCCTGTTAGACCCCTAGCCTGGGAACCTCCATATGCCGCGGGCGCGGCCCTAGATAAGGCAAAAAGACAAAAAAATAAAATGAATAGGTGAATGAGTTAGGGTATTAACATTTAAAGGAAACATTAAGTGATGATAACTGCTTTTATTATTTTATCATTACAAGATGACCAATTTGCATATTGTAAAAATTTTAGTGGTTTTGTTACTTGCTGAAATATTAGGTTGGTCCTTTAGAACATGATGATCAAATCCACTTGGGTAACAGCCATGCATTTCAGAATTTTCAGACTATCTTAGACTATTGGAGTCTTTTGCATTAGTACCACCTATATATGAAAAATAACATATTTACAAGACCAAGTTAAGTGATAAAATCAGGTTTAAAAGTCACATAACACAGCCCACTGGTTTCATATTATAAGTATTTACACTATACAGATATCTACTTATTTAAATATCATGTCTACTACAAAATGTTTACAGTGCTTATCTCCATATAATCTTTGAGGGTTTTTTCCTATTTATCTTCATTTCCTTTTCTTTTACAACTATCAAGAATGACATAAAGATTTCTGAAGTCCTAAATAAAAGGCACCTATTAATTTTAAAATCCTTAAAATGAATACATTTTTGCATGCATTTAAAATTCATCAAATACTTGTTTGTCAGTGCATCTGTCTTTCTCTGAATGTATTTGGAAAGTAAGGTTAACACAACCTGAGTGCCTCATTTCCTTTACTTCCTCCACCCTCTTCTCACTGTACTTCTCAAAAGGCAAAAGCCACATTAAAACATTTCATTTGAGTTTTCTGAGGAATCTCCATACTGTTTTCCACAGTGGTTGCACCAATTTGCATTCCCACCAACAATGTAATAGGGATCCTTTTTCTCCACACCCTCTCCAGCACTTATTGTTTGTAGATTTTTTGATGATGGCCATTCTGGCTGGTATATGGTGGTACCTCATAGTGGTTTTGATTTGCATTTCTCTAATGAGGAGCGATGTTGAACATCTTTTCATGTGTTTATTTGCCATCTGCATGTCTTCTTTGGAGTACTATCTGCCTAGATCCTCTGCCCATTTTTGGATGGGGTTGTTTGTTTCTTTGGTGTTGAGCTATAGGAGCTGTTTATAAATTTTGGAGATTAATCCCTTGTCAGTTGAATCACTTGCAAATATTTTCTCCCATTCTGTGAGTTGTCTTTTCGTTTTGTTTAGGGTTTCCTTAGCTGTGCAGAAACTTTGAAGTTTAATTAAGAAAACAGTATGGAGATTCCTGAGAAAACTCAAAACAGAATTACCATTTGATCCAGCAATCCCACTCCTGGGCATCTATCCAGAGGAAACCATGACTCGAAAAGACACATGTACTCCAGTGTTCATTGCAGCACTCTATGCAATAGCCAGGTCATGGAAACAACCTAAATGCCCATCGACAGAGCAGTGGATAGGGAAGATATGGTACATACACACAATGGAATATTACTCAGCCATTAAAAGGAACGAATTACCAACATTTATAGCAACATGGATGGACTTAGAAATTATCATGCGAAGTGAAACCAGTCAGACAATTAGACAGCAACACCCAATGCTACCGCTTACATGTGGAAACTAAAAAGACACAATGAACCTCTTTGCAGAACAGACAATGACTCACAGACTTTGGAAAACCTTGGTTTTTCAAATAAGACAATTTGGGGGGTGGGGGGATGCACTATGGGTTTGGGATACAAAATCAGTAAATTGACTTGTGATGATTTATGTACACCTATAAGTGAAATAAAATCCATTAAGAAAAAAAAAACATTTCATTTGGATAAAGACACTGGATACATGTGAAGAGAGTCTTATATTTACTTGGATCTGAGGTGCCCAAGGCTTATTCTTCACGACTCATTGTACACAACGCCTCAAAGTCAGTGGCCATCAACTGGGCTGGGGAAAACCAGGGGCATTTTTTAAAATTTTATTAGCATATAGTTGACTTACAAAGTTGTGTTCATTTCAAGCATACAACAAAGTAAATCAGTTATACATATACATATATCCATTACTTTTCTGATTCTTTTCCCACATAGGTTACTATGCAATACTGAATGAATTTCCCTGTGCCATACAGTAGTCCTTTTTACCTATCTATTTTTACACATAGTAGTGTGTATATATCAATCCTAACCTCCAAATTTATCCTTCCCTCTCCCACCCTCATGTTTCCCCTTTGGTAAACCTAAGTGTGGTATAGAAATCTTTCAGTCTTTTCAAAACAGAAGCATTTTATCAGGGGCAAACCTCACACCACACTTGTGTCAGAAGTCCCGCTCGCACCCTTACTATTCTTCTCCATGTACTGATATTCGAATAATTCAAACCTTTTCCTGAACTCAGTGGGGAGCCATTGAGGCTTCTCTAGCCTGAGAATGATGAAAATTCAAAAAAGCTAGAAGCAGATACAAGACTCTTCCTACCTGGACCGGTCCAGGTAAGAAACACCTAAAATGAAGACACTGACAATAAAGAGAAGAGGGTGAACGAAGTCATATTGAAAAGATAAAATAACCAACATTTTATAACTTGAAATGGAGTATAATCAATAAAAATATCAAAATCACTAATTGTACACCTGAAACTAATACAACATTCAACTCCAATTTTTTAAAAAAGGTAAAACTGATGTGAGCTGGTCTTCAATAAAGCAAAGATAAGGGAAATAGGTGATGATAGCTAATTTTTTTCACATTTGTTATGATCTGAGGTGTGTGACCCTCATTTAGCATTTAGGGCTTCCTACTTAGCTTAACTGTAACACCCTTTTAACCACAGATGGGACTTTAAATGAGGAATTAGGTTTTAAATGTAGGAGGATTCTATTCCATCACTTTAAGGCCACTCCTGATACACATCCGGTCTTTCTAGAGCACAAATTCCTCTCGGGCAGGAATGGGTTTCAGTGTCTCCCCGGCCCCTGGCACATGCCCATATACACAGGCTTCTTCTCTGATGGCAGTTCTGTCAATATGCAGACATGCCATTCGTGGTCAAACACTTGGCTTCACGAATATGAAAGCATGGCCAAATTCCAAAGCATCAGTCCCCACAGAGTTTCCTCTTTTATTTTCCCTCTTCTCATTTTTGAAAATCTGAACTAATAAGACATTCCAATGCCAGTCCTGAAACTGAGAGCTCATTCATTTCTCAAGTTCCGGAATAACAACCTGAGGTATGGATCCCAGCGGCGCTTCCAAATGACTGATTAGACTTCTTTTCTTTACCTCCTACGTATGCTTACTTGTTTTGATATCACAGATTGCTTAGCGGGTTGACTTAGCACCTGTGCTGATTGCTTTATCCTGTTAGAATCTCATTTTCAATGCATGGAAATATTAACTTACGCCAGTGGTTCTCAGGCCTGGCTACACATTAGAAGCAGCCAGGATCTTAAAGCAAACCTGCGGAGGGATTTTGTTTCCTTAACTCAGCATCGGAAGCTGCCTCCCCACACCACAGTCCTTCCAAGAAAAAGTAAACGAAAACTTTGATAACGTTCACCTAAGTCGATCTACAGCAATCTCTCCTATCAGGTTCACTGAGTAAGAATGACAGACATGAAGAACAGACCTGTGGTTGCCAAGGGGGAGGGATGAACTGGAAGCTTGGGACTACCAGATGCAAACTACTACATTTACAATGGATAAGGAGTTCCCATCGTGGCTCAGTGGTTAACAAACCCAACTAGTATCCATGAGGACTCGGGTTGGATCCCTGGCCTTGCTCAGTGGGTTGGGGATCCGGTGTCGCCGGGAGCTGTGGTGTGGGTCGCAGACGCGGCTCGGATCATGCTGTGGCTGTGGCGAAGGCCGGCAGCTACAGCTCCTATTAGACCCTAGCCTGGCAACCTCCACATGCTGTGGGTACGGCTCTACATAAAGGCAAAAAGACAAAAATAAATAAATAAATAAATAAATAAATAATAAAAAAGTATATTTAAAAGCACTTTAGTCACTACTTCCCTAGACCTCTATTATTTGTGAAACTTGAGTTTTGCCTACCAAGGTACTTTTCGGGATCATAAGCTCTGAGACTAGTGTTCCTACAGCCAGGATTTAATGTCAGGGGTTACCACAACTGCTGTACCCATTTTCTATTGCAACAATCAAAGCATGCAACAAACACAGAACTTCAGGGCCATACACAAAAACTGACTGTGTCCACATTCTCAGGGGCCCACTGGGCGTCTGCTCCACTGATCTTGGCAGGGGTTGTTTCCACATCTGGGGTCAGCTGGTTGCAGACTGGTGGAGGCTGGCCTCCACGTCGTTGGCTGGAACATTCCGCTCTAGGCCACATGTCCTCCCAGCACCAGCAGTCTAACCTCGGCATGTTCACAAGGCATCAACCACCCAGTCACGGGGTTTTTAAGGCTCTGTTTTCATCACATCTGCTAATATCTCACGGACCAAATCGAGTCACAAGACGAGACTTGGCGTCAAGGCAAAGAGTGGGTGTCAGGTGACGACATGGAGAATCCAGGTCAAGTCAAGCTACTTACCATGTCTAAGAGTCTGTCAACCAAGAATGCCCGGGCAAGGCTGAAGTACTGATGGGCCTGGGCGCTAGCAAAATGCCAAACGAAACTTACAAGTGGGACAAGGGGCTGAGTCCTCAGCGAGAGAAACTGAGAAAACGATATGGGATATGGCACTCGGATTTATGAGCAGAAACAGGAATTCAAGGTCTTTTAGTTATGGAAATCAAAAGACAACTTATTCATAAAACAGAAATAAACCCACAGATTTCAAAACCAATCTTACAGTTGCCAGAGGCGAAACCACTGTGGGGAAGGAATAATTGGGAGGGTGGGAATAACATAAACACACCATAAAGTAGATGATTGACGAAAACCTTCTGCATAGCACAGGAAAACCTACTCAATAGTTTGGAAGAACCTATGTGGGAAAAAAGAATGGGTATATTTATACGCATGACTGACTCACTCTGCTATATACCTGAAATTAATACAGCATTGTAAGTCAACTATACTCTAATAAAATTAAATTTCTAAAAAGTCAAAAGGCATATCTTAAGCTTAATTGAGAATGGACCAGAGTGTATTCCTAACACGACCCTGCCTGAAAACACCGTACCTTTCATCTCACAGAGGGCGGTGTGATTTATAGTGTCTCACACTGTCCCTGCAGTCGTTCCAAACTAACAGTCCCTCTGCAGTGCAAGGAGGGCACTGTTACCGCATTTTCTTCTTTTTTTTCCTTTTCCTTTATTTTATTTTTGCTTTTTAGGGCTGCACCCACAGCATATGGAAGTTCTCAGGCTAGGGGTCAAATCAGAGCTACAGCTGCCAGCCTAAGCCACAGCCACAGTCACGCAGGATCCGAGCTGAGTCTGCAACCTATACTACAGCCCATGGCAACGCCGGATCCTTAACCCACTGAGCGAGGCCAGGGATTGAACCCGCATCCTCATGGATACCAGCTGGATTTGTTTCCACTGCACCACTAAGGGAACTCCTGTTGCCCCGTTTTAAATGTGGAGAAACTGAGGACTGCAAATGTGAAGTGAGGTGCCCAGGGTAACAAAACTAGTGACTGATCCAGATGAGGCTCAAACCCTCCTACTATAGAATGAATACTTTTTAAGTCTAGCTCTTCCTCCTACTATAGAATGAATACTTTTTAAAAACAAGCCTTAGTGGCCTACCAGATGAGATCACAGCATTGTCACTGCTGTGGCTCAGGTTCAAATCCTGGCCTGACTCAATCAGCAGATTGATCTTATTGGAAAATGGAATAAAATGAAAGCTAAAAATTGTGAATATACAATCAAATAACACTTGTTAACAAGGAGGAAAATCAGAGATGACAAAATATGGGTAGGAGACACAAAAGATTAAAAATATTGCAAAGACGTAGAGTCTTACCAATCACCAGCAGGTAAGAAATGAGATTAACATTTGCAGAAAAATCAAAAGCCACTGATAGTTTTCTTTCCGAATTCAAAATAAATAGGATTTCCCATCATGGCTCAGCAGAAGTGAATCCAACTAGGAACCATGAGGTTGCGGGTTCGTGAGCTGCAGTGTAGGTCACAGACTGGCCTTGCCGTGAGCTGCAGTGTGGGTCACAGACTCAGCTTGGATCTGGCATTGCTGTGGCTGTGGCACAGGCCAGCAGCTGCAGAACCAATTCAACACTTAGCCTGGGAACTTCCATATGCCGCACACATGGCCCTTAAAAAAAGACAAAAATAAATAAAGACAAACTAAGAGGAGTTCCTGCTGTGGTGTAGTGGGTTAAAAACCTGACTGCAGCAGCTTGGATAGCTACAGAGGCACAGTTTGGATCCCTGGCCTGACACGGTGGGTTAAAGAATCCAGTGTTGCCATAGCCATGGTGTAGGTCACAGCTGTGGCTCCGATTCAGTCCCTGACCTGGCAACTTCCACGTGCCATTGTTGTGGCCATTAAAGTAAATAAAGACAAACTAAGAGACTGTGTTAAGAATCCAAGAGATGTGAGGCCCTGTGGTACATATGCAGAGGTGTGGAGGGATTGGGAATGGAACAGATGCTCTCAAGGGTCTTTCCAAAACTTAAACTCTATGCACTTTGGCCTTGAAACCACCACAAAAGTCTATGGTTGTAAAGGACATAGAGACCATCTCATCCAGCTCTTCCATTGTAGAAAGTACACCCCAGGAAGAGGCAGTGGCTTTCTGACTTCCCCATATAGCTAGTTGATAAAAGATTTTAAGGACAGAAAACCCTGAAAAAACACAACCTTTCAACCTCGATCCAGTGAGTGACCACATCACTCAAATTTTCATTACATCTTTTGCAGCAAATATACTTTCCTAAGCCTACCAAAATAGAGTTCCAAGACATAAGCTGTTTATCAAAAGGCAATGGGCACAGAATTCAACCTTTGCCTTGGATCACCTTATGGGAGAAGAAGGACCACCTGTTCAGAACTTCCAGTGTGGCAAGAAGCACAGGCTGATCCAAAGCAGGGGTCCACACTTGCCAACGGAGTGACACTGAAAAAAAAAAATCACTTATCTTCTGAATTCTGGTTTCCCTCGTTCATAAAATGAAGAAATAATGCTTAAGGAGTTTTAGATATACAAAGCCTTTATGGTACTTGGAGTCAACACATGTAGGTAGGTTCTGTCTCTTTCTGTTCCCTTCCCATCAAGACGTGTAAGGAGAAGTTACCCGTCATCTTCTCCAGCCTACCAGAGACACTGCAGTAAAGTGGTTAGAATTTGGCCACTGGTGTCAGGCCAACTCAGTGATGGCTCTTGGCCGTGTGAATTTGGACAGTCTTTAAGCTCCATGAAACTATTTCTAAATCTATTAATAAACCAAATAAAACTATTTCTACCCTGTAGGGTTGCTGTGAGGATTAAATAAGCTAAAGACATGAAAGATGTTTAGAGCCGTGCCTGACATACAGCAAACACTCAAGCGATTGCTTTAATTACATTGATTTTACATGCAGAGAACCAGGTCACATTGATTGCAATTTCCTTTGTCTCCTTATCCTCCTCATTAATGATCTCTTCCTTCAGGAGCAACTTCATCTTTTTAAGAAAATAGTTACATGCATTTCTCTTCAGACACGGAAGAAACTACAAAGCTTTCTCCCAAAAGTCGTGAAGGTCCATATGATCAATGGATCCAACTGTCCGTCATTAATGGAGTAGTGGGAACTTACTAGCAATAGACAGCTGTCTACTGATTTGTTCCCAGGCTCTGATTAGGAGTCAAATCTCCTCGTCCCTCATTCTATGGGCTGGAGGGACTTCAAAGCATTTCCTGTGGGCTCAGTGGCTTGACACGCTCTCCAGAAGAGAGTCAGGTGAGGGTTAGAACTGGCCTTTGATTCATGCTCAATGCCAAGCACAATAGATACTCAACACAATCACTGACAAACCAACCGGTGAAACTCCCTTCATTTAGTGCTAGGTCCTATAGGATTAACTCTAGGGACCATCTCACATTGCATGTGAGAGCACAGGACTGAAGTGGACGGCAAAGGCAGTGAGAGACAGTGATCCACAGTGAGAATACTGGAATCCTGGAGCCATTGTCTGTGTATATTTAGGCATGTTATTTAACTTCTTTAAATCTCAATTTCTTCCCCTGTAAAATGAGGAGAACAGATAACTAGCAGCGTTCTTATGAAATAAAGTGAGATAATGCTTGTAAAGAATTTAGCACCAAGAAGTGTTCCGTAAGTGTGGTGATAAATATTACTATTTCAAATCTTAAAATGAGGCAGTTCCTGCTGTTGGTTCAGCAGGTTGCAAAACCCACTAGTATCCACGAGAATGCAGGTTCGATCCCTGGCCTCGCTCAGTGGGTTAACGATCTGACCATTGCCGTGAGCTGTGGTATAGGTAGCAGATATGGCTCAGATCTGGCATTGCTGTGGCTGTGGTGTAGGCCGGCAGTTGCAGCTCTGATTTGACCCCTAGCCTGGGAACTTCCACGTGCTGCAGGTGTGGTCCTGAAAAGCAAAAAAAAAAATTAAAATGACGTTACACTGTTTATAATGCACAAATAAGGATTCATAAAAGGGGAAAGCAGTGTGACACTAGATAGAGTATGCTTCTTAACTACCGGGTGGCTATTTCTTAGAGAAGATACATCTTAGTACTGAGCCTAACCTTAGAGAAAGAAAAGGTCTAGATCTGCAAAGGGCACTTCCTATGGGCAAAACAGCCAGAAGGATATGGATCCTGTGTCTGAAAACACAGGAGTGAATAAATGAACAGCCAGAATTTTGAATAAGTACCCAGGGGGGTAGGAAAGGGGACATTTCAAAGTCTGGTGTGGAAGTGGCAGGTGATTCAGAAAAGAAGAGCTACCTTGTGATAATAACCAGCTAATCAAAAACCATGGTTCGTAGGTGAATGCAGGCTTTAGTGGCACAGACCTAGGTGTGAATCCTCAGACAAACTACCTAACACTGTTAAGCTTCACTAGTCTCATCTTTGCCATGGGGATACTTTCACCTAACTTGCAGAAATTAGGAGAATTAAATGAGCTACTTAGGAGCTTCCTTTGTGGCTCAGCGGTTAATGAACCCTGCCTGGATTCATGAGGATGCAGATTCTATACTGGTCTTGCTCAGTGGGTTAAGGATCTGGCACTGCCATGGCTGTGGTGTAGGCTGGCAGCTACAGCTCGAATTGGACCCCTAGCCTGGGAACTCCACATGCAGTGGGTGAGGCACCAAAAAGCAAAAAAAAAAAAAAAAAGGCTGCCTAAATGAAAACAGTCATCTCAGCATCTGACTCAGTGTCAGCGAGTATGACTACCCGGTGATAGTCTAAGAAAAGCAAACACTAAAAAGAGATATAAATTTACCTGGACAAACACCTAACTACAGGTGAAGGAAAGGCGTCCCTTCATTTAGTGTCCTAATTCTCGTTACAAATTTTTTTTTTAATTTTATTGAAGTATAGTTGATTTCCAATGTTGTGTTAAATTCTGCTATACAGCAAAGTTGTTCATTACCAATTTCTGTAGAAACTTTAATACCTACAATAAATGCCAGGTGTTATGATTGTCATGGGTTACAAAGGCCTATCATATGTGGTATACTTACACAATGGAATACTACTCAGCCATTAAAAAGAACAAAATAATGCCATTTGCAGCAACATGGATGGAACTAAAGACTCTCATACTAAGTGAAGTTAAGTCAGAAAAAGACAAATACCATAATATCATTTATATCTGGAATCAAATATATGACACAAATGAACCTATCTACAGAAAAGAAAAAAATTCATGGACTTGGCAAACAGATTTGTGGTTGCCAAGGGGGAGGGGAAGGGAGTGGGATGGACTGGGAGCCTGGGGTTAGTAGATGCAACCTATTGCATTTGTAGTGCATAAGCAATGAGATCCTGCTGTATAGCACAGGGAACTATATCTAGTCACTTGGAAAATGATGGAGGATAATGTGAGAAAAACAATGTACACATATATATGTATGACTTTGCTGTACAGCAGAAATTGAAAGAACATTGTAAATCAACTATAATAGAAAAAACAAAAATCTTAAAAAAGAAAGAAAAAGAGCTATCATGATCTCATGTAATCCTCACACAACACTGGACAAAGATCATTTTATTTGTCCATTTTACAAATTAAGAAAAAAAAGGTTTAGAGAGATTAGTCATTTATCCAAGTGAGTGATGGAACCAGGATCTGAACAGGGCAGTGAGGCCCCAAAGGCTGTGTGCTGTGCGCCTCTCCTGAGCGCCAGCCGGCCGCCGGAGGCCCGTTCCTTCCGACCCAGACCTGCCATGGCAGTGTGAGCCCACGACCTGCATTTAAGAAAGAAAAACAGCCCTGCAGGGGAAAGTGGGCATGACCAGGATTAGGTATATGGCTGGACAGAGTAGGCTCATGCAATTTTCATTTCACTCTTTCTCTGTGATTTCATTCTCATTTCAATTCATAGCAAACAAGACCTTAGACTGAAGTTTGCTATAGTAGATCTGGCCTCTTCTGGAAAAAAAAAAAAAAAAAGAGTGCTTGCTGGAGCTACTGTCCTAAAATGGCAGAGATAGAGAATGCCTTCAAAACACAGAATCCTTAAAATAAAAATTAAAAAAAAAAGACGGTCTGGTTTTGCCAAGTGACATGAACTGTATAGCCCAGACATGCACTACCAGCTGCAATCTCTGTAAGGAGAGCTCACCCCCAGGGGTACTACTTAGAAATAATTTCCTTCTTCTCTGAGCTAAAATAATTGAAAATCAAAAATTCGACAATGGTACAGAAAATCTGAAGAGGAAACAGTGAAGAGTGGGAAAAAAAAGATTAAAATATTAAACTATTGGTTCTCAAGTTTGTTTTCTTCTCAGCTATCTCCACCCCTTCTCCCCAGATCATGACAACCAATCTAACCTTCTTGCCCCTAAATTCTCGGGGGGAAGGCAGGAAGCGGGCGGGGGTAAGACAGACATGAAAGGAGAAGAAGCGGGGAACAGATGGGCACAGGGGAAGACCAGGAAGAAGCGTCAAGGAGGCGGGCGTCTGATGATCCAAGGTCTTTCGGAGGTCAGACCAGAGGATGACCAAGGCAGGGTGAAATACAGCTCCCAGCATCTCAGCTGAGACGTGTCCTTGGGTATTGACAAGGCCCAAGAGAATGGGTAGGTTTCAAGTGGGCTGAAATGGAAAAACTAAAAACAAGGACGTGAAGGAATGTGGGGATGAAATACCCACTCTTGTTAGTAACTAAACATTTCCCAGGAAGGAGTTCCCATCGTGGCTCAGAGGTAATGAACCCAACTAGTATCCAGGAGGACTCGGGTTCGACTCCTGGCCTCGCTCAGTGGGTTCACTGCTGTGAGATGTGGTGTAGGTCACAGACATGGCTCAGATCCCGAGTTGCTGTGGCTGTGGCACAGGTCAGCAGTTGCGGCTCTGATTCAACTTCCATATGCTGCAGGTGCAGCCCTAAAATGACAAAAAAAATTAAAAATAAAATAAAATCCCAGGAAACCTTACCCAAGCCCCTCCCCACTAGCCCCACAGGGCCATCTGTGCTCTGGGTTCCCACAGTGTTTGCGAAGGTGCCACAAACGGGAAGGCGGGCCCACACAGTACTGACCTGAGTGAAGCATGTATTTAAAATTTTTTTCTTTTTACAGCCTCACCTGTGATATATGGAAGTTCCCAGGCTAGGGGTCGAACTGGAGCTGTAGCTGCCAGCCTATACCACAGCCACAGCAACTAGGGATCCCAGCAACATCTGCAACCTATGCTGCAGCTTGTGGCAACAGCAGATCTTTAGCCCACTGAGCAAAGCCAGGTATCGAACCCACGTCCTCGTGGATACTGGCTGGGTGCTTAACACACTGAGCCACAATGTCAACTCCTGAAGCATGTTATTTATTCAGATGCTGGACTGAATGCACACCTTTGGAGCAGAGATTATATTCCATTCATATTGCATACAGTTGGTGTCTAATAAATATTTTCAGGAAAGGGGGTAAGAAAACTAGGAGGAAAGAAGGGGATAGAAGGAAGAATGACAAGCAAAGAGAAATTTGGTGGCAACTCCTCTTTGTCTCAATCACCTTGAGTCAGATGGTAATTTTGGTCTCAAATCATCCATTTCATCTTTTCAAATCTAGTGCATACTTGCCCCGATAATTAGGAGAGAGAAAAAAAGGCAGAGTGATTCATACTGTACCTCTTCACTAGGAAGTTTAAAAATTGGCAGCAGCCAATATTGTGAATAACTAAAACTCAAGGGCAGATATTATGAACTTAATAAACCATTATCTCTAAAATATTTGTTCTGAATGGGCTTTTAAAAATGGTTTTATGCCTTTTACATCCCCATCTGTCCCATACTAAAATACCCTCAACTCAATATTTTCGCCTTTCAAAGCTTTTTCAGATCAATTACTAAAAAACAGAAAATGCAGTAATAACAATTCTTTACATTTTAGTAAGATTCTTTCTTTTTCAAACTACATGGCTTTGGTCTCCTCTGATCATCACAGCACGATTCTGAGGTTGGCAGAGCAAGCAGTATCACCTCCCACCCATGGAGACAGAGGAAAGGAAAACATCAGCACACAGTAGGTTCAGGTCTAATCAAAACTGAAAACCTAGGTCTAAGTCTGCGTTCAGCTTGCTCCCTGCAGCAACACTTAAAGGAGGGCCAGTCTAGACTGTACTTTGGGTGTCTTTTTTATTTATTTATTTTTTTAGGGCCACAGCAGATGGAAGTTCCCAGGCTAGGCGTCTAATGAGAGCTACAGCTGCTAGCCTACACCACAGCAACACCAGATCCGAGCCGCATCTGCAGCCTATGCCACAGCTCATGGCAACGCTGGCTCCTTAACCCATTGAGAGGGGCCAGGGATCGAACTTGCATCCTCACAGGTACCAGTCAGGTTCATTACCACTAGGCCACAACAGGAACTCCTTTGGGTGTGTCTTTTGAAGCAGAGAAAGGAGTAAAACATCTCCACATTTTTTACATATCAGACACACTCTTACATACACTAACGTCTTCATTTTAAAAAACAGATTTTTACTTTTCTCATGCAGCTGTGGTTCTCAATCTTCTTTTAGAAGAAGAATTTTTTTTATCAAGTGTCATACCCAAGCTCTCTATGCAAAACAGAAGAAAATATGAGGGGGTATAGAGAAAAGGGAACCCACCTACCCTATTGGTGGGAATGTAAACTGGGGAAGCCACCATGAGAGAACAGTACGGGGGTTCCTTAAAAACCTAAAAATAGAACTACCATATAATCCTGCAATCCCATTCCTGGGCATAAATCTGGAAAGGATGAAAACACTAATTTTTTTCTTTTTTTTTCTTTTTTGCTTTTTAGGGCACACCCGCAGCATATGGAGCTTCCCAGGCTAAGGGTTGAACTAGAGCTACAGCTGCCAACCTACGCCACAGTCACAGCAACTCAGGATCTGAGCCACGTCTGCGACTTACACCACAGCTCACGGCAGCGCCAGATTCTTAACCCACTGAGCAAGGCCAGAGATGGAACCCGCAACCTCATGGTTCCTAGTCGGATTCCTTTCCGCTGCACCATGATGGGAACTCCTGGAAACACTAATTTGAAAAGATACATACACCCCAATGTTCACAGCAGCACTATTTACAAGAGCCAAGACATGGAAGCAACCTAAATATCCATCAACAGATGAACAAAGAAGATACATATATAGACATAGATGTATATATAGATATAAAGACACACAATGGAATACTACTCAGCCATAAAAAAGAATGAAATCATGCCATTTGCAGGAATGTGGATGGATCTAGAGAATATCATACTAAATGAAGTCAGTTGAACATAAATATCACATATCACTTATGTGTGGAATCTGGAAAAAATAATACGAAGTACAAATAGATTCACGGACATAGAAAAAATCTGTGGTTACCAAGGAAGAAAGGAGTGGGAGGGATAAATTAGGAATTTGAATTTAACAGATACACATTAATATACATAAAGCAGATAAACAACAAGGACCTATTGTGTAGTACAAAGAATGATATTCAATATCTTGTAATAACATATAATAGAAAAAAATCAGAGGAGTATATATATATATTTACATACACACATACATACAACTGAATATATGTGTATATATGTATGTGTGTATAAATACATATATATATATAAACCGAATCACTTTGCTGTACACTGGAAACATTACAAATCAACAATATTTCAATAAAAAATAAGATAAAAGTGAAGCCACACTGGTTGGAGCAGAGCTGAGAGAGCTCTTAGGTTTTGTGAGAGGGGGCCCCCTGGCCTCAGTCTCAACACAAAACACTTGAAAATATGCCACCAAGTGAAGACCCCGTCACAGAGCATGTCTGACTTTGGGTGGACAGAGAAGAGCAAGCACTGCACGGTCCAGCTGATTCCAACTTCAAGTCTTCCACTAGCCCGTGCACGCACTGAGGCGGTTACCCACCTTTCTGAGCCTCTGTTTCTTCACCTGCAGAAGACTGACTGTAACACCTGCCAGGCCAGTCAGTGATGAGGATCAACTCAGGCACCGCTGAGGAATCACAGGTCAGCATGCTCAGCACCCAGTAGGTACTCAAGGCCCTTGCCAAGCCTCCATGCTTTTCTAATAAAATAGATGCGTACTTGTTTTCTCTGAGGATGCAGATTCCATTTGTTTCCTTAAGTCCAGCTCATGCCTTTGGCACCAGAGGGCTTGCACCACTGCCTCATATATTTAGCATTTTCTATTCAGTTAGCACAGCATCCTGACTTTAAAAGCAGCCTGAATATAAACTTGATTCTGAATATAATTTATAATGTCCCAAGCAACAGCTCATTTACCCAAGAAAGCTCCATCAATTATTGACAGATGTACCCTCAGAGGAGAAGTGGAATTAGGACTAGGAAGGAGGAAAAAGCATGCTTTAACCCCTTAAGCCAATTATCCCTGGTGATTCTGAGCATTAAATCTTCAGATATGCTTACTTTCTTGTCCTTGCCTATAAACGCAGAAAAAAAAAGTGTAAAGAAGGGGGGGAAATGCCAAGCAATTTAGGACTGCTTTTTAAAACAAAGAGAAAGAACAGCATCAAGAGGGAAAGCACAGAGAAGGCAGCATGTGGGCAAAGGATGCGTGTGGGCTTATGCGCTGAGGGAGCCCCCAGCCCTCACGCACCTTGACCTCTCGTGGTAGCACCAGCTACTCCCCACTTGTCCTTGTTCTGTACAGAAATAACTGTGCTTACTGGCCTCTGACCTAATAATTACAGCACTGCCTGATTTTATTCTTAGCATGTTTATCGTGGCTGAATTTCCTCGGTTTTCAGTGCAAAAAGGCCTTACTAACACTGTTTGCTTTAACATCAAGCTAGTGACAAGGCAGTGTAAGGTTCTGTAATAAGCCAAGGGGCCAGTGTGAAATCCATCCCCTGGGGGCTTGTAATCTGTATGTGACATGCCAAGAGTAGAAAACCTTGGCACCGCTACAAGGCTTGCAGGCGAGGGAAGAAAAGGAATGCATGAGGCCAGTAAATTGGGGAATGTTAATATATTTCTCCACGGTTTTCTCAAAAGGAGAAAATAGGAGACAGAGAACTTCTTTTAAGTCCAAATTATAAAGCAAAAGATGACCAGTTATGCCTGCTTAGCTTTCACTTGCACATGCTGAGGAGTGTGCGTGTGTGTGTGTGTGTGTGTGTGTACACACATGCGCTGTGTATGAACATGCACTCATATGTGCATTTTATGTATACTGTGGATGAACATAGAAGTAAAGAAACTTGGCATGGAGAAGATGTCTAACTTATATACAAAAGTTTACATGATGAATTAAACACTTCTATACTTGCCATAGGAGGCCTGAAAAATTACCACTCTGACAACACAATCCATGGTTAAAGTAGTTATAGAATATTCTAAAATTAACTGCCCATACCTCATGACCTGGCAGAATAATCATAGCCTAGATTCTTTCACCTTTTATACTATGTTAAGAATTATGAGATTCAGGAGTTCCCGTCATGGCTCAGTGGTTAGCGAATCCAACTAGCATCCACGAGGACGCGGGTTTGATCATGAGCTGTGGTGTAGGTCGCAGACATGGCTCAAATCCTGTGCTACTGTCGTTCTGGCGTAAGCTGGTGGCTACAGCTCCGACTGGACCCCTAGCTTGGGAACCTCCACAGGCCACGAGTGTGGCCCTAAAAAAGACCAAAAAAAAAAAAATTAATAATAACAATTATGAGATTCACAGTAATGGGTTATTAAAAACCTGACCTCTTACAGCACGTTTTAATCCCCTTATTAAGCTGTATACATAAAATACAGTAAGCTTTGACTTTTATAGCTTTTACTTCTAAATTTCAGATGTGAAAATCAACATTTGAGGGCCAGCTGGGGGCCAGATACTGTGCAAGTGTTTCGAAGGCACTGCCACATTTGATCAGCACCTGGACCCCTAACCAGGTCTTCTGATTCCAACCCAGTATGCAGGCCACCAAACCACAGCCTTTTGTCATTGCCTTGCCATCAAGTCTTCGATGGTTAGTTGGAAGGAGAGGAGCCATGGCAGATTCACCGCCCACGTCGTGGGCTGGCTGTCAGAGGCATAGGCCTTTATTCTTTAGGGGAATCCCATTTCTCTAAATGTGACACTGAGCAAGAACACAGGATCCTTATAATCAACTCACAAAACTGTGGTCAAGGATTTCTGCACCCCTTTGAGATTTCCTCTACATCCAAGGTGTGACTCTAAGCCAAACAAATCATCGATAAATATGTATCCTAGGACAAAGGATGAGCATTTTATGACCAGTTGTTTTAATAAGGCTGCAATTGCTTCAAATCTTGTGTTAGGGGGAGAGCAGAAGTCTGGAGCATGGGGTGTCCTCTTTGGAATGTATCATCCTTGGAACACATTCTTAACATCTTCAGAGGTTCTTTTTGTAAGAACTTTGTAAGGGAGGGAAATTTTTTATCTCTAGAAGCCTATTTGAAATAGCCAAAGTTTATTCAGAGCCAAAGATGATAAAGTGAGGAACCAAACTGGGCAACATCATTTAGTAACAACATGTAAAATGTGACTATAAAGTAACTTATTGAGTAACTTGTAAGCTGCTTTGAACAAAATGGCAAAAAGAGAATTCCAAAATATTTTGGGTAACTGCTCACACATGCACACACGCGTACACAAGGTTCCTTCCTCAAATGCTTAGATATTTAAAACAGAGAGCAAATTTCAAGAGCACATTTCTTCCATTAAATAGATGAGGACATTGATTTGAAAAATAAGCCATTGGCCTGGACCACGTGTGTCTATATGCACACAGGTGTGCCCGCACATATGTACATGTGCACGGACACATCTGCCTGCCACCTACACATGGGAGCTGCCCTCATTCACACATCATTCTATAAGCACTGCTGCTTACCTAGTCTGTTCATCTGGGCCCCTGAACTTGAGTACAATCGTCATGCCTCCCGAGAGTATATTGCTACCTTCACATTCTGGGAAGGATATTATTACCTTAAAAAAAAAAAAAAGAAAGAAAGAGGTAATTATGTGACAACTTCAACTTTCAAATTATAACCATAGGCGTTCCTGTCATGGCTCAGTGGTTAACGAATCTGACTAGTATCCATGAGGACAGGGGTTCATTCCCTGGCCTCGCTCAGTGAATTAAGGATCTGGCATTGCCACGAGCTGTGGTGTAGGTTGCAGATGCTGCTCAGATCCTATATTGCTGTAGCTGTGGTGTAAGCTGGCAGGTGCAGCTCCAATTCAATGCCTAGCCTGGGAACCTCCATTGCCATGGGTGTGGCCCTAAAAAAGACAAAAAAAAAAAAATTAGAACTACATACGTTACCAAACAGTAAACATATACAATAAACTCTTCATTAAATACAATGTTTCCGATCTTAACTTCCAAACAAACTTACTAGACAAAAAAATTTCTTTAAGTTTTTAGGAAAAAGAATAAAGACGGTGAAGCACCTTGTAGTTTGTGTAGAGAAACATCTCTTGCAAAGCTTTTTCTCCCTTGGGAAAAAAAATAGAAGCCACCAAGTACAACAAGGATCACCACTCAGATGTGTGACTTAACACAAAATGTCTTATCAATTTTTTTAAATTGTGAACTAATACTGTACTCTGGTAAATTTTTTTCACAGAGACATGGGCTAGCAATTCTGAAACCATTTAATCATTTATCAGGGTTGAAAAAATTAAGTAAAAATACTGCAGATAACGAGGGTCAAGTTTCTCATGCTCAGGAAGAAGTTACAAATAAGGAAAGAAGGAAGAACAAATGACATCAGCAGCAATGAGCAGATGCTCACCCAGATCTCGGTTTCTAAAAACCCTCCTCCAATAAAAGGAATGAGAGTGTTTCTCTGGAGAAGTGGCTGACTCCAAGGCTGAGGCAGGGAAAATACAAGATGAGTCTGGAGCATCTTACAAGTCTAAAAAGCAAAGAAGTGTTCAAAAATGACGAGGGGGCTGTGGGAAGGGCACAGGAGCCAACCTAAAAGAGCTCACAATGGCCAGACATGAAAACATTTGAGCAAGAAAGTAAATAATGACAGCATGGTATTATAACCCACAGAATAAAGGAAGTCAATATTCATGTGTCTTTACAGACATACTGCTAAAAATGAATAACTGAATAAATGAGCAAATGGAGAAGACATAGCTCTTTCTTCAGATGAATTCCAATTTATGAATGTGAGAAAAAAAAATGAGGGGATAGAAAATCACTCTTATAACACCACAAATGGTTGCAGGCAAGATCTACAGATGAACACTAAAACTAGGTGAAAGCTGGAGGAGAAACAAGTCATTTGCGCAGTCTCAAAGTACCTCTCCCCAGGAGGCTGACTGACTACGAGGTAGAAAATAATAACAGTAGAAACATCTGGTAGCCATCACCTTACCCAAGTAATTATGGTTCATGCTGCCACCAGTAACAGGACACACTGCCACCAGGCACCCTCTGCTGGCTTGCACTGAGGAGGAGGGCTGGTCCTGTCTCAGTAACGCAAAACCTCAACCCAGTCACAGCGTATTGAGGGAAAGTCTTTTCAAAATAACAGCTAGCCAGTATTTTTCAAAAGTATCAAGGTCATCAAAGACAAGGAAAGACAGAAAAACTGTTGTAGATTGGAGGAGACCAAGAAAACATGATGATGAAATCTCATGTGGGACCTCGGAACCAAAAAAAAAAGGCATTAGTGGAAAAATCGGTACAGTCAGAAGTCTGGTTTTTGTGTTTTGTTGTTGTTGTCTTGCCTTTTAGGGCTGCGCCTGAGGCATGTGGAAGTCCCCAGGCTAGGGGCTGAATCGGAGCTGCAGCTGCCGGTCTACATCACAGCCACAGAAATGCCAGCTCTGAGCCACATCTGCCACCTACACTGCAGCTTGCAGCAACACCGGATCCTTAACCCACTGAGCCAGGCCAGGGATTGAACCCGCATCCCCATGGGTACTAGTCGGATTCGTTTCTGCTACACCACAACGGGAACTCCATAAAGTCTGTATTTTAATTCACGTATTGTGCTGTGCTGATATCTTAGTTTTTGAACATTTTACTATGATTATGTAAGATGCCAACCTTAGGGGAAGCTGGGTGAAGAGATTACAGGAAAAATGTGTACTATTTTTACAACTCTTCTGAAGTCTGAAATTTAAAATTAAAAATAGCTGTAAACTGACTGACACAATTTTCTACTCAGAAAAATATTATGACTTCCTAGACCTTACTTCCATGTTACACAAAATAGTCAGCTAATTATCATGAGAGCCCTCTGGGTCTTGGGGAAAATAATCCAAAGCTATATATATTTTTTTTTTTGCCTTTTTGTCATTTTATGGCCGCGGGCTTATGGCCGCACCCGCGGCATGTGGAGGTTCCCAGGCTAGGGGTCTAATCGGAGCTGTGGCCACTGGCCTGCGCCGCAGCCACAGCAACGCAGGATCCGAGCCGTGTCTGCGACCTACACCACAGCTCACGTCAATGCCGGATCCTTAACCCACTGAGCAAGGGCAGGGATCGAACCCGCAACCTCATGGTTCCTAGTCGGATTCGTTAACCACTGCGCCACGACGGGAACTCCCAAAGCTATATTATCTCCCCACTTCTGATACAACAACTATGGGCGAGAAAGATGGGTTTGAGCTGATAGATAAGAGCACTTTAAAAAGTCCAAATCTTGGTCATATTCTGAGTTTGGCATTTAGGTGACATCCTAATAATCTACCTCCTCTTCCCACTCTCCCCTGAGGGGAAAAACTGTGACCTGTGATTCAGGTCCATGTTTATAAAAAATGATGGGCTGCTGCTGATTTAAAAAAAAGATACTACTTGAGAGCTTACTACATGCTAAGCACTGTGCCAAACTCTTACATGTCTCGACTCACTTCTCACAACAACACTATTAAGTAAATATTAGCCCCATTCTACAGAGAAGAAAACTGGGTTGCAGAGAAGAGGAACGAGGCGCAGGGAAGGCTATGTCTCAGGGAAAACCATGGAGAAAATCGTTGCCCATCTCTTCCCTTCTCATTACCTACTTGCCTGTCCTGCACCAGTGCCCAGGTAGGAGGTAGAAAGGCCGCTGGGCTGAGAACAGCCGGGACTGTTCCCTTTGTGGCTCAGTGAAAGCAAATCTGACTAGTAACTTTGAGGACGTAGGTTCGATCCATGGCCTCGCTCAGTGAGTTAAGGATCTGGTGTTGCCATGAGCTGTGGTGTAGGTTGCAGATGCAGCCCGGATCTGGTGTGGCTGTGGCGTAAGGCCAGCAGCTACCGCTCCAATGTGACCTCTACCCGGGCAACCTCCATATGCCTTGGGAGCAGCCCTAAAAAGACAAAAAAGGAGAAGGAGCAAGCAGCCCAGCAAAAGCTGGGTAGCACCTCCCGCTCAGAGGAATCAGCAAGAGCAAAAGTCAAATGCCGGGGTGAGCAAATAACTTGGCTCTCAGAAAGTAAATTCCTCTGAAAAACTGGGAAGGAGGAGGACAGAGTCCTGAAATGAGGTTCCAGAGGAAAGCAAAGGGCAGGTGATGTTTAAGGCTGGGAATAACAGGCCATGTGGGAAGGATCTTCTTTTAAGTTCGATGAAAGGGTTAATATTACTGTCATTTTTCAGGTGAGTAAAATTAAGCTCAGAGAGGTCACAGGTCTTCTCAGAACTCTTAGACCCGGCAGGCACAGAGCTCCATACTGGGTCTTTCCATCCCTTCCTCCTTTCCACAAACACCTGTTACGCGCATGCTAGATGCCAAGCACGTTACTGCTTGCTAGATAAGATACAGTCCTCAACTCCCTTTGGTTAAGTCTGCAACTGGGAAATGGCTATGCGTGTACACATACACAGACAGGCACTGGGTCCAGAGGTCTCTACAGAATAAAGGGGAGACCTGAAGGGGGAGGAGTCAGTCTAAGTGGGTGTGACAGGGAAAGTTCACCGAGTCAGCACTGAACTCGGTCGAGAAGATGAAGGTTTATAAGGAAAATCGGGGTGTAAGAGGGTAATCAAAACAGATGGCGCAAAGATACAGAGAATTAAACAGCCTGATAAATGCTGGAAATTGCAGGCTAGGGGTGCGGGCTGGAAGTTTTGAAGGTGAGGCTGAAAAAACAGAAATGGCCAAAGGCCCAGTCGCGAGCCCCTGACATAGCAAAGCAAGAGCGCGGTTATCAGCCAGTAGGTGTTCAAGCAGGGGGGCAGCCTCACCGGATTCATTTCAGACAAATCACATCGCCAGGACTGCGGAAGCGAATCGCGAATTGCTGCGTTGAGAGCAGGAGTGGGGCGGGACGGTGACGCTCAACTCCGGGGAGCAGCGGGGGGGGGGATGTAAAAAGATTGAACACATGGGAAGCAGAAAGAAGGTGTAGAACTTAACAACACCGAGTGTTTGGGGTGAGCAAGACTGGAAATTTAGGATGAATTCTGGGTTTCTGATGACTTTTGACTATAAAGCCAATACTTCTGGGATGGAAAGTTTTTCCACCTCACATAAAACACTGTCTTTTATTTGTTGCAATCAGTTCAGCAAATCTCCTCTGCCAGCTAAGAAAAACTCACCTGAGATTCATATTTCAAATTATTTTTTAAGAGAAAATAATATGCTTTTTTCTGACAAAACTATTGTTTAGGAGACAAGGAAGTTCTTTTTTTACCTACAATGATCAGCATAATGTCCTCTACTAAGGTAAAGAACAAATTCCCACATTGCCACTGGCAGGACTGATATCTAAGCAGAGAAAGAAGGTAAGTTCAACACACGGATTTTTTTTTTTTTTCAATTTAAGTTGCTATCAAAGGAAAAATATTAGTACTCTGTTGAGGAAGATAGTTCTTTCTCTTGGGATCCTCAGAGAATGTGAAATAATAATTCCTTTTATGTTCAAACCTGCCTGGACATGCCCTACTACCACCATAAACACAGCACACTGAAGTTCAATTTCTATTCTCAGATGCTCAAGAAACAACTTCAGATTCAAGTCTGACATATGACTTGAAAGATATATATCATAGATGGTGCCTGAAAAATAAGACATTTAAAATATATAGGAGTTCCCTTAGTGGCTCAGTGGTTAACGAATCCAACTAAGAACCATGAGGTTGCAGGTTCGATCCCTGGACTTGCTCAGTGGGTTAAGGATCCGGCGTTGCCGTGAGCTGTGGTGTAGGTTGCAGATGCGGCTCGGATCCCACGTTGCTGTGGCTGTGACGAAGGCCGGCAGCTACAGCTCCTGTTAGACCACTAGCCTGGGAACCTCCATATGCCGCGGGTGCGGCTCTACATAAAGGCAAAAAGACAAAAATAATAAAATAAAAAAAATAAAATTAAATAAAATAAATAGACTTTTCAAAAATAATTTGGCTCTAGGGGACAAATGACAAATGTCAGTGACATTTAAATGACAAACATTAATTGTTCCAAGAGCTTATATAGGATAGTTTACATATTTAGCCTGTCCTCATCACGCCCATTTCCTTCCTCAGGTCCCTTCTCTCTTGTCCATTTCATTTTGTCATCCTTATTCTTTTGAGAGGTAGAGAAAATCTTGAGCCATGCTTGGGGAGAGAAATGATCTGATTTCTATTCGCTTCAAGTTTTACATAAAATGTGCTGTGTGGACAACTCTCCAAGAAAAGGACTTAAGACCTTGAATTGTCTTGGTGAAAGCACCACTACTGATGGTCATTTGGGAGAACTGTGCCAAGTACTTCAAGGATTCAAGATACGTGTCATTTTCCCCATGGCAAAGATGAGAAAACTGAAGATTTAAGAAGTAACTCACTCTACATCAGTGCAGCCGGTAGGCAGTCGAACTGGGATTCAAACCCAGCTCTGTGACTCCAAAGCCGAGGAAATGAGCAGCCAGTCCTAATTCCAGGGAACCTCCCAATGCTACCCATTTTGTGAGAAATGTTATAAATGCCCTCTACATCTTTTTATTTTCTGCAAGCACAAATGCAGAAGATAATTTTGATTCATATGCATGTAAACTTAATTGGCTGCCCTGCTTATTTATTTCAGAATGCAAAGGCACATTCACTTATTAAACCTTGGGTGTCTTCAAAAATTGGCATAGGAAACAGAAATAATGGCCATAACATACTTCCTGCAATAGCCAGCAATTAATGGAAAGGGTTCTCATAGCTGTAGTTAACTCAGCTGTAAACTCATATTCTTCCCATCTAGCTCCAAAAGCAAATTTCTGAGTAAACAAATGAGTTAATTTGCTCTCTGAGCTAAAGTGGACCAAGGAGAGGCAATTCTCTGTTCAGTAAGTAGGGCTGGAGTTTGTTAATGACGACCTTGAAGTAGCCTAACATTATGGTCTCATATGATAAATTTCAGTTTTCTAAGTCTAAATTGCATACTACTAAAAACCAATTGCTTAGATGGAAAGAGGCTGTCAGCAGAAAGTATGAAGGGGGAAAGGAGATAGCTGGCATGTTTTAAAAAGAGTTTGATATGATTCAGTCATTTGCCAGAGATACAGGTTACTTGGACCGGATGAGTGGTTTCCTCAGTCATGCTTCCTATCTTTGTAGGCTCATTCTGTGTATATCATAGAAGTTATAGGTCTTACGGGAATGTTGTATGTATCAGAGATGCTAATGGGTGTCATACCAAGTAACAAGATGCTAATGGGTGTCATACCAAGTAACAGGATGGTATAGGAAGCAACAGGATGAACCAGTAGTTAAAAAACTGAATTTAAATGGTGAAGGATACATCACAAGGGAAACGGATGGAATCTGGCAGTGGAAATGCCAGACCTATATCCGAGGATCTCTCAGAGATGGACACTGTATTAGTTTCCTATTGACGCTACAATTTATCACAAACCTAATGGCTTAAAACAATGCAAATGTGTTAGCTTACAGTTTCTAAATGCCAAAAAAGAATCTACGTAGACTGGATCCTCTCCTAAGGGGTCTCATAAAACCAAAATGAATGTGCTAGTGCGGCTGCTTTCCGTACTCAAGAAAAGAATTTGCTCCCGAACCCATTCAGTTGTTGGCCAAATTCTGTTTCTTGTCGTTGCAGGACTGAGGTTGCCATTTCTTTGCTGCTGTAGTCCGGGGGACAGGTGCTGCTCCTAACAGCTGCCCACATCCTTTCTCATGCTTTCCGTGAAGCCTCCCCTAGCAATGGCAGTTAGAGTCCCTGTCATGTTTTAAATGTGTCTGATTTCTTCTTCTGCCATCTCTCTGATTTCAGCAAGCTCGCCAGAAAGTTTTCTACTTTTCAAGGCTCCTGTGATTAGACTGAGCCCACCTGGATAACTGCGGCTAACTTTTCTATATGAAGATCCTAACCTTAACTGTATTTGCAAAGTCCCTTTTGCCCTTTAACATAACCATGGCATGCCATCAGTGGGCAGAAGTCAAAATTCTGCCTATCACTGACACTACTGTTTCCTAAGGAACCTGGGCTCACAAATGCTCTTTAAAAAAATGCGGCTGTCAAAACCACCAAATTTTGAGTGCAAAAAGAGCCCTATGCAGAAATGTCCCTTTCTTCGGAAGGTAACCAGATCAACTTGGCTAAGACCAAACTGCTTGGAACTGTGAAGGACAAGAGTACTTAATTACATGCAAGTCAACAGAAAAAAACGTATCTTTTTTTTTTTTGTCTTTTTAGGGGTGAACCTATGACACATGGAGGTTCCCAAGCTAGGGTCTGAACCAGAGCTGAAGCCGCCAGCCTATGCCACAGCCATAGCAACGTGGGCTCCGAGCCACTTCTGCAACCTACACCACAGCTCATGGCAACGCCAGATCCTTAACCCACTGGGCAAGGCCAGGGATTGAACTCACGTCCTCATGGATGCTAGTCGGGTTTGTTAACTGCTGAGCCATGATGGGAACTCCAAACATATCTTATTTTTAAGGCAAAGTCATCAAAAAATACTGGTAGTAGGTTTAGTAATGATAATAGCTATAATTTCTTACTTTGTGCCCAGTAGTAAATAGCTTTTAATACGAGCAGTTTGAAATATCCCCTTTCTCAGTTCTCTGATAGAATGGGATACAACTGGTCCTTCTGGACAATGGAGAAATTCATTTCAGCACTATTAGTACTGTAACAAAACATGCAGTACCAACACAATAATCCCCACTAATATTTCCTATGCCCACAAAAGCTCTCCATCCATGACTGAGTAAACTGAACTTACATGTGCAAAACCTGGAATGAGACTATGCATGGCATGGCTGATTGCTGCCACAGAGGTGTGAGGCAGTGCAATCACCAACTGCTGTCACTAATCTTAAATCTGCTTTGACATCACAGTCTGCAAATTATAGTCCATTGGCAGACACAGCTCACTGGTCTCTGAGCATTCATTTTCTTATGCAATAAAATCATTTCCCAGCAAGAATACAATTGCATGAAAGTCACTTCACAGTGAGAACCATGCAGCACAGTAGTTAAACTCCAGGGGGTTTTACAAATACAAATAAAGCCAGAATGTTTAAAATTCTTTGAGTTGATATTTAAAGAACAAGGGTATTTAACATCTCTGGACAATTAAAATAGTAACTTGATAAGTACAGGAGTTCTTTGACCCTTGGGGTATTTAACATTCATCTGAACGACAACCATTTGTATTTTAGATCTAGACCAATCATAATAATAATGATTCAAATTATTTACAAATGTATTTATTCCCCTCTGGAAATAAGTTCAAAGCACACCGAATTAAAGTCCGTTGTAACTAAAAAAGCTCAGGTTGTGTGGTCTAGGTTTTTCTTGAAGTCACTACTTAATTTTGGTATAGACAACACCCCCAACATAATATTCCCCCTTGCATTTAACTAAATTATTAGAGAATAGAAAATGTAGCCCTAATAACCCATTGTGTACTTCCCATGCCTTCTATTGTATTCCTTGTGATTTACAACTGCTTTTTGAAAACTAATACTTTAGAATGAATTTTGAATGCCTGTAACTTTTATTAACATCCTTCAGAATATTTTCCTGTGCCACAATGTTCCTTAAAAAAGAAATAATGGAGTAGGAGATTTAGGAGACCCACTGCTAATGCAGCTTTCACTCTGATTAAAACTAGGAAAAAAGAGGGCTTTCTTGATTTTTAGCGTGCCACACTACAGATCAGACAAGTGTATTTACTAATAAACTTAGATTTAAAGGGTGGATAAAGCCTGTCACTTTCATATTTTAAAAAAATAAGGAGTTTTAATCACTTTGAATTTGTCACCTTACTGAGTAAAAAACAAATTCAGTAAAAATATAGTCAAATCGTATATAAAATCTGCCGAACGGAAGCACTTTATTGTGACCTTTAGCATAGTTTAACAATCTACAATAAAATTTATTTTTCACGTTCTGTTCTACACATCACTTGATGCATTATCAGCCCTATAAAATTTTCAATGACAATAATTTCATTGAAAATGTCTTAATAGAACCTATATCCAAATTCATTGAACATCATGTATCACTTATACAGCTTCTTTCTTGACATCATTTTCAAAATATTGCTTGCATCCAATTCTTCTTTGCTGCACATATTCAAATTCATACTACGGCTATTACAGAAGTAGCTAATTTACATATAGATTAAAAATTACCTTGAAGCCCATTTATACCCTGATGAGTTAAAGACAAAGTAACTCAAAACTGATAGCTGGCTTCCATTACAGCCGAGTATTATGACATATTAGACTAGTCAAAATACAGGCTTCAGGTTCATGGCTTGGATCCTAAAATGTTGCCTGGGGTGATGGCAGCTCAACAGACATAGCCGATATTTTCTTCAATGCTATTGCAGTTTCTGAGACACTATCCCTTCAATTGACTCTCCTCTTTGCTTACTCCTTACATTTTATCCAATATGCATTAATAGTAGTTGTTTTAAGTCAAATCAATGAGCCGGTCCCTGGGAATCCAGCCAATTTTAATTAGACTTGAGGAAAGAATGTTCTCTCAAAATGACTAAGAAGTCTAAAATACGACTAACTGCTGAGACTGACAGTGCTGGTCTACTGGTCTGCTGGCCTGCCCATCATCTTGGACTTCGGAGAAGCATTAGATGATTGCTGCCTAATAGGACACAGGATTTCTATCGCTTCTAGTAAGCAGAAGTTCATCCACACAGGATGTAGCATTCAACAATGCCTGCCATGACCAAGTTGTGATGTGGTGGAAACAAATCCAACTAGTATCCATGAGGATACGGGTTCAATCCCTGGCCTCACTCAGGGGCTTAAGAATCTGGCAGTGCCCTGAGCCGTGGTGCAGGTCTCAGAAGCTACTCGGATCCTGTGTAGCTGTGGTACAGGCACCTCCAATTCGACCCTTAGCCTGGGAACTTCCATATGCTACAGGTGTGGTCCTAAAGAGCAAAAAAAAAAAAAAAGAACTCTGTGACTCTGCCCCTAGCCATGGCATTGGAAAGACGGACAGGATTCTTTCTCTATTCCTGCCAGCCTACTGGGTTTTCCATTACCAACTGGATTCTTTTTCTTTTGAGAATTTAAACTGTTATAGGTTGTTGTTAAGAAAAACTGAAAGGCTATATGGAGTTGAGATCAGACTTGATATCAAGGAAAGCCACATTAATAAAGAGCAGAGGTTATGGATCAGCAGATGAAACCATCCAGTAGAGAATGAAGGAGACTGGCAGAGAACTTGAAAGAACATACTGTACCATAGACACAGGAAAGGAGAAATAAAGACAGAGTGAGGTTCACAGAATGGCAGAGGCAGAAGCAAAATTCCTGAGTTCCCCTGGCTTTCCATCTCCTGGTCCAGTGCCCACCAAGCTGGGCCATATTTCCGACCGTTAGTTTAGTGATTTAACCTTATAACTTTTCCATGTACTTCTTTTTGTCTGTTCTAGGGCCACACCCACAGCATATGGAGGTTCCCAGGTTAGGGGTCTAACAGGAGCTGTAGCCGCCGGCCTACACCACAGCCACAGCAACGCGGGATCCGAGCTACATCTGCAACCTACACCACAGCTCACGGCAACACCGGATCCTTAACCCACTGAGCAAGGCCAGAGATCAAACCCGCAACCTCCCAGTTCCTAGTAGGATTCGTTAACCACTGAGCCATGACGGGAACTCCCCATGTGCTTCTTTTTAACTTGAACTGATTTGAGTAACTTTTTGTGCCTTTTAAGCAAATGCTAATTAGAACACCATGTTAAAAGATGATTTCGGAGTTTCCGTCGTGGCTCAGTGGTTAGCGAATCCGACTAGGAACCATGAGGTTGAGGGTTCGATCCCTGGCCTCATTCAGTGTGTTAAGGATCCGGCGTTGCTGTGAGCTGTGGTGTAGGTTGTAGACGCGACTCGGATCCCGCGTTGCTATGGCTGTGGTGTCGGCCAGCGGCTACAGCTCCTGTTAGACCCCTAGCCTGGGAACCTCCATATGCCTCAAGTATGGCCCTAGAAAAGGCAAAAAGACAGTAAATAAATAAATAAATGAATAAATAAATAAATATAAAACTCTTTCAAGATACAGCAGATTGACAAGTTTATATCTGGATTTAAGAGAAGGAAAGAAAAAAAGGTCGTTTGTAGAAAAAAAAAAAAAGAACAATTTTTGGGCATCCTGCTTTGGAAGGATTCTCTACCCTAACACCTCACATCCTACGTGCTTTTTAAAAAACAAACATACTGTCTGCTGTCTTTTCACGAGCAAATATTATATACCTACAAGTTTTCATCTCAGAGTTTCTAAAGAACCCAGGATAAAGTGACATGTTTGCATTTTAAAAATAGAAATGTCTTGAAGATAAATGACTATGAAGTTTGCTCTGCGCTTAGCATTTACACTTTGGGGTTTATTCAGGAGAATTAAGCTTCCTTTTGACTAACCCTGTCTTTGCACCCAATTTACATGCTGACGATTCTGATACTTAACTGTCCCTCTGTCTCCAGCTCATTTCTTTCTAAATTTTACCACAGAGAATATTTATTTTTTTTCTCCTCTATAAAGTAAGACAAGTTTTCAGTTTCCAGAAACAGAGACCACACTACAAAAGAAACTGCACTGGATCTGAACTATTTCCAGAGCCTAACCAGTTAAACATCAACTAAGAGAAAAAGAAAATTAGACAAGGGTTCTTTTCTATCAGAAGAACTTTGATCAAATGGTTATATCACAAATAAGGAGGCATTTATTAGCAGCTAACATAGACCAAGTCACAAAACATGCAAGCAAAATAAATAAAACAAACACAAAGGAGTTTTAAGGGAAAATTTTACCCAGCCATTCCACTTCCATGTATTTATCTAACAGAAACAGCAACATATGTCCATACATAGACTTGTACGAGGATGTTCATGGAAGCTTATTCATAACAGCCAAAAACTGGAAACAACCCAGAAGTCTATCAGAATACAACAACAAACTGTGGCACACCCACCCAGTGGATAATACTCAAGCTGTGAAAAGGAATGAAGTGCTGATTTATGTGACAACACATGAATATCGATAATACTACGCTGAATGAAAGAAGCCAGGCGGGAAAGAGTATACCCTATGATTCAACCTATATGAAATTCTAGCAAAAATAAAACTAATCTATAATAACAGAAAGCAGACCTGTAGTTGACTGAAGCTAGGGACAGGAGTAGTGGGGAGACCTAACTACAAAGAGGCATGAGGTAGCTTCTTGGGACAAAGAGAAAGTCTTGATAGAGACGGCAATCATGCAGCTGTGTACATGCGCAAAAGGTCACTGGACTGAACATTTTTAAAATTGGTACATTTTATTGGATATTAATTATACTGAAATAACATTCATTTTAAAACAGAAAGCTTAACCATAAAGCGGGGCCCCTCCCAATTGTTATCATTAAAGAGACAAAAAAATTGGCAATAAGTGAAATCATTTACATAAACGTTCAAACTATTTTTTTTTTGTTTTTACAGCTACACCTGTGACATATGGAAGTTCCTGGGCTGGCACCAAATCGGAGCTGCAGCCTACATCACAGTCATAGCAACACCAGATGCGAGCCGCATCTGTGACCTATGCCACAGCTTGTGGCAACAGAAGATCCTTAACCCACTGAGCGAGGCCAGGGATTGAACCAGTATCCGCATGGAGACCCCCATATTGGGTTCTTAACCCGCTGAGTCACAACAGGACTTCTCAAACTACTTTTTATTTAACATTATTTAACATATTGTTCATGCAGCTACCTAAATTCACTTAAGCATCATTTAATGGAATCTAGTGATTTACTATATCCATATGTCACAGCTAGTTGTATTAGAAAAACATTTACTATCTTCATCTTTATAAAATAAAAGGTTGATCATTTTTACATAATTCTCAAGCAAGGATAGAAGTTAAAGATATTTTGAAGAGAGGGGGGGAAAAAAGGCCTAACTTGCTAGTTATTTATCATCTCTAATTTAAACTATTAAGCATTTGACAGGTGTACATACACTTTATCATACATTTGTTTATCTCTTAGCTTCTCTGGGCACTAAGGGTAGTTATCTCTATTTGAAAGCCAAGAAGTCATTTCCAAAAAAATAAAGGAATGCCTTTGCGGCCATATCAGCCTATTCTCCCCAAATATAAAGCACTGATGTACATAATAGCAGAAGCAATTCCCTGTTCCATCACAGGCATCTCATCTTGATCTCCCGGAAACATCCAAGAGACCATAGTGGCTCAATGACTTCAATAAAGCAGTATGATTCTGCACCCGCAGGTTCGTCGCAGCCCTATTCACAACAGCCAAGACGTGGAAACAACCTAAGTGTCCATCGACAGATGACTGGATTAAGAAGAAGTGGTGTATATACACAATGGAATACTACTCAGCCATAAAAAAGAACGCCATATGCAGCAGCATAGTTGGAACTAGAGACTCTCATACTAAGTGAAGTAAGTCAGAAAGAAAAACAAATACCATATGATATTACTTATATCTGGAATCCAATATATGGCACAAATGAACCTTTCCACAGAAAAGAAAATCATGGGCATGGAGAACAGACTTGTGGTTGCCAAGGGGGACGGGGAGGGAGTGGGATGGACTGGGAGTTTGGGGTTAATAGATGCAAACTATTGCTTTTGGAATGGATAAGCAATGAGATCCTGCTGTATAGCACTGGAACTATATCTAGTCACTTATGATGGAGCATGATTATGTGAGGAAAAAGAATGTATAACATGTATGTGTGACTGGGTCACCCTGCTGTATGGTAGAAAACTGACAGCACACTGTAAACCAGCTATAATGGAAAAAATAAAAATCACTATAAATGAAAAAAAATGAACTAGAATGATTCTCACCTGACATGAACAGGCATCAGTGGACGCCCACTCCCTCCCATCCATGCCAACTATTAAGGATTCCACTAGCACAAAAATGATCCAAGGTCACTCGAATGACAGAAGCTCTTATTTGTATAAAAAAGCTGCATTCTTCCAAAGTCAAAAATTTTGGGGTCTTTCTACTCTGATGCAAATCTTCTGTCCTTCTCATGATCTCTTATAACACAAGGATTTTTCTCTATTATTTTATGAGTGTGTTATTTTTCATTACCCCTGGGTAACTGTCTCAATTGACCTATGATATTAAAATGCTTCAGGAACACAATATGATTATTCAGGTTCGGTAGCTATATGAAGAACTCCTGGAAGTCCCCACTGTGGCTCAGCAGTCACAAGCCCCACTAGTATCCATGAGGATGCAGGTTCAATCCCTGGCCTTGCTCAGTGAGCTGTGGTGTAGGTCACAGACAGGGCTCGGATCCCAAGTTGCTGTGGCGTAAGCTAGGGGCTATAGCTCCGGTTCATCCCCTAGCCTGGGAATTTCCGTGTGCCACACCCGAAGCCATAAAAATTAAAAAAAAATTTTTTAATTTAAAAAATAAAAAAACCTCCCATGACCACCAAGAGGCACTGCTGGCTTCCAAGTGGCTGAATCCACCTGCGGGCCAGGGTTGGCGTGTCGGTCACAGACACACCTCCTCAAGGGTCTAGTATAATGAAGGCTCCTTCTGGCAGTGAAATAATACTGTCCATGTTTTCTATAGTACCTGACAGTTGTCCTAACAGAACATCTAAAACATCCAGTTCAGTGAGTGATGCTCCTCCAATACAAAAATTCTCCCAAAATAGGTAAGAAATGCATGCATGCATTCATAAAAGAAAAGGCCCAAATACCCCCTGCCTTAATAGACCTAGCTAGTATAATTCAAAGAACGTAGCCCTTCCCTCAAGCTGTCTGTTATTTCTGAGATTCTCCAAGGGAGTCCTTCCAATGTACTCCAAATAAGGACAGTCCCCACCCAGAGCCCAGACTCCTTTTCCTCATCCATCCTCTTCATCTGTATCATGTTTCCAGAGTCAGCCAGAAAATCCTCACACTTGCAACAGCCATCATGAGAACAGCGCTGTCCACACAAAGGACGATGTCTCGAGATGCTCCAAGAGTTTTCAATAAAAGGCAGCCAAAATGCCAAAGTGGTGGCTTTCTTCCTTGTCTGTGGTACACTTTGTCACTGAACTCTTTAAGGCTTAACCGTGCTCAGAATCTCACGAAGTGAGCTCCTGACACTGCCTCCTTCTCTCACGGTGCTTTAAAATCGGTTCAAGGAACCCAGTCCAGGAAAGGTGCCTTCCATTGACACGATCCTCCTAATCCCTCCACGCACTGCCACCTAAGGGGATGTATGAATGCTGGTAATGGAGGTAAATGCAGGGTTTCTTCACTAGCAATAAGTCCCATGAGAGCGACGCTAATGAAAAAGGGCACAGAATCAAGGCAGAGATCCAGGCTGTTTTTCTCAGTGTCTGGTCCACCGAAGTCCTGCAAAGAACGCTTGGGTGCTTGTTGACAATACATATTATTCCTCTGGATTTCATGCCTCAAAGACTAAATCAACGGTCTGAAGAGGAGAACAGATTCTGAATTTTTAAACAAGATCATGAGATGATTTCTGCAGAGATCTAATACTGACAACCATTGCTAGGTAGGCTGAGATAAACACTGGTACAATTTAAATTTGTTGAGGAGTTCCCATTGTGCCTCAGCAGTAATGAACCTGACTAATAGCCATGAGGATTCAAGTTCAATCCCTGACCTCGCTCGGCGAGTTAAGGATCTGGCGTTGCCGTGAGCTGTGGTATAGGCTGCATACACAGCTCAGATCCAGCATTGCTGTGACTGTGGCGTAGGCTGGCAGCTACAGTTACAACTGGACCCCTAGCTTGGAAATCTCCATATGCTGCAGGGGTGGCCCTAAAAAAAATTTAAAAGGACAAAAAAAAAAAAAAAAGATGCAGATCCTAAAACAATGGAGACCATGAGAAACACCCTCTAGATATCACAGCCTTCACATGGGTATTTTCCATGAAAGAAGTGTTTTAAAGGATGACGACAAGGATAAAGGACAATGGGTATTTAATGCTTGCTTTTAAGGGGAAAATATAGAAACTTCAGAAAAAATGAGATATATGTTTAATTCGAATTTTAAAATAACTCTATTTTTTTTCTTTTATGGCTGCACCCATGGCATATGGAGGTTCCCAGGCCAGGGACTGAATGTGAGCCAGACCTGTAGCAACACTAGATCCTTTAACCTACTGCACCCGGCTGGGGATCGAACCTGTACCTCCACAGTGACCCAAGTAGCAGCAGACAGATTCTTAACCCACTGCACTGTGGCAGGAACTCTAAAATCCCTCTACTGATAAAGACGTATTGGTCTATTTAGGAAGATAAAGAATATGTTATTTTGGGGGGTTCTTGCTGTGGCACAGCAGGTTAAGCATCCAGCGTTGTCTCTGGGTGGCACAGGTTCGACCCCCAGCCCAGTGCAATGGGTTAAGTATCCAGTGTTGCCACAGCCGTGGTGTACGTCACAGATGTGCCTCAGATTTAATCCCTGGCCTGAGAATTTTCATATCCTCTGGGTGTGGCCAAAAAAAAAAATGTTATTTTGAATTTGCTTTGCTCTTAGAATTCTCATATTTGGAATATTAAATTAAGAGTACAGTTTCTATAAAGAATAATTACTGATTTACTCACTAAAATTACCTTTAGATCATTTAGGAATACCAGTATCTTAACTCCATCTCTTTTGGTTAATGAATAGCAGGCAAATATCTGAGATTTAGAGAACTAGTATTTACTGAGTCACTGCTACCCACCAGTTCTTGTATTAAGCAGTATACAGGCTATGTGGGAAAAGAAAAAAAAGAGTGTGAAAAGTATTTTTTTAATACACCAGAAAAAGTTAGGTTTTGAAAAGTTAATAGCATCCTTTGTGTTGACAGCTACAGAAACCATTTATGTTCTAAAAAGAAAGTGGCGGGGTCGGGGGCGCACAATGGTCAGAATTCAGTCTTCATCAACAGTAGCTTAATCTAACCCAGTGGTTCTCAAACCTGATAAAACTTAATAAGTCATGTTTTCTGGCCCCCAGTCCCTGGAGTTCCTGATTCGGCAGGTCTGACGGGAGGCTAGAGAATCGGCATTTCTAAATTCCCAGGTGCTGCTGACACACAATTTGAGAACTGCTGGTCTAAGTAGTTACATTTCTTCGGCTGTGGCTGATCCGCTCCCCGTGTCCCAGTGTTGCAGGAGGTGTGTGATGTGCATCCTGGAACTAAGACCCAGATGTCTTTCTGGTTCTGGATCTGCTGTCTTGTTTGTGTTGGGTAAGAAGGGGAAAGGACTCTGATTTCCAAAGTATACTTTCAGGAGTTCCCATCGTGGCTCAGTGGAAACAAATCTGACTAACATCCATGAGGACACAGGTTCAATCCCTGGCCTCACTCAGTGGGTTAAGGATCCAGAGTGAACTGTGGTGTAGGTCACAGATGTGGCTCAGACCCAGCACTGCTGTGGCTGTGGCGTGGGCCAGCAACTACAGCTCCAACTGGAACCTTAGCCTGGGAATCTCCATATCCCTCGTGTGGGGCCCTAAAAAGGTAAAAAAAAACAGAAAAAGTACACTTTGTGCAAAGTAGAAATTCTGGAGGAAAACAAACAAAAATGGATCTTGAAAAAACTGAAAATACTTTTCCCAAACTGTCTTAAATGTGCACCTGGCCTTGTAATCCAATCAAATGCAGAGCTTGCTTCACTTACATTTCTGTTGTTGAAACCTGGCTTTAAAAGATTAGCAGAATCACAAAACAGCTGACTATAAAATTCACATCATTTAATTTTTTTTTTTTGCTTTCTTTTGCACTTTTCAACAGAAGACGCACATTGAATCTCAAATATACTTCCCCCCTGGGCTAGTTGGTAAAGATTATCTCATTCAGCTACAGTGTCTCTTGAAGAAACTGGCTTTACAACCCACAGGGAGTTCTGCAGGATTCATCACCCTCAAGTATCACAGTCCTCAACACTTCTGGAGACTTAATGATCTCCAATTACTAATTTTCTTAAAGAGCTTCTCTGTTTTCTAGTAAAAAGTACATTATCACTTCACGAAGCCTTTCAATGCCAACTTCATGTCAGTGTGTTGTTTCTTGCATCCTTTCCCTCTGTAAGGCAACTGCTAAATGAAAGGGCTCTTTATCTTTTGTAATTTTTGTTGTCCTCTGTCTATCTTCAAGAAGAATTAACATCACAACCTCAAGGAGTAAGTCTGGGCCGAGAAATGCATAACTCATTAGAGTCATGGGATAGTCGTCTATCCTAATTTCCCTTGTTCATTTTATTTGCACCTTTAATCAACAAATAAATATAGCAGATCCTTAATATTCCAGAGATGATATAATATTGGTGAGTGTTTTCACAAAAGAAAAAAAAAAATCAGTCACTTTTTGTCAGAGAACTGCAACCATTAATAGGAGCAAAAGTTTGATTAAAACGAGCTCCTGGGAGTTCCCTTGTGGTCTAGTGGTTAGGACTAGGCGCTTTCACCACTGCGGCCGGGGTTCAATTCCCTAGTCTGGGAACTGAGAGCCTACATCAAGCCACTATGTGCCATGGCCAAAACAAATAAACCCAAAAAAAAAAAAAACCACACACCTGATCTGAGGTGTCAGAGCCCAAGCAGAGGGAGGAAGATCAGAACGCTGGTGGGTTCAGACTGGGGGAGCTGACGAGGGTGCCCACGGACCAGGAGGGGGAGATCTGGGGGGGAAAGGCAGCCTGGCTACGGATGTCAGAGCCTGTTCTGGGTAAAAAGGTTACCTCTGTGAGATACTACAGCAGCAGTGGGAGAAGCTCACATGTGTATCACTGCTCAAACAATACAGAAGGCTAACGGGAGCCAGCCTTCTCACTGCTGAAGGAGGGAATGAGAAATATGTATAAGGGAAAGAACTAGAATAAACTGCATGGCCCTGGAATGAAATGGGAGGTATAGATACAAACTCATGATTTTTATACAGATATGGAAAGGTAGACGTAAATGTGAGGACACACAGACAGGAAGACAATATTCCCTAGTTTCAGCCACTGAGAGGGCCTCAGGGCAGCGTACTGCTCGATACCAGTAAGAACAACTAGTTTCCAGAGCTCAGCTTCTATATACCTTTCTCTGTTGGTCCAAGGCTCCTTGGAATAACGGGACATCTCAATAATGGAATAACGGGACAAGGAAAATACATGAGTCAGAGTAACTTACTGTTCCAAAAAGTAAGGAGGTACTCAAAGAATGATAGAGTTGTGTCAAAAGAACACAGAACCACTGTGAAGGGATTTCCAACAGCTAAACAGGGGCTCATTTGAGTATCAATATGAATGTAGTAATGGATTATAACCCACTGAATTAAATCAGAAACCTTAATTCCATACTGAATAAACTGATCAACTGATTACAAGTGTGATGAGGAATGGGACTGTTAAATA